>HG995298.1:2500-705428 GCA_905332915.2 Hecatera dysodea | reverse complement strand
ATGAATATACGTAACTAATTAATGAAAAATAGTAAATATGGGGGAACCTGGATCTACTTGATCCAGGTCCCCCATATTTACTCTACTTGCGGTGACTTTTTCGAACAAATTCCGCAACCTTAAGGCACTGACCCTATGGGGTCCCGTCTTCGTTGCTGACGGCTCTTTGAGGCGCGCGTGGAACACTATGCGTCTGGTTGCTATCGGACGGCGAGCCACCCATAGCTCGCCATCCGTACGATCGCGCCTGTGGTGGCCGGGAATCCCCCTCCGTCTCCCGCCACCCAGAGCATCTTCATCTGTTGCGGTGGCTGGCGTGAGGTATCAATCTCCCTCGCGCTGTCTGCTTCTTCCTTCGCTAGCATTACTGTTTCGCAAAAGGAGGCGACTGCTTCCCATACGTCCTCGCTCCGGACCATGAATTGAACCAAGGCCGGCCACGAGAGGTTGCCGCCACCGATTGCCTCGACGAGGACACGGCGTTGCTCCTCCGAAGTAGGGCAGACCTCCACCGTATGCTCCGCCTTGTCCTCCGGGCAATCCACAAAGTGTTGACACCCGGACGTGTCCTCCCGCTGAATCCAAAACAGGTACCTCTCAAAACAGCCGTGTTCAGTGAACATCTGCATCAGGCGGAAGATGAGGTTGCCGTGGCGTCTCTCCAACCACTCTCAAAGAGGGGACTTATCGCCGCAATGGTGGCGTGCCCAGCGCTGGATTGCAAAAATCTTTGTCTCCATACCTCCATGAGATCCTGTCAGAGCTCTGACCGCTGCGCAGCGATTTGCCGAAACACCTACCAAAGCTGTAGAATCAAAAACGTGATAGGTCTCACACCTACCAGATTAAGATTTCGTATGCAAGCACGATTCCACCAACACAACGGGTTCGAAGGTCCGGAGATATCATTTATCAAGTTAAACATAAAGCTGATAGCAGATCTGTCGGGTGATCGATCGTCACTTTACAACCGGATTGTGAAGTAACCGCTCATATTTCACTGCTGGATTTTCCTATCAACGGATTTAAGTATGAGTGATGATTCTGAAGGCGTATTGCTGGTGGTTAGTAGGTCAGCTGGCTTTTGGCGCATTTTATCCTCGATATTGTATTGGAAAATTAATGAATTATCACTTATCGTGGATTACATGCACTCAGCAACTTAACTATCTACTTATTTTGCAAGAAAAGCGTATTAGTGCTTTGCTGCGCTTTTTTTCTGGATCGCAAGCATCAAATGAATACTCCCGCTCTGGGCGGAGCGGAAGGGAGTGTCAGACTCTTTTGTGACTAAAACCCACCCGTGTTTCTCCTAGTGCCTTTGCGGTCCAGGGCCGCGGTGACTCTATGGAACAAATTCTGCAACCAAATAAAGTAGCCTGAAGATGATTTCTAATAGATTGAGTAATTCTGCTACAAAAGTAGTTCATATTCATCTTTTGCTTACATATTAATTGTATTTGAGCTCAAAGTCCAACAGATTTCAACCTGCCTTCACATTTATCTTTGGAAACCAGCCTTTGATCAAACGATTTTCTAACGGTTGACTAACAGACTGTTAGCTACACAATATGAATTAATTCATTTTAATGTGGACCGTCTGTATCACCAGGATTAGCTCGGATTTAATTTAGCAAAAACATACAACTATATTTTCTGTTACGCTGACTTCATAGACTCGGGCCTTGAAATAATCGGTTCGTGCAATTTGATCAAGAATTTTCAGTTTGATTTTCATTATTTCTTAAGTGAAATTGGGTAATTTTACCCGTTTGTTGGGTTTTGTATCGTAAAACCTCTTATGAGTATTCTTTTACACTGAATTGTAGGTCGCGGGTTCAAACCCAGGCAGGCGCATTACTTCGTGTAGTTAATTTCATGACCACTGCTCTCAAAACGATGAAGGAAAACATCGTGAGGAAACCGGCATGTCCTAGAACCAAAAATTCTAAGACATGTGAAATTCACCAACCCGCACTGGGCCCGCGTGGATTACGGCCCATTCCCTCTCCTAGAGAGGAGGCCTGTGTCCCAGCTGGGGGAACATTAAAAAAGGCTGATTTTACTGGGAATAATCTACCATTACATATAGCAGTTGAGGTTGAGGTTGAGGTAAACGTAGTAGAACACCAAATTGGGTATTTTAATAGATATAAATTTCAAATTACTATTTACTCCGTCCGTTGGATTTTCAAAAAATATTGGACACGTATTTTTTGTTATTTCAAATCCTTAAAAGTATGTAATGATAAAGCACATGAAAGTTTTAGAGTGGGGGCTGGTGACGTCACAACGTTCGGAAAAATTGCAGTGCGTAGTGACGTCACGCGAGCTTTCAATGCACTGTATCGTCTTCATTTTTTGTTTACGTGAAAAAAAACGTTTTCAATATTTTTTGGAAATCTATCTGACGGATTCTTTAGATTTTTTTCAGTATAATACTCTATTAAACCTAATTCATTCATCTGTAATTCGAGAGTAATTAATATGTCTTTTTACTGCCCAACACCTCACACTAATTCAGATTAAGCTTTATGACATCCGGAAGAGATAGGACTTATTCCTGAATAGCCATATACACTATGGGCTTATTAATATTTAAATCTATTTCTGATTCCGCCGTTCACTGATCTCCGCTTGTTTCCGAGCCTGTATAAACTGACAGGTGGGTATAATCCCATTTAACAGCTCTCAAAAATAAACCTTTTAAAATGAATGTCTTTCAAAATTAATTCTAGAAAACAATGTTAGTTTTAATGCATTATTATTAAAAATGGTGAAGGAGCATTACTTTTCTCTATAATTGTTCCGCTCCTTTCTCATCTATATGCCTATTTGATATTTATTAGTATATTATATTTTATTTATGTATTTTATATTATTATGTCTAATTAGTATTATTTATAACGATTGTACACTGACAGCCCTAAATCTATCTCCTTTCGTTCAGTCCATCCAAAGGTTGTCTGTAAGAGATTGCCTTGTGCGATAAGACCGCCCATTGTACACTTGTTTTTATAATTTTTTTTCCTGTTTTTATTACAAGGTGTACAATAAAGTATATAATAAATAAATGAAGGGGCCGTTATGCATGAAATTGAAAACAGATTTTGATTTTAGTTTTCAATGTTTTCATTACTTTTTAATTTTTTTTATCTGTTAGATTGACAGTCAACATATAAATTATTGCACGAATATGCAAGATTTTTAGGATTTCGAACCTCCATATAGAAAAACGGAACCCTTATCACTGACACACGATTGAAGATCAGTCGTGTCTATGATGTACTGTATGATATTTTTACTTTTACGTAATAATATACCGTTCTGAATTCATTAGAGGAATTAGATGAAAATTTACCATTACCACCCCCCACCCTTCAGGATTGGGGGATTTATTCGAAGGAGTCACCGCGGCTCTAGAACACAAAGGGTATTTAAGGAAACAAGTATAGGTTCTAGTTAGTAAGAGACACTCTTCCGCCCGTCTGAGTGGAAGAAGTCATTTGATGATGTCCCATCCTTCATCCTTATCTGAGAAACTGGACGGCCAAAATTTACAAAAAAGTAACCAATGATAGTTTTTTTTACCTTCCTATAATTTATCATAGGATAGTACAGGGTTTTAAAGAAATATGTTAAAAAAATCGTTCGGAAACCTGCACGCGAGACCGACTTGCACTTCGCCGGTATTTTTCATGCTGTGAATAAATCCAATTAGTAAGTTTCAAAACGCATGTCAAGTGAACCCAAGCTGCACCCGACATGTGTTTTACAGAGGCTCTTTTTATAACCCCAATGTTAATTTCATGTTAAAGTTATATATGTTGACTATTCCAACGAATACTCCGTATTTCCTACAGCTTTCCCCACGCAAACAAAACACAGACAATGTTACCAACTCTCCCTAAAAACAGACTAATTCTCCCCATCTGGCGATGAAGCGAACAATAGACAAAAGAATGGCCACACTCGCTAACAATGTGCCAAATATATCCGTCGGATGTCTTGCGGGAAAAACAGTGAGTGGTGTAATTAATCGGGTGACCGCTGCACTCCGTAACGAGGGCACAGAATAGATAGGTAACAGAAGGCTCAATGAACATTACCTGACATAACAACGAATATTCTCCCGACATAACTAGGTAGCCAGGTTTGGTAATCAGCTAATCACCGATGATATTGATGATTAGCTGTTTACGCAACAGATATGTACTTATAGTGCACAATTGTAAGTCAAAATATAGGTACACTCTCAGTTCCTTAACTGTCATGGTCCGATGGGGCGACAATCTGACACGCCCAGGTAGAGGTCAGCTTGATCAAGGGTTATACGTGCTACATTCATTCATACACAAACACGTAACGAAAATAAACAAATTTTGGAAAATAAACAAATATTCTAAAGGTACTCCTTTTTGAGGCTGATTAGAAAATAAAAAAAAAAGCTTTTGCTATTATACCACGTGACAAATCATATAAAAGGGCTCATTATTGAGGTCTCAAAATATTTTTCTAATAGTTTTTAAATATATATTCCGAAGTAAATAAACACAATAATTGAACATTGATCATTCCAACATTACCTACAGAGACAAAATTTTGAAAAACAAAAATTACTGATAATTATTTAAAACTTAAAGATTATAGGAAAACCTATGAGAAATCTGTGATTTTAAAGTAACATTTTTAAAATACTTACATTACTTGTTCGGAAGGAACCTTTGCATGCAAATCCGGCTCGCTCTTTTCAATATGCATACGTGAAAGTTTTTGTGATGAGATCAGTTGTACGGAGTTGATTTTCTGAAGCTATATATTTCGTGGCGAGGTACATGTGAAGCATTTTGAAGGTGTCAGCGTCGGAGAATTGGGGGAAGTCGAGCCTGGTTTTTCTTTTAGAGTAGAGCAGTCAAACTTGGCTAGTGAGAGGTTTGAGGGAGGAAAAACTCAATAATTTGTTCTCTCGGTACCGGAACCGTCCAAATTCCTTGTGATCTGCTACAGTAAGTATATTGACCAATCCATTGTTTACCTGACTAATAATGTTGAAATATGCCATTTGTCTGTTTAGTGGCTAAAACCGGAATATAACAATCAGTACTATTCAGTTCCGGTTCAAAGTAGAACCCGGATTCAATTCAAAACATGTTCAGACTAACTTCGAATCAAATAATAACCCAAAATAATGGGCCTTCTAGTTCACCTTTGTAGGTACTATACGGTCTAATTATACTCATTCGTTCATTTAAATATTTAATTGGTGGTGGGTACGAGAGTGAATGAGTGAATGAAAGCTGTGCACCACGTGTGGCCATGCAGCGCCATTGTGGACAGGCCGTGGTAGGTAGTGGCCGTAGTTCTGGCAAATTATAACTGAATTTATGCGACTTCGCTAGTTATGTCGTTAGCGGGCGCAGCTCGGATGAACGTTTTGGTTTAGGATTCGTATTAAGGATTTGTATTTTGTGTTTTAACGGGGTTTATTTTATGAAAATTGTTTCGCAATCTGATATTATTTTTTAGTTCAGTAAGTAAAGAGTTTATTCGTACTTTCCTTCAATGTTAACTTTCGATAGGATAAATATTCGTACCTAATTGAAACGTTGACATTATTCCTTTCAAATAAGACTTTCTTCAATGTTATCGAAAAATATCTAATTCACCATAATTACGAAAATTACACGGTAAAATCATCTTCGAAGTTGGTTCCACCGGGGCTCAGGAGGTTAATGAATAGCTAATCACAACAAATTATCATCAATTCATCATTTATCATGAACAAAACCGAACACGATAACTTGCCAACAAGTTACTGCCATACATTCTTTTCTACACATAAAGTTAGAGTCACATCCTCAAACTTCCACACACAACGTGCCCGCGCATCAAAGTCGGGCTTACAACAAAAAGGCTGGACCATCACAATTACCGACTTCCACTACATAAGCCTAACTCAAGTAGCAGCATCGTGCAGCAAAACATCGCAGCTTCAGCCCCACTTTACATTAACTGAGACGCTGAATAGAAAAGTACAGAAGGATCATTACATCACAAATTTACATACATTTAAAAAATTTGGAATTCAGTGTTGCAGTTACGCAACAGAGCTACAATTCTCAAACAGTGTTATCTATACTAATATTATAAAGAGGAAAGATTTGTATTTTTGTATGTAACGAATAAACACAAAAACTACTCGACCGATTTCAAAAATTCTTTCACCATTATAAAACTACATTCACGCTGAGTAACATAAGCTATATTTCATCCCTGTATTCCCACGGGAACGGGAACTACGTGGGTGAAACCGCAAGACGCTGCTAGTGATTTTATAATGAGCTTCTAATTTTTAAACAGCCAACCAACTATATTAATTTATAGGCAAAACACTTGATCCGAATATATCCTTTTATTTTGACCAACAACAGTGAACCACAGTGGTTTGGATCGCTTTGTTTGTCATATCTTGCAGTTGGTCAATGAATAAATTTCCATGTAGCCGGAAAGCCTTCTGTTCTTCTTTTTTTAGCGGCAGAGCTCACAAAACGTCTGAAATCCGGAGAAATCCTGATACGTCCGGCCCGAGCCGCTCGGAACTGGTTATTTCCTGTCTTTAGATTAAGATGGCCGGCGGTATCGTTCCATCACACTCTGCGCCCGCACACTCGGGAGTGGGAGAGGGACAGCTAATGGTTATTTCATGATAGATTTCGATACGTCGAAAAACGTTGGTGGCGGCTATCGCATCAACACTTGAGCCTGATTAAATGACGGTCGAGGTCGTTAGGACCCCGCGGAAATTTGTTTCTGGCCCGCCTTTTCTCGATTCGCAAGTAAATAGTGCGGATTATACGAGCTGTGGTGTGCCTCGATATCACCTTCTATGGAGTCTGTGGGCCGAATCATTGATTCGGACAAATCTTGGATTGTTAAGAAGGAACTCAGTAGTCGAGATATTCATGGGATTTAGCCTGTCTGTATGATTTGATGGAGCCGTTTGAGGCAGTGCGTGAAAAAAAGATAAGGACATGACTGTACTATGTGGGTCGGTATTGAAACATAAATATTCTACAAGAGGAATACAAGATTTCTTGTTTATAACCTCGATTCCTTACGTTTATTCCGTAAATATCAAATACGTAATGAGCATGAAACATAATATCATATCACGATAGTTATTTACCTGACAAGATAAATAACTATTTAAATAAATATGTTTAAATACAGAAAAAAAAACTCCTTTATTGACACCATTTAACCCGCCCCATGCAAATAACAAATCCGAATTTTACAGAATTCAAAATAGGAGCGGTTTATTCATTCGAATGCTTTTTATGTATGTTCGAACATAACTCCATCATAATATTATATAGACGGGTTCTCAATATTATTGTTTTGTTCGGAAGGTTTATTCCGAATTTCGTAAAGATCTTATGAAGAACTTCAGACATAGACAATTAAATTTATATCGACTGGTTGGAATGTGCGGTATGTTGGGGATGAGCACTAAAAGTGAAAATAAAATAAAAATAACTTTTTACAAAATAATATAACACTTCAAAATAAAGACAACTAAAAAGTACAAAATAACTCTAATTTTGGAAGTCAGTTATACATTTTTAGAAGATTTTTTTTTAAATGGAATATTTCTTGTGACCATTAAAAGTCTAGAAGCCTAGTAATACTATTGGGACGTAAGCCATCCTCTTGTATTTTATTTCTCGTCAAAATTTCTGAGTCGTCCCAGTTCGGGGATATTTTGTAAATCCAATTTTGTTTTACTTCTGAAGGAAAAGGCGATGGTTTAACAAGTTTAAAAGAATCGGCTAACCCTTTCAGACAGAGTTTTATAAAGAAATTTGTTTTTATACCTTTATGACGATCACAGATTAAACACTGACAGAAATGTAACTACGTTTGTTGTGCCAGGGAATGCAAAAAAAAAATCAAATACATATTTGCCCGGTTGAGTATTCAGTTCATGTAAATAAAATTCTACACCTGAGACTATGACCATGCCACTTTTGCTGTTATCTCTGGTATTCAATAGGGAACTTGCAGGTGGCAGCGCAGATGCGCCAATGTCAAGTATATTTTACTTACAAGTTTCAAATTTGCAACGGTAGATGGCAGTCTACTTCATCCACGTTCTCCTAAACAGAAAGTGCAGAAAGTATAGGTGGCAGCGCAGGTCAAATATTTACAATGTAAAAGGTTCAGATTTGCAACACTAGATGGCATAGTCTATGCTGTACACGTTCCCTATATTCGTAAATAATTTCTACTTATTTTTACAGAGTTTGTTACGTCCAAAAATCAATGTAATGTGATCATTTCAACCGACTTAAGAAATAAGAGATTTTGGATTTGGCAAGTATTTTTCTATTCTATTATTACCAAACTGTTTATTTTCTCGACACTAGTTTATAGCATTCTTTATCTACATTCGTATCGCAAAATCTCTGATCCAATACAACCAGTAGCTTATTTTTCAAGAAAATGGTGATTTAAGCTCATAGTTTCAGAATTTTTTGTTTCTCCAGCTCAAACAACTCCAACTGGCGTCGGTGTTTTTGTTGTTCTAGTTGTTGCTGTAGTTGCTGTTTTTATTGTTGTTGTAATTATCGAAGCATTAAATAGCATAACCTATATCGCAATTGTTTAGCAGTAAAACGAATTTTAATGACATCTCCGCAATCAGCAAGGGCGTATTTTACGGCTCAATAAACATAAAAGTTAGCTGCCTTCGGCTAAACACTGACAATCGGCGTTTCTTATCGCTTTTATTGCATAATCGTTGGCGAGAGTCGTACACTCAATTAGTATTAGTGTGGAAATGGACGTGGAAACGCACGGGGAGGATTGGCGAGTGGGAGGTCACGCTGCGGTCTCGTTCAGATGTTGTGACATGAGCATGGTAGGTGTCTTTTCTTTTTCAGGGTGTTTTCTCTTTGCGTCCCAGGGCCGCGGTGACTCTAGCGAATACATTCTTCAACCCTAGCAGGCACTATCCTTAGCGGGCCCGTCGAATTCTGTAACAATGGCAGAGCTAAAAGGATCGTAGGTTGGTTGTTAAAGGTAGACAGGTGTGATGCGACAATCTGACAAAGATGCGACGACCATTCTTCGTAGAAATATCGAATATACGGAAAGAGAAAAAAGGTTTGTCGGTCGTAACATCTTGTCAGTCTGTCAGAATGTCAAGCCAAATTAATCAGTAGTCCAGAGTAGTTTTGCTGCGCTTGCTTCTTCTTTTAGTATCGACTAGCTATTGCCCGCGACTTCGTACGCGCATGTCCGTTTTTTCCCGTTCCCTTACGTATTTCAGGAAATTCTCTCTAATTAAATAAATAAATAAATAAGAGACAAGACAAAAAAAAACTACTGGCATAGCCAATCGTACCAATACCATTTAGTTCCCAAGTTGCAATCGCAAAATAGACGTTCTACGATAAACTCCACAACATACCAAGACAGGGAGCATAGCGCCCGCTCCAAGATACCACCCGTGTACTCCCACCTCAAAGAACATAACAGAGACGTTAAAAATGGCTTAACTAAGACTAAAAGGCAGTTTCAGTAGCAGCGCTTAGACGGAGCTCTCTCCTCTAATGCAATGAATACGGCTATCTATACTGCTTGGTACGACAGCCCCAGATTAGAGACTTAGGGCCTTACTGGGTACGTCTTACCTGAGTTTAAGGGCCTATTAAGAAGATTCTAATTTAGCTGCGATAGTTTTGGGATCAGGCGGTAGGTTGTATAGTGTTATTATTCGGGTAATAAACCTAAATTTTTACTAGAGTACAAAGTAACGTGTTACTCAGGGTGAATCTAGCTTTCTAATAGTGAAAGAATTATTAAAATCGGTCCAGTAGTTTTTGAGTTTATTCGTTACATACAAAAATATACATCTTTCCTCTTTATAATATTAGTATAGTCAAAACTAAAATTTCACCGTAAAATAGCAAAATGACGACTTCTTCACACATATATCGTTGTATCATGCTCACAATCTAGGTAGATAATATAACTATTCCTCTAACATAGTCGTTCACTTTCTCATAAAAATCAATCTGTCTTCCACATCTTCAGTTCCTAAACTCGTCTCATTTGTTAATGTACTTCAAATGAACAAAACCGACAAACCAGCTACCGAAAACATTATGATTAAATGTTTGGCCCCTTCTGATGTCATAATATAAAATCGTCATAAAATATCAACCATCCCCATAACTCCCCTTACACCAATAAAATCGTAACACCATATTATAGATTTCGCAATGAAACCCGAACAACATGTCCCAAAAAAGCTTTAAACGCAATTGCGAAAATAAAATAAAACAAGAAGGGGCAAACACAATATTCAATGATTAATCACAAAAAATATAATTCTGGTCCCGCGTGAAACATTCCGGTGATATTTTAGCGAGTGGGGAACAATTAATTGCGCATTAACGAACAATATTTGTCGCGATAAATAACAGCACGTGTTGGTCGAATTTGCGAAACTCACTGATTTATAAAACGGTGCGCGCGGCTGCTGTGGGGCAGAACACGGCATATTATTATGACAATTTTTGCTTTGGTTTTCAAATTTCGGGTTTGCGAGAAATGTATCGGGAGAATTGGGACGCGGTACACCAATGTCTGCAATATTGGTTTATTAGCTTAGTTCTTGGCAGGCATTGTATTAAAGCTCGCTACTGAGAAAAAATAAAAAGAGATCTTTTGCCGCATGATATTTTTTTCGGTTTCGTTGTTATTTATAGAAAAAACATCTATATGTTATTGGACTTCAATGATGCGTGAAACGAATCACTTAATATGAATCAGCGAGTTTACCTTATTTTTTTAAAAGTGCTTTGCAGAAAAAATCGTAATTGCAAAGACGCCGTAACTAATAAACTGTCTCTTATCCTCATAAGTAACACCGCAACTGACACTAAGCTGCAAAAATTCGACAGCGAAGAGGTCACGCCGCATAAATTATGAATACTACCCGCAAATTATTCAGTTACCGAGCTCGAGCGAACAAAGCGCTGTCAATCCGAGCGGCGTTCAAATAAATGCCCCGAGGCCGCAGCGCGTGGCGTGTCACGCTTGCGACGTATCGCTGCGTAGCACACGGTACGCCGCGATACGAAGTTGAGATACAGAAGGTCCATACGAAAATAAATATATCTGAATTAAGGCAGATGCCATCGCGCGCAGAATCCAGATGAGGAGAGCGGAAATTGGTCCCTGAAAAGAGTGGCGTATGCTGAGCAGTGGGTGAGGTCATCGTTTAAATGGCTGTGTTTAGACTGATGATGTTCTCCATTTTTTTTCCATGACCATTACAAAAACCCATGTAATGCAAATAGGTATATTCAATTTATCGTACAACTACGTAAAAATTGCTATTTATTGTTGTGGTCTATTCAATTATAAATATTTTTATTGTAAAACAATACGCCAAGGACCGCAACGTATTGTGTCGTTACAGAATTACACTTACCGCGTTATTCTTTACGCTAATCAAATCCGATTGTTTTATTTTACGTTAATTATAATACTGCCATGTTACTCTTATTCTTTTTTTGTTCAAAATATAAGGGTGTTTATTGAGCTTGTTATTTCTGTTCGTAGTGTCTTCTTTTTTAGTTTTGTTTCCAAGTAAAACACGACACGACAGTATGATAATATTATTTTAGTTACTAACTAGCTGTTGCGTGTGATTAGGGAAGGTGTATGTCACAAGATAACATGATCTAGTAGCTGATAACAATTAGTTCAATCTCGATGTTGGTAGATATAGGTAAGTAGAAATAAGATTGAATTTAAAAAGTATTGTATACAGGCAACAGAGAAATGGCAGTCTTATTCAATTTTATTTATTTATTTTGGCGTCTTTCTCGCTTTGAGAATCTTTCTGCGTTTGGCATTTAAAGATCTGAATGCCATTGGCCCAGAAGGAGAAATTAAGCAATAATTATGTCATCTAAGCCAAACGGATACAGCTAAACCGCACCTAAACTGAAATATTTGTGATGTGGGTACAATGTCATAATAAAATAAACCTGATTTATAACTTAATTTAGGTTAACTTATCCGGGCCTCACGATTTTAAGATTTAATTATAGTGATTTAGTGGTACCATAAAAGGAAGTGTTAAACATACAATTATACATACTATTTCATTTAAAAGTGCATACAGACCACGTAAATAAAACTTTCTGAGTCAATTATACATAGATGAATGACAAAATTAAATAATATGAAATGAGCAAAACCGAGCATAGTGCTAAAAATACGCACTGCACTAGTTGAGACTGGCAAGGGCTCAGTGAGCCAATTATACAAATGAAAAAAAAAAATATGGTGATTGAGGCTTTTTTAACAGATTGCGATGAGCTGCGAATGCGAACTTGCTTAAAAATAAATGGAATAGGCACTGCTCTTTTCTTTATTCCTTTCTTAAAAAAAAACTTTTCTCCACACTAGGAATTTCTCCTGTGTCGTGTCGTTTACAAACAATATATACATACAATCTCACATACACAAACAGCCCGATCTGGAACAACTATCTGTAGGCATACAAATATTTGTTCCGAGCGGGAATCGAATCCGTGACACGTCCGTGGTCAGGGTTTTTTTTTTGCCACACTTCTACCAAAAAAAGAAAAATATGAACTACTTTTGGCTACAAATTAATATTTATTTATTTGCGATCTTATTATCAAAACGAAATCACTCCGTATTTACAACATCGTGCTAATAAAAAATACGTTTATGAAAATGAAGATTGCGAATTTCCCGTGGGAAGACTCTCGAGTTAATTTAATGTCACAAATTGGGTTTCCCCTTACGATCAGCTTGAAGGATTTATACGAGCCGCACGCGATGTTTTTACGGGAACTGACGCGGAGACAGAAACGCTCACACTTGACGATGTTGTATGAAGGTATTTGTAATGAAGGAAATAAGTTGTAATGAATATAACTTGCTTTAATTTTGTTTACAGACTGACAGACATGGCAGGCGATATTGTGTTGTTGTTGGTCCTGTTCCCGTGAGACTACGGTGATAAAAGTTAGCCTATGTTACTCGCTGACAATGTAGCTTTCCATACGTGAACATACGGTTAAATTCGGTTTAGTTGTTTCGGAGATTATTCAGTACAAACTAACAAAAAAATAATTTTCTTTCAAATATTAGTATAGCAAACAAACTTTAAAATATTTTCTTCAATGGCGTTGACGGACCGGTAAAGTCCTTGGTTTTGCTCGTGCGTATTGACTATGATCAATCAATCGAAGTACCCTGCTGCCCACTTTCATTTAATCAATAGTCACTTTTTACGATTTCAGTTCGAAAATTATTTTACCCGAAAGGTTCCTTCCGCTGAAAAATAACCCTAAATAATTGCTATGTATAAAATACCCTCGATACACCCACTTTTCCAGATACTTTACTCGGCTAGTAAGCAACAATACACTTGACTGACCGCCCCCCCCCCCCCCCCCCCCCGCGTCTCGCCCCTCGCCCCGTGGGACGGTGACCACTTTATTTGATTGGGCCTAATGACCGCCGTGATTCCGGAGCCAAGTGCCGTGGAGTTCAACTGCCAGCGAGACTTTACGTATCCTCTTACTGGATGAGCTGTGAATGGTGAGTGGGTCATCGTCTGCTGTCGTTTGGGTCAGTTTTATGACTGGAGAAGAGAGGAGAGAAACTGATTTTATTTAAAGCTTTGAGTTTTGGAGTAGCTGATAACTGTATGAGAAATCTACTTCTCAATTGCAGAGGAAGGTCTACCTTCCTCCTTCCTTCCATGAGTAGTATTATAGTATAGGCATAGAACGCCGATGTGGAAGATCCTGCCTACATCTATATGCAAGCGTAGCTAAGTCCAAGTGTGTATCTTAGCCGTGGGTTGCTATGGACGTCTTGGAGAATTTTACATGCTTAACTAATTTAAAATTGAAAACAATATATCTAATTTTAATTTCCGCGAATATTAGTGGGTTGCAGGTATGCACCCCCCTCCCGCCCGCTATATTATGCACATGCAAGATTACAAGGCAAATGCAAGGATTTTATGCACATGCAGGAAGGCAAAGCAATACCCAACACCATTACCGACACGTGTTTCGCCTCTCCACGAGGCATCCTCAAGGGACGTGTTGACCCGCTGACCGTTGAGTTGCGACTGAGAAATTAGTATTTTTTTTTTTTTTTTTTTGAATGGACTACTCGCAGTTCAGCACATTAAGGCTGGTTACTGCTCAACCGGGCAATCCCGTGGTTGCCTTAGATTCTAAGGCCCCCAGCCGGGGCTTAAAACTACTTAAAACTAAATGGCCGCTCGCTAAGGGCATCCCCTGTGGGACACGGGCCTCGGCTTAGCGGGGTCATTGAGGAGGGGCAGCAAGGGACAGGCTGGGTCTGGTTGATATTATTTAGGGGATTTAACGCTAATGGCTCAGCAGCGCGGGCTGGCTCGTTAGGCAAAAGTCGGGGAGGGTTTTGACGGGGGCGTCGCGATGGACCTCGTCGGCGAGGTCGGAATACGGAACGCGTTCTGGGTTTGTTTTTCCTAAGAGTGCTGGTTTCCCTACTACTCTCTTGGGTCAGGGTGATGGGGTCATCGGGCTCGACAAGGGTATGCCGCGGTCGGCGGATCTTGCTGATCTGGGAGGGGGTGTATCGGGTGGCCGACGCGATAAGGGGGTTTTGGTGCTTTTCAGCGGACTCTATGAAACGCTTGGAATTACGTTTCATGAATTGTTTGATGGTGGGGATACGGAGGTCGACATGGAGACGCTCATTTCTAACGTACCACGGTGCTCCCGTAGCCTTTCGGAGAAAACGGTTTTGGATGACCTGCAACCTATGGATTTGGCGGGGCTTAGCGTGTGCGAAGGCTACACACGCGTAAGTCATTATTGGACGTATGCACGTGGTGAAAATGCGTAGTTTGCCTTTCAGGGATAACTTGCTGCGTGCGTTCAGCATGTAATGAAGCCTACTGAGAGCGAATGCGGCACGATTGCGCACCGTCTTAATGTGCTCTCTGAAGGTAAGCTTTCGATCAAGGATCACGCCTAGATATTTAGCTTTCTCAACCCAGGGGATCGGCTTGCCAAATAACGTGATCGGACTGGGACGGGGGGGGAAGAGACGAGTCTTGGGCTTGTAAAACAAGATCGCCTGACTCTTCTCTGGGTTGACTTCCACTCTCCATTTCCGGAACCAAGCGCCTAGTGCGTTTGCGGATCTCTGGAGGTGGCCGGCTATTGCCTTCTCGCTGTTGCCGGAGCAATATATCGCCGTGTCGTCAGCGAACAGAGCTAGCTGTGTCTTAGAGCTAGTGGGAATATCGCTAGTAAATAGCGAGAACACTAGGGGGGAGAGAACACCGCCTTGGGGTACTCCGGCGCGAATGGGATGTGGGGACGAAAGTGCACCTTCGATTCGGTACTGAAAGGTGCGGTTCGACAGATAATCTCGTAAGATGAGCACGAGACGATCCGGCACACCGAGCTGGTATAGCTTGTATATCAGCCCGTTGTGCCAGACCTTGTCGAAAGCTTTCGCTATATCGAAGAACAGGGCTCCCGTAACGAGTCCGCGCTGGTATTTGGCGCTGACATGTTCAACGATACGGTAGACCTGTTGGACGCAAGAGTGGTTTGATCTAAAACCAAACTGCTCATTGGGGAGGAGGCTCTTGGCTTCGACAAAATCCTTGAGACGCTTATGAATAAGCCTCTCGTAGATCTTACCTAGGACTTTGAGCAGACTAATGGGACGATAGCTGGACGGGGAGGACTTGGGTTTTCCAGGTTTGGGGATACCGATGACGGTAGCCTCTTTCCACGTCTGTGGGAACATGTTGTTGGACAGAGCGCCATTGAAGATGGCGGTCATTAACATGATCAGAGTAGCCGGGAAGAGACGAACCACTTTGTTGGTGATTCCATCGGAGCCCGGGGCTTTCCTGGGTTTGAGACGGCCGATGATCTCCTTCACCTCATCAGGTGTGACGGGGGGGAGGGGATCATCGGGGTCCTCTACTGGTGGGAGGGAGGCTCTACGTTCGACTTCGGCATTCACCATATCGAGATGAGCCTTGTCTACTGGTTGGGAGCTGGGGGAGCATTGGGACTCTAGACTGTCGGCCAGGCATTCGGCTTTGTCCTCGTCATCGAAGGCGACGGTGTTGTCGGGACGCGTGAGCGGAGGCATCGAGGCAACCTCAGAGGCGCGTAGTTTCCTCTGAAGTTCCCAGAATGCCTGATGGGTGGGTTCGAGGTCGCCCAGCAACTTATCCCAGCGACTTTCACGCAGTTCAGCGATGCTGTTACTTACTTTACGCTGTAAGTAGCGCATGTGAACCTTGTTGGCTTCGCAGGGAAAGGCGCTGTAGGCACGGACAGCCGCGTTCTTTTCAGTCACGAGCTCACGTACCTCGTCCGGGAGTTTCCAGTGGTGATCACTCACCACCGGAGACTCCTTAGAACATTCGTTCAGGACAGATTGTACGTGATCCGTGAGTGAATTGATCGCGGCTGTCGTGTCTGTGACAGACTCGATTAGGTCGGGGATCTGGTCGAGATGGGGTGACGTGGTAGCCTTCAGCTTTTCGCTTACTTGGCGCCAGTCAGTGGTCATTCGGGTGGGAGGAGTCTGGGTAGGGTCCATCGGCCCTGATCTAGGAGCAAGCTCCAGGATCACGGGTCTATGGTCCGAGTTTAACTCGTCATGCGTCTCCACAGAATGTAACCGAAGGTTGACATTTTTGAGGAGGGCGATGTCAAGTACATCGGGGGAGTGGGAAGGTGAGTGCGGGTAGTGGGTGGGATGCATTGGAGCGATGACATCGAAATTCAGGACGCTGCACAGTTCGAACACTACCTTGCCTCTCGGGTTGGTCGTGTGACTGTTCCAGGAAGGATGTTTGGCGTTGAGGTCCCCCGCCAGTATGACGGAGTCGCTCAGGCCAAGAAGTTTAGTCAGATCATCTTTCATAGCGGGAGTGTCCACGGAGTTGTTGGGTGGGACATAGGCTGAGATGATCGTGACGGGTTGGTGTCCTGTCATACCTAGCCGACAGACTGAGACCTCAAACTTTTCAAGGGAGGGAGGGTCCATAGGAATGCAGTATAGGGACGATTTATAGTAAATTAGGGTACCTCCTAAGTGGCAGCGGGTCCTATCGTTGCGAACCATGCGATAGTTGGCAATTTTGGGGTCCCGATGGGTAGGCTTTAGGAAGGTCTCTTGTATTAATAAGATGTCTAGGTGATGGTCGCGGAGGAATAAGGCGATCTCATCACGTTGGGCTCTAAGGCCATTGGCATTGAAAAACCCTATCCGGAGGGCTGTCGGTTTGAACCTACACGTTACTCGGGACTTATCCATTATGGGTGGGTAAGGGTTGTGTAGATTTGGACGTGGTGAACTACGTCACCGAACTCGCGGAAAACTGCTGAGTGGTCACCTCTGCAGTTTTGAAGCGCCTCGGCCATGGCTAGGGCGCGGGGGGAGTAAAAAGCTTGGTATGTGACCAAAATGATGTTTTTGGACACATCACCAGCTGGAATAGTGGCGGCTTGCGCTGAGGCAGGGGCAGGGGCTGGGGCTGTGGCCCGGGTTGCCTCTGTCAAGGGGGGGCGTGGGAGCGCTACGTCCATGAGGGCCGGGATGGTTTTGGTGGGCTGGGTGGTAGGGGTGGCCTTAGGGGCCTCTGTGGTTTTGGGGGCAGGGGCGCTGGTCCTCAAGGCCGGAAAGTGGGCCTGGTGATTGAGAGCGCTCCATGGGCTGGGGCGTTGTGGACTGAGGGCTATGGTAGTTTTTCCTACCAGTTGAGGACATTCCCTCTGCTGGCGATCGCTTGCGCGCTTGGCTAGCTTGGGGGCGGTGGGTTTGGGCGCTTTTGGGCAGCCACGGTAGTTGGCCGTGTGGCCAGACTTGCCGCATAAGACGCAGCTGGGCGGCTCAGCGCACTGGGACGGGTCTTTGGGGCGAGTGCAGTCTGAGGTGCCGTGGTCACCCAGGCATTTCACACATCGTGCCTTCGCAAAGCAATTCCGCTGGGAGTGGCCGTACAATTGGCAGTTGTGACACTGGCCAATGATGCCACTCCTGCGGGGCTTTTCGATGGATAGGCCCGAGAGGCCACAGATGTGGGAGATGTTAAATATGGGGTGATGACCGTCTGTCGGATCGCAGACGACCAGAATCATATTGTATGATTCTCCACCTCGGCGGTGCATTCGGTGCACCTCTGCTACGGGGATACTCTGCGACTGAAGGTCGCTGAGAATTTCGGCCGTGGGGATTTCGCGTGGGACGTTTTTGACCACCACGCGTGTCTGACGGTCCTCGGGGAGAGTAAAAGAGTGGAAGGGGATTTTCCTGCCCGAGAGGAGTTTGTGCAACTCTCGGTAGTCCTTTGCGGTCGGGACAGTGACTTTGATGCCCAGCTGAACAGCTCGGGCATTGGTATAATTAATTTGCCTGGCCTTGCAGGCAGTGGACACCTCAGTCCATTTGGCCTTGTCGTGAATGAACACGGGTGGCGGAGGTTGGACCTTTGGGGCTGAGGTTTTGGGGACTGAGGCCTCAACCGCCATCGGGCTGGCGGATCGGCTTGCCTGCTGGGAGGACCCAGCTGCCGAGGAGGGGCGGGATTGGGGGGCTGAAGACGGGGGGGAGGGGTGGGTGGGGGCGGCCTTTTTGAGAGCCTGCTCAGAGGGTGGGGACTTCTTCTTCTTCCTCTTCCCTCCGGCTACGACCTGGAAGTCGTCTTCGGAGGAAGAGGAATCAGATGGCTCAGAGGGCGCGGCAATGTCCATTTCCTCTGGGGAGGATGAACGGGAATCGGTGGGGCTCTGGTTCCCGGTAGCGGGTTGGGTGGTGGCGGCGCCGACTGTTGTTTTGAGGACAACAGCCGGTTTCGCGGAAGTCGTGGGGGCTGGGGCAGGGTTTTTGGTGATGGGTACCTGTTTGGGTACCCAGTTCTTAGATGCCTGCTTTTCAGTAGGCGGCGGGGAGAGAGGGCTCTCAGGGACCTGACCTTCTTGCTGCATGCGGGCAAGTTCGCTGCCAAATTTGGCAACCAGGTCCTGATCTCTGCAGAGCGCCTCTGCTATCAGATTGCCATATTTGGCAGTGAGTTCGGTGTCCTTGAGGACGGTGTCCTTGACGAACTCTAATAAATCAGCGTCCGTCATGGTGGGGGGGGGGGGGATTTAGTTCCTATCTAGCATCCGGGAGCAACGTTTCCGCGACTCCCAGCGCTTCCTACTTCCTAACTCCCCGGGTGGGATATCCCGGGGATGTGTACCCTCCCTGTCGGGTGTAGACAGGGAGGTGAGTGCCTAGTTTTGTGTGCCCTAAGCTTGTAAACCCACTGCCGATCTTATTGTGCAGTGGGGCCCTAGGGTCAGAAGACCGGTCCGGTGTGAAGGGGTTGAGACACCCAACCACACCGGGTGATTGCTGGAAGAGAACGGGGTTAGACAGATGGCAGCGACTAGGGAAGCCCCCAAGGCCGCGTACCAAAGCCCTTCCGATTTGACTTAGCCCTGAAGGGGCTTGGGCCGGTGTATCGGGTCAACACCCCTTGGCTTCGTTGGCACCGTGAGGTATCCCACCAAGGACCACGAAACTGTGGATTTTCCCTGAAGGGGCACTACGTTTCAACGACCTCCAAAACAGAAACAAGAAGTCGTCCACTGCCTTGAAAAAGGCGGCTTCGGATCAAAGTTGTAGTCGGCGACCACAGGTGACGTCACGACTGGAGCGTGACGAAACGAACACACACGACACTGAGCACGATAACGGGAGAGCAGCGGGGAGCGGCACGTCCGTCGCGGGCGGGCGTCGGGAGCGGAATCGTTTTTGAGAAATTAGTACAAGGCACCCCCCTTTTATACACTGCCACCGTTGGTTATTAACTAAGTTCATGTAACCCGTATCTAATTTAATCTGGCAACCCTGGGTTGAGGTTCTGACAGTAGCTGCTAAAACTTGAGCAAAACCTACCCCTTTTCTTTGTTCCAAGATGTCATACCGTCGTATCCTACGAAGAGTGCCCTAACGAACATAAGGGCTTTCTTTTTTTATTACATAATTAAATTCTGCTCATCATACCACATATAACCAGTTAAACAGAAAAATTAAAAACGGGACAGATTATTAAATAATTAGGTTTTCTAAAAAGCCACAAATTGAAGCACTATGTTCTTAACGAAGAATAAAGTCACAATCGTCGCCGCGCCCTTTTTCTGCGCGAGTAGCTAGGGTGCGCGGGCGCAGGAAGAGCGTGCTAGCGCCGTTCGGCCGTTAGTCGGCGGAACGCGGAGATTGATAGCTACGGCGAGAGTAATTTGTTTTCTAAATAAATAAAATTTTTGTCTATACCAATAAAGTTGAATATGAATTAACAAATTAACCGTTATATTTTATAATTACGTTGGTGGAATTGGTTGGAAAATAAGCCTGTTTAATTAAGTGATTTTAATTACTCATTTTATTTTCTATACATACATAGAAAAAGACCCTCATGGTGTTTGTGGCCGTGTTCTATGGAATGGCTAAATTGAGTATGTATAAAAAAGACTACGCCTAATTACGTTTGTGTCGTTCTTCTACGTTCAAATTATGTTTTTGTCTCTTATTCTTTCTTTGATGCATTTGAAATATGCATATTGTTATTTTAAGGACAATATTTTATGCTTTCATGATGTTAACCCTTCTGTACAAATTTAAACACTTAATACACAATTTTATGTTTTTGCTGGTATAGGGCTTAAATGCAATTAGGCTTTTTTTCTTCTGCTTGAAAACTGATATAAAAGCATTTGTGGCCGTATTCGTAGTATTTCCTACGACAATGACACTTACGTTTATTTCATTGCTTTACCTTTTTCCTTAAATTTTAGAAGAATTCTGTTTAATATGTTATGGCTATGTTAAATTAATCACGAAGTAAAAATTTAAGCAAATCTGTTCGATCTAATTCATATAATAGGCAATTACGGAATTTCAGCAGTTTTCTCTGATAACTGTTTTTTTTTTTGAGCCTATACTTTTAAAACTTGTAACGATGAAAGGGAGCGCGTGAAAAAGAGACAGAATTTTTAATCTAAGAAAATATCATAACCGCCTTGAGCTTAATACCGTAAATCGTTTTTTAATAATATTCTTCACTTTTATCTACCTACAATACTGCAAAACTAGTTAAGCATGATAACTTAACGATTTAAAATCTCATTTCTTCGTTTCAGGACGTTGAAAACAACATGAACCAACCTAACCAAAATGAAAGCGCAAGTGAGATTGTAACTTTTTCCGAAAAAGATAATTTACAAAACCCGGAACGGAATAAAAGTGTAAGAACCTCCATCCAAACTTGAAATTGTTAGTGATATAATTGTCGAATTTATCTATTTGCCAGTTAGAAACGATATAAAATTAACTCACACCTTTTGCTGAAAATTTGTTCGTTGCAACGGCTGATTTAGTTTTAGATAGTCCGACTTCGAGTTTCACGACTCCCACTCCGCTATCATCAGCTGTAAGTTCGTTCTAAAAACGAGGTCCAGGTAATTAATATACGAACGAGAAATCCCGCAGAATGGAAAGACTTAAAAACGAAAGGCGCTGAAAAATTCGGGCAAAGCTTTTATAAATAAGAGGGGAGAAACTGTCCCCGAAAAGAAAATGAAATCATCATGCAATTGTCCAAAAAAATATTTTTAACAGTTGGAAGAAAATAAGAATAAAGTTTATTCGTTCACATGAACGAATAAACTTTATTCTTATTTTCTAATTATGACTAATTATGTTTTAGTCGTAAGGTTATCAATGTAACATTACATTGATAACCTTACGACTAAAACATAATTATATTATCAGTAACTATATATTAGTATCCTGTGGACGTTGGGATCCAAACTAGGTAGAACCTGTATCTTGGGGTCCTGAGTTGTGATTCCATAAAAAATATAAGTAACAATTGTGTGGGCTTGTGTCTTGAGTCGGTTAATTAATGAGTATGTAGGTTGCTGTAAACAATGGTACATAAAAAGTTTTAAAATAAGAAAGAAAATATAACAAAAACAAACAAATTAACTTACAACATAAAGATGTCTGTAATTAACTCGTGAGTTACACACTTGTGTAACTTGTATTCTATGTTTGGTATTTGAGATATTTATTTGAATTTGTGTTTTTTTTTAATCGCTTGACAGGAATATTAATCTGAATCTATACTAATATTATAAAGCTGAAGAGTTTGTTTGTTTGTTTGAACGCGCTAATCTCAGGAACTACTGGTTCGAATTGAAAAATTCTTTTTGGGTTGAATACTCCATTTATCGAGGAAGGCTACAAGCCAGGCGAGCGCCAGCGAGGCGCGGGGCGCGAGGCTAGGCGGGCTATATATCATCACGCTTAAGCGAATAGGAGCGGAGCAGCGATAAAGAATGTTTTAAAATCGGGGATTCCACGGGGACGAAGTCGCGGGCAGCAGCTAGTTAGTTTATAATTTCCTCTGTCTGTTCGTATGATAGAAGGGTAAGATATTTAATTAAAGTTTTTTTACAGGAAATGCTCTTCAGGTCTTTGATATTGCAGTTTTTGTTAATTTTGTTGTAAATATTAAAATGACAGTAGAAGGGATATTTTTAATTGTTTCTGGGAAATGGGAAGTCTCAAAAACAGTGGGATCTTATACTAAAGTACGTAAAGAGCCATAATCCGAAGAGAATTAAAGTCGAAGGTTCCAATAGATCTCAAACAAGAGTCTATACTTGACCTATCAACAATGAAAGCGTCGTGGTATGTCACAAAATATTGTTTTTCTATCCAGTAACTTTAATTTGATTTAATGACTGTTTGCGATTTTATTCTGTGTTCGACACTTCTTCTTTTTGTTAATTTCGATTCACTTTCTTAAACAAATATGCTACGAAAGCTTATTCACATTAGTGACATACCAAAGGTATGTCATATAATTCAGTTTGTTTGCAATTAAATATTTAAATTCTATATAATATATAGAATTTATATATATATATATATATATATATATATATATATATATTATATATATATATATATATTTATATATATATAAATAAATTAACATGTTCCCAGTAATTAATAAATAGTTATCATAAAGAAATTCTTATCATATACGAATAAATACCCACATCAGAATAGTATGAAAAGGACATAAAGGCGATTGTGACCTCAACATTTCCGGAGATAAAAGGCCTAATGGAACTTAATACTCAAGTTCAGCCGTACGTCGCCGTAACACAACAGAGAATAAGGGTTTAAGGGACAAAATGCGTATTAAATATTAAGTTAATTTATTGAAAATACTCCTAAAGCAACCAGAAAATACTAATACATATTATTTGAAACAACTAATACCTATTTGTTCATATTTACTTGAATTAAACACAAAAAAGTGTCTCCTGAAAAGTAGCTATTATGCAGTTACGCCCCTATTCGTAGGATACGACGATACTAGGTCAGATACAAACTTTTTCAATACGTCTCGTTTCCGCTGTCTCTCACAACCCACTAAACCTCTAAGCCTCGTCCTGAAGGTTCCATGCGTTTTTATGGACATTGAGCTCTGATAGCACAACAACTACCTATACGTTGTCAGTTTAAAATGTTCAGGATTATGAATCATTTCAATCTGTTCACGTAACTTGGCTTCGTACACTAATCCTCACCTGATGATTATATCGCAGGGTTGGCCCAAGAATTTGATCATGGTGAAAGTTCTGGAAGGGTGAACAAACATAGTCCAGGATTTATAATTCTTTGATGAATCGACGTGTCAAGATCAGCGGGGATATTAGTAAGTATGCAGGCGATTCTGTCGTGCGCAAGTGTGTGAGCAAATACAGCATTCAGATAATGCTTCCTTTACTCTTATATTTCGATGGGACAGTTCTCGAATACAACTGGGCAGAGATCAAGAGCAGGACAAGCAGGATTTCGTGCTTTCTGAAGTACACTCTAACTTTCAAACCCTGTGTTGCTTGTAAGAAATTTCTTACATGCAGCCTGGAGTTGTAGTAGGTATCTTAGAAATGAAAACAAAAAACACAAATTATCTTTTTAGTGGTACTTACATCGGTAGGGATACCCCACAGCTAAACGTACTCATCACAGCGTACGTGTTATAAACTAGTGTTAACAATAAACAGACATGCGATTTCAGCAATCCCGAAAGATTTGCTAGCATTTATTGAAGAGTTCCGTTTCCTATCGCCGTTCTTCATCAGATCTTCACCGAACTAGAAACGGACCACCTCGAAATACTAACATTCTCTTCCAAACCATCGTTTACATTTTTTTTTACATCAGTGGTCGCAGCCACGCATTATTGGGGATAACTCAAGTACTAGTCTTCAGATCTCACTAAAATTTAAGTGACAGTGGAATTTACATGACAAGCACAAGCTTTCAAATATAATTCATCAAAATCGGCATGCGGTGTGCATAAACATTAAATTTTAAAAAATAGTTGACTTGAGAACCTCCCCTTTTTTGGAAGTCAGTTGATAAAACTTTTTGAAATTTAACTTTTTGTTCGTCTGAGAATCGAACCTAAGAGAGAATGACGCTAAGCAGCCGCGTTTGAACTAAGAGCTCAACGACCATTTAGGCTTATTCACGACCATGTTTTTGAACATTAAGCTCATCGATATTTTTGAAATGATCATATATATGACAAGCAAAGATGGAGGAAGAATCATTAGTAGGAACGTTTCTGTTACTAGTTTTGTTAATTTTGTAAGGAGCCATTCTGAGATTATTTCTCAATTTACCTTCTCACTGAGATCTTAACTCCTGAAAGGCGGAGGATTATTTCATTTAACATGAACTAAAGCGATGTTGTTAGAAATAATTATTTGCGTGGGATCCACTAATTCGGGCCGTAATTTATGTGCGGAATTAACAAGGTACGGTTGGTAAGAGAAGTTACAAAGTAATTTTACTGAAAGCGAAATTTTCTTGAAGTAAATTAATTAGAAAACCTCACACCTACCTTCATTCTCGAAAAGGGTAAGTGACGTCACACCTGTTCCTAAAACCTGACAATGGATCGTCTTACTTATTGTTGGAATATGGGTTTCTGATTGTAAAACGGTTCTTCAGAAACAGTAGAAAAACTTATTTATTCTTTTCAGTACAGCCTCAATAAAGCCATTTCAAATAACACTAAGCAACAACATAAAATATCATAGACCGAGGCTATAGACAGTGTTGCCATTTAGTATCAAATATTTCAAGTTAAATTTTGTTATCTGTACCCCATTCACAATAAGATAAGACATTGAAATAAATCTGTTTTACAGTCCGTTCAACCGATTTAAAAACAGGTATTTTTTCATTACTTCCTTGATATCTTCATAGTATTCCACATTTCTATACCTTATTCACGATAATATTAGACTTTGAAATACTTGCATTGGTGGCATAACAAATGGCAGCTGCAGTAAACAGTTGGTATTTTAATCACGTCTTTGCTTTTAATGTTATCCTTATGCCTATGGAACAGAAGTAAAAATTGGTTGAACGGACTGTAAAAAGTTTTGTTTAAATGTCTAATCTTATTGTGAATGGAGTATAGGTATATATATCTGATATTTATTATTGGTTCCAACTGTACATCTTTACCTTTTTTCATAGACCCCAATATGATTCTCAATGTGACGATTCTGTCTAGCAAATGACTAACATGCAAGAGTACCCCAAATTCTCTACAACTTACAACCTGTTTTGAGGACCTAATGAATAGCACAGACGATGCAATTAAGTTAAAGTGACATTCAGAGCATCATGGTAAAATTACATTATTTTAGGGGAGGCAATCGTCAAAGTACCAAAAAAAAAGAGGATGGAAATAGTGATATTTTGACAACTTTAGCAAACCCATACCTATTTTTAAAGTTTTGACAACCACCTTCACTACGTGCCAGGGGCAAGTGAACGTACTGACGTTCACTTGCTTGAATTATATGTAACTTGGGTCCAGCTAAGACTCTAGACAACTATGTCTTCTCAGCTGGAGCCAAGCTACTTCTTCTTCTTTGAGTGCCATCTTCTATTGAAGGTTGACGACCATCATGGCAATTTGGACCCTCGACACAGCAGCTCTAAATAGGGAACGTGTGCTTCTGTTGTACCATTGGCGCAGATTTTTAAGCCAAGATGTTCTTCTCCTTCCTGAACTTCTTTGACCCACGTTACATACAATAAAAAAGGATAAGAACACAATATTTACCTGTTAACGCGGATAAACGTGTTTTGCAGCCAATTCCCGGAGATCTCTTTAAACTGTGGGATTATCTAACTCCATTGAACGTTTACCACCTTGCAAGCTGACAGTAGTTCTATTGATTCTAAGCCCACTATATCCATACGATTTTATTAGACTTTTACGAGCTATCTGGTAATGTAGACAGTTGACATTTATGTATTTAATCCAAACATGAAAATCACAAATACTGTACCTATAATATTATTTACGCCAACGGCTATAAAGTCCTTGTTATCTTAGTTTACAATCAAAGTGATTTCCTGTTAAATCCAAAATGTATTGCTGTTATAAATAATAATTAATCTATCAAACACAGAAACATTAAATCTGTTTAAACTGTTCGGTCTGTACACTGTGGTTTACGATTGAGTTGTGACACAATTTTTATGTGAACAAACTGAACTATTAATAATCATGTTTTTGCCATCCTTTTGGCATACACATTCATGCATATTTGAATTTCAATGCGTGGATACGAATATGATTTTTTATACAATAGGGATGTTTCCTGAGTAAAAAATATATGATTATGTTTAGTCCGTCAGTTAGATTATAGAAAAATATTGGACACGTATTTTTTCCTTTATCAAATCTATAAAAACTGACGAAGATACAAAGCATCAAAGATCAGGAGTGGGGGCTTGTGACGTTACGGCTCGGTAAAAATTGTAGCGAGTAGTGACGTCACACGAGTTTTCAACGCTCTGTATCGTCTTCATTTTTTGTTTACGTGAAAAAAGAAAAAATACGTGTCCAATATTTTTTGGAAATCTATCTGACGGACTAATTAGATTTTTTTAGTCAACTACCCTATTAATTTGTCTTTATAGATTTACGAGATCCTATCACTGAAATATTTTTACTAAAATTGAATGAACCTTGACTGACCTCTAGCAAAAAGATTTTTTCAATCGAATCTAGCCAATCAAGCAGCGTCACAGACAGAACTAGATCTAAAGCACATTACCCTCATAAATAACAGCCCTAAGTCGATAAACTAGGGTCCACAGTAATTTCAAGTGAAAATAAATCATTTTATGTGATTGAGAAATCTGGTGAGATAACGAATTGACAAATATATTCTCGTTAGATATGCATGAGGTAGTACGAAGTGTCCGGGCCCGATTTGTATTAATATAATATTTCACGGCAGGCCGCGAGGCGGTAATGGCCGGTGGGTGTGTGAACACGAACTGCATCGACTATGATTATCATTGTTAGAAAATACGGAATTTACCACTTACCTTAAGGCGATACCCCGACCAAAACTTTTCGATAGTGCGTTCTCTCTACTTTTAAAAAATGACTAAAATTGTTGATTTTATGCATCTGTTGCTAAATCCAACGCTCTAATCATTTTAGGATTACACTAATGGATAGATAATTTAAAAATCTATATTATACATGTTTTATTTCATTTCAAAAGATCGCTTTTTTATTCCAAAAATTGTGTGAATTCTATGATAAAAGTGCGTGCGCAGGATGCGGGCGGCAAAGGGAACGAAAGCTCAAGGTTATTTGGTCAGGGAAACGCCTTAACTACCTACCTATAGGGAAACGTCGTATTCGTGATGTTCCACCCACAGACTGCATACAATGTTGCCAGCAGTTGTTTTTATTCTGGATTCTGCTTACGGTCTGCGGATAGTGTAGGTACCTTTGTGGATCAGTTGGAGCATCAAGAAAACTGGCCAAGTGCGAGTTGGACCCTCGTGCAATGAACGAATCTCATTTGTGATATATTATTTTAACACTATAGATTTCTTGTAGGTTTTCCTGTATCAATACGTTAAAGGTTCTACTTACTTACCTATACTTTAATCTTCATTTTTTTTTTTCAAAATTTTAGGCTCGGTAGTTTCGGAGGTCGGAATGGGAATGCCCACTTTTCATCTAATTTCTGAACATTTTCGTTTCAATAATAATAAAAAAAAAAATCAACAGCATCGGCCCTGTAGATTCATATAAAATTGGCTCATGACGTACAGACAACTAGACAGACACCCGAGTGATCCTGTAACGGTTCCGCTTATTACACATGTTCGGAATCATAAAAAAGGAACAGTTAAATATGAATCCATTTGAAAGAATACCAAATGAAATGCGTGGTATATCTGCACTTAGAATCGCAATTTTTAAGGGTTAAACGTTACTATAGATATAATATACATAATATAAAATGACACACTACATAGCGAGAAAAACAGCAGTAGTAATGTGTTTTCGAACGCATTCAACTCTTCAAGCTAGAGTGAACAGGCTTCTTCTGGGTAAGCTCATACCATCGTAGACTTTGTCTCTGTCACCTGTGACCTAGACTAGAGTCAAGAGCAAATCCATTACACAATAAAAAAAAGTAAACTTATCGGCTGATCGCGCTAGGTAGCTCGTTTGGAACCAGGTAAAAAAACGCTCCACGTTTTTTCCACAATATTGTATGTTGTTTATAGTCTTCTTAATAATATTAACTACCCATATATTATTATTAAATAAAGCAAGCCTGCGTTCAAGAAAAATATCTGGTACATAAAATATGTAATCTAAATGTGACGTGGAGGCTGTAAGTACCTAAGTAGTAGGGAGTAGGACAAGTGTAATAATTTTTCCGACACGGTTGGCGCAGTGGTTGAGCGATTGGCTGCTGCGCTACGTGTCGTGGGTTTGATTCCCTCACGGAACAAATATTTGTATGGCCTACAGATAGTTGTTTGGGGTCTGGCTGTTTGTGTATGTGAGATTGTATGTTTGTAAACGTGACCCACGACAGAAGGAAAATAAAAATCTTCGGAAAAAGATTACATAATTACGAATCATGTATCTTGATTTACGTACGGTTTACGTTTCTTAGTTTTTATTTTTTCACAAATTACTAAAAGAAAGCCTCTGTTCATGGCTTTGTAGATGTTCAAATCAATCTTCCAAGTTTTTGCTAAACCAAGTTTTATTCGGTTACCAAGTTAATTTTGTTGCATCGAGCGTCTGCTTACCTGATCTCCACAATCCAGTATGGGCTACACGATCCGTCATGGAAGAACTGCAGTGCTATTCCGTAAGAACTCACGTGCGAATTCGATTCATATCTCAGTTTCGATTACACTTCGTAACTCACCTGATTTGATATTCTGACTGTCAAGTTAAGTTCGCTTCACCTATGTTCTCACTTAGTGGCGCTAGTGTAGTTTTCATCAAGTTACAGAATACCAAATACAGTTTTCACCGCAGAATCAGAAGTGAGAACTGGAGTGAGTTCTTACAGAATAGCATTGCTGGTGTCAAATTTCTTGGTTTCTCAATATCCTTAACGACTGTCAAATGTCGTAATTGAATCAGTCAGCATGCATACAGTCTATATTTACCCGACTGCCAAGGAAGGGTATTGTTTTTCGCGTGTAAATATCTTTATTACCTCGTATCTTCCTAACGGCCCAATGGGTTACGACAATTAAGGTATCATTAGCTTCGTCTCAATAACCTAAGTATCCTTAGAGAAGGCTTTGGCCCTCCTACTATCGAATTTAATGTTGGTATTCAATTAATAATTTTTATTATAGTCTGGTAAACGGAAACTGTTTAAGTTTATTTCAATTTTGTCTTCTATTCTCGATCTTGTTTCGGTCTTTTTAGTACCTACATAGTTAATAAGCTATTATTTTAAATAAACTTTTGAACTACAAAAGCCACAGTTCATATAAACACTTTATGTGTAATTAAAACGCACTATTACGCACTTAATATCCCCTATAATGTCCCATCGCTAGACCACAAGTAACAACATTATAAAATACCAACACATCTTAAATCACTTTGACAACGTTATTTTATTGCGTAATAAATAACTTGTAACAACGTTTAATATAATCACACTAGCTTTTGTCAGCGGCGCCGCTTGCGCGATTAAGAAAAATGCTTTTATTTCATCCACTTTTGTGTAACATTGTTTAGATCGGAAGTACCTTTTAAGCAAAAATTTGATAGTGTTTTGTGACTTTTGCTCTTCTGATTTACAGTTTCGAACATAAATTACAGAAATAACAGTAAATTCTTTTACAATTAAAATCGAAATAATAATTTAAAAAAAACACCCAAAAACATTATTACAATTGAAGTTTAAAATCAAAACTAATAATAATAATATCTTGGGACAACTAATTTAAATTAAAAATATGTACCTATCGTCGACGTGTTGCGCGAATGTCGGAAATTATTCCAAGGGAACAAACTGCCTGAAGAAAAGCCTATGTGCTTTTGATTATCTGCCTAGCCTTTTCCCCACTATATTGTAGTTGACTGTCAATCAAACTGGATTCGGTTGAATTCGAAAAGTTTTATATGGCGCGACACAACCCAGTAACTGTTTAAAATGGTGGGACTGCAGACTGGCCTTTGTACTCCCTATGCCCAATTTCATCCAGATCTGTTCAGCCGTTCCGACGTATTTTTTTTTTCTTTTTATTAATAAAACGTTTCCCTACACTAGGAATTGCTCCTGTATTGTGAGTGCGTTTACAAACATATAAATTCACATACACAACAGCCAGACCCGGAACAATTATCTGTAGGCCATAAAAATATTTGTTCCGTGCGGGAATCGAACCCGCGGCACGCAGCGCAGCAGCCAATCACTCAACCACTGCGCCAACCGATTGTGTGACAAACACTCATAAATCCAAACTTTGGCATTTACATATGAAAGTAGTAAAATAACTCACAAGAGTAGTACCAGGGTACTAAAACTCACATAGTAGCGGCAACACCAAACATCGTAGGAACGGTAAATAGCCTGTCACGTCGAGACTAGTGTTGCCTCTGTTAAATATCTCGTGACATAAATCCCCTGTACTTGATAGGATTTTGTAGCCGTTTATCATGTTTTAAACGTTCTGTGACAGATTTTGACAGCATTTCACTGCCTACACGGTATCATTTTCGTCTTATCGTTCTGTTAATGTTTGCTACTGAAAATGGAACAGTCATATTCCGCGACTTTGAATAATTTCAAATCAAATCAAATTCATTTACTGCTGCTTTGAATAATTGTTAAGATTTGTGAGTCGAATACATGAAGCTAGTTCTGTCATGCTGGAGCAGTAAGTAATCTTCAATGTTAGAGTGAACAGGCTTCTTCTGGGTGAGCTCATTCTATCGTCGACTTTGTCTCTGTCATCATCACCCATCTCAAATAAAAAATATATGTTCTGCACCAAAACACACTCACTGGCGCTATCTCCTGCATTACAGTTGCACGTTCCAAAGAGTAAGTCCTGTGGAGAAGAACGTGCAAGAAACTCCATGGTGTCTTTTAAAGCAGTGTTTACAAAATCATGATTTGAAAAAAAGATTATAAAAAGCAAAAGAGATTGAAAATATGTAATGCAGAGATGATCTTATGGTGTGCTATCCAATGGCGCTACATCATATAACATCACGCGTGATGTTTAAAGTAATGGTGTAATGTAATATTACTCGGGACGAAATGTAATGACAAATAACATCACTTCGTGGTGCACTGTTTTGCATAATTATGTCTACTTATAATATTCAGTAGGTCCAACAATTATTTCATATCTCAAAGTTCGAGCGCTTTAATTTCCTATGTTAAAAGCACACTTTGTAAACAAGCATACTACAAGCTAGAAGATTATATTCAAGATAAGAATGCTTGGAAACATGCTGGTCCTGCTCCATAGGACAATATTGGGTGTAGTAGACAAAGACAGGTGTAGTTACTGATCTTTTATAGTTAATTTAACACACACTGATTGATTGTTGGTAATTATATAAAACAAGGATTAAAAAATTGTAAATATGTGAGTACTATATCCCTGATTAGCAAATTTATTAATTTTACCTCTGCTGTCGTTACTTTGTTGTACCTGTTAATAGTATAGTACTTAGTTTTATTCGGGTGCATCGTCCTCACATATAACCAATTGGCTAATGTATACAAAATATTGTAAAACTTATACATATTTGAAAAGAGTAACTATGGAGTTTCTTGTCCGTTCTTCTCCATAAGAATCTACTTTTTGCGAATGGACAACTAGAGTCACTATAATATTTTTATTTTCAAATGTTTTGACGTTCAAAAGTGCCGTTAATGGTCTAGTTGAAATAAATGAATTGACTTTGACTTAGACGTTGTGGAGCAAACCAGCACTGAGCCAATTATTTACATCATCAATGCTCTCCCCTAATTTTATAATAATGCTTGTGAGCACAGTGTACGTTTCATATTTTTGTAAATTTCGTATCACTCAATTGTTGTAGATAGGTATATAATATGGTGGTTTTTTATTATAAAATTTTAAACAGTATGCCATAATAGATATTTTTTTTATGTTGATAGGCACGCGTTTGACCACTATCTCATCTGAAAAATCAACAACAATAAATAACCAATACAAATAATTTATTTTAGATATCATTCTACATACGATGAAGAATGATATCTTGTCACTAATGAAGCATATTAGACAATGAACGCTGTGTACAGTAATAATTGGTCTTCAGATTTATGTACTGTACATTGTCATAGTTGTGCTTAAATTGTCTTAGTCTGTCACTGTACTTATTAAAATAAAATATTAACCTTTTGATGAACCTATTCGGATGTGTAAAAATCTGACACAATTTTGATGAAAACTTAAACTAAAAGCTTGCAGTCGGCGGACGGTTCTTTTGTTGAATAGTTCTTTACATGTCCCCCGACTGCAATGAAAAGATTATCAATCTTGTTTTACATTTTTTTAGTTCACTAATTTTATGGTAGGCGCATTATTTAATTTTTTTCATTGTTTGTTTTTTATTTGATACCTTTTTTGCTATGTACTAAGCAAGCTATAGACGATGACAGTATACGTAGTCTAATTTTCATGGAAACAAAATATTTTAGTTTTTATTTACGAACGATGGCTCTCGCTTTTTATTTTTCAAAAATATAGCCTACGCAGAAGCCACCAAGCCACCAAGTAATAACTCAACGCTTCTACTGATAACACATAGGTACATCGATATCGCTTAAGCCGTTTAGAAGTTATGGTGGATTAAAGAAACTCACTTACATAGATGCATACACACATACATGAACCCTGAAACCATAACACTCCTTTTTTGGGCAGTCGTGTAAAAATTCACTATTTAGTGTAAAGTAAGTAAAAATTCACTCTATATATAAAAGATTTATTGTGAAGCTAAATACATTATTTCGAACATAACCTTTAAAAATATTCCTTTATTTAGACACACTTAAGTATTTGAAAGGTTAAGTAGTTCCTTTGATGAAACAACAAAAAAAAAAACACTTTTCTCATAGCAAGTAACGCAGTTACGAATGGGTTAATTTTTAATAAAAATATTTTTTTGTAAACACAAGTCGGCTCATGTCATTGCCGTCTTTTCAGCCAATCAAACATTGATTCATATAAAGATTACCCAGCCATTAAAAGAGTAACCATCGCTTGCATTTGCAAAGCCCAGATGAGTCACAATCATCTACCACAGCTACGTACCATGATCGCTAGATTGGCTCGTATCTTATCAGCTAAACACAATTATGTGTCTGTGTGCAATAAATCAGGGCTAACCGATATCGGCGGGATCTGTCCCGCTGATGTTGATCAATGACGTGTCCGCTTGGCGGGTTAATGAATACTTGGAACTTACGGTTTTAGAATTTTGTTTAGGATTTAATTTGGTGTTTGGACTTTTTGCATGAATTTTTTTGACATCTCAGATAATAGGAATTGACCTAATAGAACTATTGGCTACTTCCGTTATGTCACATTCCCGATTCTGTGCTGTTCCTGCTAATGCTTAGTATCTATAAGTTAAATTAGTTCGACATATTATGCATGTTAGTATCGCTGATTGCCATTGATGAAACACATCAAAGACTTTCTAAAGGCTTCAAAAACATGTAATAAAGAATAGAATATACTTAATTGTTCACCACAAATAGATGCAGAACTCTTCTGCACAAACCAAATTCTATGGGTACTGTGGTGCTCATTTCGCTGACTATTTCTACCAGAGATCCTTTGGATGGACTAAAAGAAGAAAGAGAGAAAGATTTTTGTTTGTATATTTAGTCATGAAACCTAAACATTCACAACAAATAAATCGGGAAAAGCTAAATCCAACTCATAGAACACCTTTTCTACTAAAACTAGTCAATTAAACAGCTATTAACTCCCACACTCCCAAGAGCCATGAAATCCAAAATCTATTTACCGTTGCTATTAATTATAAATGTCTCTATAATTAACAAGAATTCCCTAAATTCAATAAATCTACTGGAAGCAGGCCGCAACTCTCCTGTGACATTCCACCTACTAGAATATTAAAGGGTATAAATGAGCGTAGGTACTGCCAAACAAACTGATTGGTGTTCAGGCAAAAGTAGGTTTTCATCTGCGTACTATACAGTCAATTTAATAGTGTGTGACTTTTTAAGCTTATGTCAAATTTTCATTAGTCAAGTAAAGAAACACGCCGTAATTAAATCTATCTGGAAATCTAATTAGAATTTGTCAAATTGAATTGAGGTTTTGCCTCGAAGCAGAAAAATTTCATATTCCACTGCTAGTTAGAAATACTAGTTAGAGAAGTCAGTAACACTTTACCCGAACCGAGAATCTAAACCATAACCTCATGCTTAGCGCTTGCGACCTCTAGTTCTTCAAAGCTGCGCAACTTCGGAATTATGCGTGGCCTATTTTTACAGCTGTATCACTATATTAACCATAAGTGGAATAATAGACTTTTGTGTTGTAACTAACAATATTTAGCTGCCTCGTATACTAATCTCTTTCTTCGAATGTACCTTTGTACTTCATTCGGCAGAAGCAATCATTGAACTATGAATTACGTATGAGTTAAGGGACATGTATGTAATGAGGTAATCTTTGATCTTCTCGTATTTGCGTTTGATTATAAGTTGGGATGTATGTAATTTAATAGTGGGTGGTTCTAAGTGGATCGGGAACTAAAATGTGACTTAGATAGGGATGGATCTAGGGATGGTATTAGCTTTTTCACTTTTTTTTTCTGTAATGAAGTCTTTTGTTGGCACATAAAAAAACAATAATTATATTACCAACTAGCTGACCCGCGCAACTTCGTCTGCGTCACATTTTTCATTAATACTCCGTTCCTTTTAGTCGTAGCGTGATTATACCTATGGCATAATTTATAAAAGAGAAAGTGCAGCAGAAATCGTAATATTTTAATTTCGCCATAACTTCAAAACCAAACGTCCAATTTTAATCATTCAAAGACCAAATACATAAACTGTACTTAGTGATGAAATGATTTATTTTGATAAGGATTAATAGCATGAGTAAAATAAATGCGTTTAAATGTAGTCCAAAAAAATTCAAGATAAAAATATTAAAAAAATGGTTGTTGTGCCTCACTCGACATAGATAGGTATAGTGTGTCGCGGACTTTTTTGTAGATATTTATAAGATCTACAATTAATTAGAACATTTTATGGTTCTATCTTTTATAGTTTAGGCAGCCTACGCAAAATAAGTAACTTTTCTGGTTGATTTTCTACACCTTGTGTCCGAAAAACCCAAATATCTTACGGAACCCTAACTTTCCAAAATAAAATTTAGCCTATGTTACTCGTGGATAATGTAGCTTTCGAATGGTGAAAGAATTTTTAAAATTGGTCCAGTAGTTTTTGAGCTCATTCATTACAAAAAAACAAACAAACAAACATACAAACAAAGTTTTCCTCTTTATAATATTAGTGTAGATAGTGTAGATAGAAAACTTAAAGGTATAATATTTCTTAGTTGTATCCCGCGGTTTCACTTGCCTGCGCCATTTATTCTTTCTGGCTCAGTGGTCTTTCTTTCGTCTCTGGATCATAGCTTGATGTTAAATGATTATTTTATGGTTCTGGTATCCTGGTACTTTGTAAGTCTTCAATCACAATTCCAGCCCCAGAAATGCTTCGACATGTTTATGGTCTGCTGGTAAACGTGAATCCTTACTTCTCAAATTTTTAGCCCCTGAAATACTTTGACATTCTTCTTTCTGGTCTTCTAATACTTGTAAATCTTTAGCGCATGCAATTTTAGCCCCGGAAACTATACCTTTTTTAATGAATGAACGGCCAGACTGATCACGTCCCACGGAAACGGGATAAAATGTCCTACATAAATATATCCTATGCCTGCGCCATTTATTATTTCTGGCTCAGTATTATTTCTTTCATCTCCTAAGGATCATAGCTTGATGTTAAATAATATTATGGTTCTGGTATCCTGGTAGGTACTTTGAAAGTCTTCAATCACAATTCCAGCTCCAGAAATGCTTCGACATGTTTATGGTCTGCTGGTACACGTGAATCCTTACTTCTCAAATTTTCAGCCGCTGAAATACTTCTACGTTCTTTTTTCTGATCTTCTAGTACTTTTAAATCTTTAGCGCATGCAATTTTAGCCCCGGAAACTATACCTTTTTTAACGAATGAACGGCTAGACTGATCACGTCCCACGGAAACGGGATAAAATGTCCTATATAAATATATCCTATGCCTGCGCCATTTGTTCTTCCTGGCTCAGTGTTCTTTCTTTCGTCTCCTAAGGATCATAGCTTGACGTTAAATAATTATGGTTCTGGTATCCTGGTACTTTGTAAGTCTTCAATCACAATTCCAGCCCCAGAAATACTTAGACATGTTTTAGGAACATACCTACATTATTTAAACAACAGTAAGTGCTTGTAATTTAATATGAACTTTATACAATAGCAATAAAGCTCAAATTGACTCTACGTTTTAGTTAGAAAACCTTTGTATGGGAAAAAGAAAAGAGCTTTTTTTAGGTTTTTCCGGAAATTATTAGAACTTTTCTCGCCATAAAAACCATCCTTGAACTTCAACGAACATTTTAAAAAAAGAATTGGCCAGATTGGTCCAGGCGTTGTTGAGTTATGCGCTTACCAACACATTTTGCGTTTCATTTTTATATTATAGATGTAATTAGTTACTGCACTAAAATTTTCTTAAATTTAAAATAAAATATCTACAGTCATAAACTTAGGGGAAAGGCCAAGTTTTACGGATGAGAACAGCTCTGTGGATATTACTACTTACTACTTATGACATGAAGCAAGTATTTTTTCCAAACACTAAAAGTCACTTGAAAACACTCTCCCACAGAAATACCTCTAGCTACAACGGTTAAAAAAATTCACCAGCGAACAGAGTAACTTTAACTAACGACACCCAAAACAAAAAGCTCACGTGCCTTTAACGCAAAAAGCCTTGTAAAAGCGGACAAGATAAAAGTCGGGCTTTCATTTAGACTGAGTTAGATCTAGGGCACCTGACCCCACCGGCGATGGCTAGGTATGCTGCGGACGAGGGCGAACGTGGAACACTTTCAGGTCATCCTTGACTATAAATATTGGGGTTATATTTAAAAGAGTGGAACTGTGTCACTGAATTTATGAATGGAATCAGCATTGCTTATACCTCTGACCTGCCTTCCTGTTGTAATGTTAGCTGTTGATTTATTTATTTCACAATTTATGTACACACATTTAATAAAAAGATAAGAAGAAGGAAACAGAAAAGTAGGTACAAAGGTGTTGTTTATCTTTCTCACCCGAATCAATAAGAAAAAGAAAAAAACCTATTCACCAATAAATTATAAAAGCTATTAAAAAGCAAATGTTACTACAGTGTCAACGATTATTTTTTTTTTTTTTTTTTTTTTTTTTTATTTATTTACAAACATACATACAGCTATCATTACAGTTACCCAATGCGATAGTGTAGAAAAAACAATAACTTAAAAATAAGAATCGATACAATTCAAATAATTACAACAACATCAATACAATAAATTAGCCAATTTAATACCCATAACACAAAATGTGTAAAGTAATTTTTGTGAATTCGCCCAGTGAACAAGTGAGTATATCTATCTTGTCGGCAACTAGATTTAGTGTGCGCAATGTCCGCGTGAGCGGGACCCTGGCCATTAGCTTGGTGCGACCGCGAGGCAGCGCGAACAAGTCGGGCCGTCTACGACGCCGCACGTACCCATCGGGCACACACAAACCTATCTCCTGCAACACACCCGGATTATTTGAGTTACCCCGAAACACTCCAAGGATAAATGTAGCCAACGCTAGATCCCTTCTCGTCTCCAACCTGTTGTATCCCACCATGCCTAAAACAAACAAGGTTGGATACATCAAGGGATACAGGGGGTATACCCCATACAGTCTGAGATACATGTAACGCGTATATTTATTTTGTATACGCTCCAACATAAGAGTATATTTCGCCTCATGTGGGGCCCATATAGCTGCATTACTCTCCAACTGACTCCTAATCAACGCGTCGTACAATGCTGCGATGGCCTTGACATTCGTGAACGCTGCAGCTCTGCGAAGCACGAATCCTAGCCGTTTGTATGCCTTTTTACAAACGTTCACGATATGCTCCCGGAATCCCAATTGCGCATTCATACGAACGCCCAGGTCCCGCACTACATCCTCTCTTTTCATAATTGCGTCTTCCAGTTTGTAACTGAAATGAAGTGGTATTTTTGCACGGCTGAATGTCATAATGCAACATTTCGAAACATTGAACTGCAGCTTGTTTTTCCGACTCCATTCAACTACACGATCAATGTCCTGCTGAAGGCGACAAAAGTCTTGTTCGTTTTCGATGGCTAGGAGCAACTTGAGGTCGTCCGCAAATAGTAGACACCTGGCATCACGTACCACATCAGGTAGGTCATTGATCATAATGATGAATTGTAATGGCCCCACATTGCTGCCTTGACTTACGCCCGACCTAGTGAAATAAGGTTCAGACTGACAACCACTGAACTCAACGTATATTTAAATGATAGATCCTTGAAACTTGTATAAAATAAACAAAAAGTTTTTAGATAATAAGTCCTCATTTCCACATAATCTTTCTTTAGCTGTGCCCGGCAACTCCGCGATTGTTCTATTTGAAAAACATTACCACCTAAACTTACATTAAAACCTAAAATACAACCCTAACCTGCAATAAAGCATTCAGTATTGTATTATGCATAGTAATCATGTCGTGCTGATTCCTGAATGACTCTTTTTAAGAAGAGAGCATGAAAATTAGGGCTCTTATTCGTTTGGATTTGCTTTCAGTTTTATTAAAGAACTATTTCCCAATACAAACAAGCCTTTCCATTAAACACAGCATCCATACTATGACAATCATTCTGACGTTACAAACGAAAAATGATTACAATACGAACCAATATAAAAGCGATCATTGATATCTAAGTACGCGCGTTGGCTCCGTTCGTCATTACGCCTTATCTCTTGGAAAATTTCAGCGAAAAATATCATTTTCATCTTATATGGTACATAAACCTAATTTTATGGTAATTACTGTCATCAAAAAGCAATATTGGGATGTCGTGTGCGGCATGAAGAAACGAATATGTTATTATTTGAATACAGATGATGTTGGCTTCTGGCTCCTTAGTATTCAGGAGAGGATCCGGGGCTTGAAAGGATCGGTTTCATGTCCTCAGAGCAGCTATAATCTCTGCTCTCTGCTTTCCGCTTTATAACTGTTTTACTGCTGTTATTAATCACTGTTTCTTCGTTGGAATTGTGGAAAGTTAATTTGGTTTTATGCTTCATTTTTCCTTGATCTGGTAACAAGTGAATCTCTCTAAATTTTGTTCTCATTCAATTTTTCTGAGAGCAGTGGTGGCCAAGTGGTAACGGCCCCGACTTACAAATTGTATTGTGAACCTGTCCTAGAACCAAAAATTCGAAGACATGTGATTTTCACCAACCCGCACTGGGCCCGCGTGGTTGATTACGGCCCATTCCTTCTCCTAGAGAGGAGGCCTGTGTCCCAGCAGTGGGAACGTTAAAAGGCTGATTATGTATCTAGGTATCGTCAGAGATATAATGATATATCCAACATAAAATAAAATGGGTCGCATATTAATATAAGTTGGAATAAATATTCAAATTTGTAGATAAATATTAAACAATATTTCCTACTTAAGCTTGACAAGCAAAGATAAGCAAATAATTTATTTACAAGGGATCTCGTTACAGTACACAAATAATAATTTATATTTATAGTAACATTTCATATGTATGTTTAGTCTAATACTTGGAAATAATCTCTTAATTTAATATGTTTTCGTCTGTCTTCTTTCATATTTTTTCATTACACGACTGTCTTTTTCACATGTATGTCATATAAAAACATCATAAGAGATTTGCTTAAGAAATTAGAAATTCTTTGAAATATCAATCTATATTCATAATAGCTACCTATAAATAGGTGAAATTGCCTTCAAACAACTGAACCGATTTTCTTGAATCATAGCTAAAAACAATCTCGATTAGATTATCTTTCCAACAATAAACTAAATCAAAATCGATTGATCTGTTTATGAGTTACGATGCCATAGACAGACACACAATTAACAGATACACACGTCAAACTTATAACAAACCCTGGTTTTGGTCGGGACATAAAAATACTTTCTCTGAAAGATAATCTTCACTATGTTTACTGCCATAGGCTACTTCATCCCTGCAAATTTCACCAGTTTCTATGGGACGGGACGAGTGCCGCAAGCAAAACCACGGGGTAAAATCTGATTCATGAATACTTGAAGCTACACAAATGTTTTTATCTAATTACAAAGCTTTATTTCACTTTCCTCGCAGCACAAGCTAGATTTTAATTTAATTTTAAAATTACCATCATCATTCATTTCTTGTCAGTTAAATGAGAAATAGTCCTTATAAAATATGTAGTTTTAATTTAAGCTTGGTGTAGACAATATTTTTGCTGGAACGTTGCCATTCCAGGAATTAGTTCAACAGTCCTGCTTTCCTACGAAGAGGCACAGTCAGAAGGTTCAAATCTTTAACAAGCTTATGGTACACTTAAATGTGCATAAAAACACTGTAATACTAATAATTTGAAGGGTACAGGGGCAAAAAATGAAATGTCAAAAATTATTTTCTGTGTCTCACTCTTAGATCCTGTTCTCAAGTCATCTTACCTTTGACTAGCTATCAGCAGAAATAAGCGTTGGAATTATTAACAGCAATCAAAAACTAAAATGGAGTTTATGTGACATACCTGTACCTGAATCGGTATTTTTTAAATATAATGTAAAATTGTATGCTTTGCTAATACATACATATGATTTGTAATCCAGGCGGGGAAATGTGGTTTAGCGAGGAAAATGGCTCATGTCAGCCTGTAAACGTCTGCAGTCAACTGTCAAAAGGAATATTGCTTATTAGCAGATGCGGTTATGGCGCCGTGATTAGTCGCTATGTGTAACACCCATCGAGGTGTTCGTGATTGGCAATTTAGCACACCGATGAGGACCTACGTTTATTTTAGTTTAATTGTAAATTACAATGTCTATTAAAAGAATGAATGATAAAAGTGACGACATTATTCGAGCTACAACAAATATGAAATGAAACCAACAGAAATTGTTTTCGCTGAACGTAATGCAAACAATAAAACAAATGAATAACCTATGTATACATATAGTTTGGAAATATATGCGTCGCATCCGCGCAAAGCGGCCAATGCTTAGCGTAATGCTGGGACTAGTGTGCTAGACCTCTGTCTCCACAACACTATTTTTTACAGAAAGTCGTTGTTGACTGGACATTATTTTTATCTTTAACGTCTTAATTCAAAGGTTACATTCTACCCACTGTTTTATTTTTAATTTTAATGACATAGTGCACATCCTTAGCAAACACCCTCGTTACAAATCTTCATGTCTTAAAATCACTACATAGTATAAAACAAAGTCGCTTTCTCTGTCCCTATATCCCTATGTATGCTTAAATCTTTAAAACTACGCAACGGATTTTGATGCGGTTTTTTTAATAGATAGAGTGATTCAAGAGGAAGGTTTATATGTATAAATGTTTTCTCTACTATAATATGCATGTATGCAAAAAACATTAGTATCTACATTGCATCCGTGCGAAGCCGGGGCGGGTCGCTAGTTCTCTATAATTAGTTAAATTTTCAGATCTTGTTGGCAGTAGATCTTCTCTCTGTTATTCTGTGTAGCGCCTCCTAGCAGATAAACGCCGTTAATTACATTTGTTAGCTAGTACCTCTGAAGGCTCAGTGCCGTGTACGGGCGGGAATTTTGAAGATTTTTTTTCCTGATTTAATTACTTTCTGAGCACCAAAGGGAATGAAAGGGTGTGAGCTTGTGAGCCGGCCGCGCGTCCTGCGTGATTTTTAATTAGTATGAGATGACAGAGCGGGTAGCATTTAGTTAAATGGCTCGTTCTAGACAGTTAATGGTAGCCATGGTAGGTTAATGGTATTTGCCTTGTCTGGTTAGGATTTGCAGAGTTTAAAGTTGGATAATTTTCCTAGTTGATTCAGGGTCTGCCATTTTCACAACTAAATCATGTGGACCAACGGATGGTCAACCATTGCAATAAACTGAGATGTAACGACTTGACTTTATTACACAAGTACCTACAACTAAAAATAACACTTCTCAACATATTTTGAACTTTTGAAATTGGCTAAGTTCTTACTATGTTTTTATTATTTCGTAATGTGAACAAAAAACGATTATAATATGAGTAAAAGAGTTCCATCACAAATCAGTTTTCAGATAAAGTGCCTGGAAATATCACGTTTGATCTACAAACAATCTTAAATGATGAAAAGCAACGTATTTTCAGACTGACTGGCTCTTTTTTACACTGGGACTCGAGAGATATAAAACATCATGATTAAAAATAGGTTATGAAATGTCTTCTCTTCTTCCTTAAATAGAATAAAAATACAATGAAATCGGGATAACTTTGACTCCTGTAATCCTGTAACTAATGTTATGCCGAACGAGATTTTTGACACACGCTGATATTTTGATGATTGGCAATTAAAATAACGCGACAACTGTGTTTAGATAGTAGTAGTTTTTTTATTTTTTAATCCCACGTATTTGAACCAGATCTTGAATTAAACCAAATAAAAAGTGAATTTCTCCGCTTTTAGATGAGATATAAAAATGAAAGTTTTGCAGATATTTTAAATTACGCATTTTGATTACGAGAGAATACAAATCAAATCAGATATTTTTATTTAGTGTTGAGTTGATCTAAACATTGCGTCGGAAAATTCCTCTCCTGTCTCCCCTTTGATGTCACTGGTAGATAATTTCACACAAGTTACAATGCTGCACTGTGTTATCATTCTGCACACATGACAAAATCCAATAAAGATAAGCAATCACACGAATATTTCCAACTATCCGAAGTCTTTAAAAAGCTCTGTTTTAAAAAAAGATTTGTTTTTACATTCAGTATCATATTTGCGGGATAAGCGCCACCTGGAGCAGATAAACGCCTTTAATTACCTCTGCTTCCTCCCCTCCTCCCCCCCCGTGCTGCCCCGGAGGTAGGTACTTCACCCCCGCGAACACCCGCGTCGCTTCGTTAGCACGGATAACGACAAAGATTGCATTACACTGAACAAAGAATAGATGAGGTGGGGAACAGATCAGACAGATTCGGAAGGACAGAAATACTTCGAAGGATTGTTTGTTTCTTCTTAATTTCATACAATTTTAAACAGTTGGTTTAGTTGTCACTTGAAAAAATACATAAATGTGTGGAAAGGGATATAATCAGAGAATTAGGCATAAAAGCATAACAAAAAAAAACACTCAACTTCGCATAGTATATAATAATATTGAGTTGGAATGATATCTTTTTTTTAGGATGGAAGGGAGTGTCTTCTGTGTGACTTCTTCTTTCTTCTTCTTTAAATTCCGTTACCCTGGCAAAAGGATCGTAGTTAGGTGGTCAAAATTTGATATGAGAATCCGACAAAGACGCTACGAACATTCTTCATTCAACGGGATTCGATTCTACGGGAAAAGAGAAAAGGTTTGTCGTTACAGCTGGGATAATATCCTACGGAACTGATTTTATGAATTATTGGGCACAGAATAATGGAACCCTAGAGGCGGGTATACTTATTAGCTACTTTATTTTGCGAAAATCTATGTTAACACAAGCCAAGCCGCGGAAATAGGCTAACAATACAAACATAATAATAGGTACTTCTACAATCCCTTGAAATGCCAAAAGAACGATTATACCTTGCTCAGATTTATGACTTCACTAAACATTGTAAATCATCCTAAAATATTTAAGATAGGTCCAAAAGCAGCATACCTCTTTACCCAATACTAGCAGCGCCCCGCGGTTTCACTCGCGTAGTTTCCGTTCCCGTTTGAATACGGGGATGAAATATAGGCTATGTTATTCTTGTATAATGCAGATGCAACAGTGTAGATAGCTTCACCTCTTTCGACTGATCGACTTTAACAATTCAAAAGTGCATGTAAAGGGTTTAATTGAAATAGATGCTTTGAGTTTGAGTTAATGTAGCTTTCCATTGGAGAAAAAATGGTTAAAATCAGTCCAGTAGTTACGTACAAACAGACATACAAAAAAATCTTTCCTCTTCATAATATTAGTATCATCATCATCTTCCTGCCCTTATCCCATGTTACTTGGGGTCGGCGCAACATGTTTTTTCCTTCCATTCTGTCCTGTCAGCCGTCACGCTATCACTAACTCCTTTTTCTTTCATATCACTCCTCACACAATCCATCCATCGTTTCTTTGGCCTACCTCTCCCTTTCCATCCATCGACATTCATATTCATAACCCTTTTAGTTACATGTGTTTCATCCCTCCTTTTTACATGACCATACCAAGACAAGCGGTTCCCTTTCAACTTTTCCGTCACTGGCGCCACTTTTAAACTGCCTCTAATATACTCATTTCTCACTTTGTCCATCCTCGTTACTCCACACATCCATCTCAACATTCTCATCTCCGCTACATGTAATCTATTTTCATCTATTTTTTTCACAGCCCAACATTCTGATCCATACAGTACGACAGGTCTTATCACGGACTTGTAGATTTTTCCCTTTAACTTGAGGGGCATCCGTGGATCGCAATCTTCATAATATTAGTATAAAAGATATAAAAGAGACGCGCAAACACGGCTAATTTTATAATCAAAACCACTTCCAAGTTAGCTTAAGTCATTTAGATACAGAATTTCTAATATCTCTAAAAGCCCAATTCTCTGAAGAGCTTCTTACCCTCGTAGAAACTTGCATAATTGTGTGTACCATTATAATTTAATTAAAACTATGTTATTTCGTCTCTCACATGTGGCACAGTAATAGGACTTATTTCTAAGACAAGATTATAATTGATTTATATTTTGTCTATTTTTTATTCTTGCGGTTTGAAATTGAATTTTCTTTGAGAGATTTCGCCTGTGATTTTTAATTACTAGCAACGCCCCTCGGTTTCACCCGCGTAACTCCCGTTCGCTTAGGAATACGGGGATAAAACATAGCCTATTTTACTTGCTGAAACATTATCAGCTAAGCTTTCCATAGATTTTTAATTTATTAATTTTTTTTATTATTTTTTTATTATTATGTTATTTGAATGCTTATTTTATTCTATTTTGTATAATTCTATGTTAATTAATGTAATTGGACCTGTGCCGTTTTAATTAACTATAAATAAATAAATAAATAAAAATAAATAAAATAAAAATAATGGTTAAAATCGGTCCAGTATTTTCGGAGGTCTAATGTTTATAATATTAGTACCTACAGACTAGATTTCCCATCGGCTTCGCTCGCTGCTTAGTCGTAATTTATTCCAAGGGAACATAAATCCACAGGTATCCTATATGCTGTTCAAAAACACGTTTTACCCATGTGCAAAGGTTATCCAAATTAGTTCAGCAGTTAAGAGGTGAAGGAGTACCTAACACACAAACAAACAAACAGAGTTATTTCTGCATTTATAGAATTAATAGGTTCGATCAATGGTCATATTACTTCGATGTATCATTTTGCTTTTTTTTGGATATTATACCTTTTTCTTAAGGATGGCAAATCATAAAATGACTTATTTCGCTCTGGGTGGAGCGGAATTGTGTCGCTTACTGACTAAATCCTACGCATAGTCTTACTAATGCCCTTTGCGTTCCAGGACTGCGGTTACTTTTTCGATCAAATTCTGCAACCTGGATATAATATTGTACCTACTTCCACATCTGTGACCACCTCTCTGCCCTCACAAGTGTTTCTACTCGATAATTAGCGAGAACGCTTGAACCCTAAAGCAGATAAGCTGTGCATTCCACAACGTTATCTTTTACATTTAATTTCAAATTTATTATAACGGCGATAAGGGTGGGAATGACTTGGCTCTGGTGTTTTTTAAAGATGGTTCTGTGGGAGATAGGGTCGTTAGTAACCTATGCAAGGATGGGCCATTCGAGCTGGATCATGAAGTCTGCTTTGTATCGAATTAGGGGGCTCTGGACTTTATCAGCTGTATTCTATTGTCCTGAAGTTTATTATATCGCTTTTGTTCCTAATTTCGTGAAAGGTTTTGTCTTTATTAAAAGATTTTCTAAGTGTTACGTTAGCTTATAGTCAGTATAGAGATGTTTAAGCATTATGTATGTACCTACAAGTATTATGGACAAGAAAGTAGTATCCACATAGCTATCCTAATTAATATTATAAATGCGAAAGTGAGTCTGTTTGTTTATTGGTTTGTTTGCTATCTCTTCTGTCTTATGGCTCAACGAATTTGGATGAAACTTGGCACATGGGTAGATAATAATCTGGAGGACATAAGATATTTTTAATACCGATAGTATCCTCCTTTGGGATTGTTTCCGTGTAGTATACATTTCAGATCATCATTTTCTATAATACATCATTCATGTTTACATTTAATGAAAAACTTTTTACAAAAAAAAAAAACAACCGACTTTTCCACAAAAAATCAAAAAAGTACAAAATAACTTTAATTTCGGAACTCGGTGTATGTGGTTCCTTTTTCATTTTTTGAACACCGACTTCCGAAATTAAAGTTATTTTGTACTTTTTTGATTTTTTGTGGAAAAGTCGGTTGTTTTTTTTTTGTAAAAAGTTTTTTATTTTTCACTTTTTAGTGGTACCTAAACCCCCTCCCCTCCCCCCACCTAAACGAACCAATTACATTAGTGTAAAAAAAACGCACTGCTCCAATGCAGAGTAAACTAAAAGGTCGTCAATGTAGACAATGTAGATATTTTTTTAGATTTTTCAAAAACCGCTTGTTCGATTTCGATAAAATTTTCATGGGACTATTTGGGAAGTATACCCTTTCCAACAAAAAAAGAATTTTTCAAATCGGTTGGCAAGCGACGGAGTTATGCGCGAACAAACAATAAAAAAATAAATAAAAAAAAACATACAAACATCCGAATTTATTTATTTATTTATTGATAGGAAACTCAACCGCTTATTTTACAATGTTCAAGATACGATAACAATGTCATATGGGATTCTGAAGCCAATTATAGAGTTTCACAGCATGCATTATATAAAGCTAGAAAGCAGATGAAAATGTAAATGTAGCTTAAATATTGTAGCTAAAAAAGAAAAAAAACACACTACCATTTTTTAGTGCTAAAATAAACCTAAAGGTTAACTAAAAGAAAAGGAAAATATAACACCTCATCAACAAAATACAAATATTATTCACTTACTGGTGAGTATTTTTACAAGAGATTTACGAAAAGATACCTTAGATAAGTGGAATATATCCAGACTTTCGAATTTATCTATGTATAAGCGAGGCAGTCGAGTCATAACAGCATTTTGCCCATAATTGGTACGATGTAATGGTACATATAAGTGGGTGTGTCTTGTGCGAGACCTTTGTGTGCAAAATTCTATGCACGACAGAAGGTTAATGCTGTCAATCTCACCACGAAGAACATCAAAAAAGAGCAGCATATCCAACATTTTACGTCTATCACTGAGTGGAAGCAAGCAATAGTGACTAGAGTCTGCGAGATAAGAAACATGACGCTTGTTGCCTTTAAAGTTTAAAAATTTTACAAATCGTTTTTGAAGACTTTCTATCCTAGAAATATAAACATCATATTGAGGTGACCAGATTGGACTACAGTACTCTAGAATGCTTCGAACATAGGCACAATATGCAATCCTTAGACTATGGAGGTTTCTGAATGGTTTGCAGGTGCGCATTACAAAACCAAGATTACGGGAGGCCTTATCTATCAATATGCTGAGAAAACAATAATTTGGAATCGAGCATTACACCAAGGTCTCTGACTACATTGACTCTTTCAATAGTTTTATCATCAAAACTATACATAAAGTTGATTGGGTTTTTGCAACGAGTAAAGCTAATGCACTGACATTTCGAGATATTAACACTGATGTTATTTAATGAGTAGTATTGGTATAATGAATTAAGATCGCGTTGTATGAGTTCACAGTCTAATTTCGATCGGACACGCAGATATATTTTCATATCATCTGCGTACAGAAGGTGCTTAGCGTATTTAAAACATGTATGGATATCGTGTAAGTACGCACAGTAAAAAAGAGGTTCAAGTAAGGATCCTTGAGGCATACCGGATGGTATGTTTACGAAATCGGATCTATAACCTCCCACAACAACGGCTTGCGAATGCTTGGATAAATAAGAGCTGATCCATCTGAGGTCACTATGGATGCCAAGGTATTGTAGTTTTGAAAGCAGGATAACATGATCCACACGATCGAACGCTTTTTCGAAGTCAGTATAGACCACGTCAACCTGCCCACAAGTTTCCACATTACAGATAACATAGTTACTAAAGGTAGCTAAGTTAGAGGTTGTTGAGCGTCGCTTGATGAAACCATGTTGATAAGGGCCTATACCATTGGCTATTGTCGAGTAAATGCTGTTATGAACTATTTTCTCAAACACCTTAAGAATAGATATCGGTCTATAGTTTTTAATATCAGATTTTGAACCTTTCTTATGTACAGGGACAATAAGCGCAGCCTTCCACAAGGAAGGGAAGACACCCTCAGCTAGAGACCTTCTAAACAATAGTGTAATAGGGCGTGCTAGACTATCAGCACAACCACGCAGAAATACTGCTGGTAAACCATCCGTTCCGGGACCCTTAGTTCTGTCCAACGTTCGCAAGATGCCAAGTACTGAGTCCTCGGTGATATTTAGTGTAGATATTGCATTACTCGAATTTACCACTGGTTCGCTAGTAGGCCCCACACTTGTAGTTAGGTGCGCCGATGGTTTAGCAAAAACACTGTGGAAATATTTACTGAATACGCTACATATACTATCACCATCATCGTATGTCTCATTACCCACTGTAAAAGCATTTGGGTATTGACTACCGCCTCTTTTACTTTTGACGTAGGTCCAGAAAGTTTTGGGAGAATGACTTATCAGTTTTTCTGTATGCGTCACATAGTTACGAAAGCAAGATTCTTTGAAGAATTGAGAACCTCCTCGTTTTTTAGAAGTTGGTTAAAAAATAAAGTAGGTACTAAGTACTCAAAAGGTATAACAATCACTTAATATTTCTACAAGGCATTTAACTGAAAAAATAATGTATTTCTTTAACAGCAGCCTGTACACATAAGCAAAGTTCAAACATATCCCTGAACATAACCTTTTCCGTCTCAAAACAGACTAGTAAACAAAATCTGGGTACATGCTTGTATCGCGAGCTTCACGCCTCATTAGACGCGTGTCAGTCAGCAGGGCCCGAGGTATCTGCAGCAGTTCGCACGCGACATTAAGTCGACGTGACGCACTCGCTGCCTTATCAATGTACTGAAAAGCTATGAAAATGGAGGACGGTTTGAAATTTTCTCGAAAGATTTTGACGTTGAAAATTTTTAGCTATGGGATATGTAGCATATATAAATTCATTTTTTACTATAGCAGATTTAATGAGATTTAAATGTAAATTTAAAACTTTTTATTAAAGTCCTAAATAGTACAATATTAAAATTTAAACCAAACGCTGCGCTGGTTTAAATTGGACCGAACGAAATACTGGACTGGAAATGTAATAAAATGATTACGCTAACAACCTATTAGAAACGTATTTACCAAACACAACATATGAGTATCTACCAGAAGTCCTTTAGATGGACTAAAAGAACTTTAAATCTTTCCCCGTCACTTGCGCACGCGCGTTCCACCATTTGTCATTGTCTATGATATCGACAATTGACACTTGAGCTTTTCAGAATACAAAGTACTGACTGTCAGACAGCTTTATGTACTGAAATCCACCTTGAGAAGACATCGAATAACACCACCTACAGCCCCTAATACCCGAAGAAGGATGAAAGCATGCGTTCGTTCCCCTACGAAGACAGTCTTTGCCAGAGGGCAATTCAACAGCTTAAGTTGCAAACTATACGACTGTATTAATAAGGAACTAAAAATTGTAGAAATGAACAAGCGTAAAGTAAAAGATAAAGTTACTGATTTGCTACTCAAAAGGGACTATCATAAGACTGAGTAGTAGCCGATTCTCAGACCTACTGAATATGCATATAAAATTTCATAAAAATCGGTCAAGCCGTTTCTGAGGAGTATGGTAACTGACATTGTGACACGATAATTTTATGTATAAGATGTATATTTTTTTTTTGCTCTCATTCAGTTTGTTAAAATTATTATTTTCTTTATATATCACTAAATAGTAGGTATAAAACAAAGTCGCTTCCTTGTCTGTCTGTCCCTATGCATGCTTAGATCTTTAAAATTACGTAACGGATTTTGATGTGGTTTTTTTATAGATAGAGTGATTCAAGAGGAAGGTTTTTATGTAAAACACATGCATAATATGGTAGGGAAACACTGATAATTTTTAAGGTTACGAATGCGATGTCATAAATAAACACATTTTTTCAGCATTGCACCCGTGCGAGCCGGGGCGGGTCGCTAGTGTATTTACATATACATTTCATTTTAGTATGTGTTCTGTGGGTAGATCCGTAGCATTATGGGACCAAAGACTATAAAAATAATCTGGATAGGACCTATCAGAATACCAGCGCAGCGTTGTGATGTTTTTTTTTTTAATATCTTGTATATGCTGAGATAGGAACCTTTTTGGCTTCGCACTTATAATCTGACACTAATAGCTTTTATTAATTTAATTTAACTTTTAGTTTTTTTTTTGTTTGGCGTGTTTAATCCTATAAACATTTTTCTTTCTTCCTTCAACATATACACTCACATATCCTACTTATGTTACCTACGCGTACGGCATTTCATAAAAATTTTCAAGGCCTTATTTTCCGAAATGACTGAACCGATTTTGAAACTTTACACACATAAGTCAGTTAGTTGAAAACATTTTTTTGATAAATAATGTTACAGACTTAGATACAGTTAAATTAGACGCATTTTAAATTTTCCTTATCTTTTTTAAAATAAGATATTTCAAAAATGTTTTAACTAACTGTTTATATGTGTGTAGTTTCATTAAAATTCGTTCAGTAATTTCGCTATTTAGTAACTTGAAAATTTGTATGAAATGCCATACGGCGTACACGCTCTTAAGGCAGTTCGCAGCGGATCGTTTAGATTGATCCCCCGAGCCCTGTTGTAACAACCGACCGTAATGATCACTGTGCTATCGTGTGCATGATTTATTTATTATGAGCGTAATTGCAAGGGCATTCGCGTGAGAAATGGACTGCAATAAAATAAATGTGTCGCTTAAATGAGGAAAACAGCTGAAAAGTGCACGCTTTTTATTACAAAACTAGCATTGCACCGCGGTTTCACCCGTGTAGTTCCCGTTCCCGTGGGAATATGGGGATATAATAATACCTATCTTCACCGGAGATAGTGTAGCTTCCCAACACTGAAAGAATTTTTTTTAAATCGGTCATTTAGTTTCCGAACCTATTCAATGCAAACAAACAAACAAATAAACAATAAAATCTTTCCTATTTACGAGTATGATATTAGTGTAGATTATTTGCAAATAAGTAGTGTTGGCCCGGCGGCCATTCAGTAGTATTACATGGTATATCTATTATACAGCAAATAGGTACTTATTTATTTCCGCGTATAAATAAACACCGCCCATGTGGGAAGATAGAAACTACAAATCGCCTGCAGAAACTACAAATCGCCTGCAATGATCTTTTCAATGCAATTTCAAACACTGCACCTCTGTGAAGATTAACAATTTTATTTCTCCCATTTGTCTTTCATCTTTGATGTAACGATTATCCTTTTGACCCGGATCTCTCACAAACGCCGACAAATTGTAACTCAAACACTCTTACACCACAGTTCCACAGTAATTCATTTCGCACGCGTAGGCGAAAAATTCAGACGAATCGCCCAAAAGATCGTAAAAAAGAATTCCGCTCTAACATTGAACATGACGAGCGAATGTTTTCTGATTGAATGAATGAATGAAAACCGCGGGGAGCAGGGGTGTGCTGAACGAAGAACGAGGAAAACACATAACAGCACGTAATTACGCTTTTTGTTGCCACCGAATTGTGTTTCAGATTATCAGGGAAGACTGGATTGTGGGAACTGTTAGCTATACATACATATGTACAGGCGTCATAGGCACAGTGTAAACTTTCTCATTTTGTTTTTGATGTCTTATTTTATGCTCGCTTTTTCAAATATTTCTTTATTTTGGAATTGTGAATTAAGTAAGTGTGCTTTTGTGTGTTGTAGTTTCTATTCTCGTGGAACTTATGAATGTAAGAGCTAGTTTGTCTGTTTTTTACCTCTGTACGTATGAACGGCTGGTACGAATTTGGTTGAAACTTGGCACAGGGATAGACCATGTTCTGGAATAAGACTAGGGTACTTTTTAACTTATATAGGGGGTATTGTTGCCTAGGAATAAATTTTGAACAGAAGCTAGTACCAAATAATAAAGTTTTATCGATATATCTATCATATTCAGTACATTATACGAGCACCCTGTATCAAATAAAATAAGTTAGTGAAACTTTCCGTTTTCCCGAAAGCAAAAAGTTACAGAGAAATTAGAACGGAACGGAATTCCTAACTGACTTCGGTATAAAGGATCGTAAATTAAACAATGCAATAAATAATTTTATTTTCTACAAATTACTTTTGCTGTTTTATGTTACGTAAAAATGGACGGAGGAGCTCATTGGGGAAATGCGGAGTAATAAAATTAACTGGTCTGTACATGCTTCCTTGAGGACAGTCCGTGGGTAATTTCGTATAGAGTGGTATAGATAAGTGAAAAAAGGTGAAAAGCAATAATAAATATAACTAAAATAAGCTGGTAAAATTAAAATGCAAATTTCCTTGAAATTCGAAACATTCTGTTGGACTTTTCTCTAGAAGCCGTTACTGAAACTAATAACAAGATTTTTATTTTTCAGTTACAAATGACCACACATCGTATTCTCTAACTTTTCCCTTGGAATTTCGCTTCATAGTTGATAAAGTTTTTGTATTTTTATTAAACCCAAAATTCTTGCAAAGTACCTAGGTTTTATATTAAGAGCGTATACGTTGTACGGCATTTCATACAAATTTTCAAGATCTTATTTTCTGAAATGACTAAACCGATCTTAATTAAACTTTATACACATAAGCAAGATACATAGGTCTAAAAAGTTAGTTGAAAACCATTTTAAATTTTCCATACAAACATAGATTTCCAGTTTTTTTTTTTTTAATAAGACATTTCGAAAATGCTTTTAACTAACTTTTTAGACTTATGTGTCCTGCTTATATATGTGAAGTTTCATTAAAATCGGTTCAGTCATTTCGCAAAATAGCGGCTTTAAAATTTGTATGAAATGCCATACGGCGTACACGCTCTTGAGCATTCCGTTACAGCAACAAACCTTATATACAGCTCTCGTTTCATGTTCAAGAAACAAATGACGCATGTTATCGAGTTCCCCACCTCATTGGGACGCGTTCCACACCCAAACTGTTGCTTCGGTAACAGTGTCGTTCTTTCAAAACGTCTTTACATTTTACGAGCTCGAACCGAACGGTTAAGAATTCACGTGTCGTGTAGGTACCGAATCGGAACAAACGCTCCATCGACGAATTAGTTTATTGAGCGAGGCAGCCGCTGTCGGGGCAGTGGCTTGGAATGGTATATGTCTCATTGATACAGCATTGTATGTACTTAGATGGCACGTTGGACATACAACTTTGGGATTTATTGAAAGAACTTAAGCACCTAAACTTATTTCGTAGAAGCGAATAACGAAAAACAAAACATATACATTTCCTACATCCGGACTCAATTTTCAGCCGGCTCTGAAACAATACCTGTTCCGTATAATCAACTTAACCGTCCCAAAATGCCCCGTGTCCGGCAGCTCACATCATTACGTGGACGAACTTGTCGCTCCCAGTCCTCGGCACATAACAATATAAATTTTCCGTCCCACGTCCCCCACTACCCCGGGCCCCCTCTCCGCTCATAATTCCATAAAAGGTCCCGTTCATCAAATCGCAGGGTGACGGAACCTTTCCGAGGATATTTCGTTAGTTCCGATTCGATTTTCATTTTATGCAAAAGACGATCCAATTTCGAGCGGGGGACAGCGAGGAAAGACCTTCAATCGGGATAATAGTATAGAAGAATGATCCAAATTGAATTCGTTTCGCGACGAATATCCCGCCCCGCACCCCGCACCCTCGCCGGCTTAGACCCGCCGATCCGACAAATACCTCGATTTCGTCTTAAAGGGCTGCGATTCAGCGAAAATTTTCTTGCTCGGTTAGGTCCCTAGGATTTTTATTAAATTTTCGGGAAATGTTCCTGTGAGGAAGGGAATGATAACGGAGGACCAGTAACACGCATTGTTGCGAGGATGCGTGGGGTATTTTGTCTGTGGAAAGAAGTGGGCAACATACACGTCGCGTCGGCTGCAGCGTGTCGGCGAAGGGACGCGCCGCGGTCCCGCATTACTTGAACGACTGAACGTCCCCATTTCTGTCAAGAGCGCTGGATCGGCGTTTGTTTACAACAATCGTGTCACGAATTTACATATTTGCTTAGGGTTAATTTACTCGCCTCCGTAAGCATTATCATTCACTGTGTCAGATGAATTTAAATCTGGACCTTTCTGAATCCTCACTAGAAAATTCTTGCTTCATTAAAATTTCAAATCTTGTGGCAGATTTTTTCATTTCAGTGGAAGAAAGAAAAACTAAAGCATATCAGTTACTTGAGCAAAGAGAAAAAGTCGACGGCGACTGAGAAAACAGTTTACTTGGCTCCGCTTGACGTTCAGAGCAACAATAGTCTTTTTGTGCACTATTGCAATTCTTTCGTTGTCATTTCGAAGAAAATGCTTGGCTTGTTGTTGTGAAAGATGATATAAATGAACAGACTTTAGAATGGTGAAGTTTTTATAAAGTAGAGACGACGGATTCATTGAACCGAGTGGTTTTATTGGCTTAGTTTTGGTCAAGGGAAAAACTTTTCAAACAATATAATTTCAATCAATCTCAGATTTTATTGAAAGTTGAAATAAAAAGGAAAGCTATTAATATTTTCCAAGAGACTATTTTTACTGAAAATCTTAAGTAAAATGTGTTTGAACTTACTTCAGATAAACTAACTCTGTAAGCTAACTTCACTCCGCAAGAATGTAGTGATGAACGTTATTTACTTCAGCAGGGCGAGTAAAAAAAGACATCCATTCGTTACCAGGACAACAAACCTCAAAGAAAAATGTCGGCCATGAAACGTGAATATGCCCGGACTTAGAAATGAAACACGATCGAGTTGATGCAGAAGGTTTAATTGACACAATAATAAGATAGCACGCGAATGTATAAGTTCAATTTGAAATTTTTACATACTATACGTAAAAGCCATATTGAGTCCTCTTCTCGTCTAAAAGAAGAAGAATATTATCTCTTGCGATCATACTTCCGCAATGAAAATGATTTTATGTCTAATAGTCATGGTCTACCAGTGTGATAATTATCATCCAGATTCGTACAGCCGTTTTGGAATGATTGAGTAACAAACATTCATTTATCTAAACTTTCGCATTTATACTAGCAGCGACCCGCGGTTTCATCCGCGTAGTTCCCATTCCCGGAGATAAAATAAATAGCCTTTGTTTTGGTTGGGAGATCATCAAATGTCTTCTCCCGCTCTGGGCGGAGCGGAAGGGAGTGTCAGACTCTTACTGACTAAAACCCACCCGTGATCCTTCTTGTGCCCTTTGCGTTCCAGGGCCGCGGTAACTCTTTCGAACAAATTCCGCGACCCCAGCAGGCAGATAAAATATAGCCTATGTTACTTGTTGATAATGTAGCTTTTCATTGGGGAAAGAAAAATCGGTTTAGTGATTTAGACAACAAATTCACATTCGCATTATAATATAATATTACTTAGGATATACATATGTAAGTAAGATACTCTGATTAAAACTGGACCTTCTACGGAACCTCCGGTTGTGTTATAAATGACAGACACATATAGCTCTCACACAAAGAGTAAACAAGTCTAAGAAATGTCCGGGTCTCTGTCCCTTTGTCAGTAGATCACTTCGCCAGGCGCCGCTCACACCGACACGTGAATGTCTTCTGCGTTACTATGCTAAATATTTTGCGTATATCGCTCACAGATGGGTCGTCACGTTTTATTAAACAGAACTCCTTAACAGTTAGGAGTTGGGAGACAGTACCTACTGCAACTGGTCAATGGAAACTAATAGCAGTATGTAGGGCTAACGTTATACTTTTAAGGGTAAGTACTACTTAGGTGGGGGAGTCGGTTTTTTTTTTTTTGTAAAACGTTTTATTACTTTTACTATGAGATCAATGAAAAATACTCAAAAAAAAAAAAAAATAAGTTCAGCCCAATGACAATTTTGAGTTATTATATTCAAGTTTTATTTCAGCCACATCTTGCAGTCCATCCAGTTCACCGTAAATACACTTATGTATACGTGCATACATAACCACTAGAGAATGGAGTGCAATCCAAAAAAATTACCAAAGAATTTTCTGTCAAATATTCTCCAAGAAGAACTACACCACAAAACATTTCCAACTTGTGATTTCAGTATGACAAACGAAATATCCTTATTATAACATCTTCTGAAATACAATATCCTTTATCTCATTCATCCATTCATGTTTTCTTTCACAAAACAGACAATAACCCGACTTTATTTTGAAGAAGTAACTCTTATTCACTAGCTTATTTGAAAGAAAAATGTACTGTAATTTACTTACACAGGAGCTGTAAGAGACAGCAAAGAATAAAGTAGTTTTACTGGATACGACTAGATGATAGCAGGATACACCTGTGTACAACTGATAGCATATCTTGGATTACAAGACGCGCATTTTGTACAAAGAAAGCATCTCATTTTGCAACTGTCTTTCTGTTTAGATAGACCTGCATGATTCAACGCAACAATCTTGAACTGGCAAGCTTTTTCTTTAATATATGTATTTGGTTTAAGGTTTTCACTTCCAAAACAAGTTGAAGTTTAGTAAAAAAAATTAGTTTCAGCAATTTTAGCTTCCAAAATGTATTTTTTAGTGATAGAAATGAAACTCTTCCACCCTCTTTTAAAGCAAGAGGATATAATGTATACCTTCATGAGTTCTCATCTAGATAAATCTTGATCAAAACTTAATTGCTCCTATAAATCACTAAATCAACAATCATTGATGGGAAGATTTGCATCTTCATATTTCAATGTCAGCGTGGGCTCCATCGAGTCCCGTCTGACTCGAGTGACATTAAACTGATAATCTCATTACTAATAATTGGGGCGCTGGTGCGCGTCAGAATTAGTTGCACTAAGCTGCTTACAGCCAATTTGGGCCCGTACGAGCCACAATCGCGATCGTATTACCGAAATGGGAAGAATTAATGCCATATAATAAGGGTACAAAGTCGGCGAAAAACCTACCAAGTCAGTATGGGACCACACACAGAGTTGGGTTTTGTATATGTATGTATGTTCGACTTCATAAAGGACTTACCTATGTATATTATAAGAATGCAGTTCTTCTGCTTGGTCGTTCCCTCACTGCTGAGGATCGCGACCACATACGACGCGTTTCCAAGCCATGCGGTCTATAGTAGCGTATGGTTCACGCTACAATAGACCGCATGGCTTGGAACTGCCCTCTTTATGGCATCGGACCAGCTTGCCGGTGTTCTACCCTGAGCGCGCTTTCCGTCGATAGGTATTAAGAATGCAGTTAACTCTGTGTTAATTCTGAAAGGTTTTGATCAGATCCTTTCAAAGGTTTTATAGGTATTAAAATATACATTTTCATTCTACCTATTAAGTGATGATAAATTGGTTGCCTAAAAATTGCAGAATGACAATCTCGAAATCTCGAAAGATATATATACACGATGGAACCCTAAAAATGTTTCAGATTGCATCAGACCTCTGTCTGAGTAGTCTGGACCTCTGAATGTACAAGTCGGTACATTTAGTTCAGCAAAAAGCTGAACATATCCGAGATAAAGTTAAGATCGTTTAGGAAGATATTGAAGAGCAAAGAAAGCAAGAAAGAAGGCAATCATACAGTGGCAACAGTCCAACAGTTGTGGAGATCAGTTGGAAAGATTAGACTAGAATAGTAACACGCGTTGATGGGACATAGGAATCAGAAATAGGGTGGTGGTAATGAGAATATGCATTAATACCTCTTAGGAGAGTCGTTATCAGATACTTGCAACTGACAATCTACACTAATATTATAAAGAGGAAAGATTTGATTGGTTTTTTTGTTTGTTCGTTTGCATTGAATAGGCTCCGAAACTACTAGACCGATTTAAAAAATTCTTTCAGTTGGGAAGCTACACTATCTCCGGTTAACATAGGCTATATTATATCCCCATATTCCTACGGGAACGAGAACTACGCTGGTGAAACCGTGGGGCGATGCTATAACATATAAGACGCTTCTTTTTAGTCTATTAAAAAAAGTAAGCACAGTAAAAGGTAAAAAGTAAGGACTTAATTTACAGTGCTTTAACACTTGCACGTTGTTTACCTAGTCAAGTACCACTTGGGATCATCCATGCTAATGTCATAAATGCAAATTAAATCGGTTGGTCTATCTTTTTGTTTCACGTTTTCAAAAATGAGCGGATTTGAATGAAACTTGGTACACGACTAGACCGTGTCCTTGAATAGGCCATAGGATAAGTTTCATCCCAGGTTTATGTTCATTTGGGATAATTTTAACGGACTTCCAAAAAAGGAGGAGATTCTCAATTCGGATGTTCGTATTTTTTATGTATATTGAGCCTAACTCCGTCAAATATAGACGGGTTTACGAAATTATTTTTTTATTCCGAAATGGTCTCATTTAAATTTCATTTAGATCTGATGATGGGTTTCGGAGACAGACAACGGAACTCTTCAATAAATGATAGCAAATCTTTCAGGATTGCTGAAATCGCATGTTTGTTTATTGTTTACACCAATGTGATAGGTAAGTTCCGAAATTAAAGTTATTTTGTACTTTTAGTTTTCTTCTGTAGAAGTTGGTTGTATTATTTGTAAAAAAAAAAATTATTGACAAACACGCGCCAATGGTAGAAACTGGTATTTTATAAAAAAAAGTCGCAGAACAAGAGTCAGCAAAGCTACGGTACCTAGAATCATCATATCTACGTCAGCATCAAACTCGAATAAGTACCCTACAATGTGTCCTTGTCCACAAGATTCCAGACTACATTTCCTCGCACTACTCTGACACGCGGCAGTTTGCCAAAAGATGACGTCATGATCGATGCATCCTCAATTGATGACAATACCGTTCCCACTTGAGTCCACAATGCATTAGTCGGTAACCTGATCGTCGGCCATCCGTCTTGCTTATATTTATTTTGCATTCGCTTAAAAGTGTATGAAGATTCCGTTCAACGTGTATTGGATCGATACCCACTCAATTAGACTCCGCTTCGTTTGAATAGGATGCAGCCATGATTTATCGAGTTTAAAATAGTACTGTATCATTAGTGGCAACTTTCTTTCTCTTTGAACCGTTTTGAAACTTGGGTTCATTTATCATCGTGGGACCTGCCGTGGAGCAATTTATTTCATATCTATTGGGGATGATTTTAAACCGTTTAAACTTTTATAAAATGAGATGGAATTTTACATCAAGGTAACCAAGAATAGCGAGAACAAAAGAAAAATTTACTGTTATCTTTTCTAAAGGATTTTTCTAGACAAAATTCTGTTCTCTCCAGTAACTCTTTTCAAGACTTCTCTCCGGAAAATGTTCCAAAATTTTAGCACAAATAATAAGATCACATGGTTTTGCCCGTAAACATTCTTCATTGTTATAATGCTCCACTTTGGTGCATAATATTTCAGAATCTCCCTCAGAAATAATATCTTCCCGTTTTTGATAACCTCAAAGAGCATGCACTGCTCATTTTGTATTCTTATAACGTACATTTTAAACTGTATAAATAACTTGGTTCTTGAGAAATAAGTAATATTAAGGAGACAAGAGATACGGAAGATAGTACACATTAGTAGTAATGGCTACATTTCCTTTATTTTGTTATTTTTTATTTAATTGTGCTTTTTTCTGTATCGTCTTATCTTCAGTTGTTATGGATCGACTGATGCTGACGGGACAACTGTTCTAAGACAGCAAACCAATATCCATTCCTGAATCGGGACCAGAAAAATGGTATTACCTACTTCAAAAATTGGCATTCAGTAGTAGCCGGTTAAACGGGAACCAGATTTTATTTATTTTTTATTTGGGGTCAAGTTCCAGTTAAGAGAAGGCAAAACAGATTTATTTTGGAATTAGAGATTGTACTTGGCTATTACAGTTGGTTGGTTGCACCTAGAATGCATACCAAAACTTCCTAGTACCTATTTGTTATCTTTCTAACCGTGGCGTCATCTTTACCAGAAATTATGATAAAATGGTCACAGATCATCCACCAAACGTATCTTGTATTGATTCTTACTTGATCAGATAATATACCATCTTCCAGATGTCATGTATTTATTTTAATATCCATCGTGCTTGTGGTTAACGCTCGTGTGCACGTAAATGCTTCGGTTCCGGGAGAGCGGAGGGAGGCTCCATTCATGAATATACTTTTGTACGGAATATTTTCGTGCTCGTCCCCGTTACGACGGGTTGTTGTGGTATATACATATTTTATGGAAAATATGTCATTCGCTTATTGAGAATTTTTGCGTGAAATCGTTTGGATATTTGGAAGAGTTAAATGCTTTTCCTCAATCATGTATATGTATAGTGATGTTTCCGACAAGCCATCAAGATTGGCAAGAAAAATAATTTAGTATGCGGTGAAAGATTTAAAACATACTGACTATTGTTTTTTTGCTTTCAGGTATGTTCAAGACACCAGAGACAACAAAGGAACTTGCCAAATAATTTTATCGAGGTAGGTGCTTACAAAATGTTAAAACGAACAATGCTAACATTGCAGCGGACGCAGTGACATTCAATATTCTGCAAATTGTTCAGTTCCACCGCACTTGCTATCAATAACTTATTTTCTATGCGAATGGAAAATCCAACAATGCAAAAATTAATCCGTTCCCCTATTTTAACAGCGTTTTCCAAAATCCATGCTTATTTCCAACCATTATCACTATCTGATATCCAGTAAAATCTGCCCATTGTCAGCCATTGTGGTGGACACATTAGTGCTGGCTTCAAACAAAGCGTCAGTTTACAAATGAATTGCCGTATTGTTCGACACTCGTTCGGTTCTCGCCTCCAATGAATAACTGTAGCCATTCGGGATTCCAACTCAAATGCAGATATTTTTGATTCTGCTGTTACATTTGAAACGCGGAAAGTGTTGCAATGTATTTTTTTATTGCTTAACGGCCGGTGAAATAATAAATTCGGGAATGTCAAATATATCCTTGTTTTTTTACTTTTTGTTTTTCCGCTGATGTGCGCACTTTGTTCTTTGACGATTTTTTGTTTGGAAATGAAATAACTAACTGGCAGCAATTGATGTTTTATATTTTTGTTTGCGTATCGTATATCTTAAATTGTAATATACAGTCATCCTTCGGTCTATCCGTCTAAGACAACTGTCATTTTTTGGCAACTGACAGTTTTTTTTTAGTTTTAGTCGAAATGTTGTTTTCTTTTAAGTTTGTCTATATATTTTTTTAGTTTTTTTTTTTGGTGCGTCTTTTCTGGCGGAATAAACGAGTTTTCTTACTTTCTTTCTTCTTTCATTTCATTTTGTTTGTATGTATTGAGAGCTCACTCCATGCTCACTTCATTAGGTGAAGTTAGCTTACATGGTGAAATATGTACAGAATCGCACTGCTGATATAATAAATCTGTCCATACGCAAACAATACGATTGAGTAGTTACAGCTAACAGCATACGGAACCTCTGCGGAAGACGCTTTATTTAGCCTTTTAGAATTCGTTTTTCTACGATTCAAAATTCTAATTCAACTATGAAGTCCCTTAGGCTTGTAGCTTCGTCTTTTGCAAGTAATTTAAGTTATAGCAGTATTGGAAACACAATATTGATGTTATTCGGCCCACAATGCTGACGTTATTTACCGCGTCACCGCCCGCGCGCTCGCTCGCGTCAAAAGCTACTCAAATTGTTCGTGAACCTATTCTGCGGTGTTTTCTGTTTATATATTTTTGTTGTTTTAGGAGGTTTGTAGACCTGTTGCCTTGAAAATAATGTTTTCTGGTGGAGATAAAATTAGTTAAGCTGTGTTTTGATGACTCAAGACTAAAATCTAGATGCGAATGTACACGTAGTGGCTGTTTTTTTTTAGAATCTGATGTTTTAGTTAGTTGATAGAGATGAGTACTAAGTAGCCCGTAAAAGATAAACGAAGTTACTTGTACTGATAAAAAAAAACAATACCTACCCAATTTCGAAATTGCTTTAAGCGAAATAAAATTAAGTCAATCCAAATCGAGTTTAACAGAACATACAGCAGACAAATTATATTTATGTTCGTACCTAATTCTCATCTGAGTTTGAACGGTTCATTAAAATAAAATATTCGTGTTCATTGCTAAATTATTTTCACAGCGTTCAAATCCCTGTGGAGTAATTGTGAGCAATGTTCGGCGAAATGTAAAATCCTATTATCTACATGTGTGTATCGCTTTGAATGCAGACAAAGGGGTAGGCAGAGCTGTAAGGGTCTTTTAAGAAATTGTACACAAGAATGAGTTTATAATTAATTTAATGCGTGTTTTACCAAAGCGTGAACGTTCAGGGCTAAGTCCACATGAGTAAAGAAACGGAACAGAGACCAAGCTTCCTAAGAACGTGCAAAATTGTTACCTATTTTGGTAGGGTTGTCACAATGGGTTGTGACAAATTAAACAAAACATTTTGTTAAATAGTTTTATTATTCAGTATGATAGAAATATAGAATACTTTATATTATTCGAATGTTCTTCTTTTTATAATTTTGGTTTTTGAATAATTTATTGTTTCTTTTAATGTTGTGGTAAATAATATAACATGCTACTAACCGTTAAAGAGTTCCCTTGTAAGGAGACAATTCTGGCTGCAACAGCAGTTCATGATAAAAATCGTTCTAAACTATCAAAATTAACACACATAATTCCTATCTACCTACTACATACCAACCCACTCACATACCTACAAATGTTTAATAAAAGCTTGTAATAACAATAAAAAGGTAAAACACACCGTGTAGTACTAGGTACTCTCTTCTTATTAAAAATGATCATACAATAAGATACTTGAAAAAATAATAGTCAAATTTCTACTTACCTACCTATTATGAAAGTTAGAGAAAGTTAAGTTAAGTATGATATATTTTTATTTTTTCTAGTATTATTGTACAAACAGTACAATAAACAACCATTATTAATAATTAAATACCACGTTTTTACATTAAAATATTCAAACTTGCAACTAACAAAACAAACAGAGTGCGTCGCGCTTACCCTTAGATTGTCCTCTCGCCGTGCCAGCGTAAACTGGTTTTTTCCAGTCTCGCTGTGTACGCGACAAGCGGCCAGTGGACACGCACACATGCCCCGCGTACTTGTAGAAGTGCAACCGATTCGCGCGGTTGTTCGAAGCTTTATCTCTGTTCCGTTTATCTACTCATGTGCTAAGTCTGAGCATCTCGAGATCTTTCTGATATTTTTGCGACATTTGGGGCTATAATAAAGCATTATGTACCTAAACTATATTAACATAATCTATTCATCTTATAAAATAACAATGTGAGCCAGCATTTTCTTTCGAAATTCAAAAAGTATGTCTGCATAGGAGCAAGAGAATGATGATTTCAAAAAGATCTCCGTGAACTTCTTTTTTACAAGGCAAAGATGATAAAGAACAGATGCGAAAATGTTTTGAGTTTTCTTAATAAAACTCCAGTTCGTCTTTTGTACTGTTGTTATTTTTTCTCTGTAACAAGAACTTTTTCTATTCCTTACTTTGTTAGATAAATGTGTAAGGTTCCTAAGAACATCATTCCTCCTTATGTCTCGGGTCAGTGGCGCGAGACCAAAGATAAAAACAAAGCCGAATCCCCCTCCCCACCTTCTGGAGTAATGTCTTGAAGTTATATCGTATCTACATATGTGTAGCTTACTACATAATGGATGTATGAACTAATCGATGATTGTAATATTTAAGGCGTCATTTGATATGCTGATAGCAAATGAAGGGTCCACTGCAATAACGATAAATGTCCTTGTTACTTCGTTTTGAGATAATTGCGTTTCAATTGTATTCATGGGAAAAGAAAAGTCGTGTTTAAAGGTATGAGTATAATACATTATTTGTTACAGCATATTTTTATTATTGATATTATGTTATTTCTTTACTCAGGCTTTATTTAAGAACTAAGTAAACATATATTATTTAAAGTTATTTTTTAAAACCAGGACTTTATTGAGTACCGTCCTTTTATCTAAAATAAGCATGCACTGACTAAAATATCGGGATAGTAAGTAATATTGCTAAGTTTGTTAACGAGAATACCAACTACAGATATCCAGTGGCTGAATGACGTGCTTAATTTGATTTTTTTACAAAAAATGGACTTTCATCATTATTTCAGTGGGCCGTTCAGATGATGAGTGTTGAATTTTGTGCGATAAAGATATTGCGATGTCATTTTTCAGTCAAAAGAAAATATCAGTACCTACCTTTAATCGCCTGCCGACCACTGTGTTAAGAGCTCTGTTTGGAAAAACAATAGCCACACGTGTTGATCTTCAAGGTTAAGCAACGCTTGCCAAGATCGGTCCATAGATGGATAACCATCTTAATATAACGATATTCTCCAGAGCCACAATAAGCACGTTAAGCTGTTGTTCCCGGCTCTCAATTATAGATCTTCGACAGATATTACGTATATTCAAAAGCCAGGAAATCTGACGGCAGTCTTGCAAAGTGATATCGTGTGGTCATGTGTGTATATTTGGTTTCTAGCAAAGAACTTGGTCGTTAAGCTACGGAAAAAGAATGATGTTACTATCTCCTTACTTTGTTCAAAACGTTACCTCCAAACTTTTTTTTTTTTGGATGGGAAATCATCAAATGACCCCTCCCGCCCTGGGTGGAGCGGTAGGGAGTGTCAGACTTTTACTGACTAAAACCCACCCGTGATCCTTCTTGTGCCCTATGCGTTCCAGGGCCGCGGTAACTCTTACGAACAAATTCCGCAACCCTAGCAGGCACCGACCCTATGGGGCCCCGTCCTCGGTGCTGACGGCTCCTTGTGACGCGCGTGGAACACAACGCGTCGTCGACTCAACCTGGTATCGGACGGCGAGCCACCCACGCTCACCGTCCCCAGGCATCAGCCACTGCACGATAGCACAGCGACGTTATCTCCAACCTTGGTTTGCTTTGTACACCTTTTTCGTCGTTAGCAGTTACTTGGCAACCCAGCGTCTTAACACACAGATGACGAAGATATACCAAAGACGAGTCATCAGCTTAGAAAAAGTCTAAAAATATCGGACTGGCTGCAGCCCACGACTTCACCCGCATGAAATTCGAAAATGATCCCAAATAACACTAAACATATGTGAAAAGTCTCCTACATTCTATTCTCTCCTTTCTCTTCATTCTATACTCCGCCATTATCAAAAGCCGTTACGAAAAAAATACTTACTTTCGCATTTATAGTACCGTTGAATCCGCTTATAATAACATCGAAGGTAACGTCATAAAAAGCGTAGTCTTAGGAATCAAACAAATTCCCTTCTATGGTTTTTCGTGTAATAAGAAGAAACACGAAAAATGGTGTATTGATAGTCGTAGATCAATCAAGACAAAACAAGTCAGAAACAAATAAGGAACCATGTCTCTCACTGTATTACGAATACTAGCAGCGCCCCGCAGTTTCACCCGCGTAGTTTCCGTTACCGTGGGAAAACGGGAACAAAATCTAACCTATGTTACTCGCTGCTAATGTAGATTTCTATTGGTGAAAGAGTTTTTTAAATCGGCCAAGTGGTTTAGCCATGAAAACGTAACAAACAAACAAACTCACAATCGCATTTGAAATATTGGTTAAGAATAGGCACCTAGGACTTCTAAGGAAGGCTACTGAAAAACTTATGTCAATCTAGTTGAAAGTCTTTGTAGAAAACGCAACGCTTTTCAAAGTGATTGCCCCTTAGTCTGGGCTCTCTGAACCGCTTGATAGGTACTAATTTATCTTGTATTAATGCATCACTATAAGTGAATGAGCATAGATCAAAGTCTCACCTTGCTGTCGGAGTGCGTCGGCAGGTAGATTTATAACCAGCACATGCTGTTCATCGCTTTTGTGGTGATAAACTGTACTCTAAGGATAGATGTAAATTATTGCTCCGGAAGACGGACTTCAAGACCTAGTTTGTTACTGGAAATAAACTTAAAGATAAGGTTTTTAGAAATGGTAGATGTTAATTCGGCTACTTCCCGTTATGTCACAATCCCGATTCGTCAACTTGTTAAAAGTTTTAAAAACAACTGAACACTAGTGGCGTTTTGTCAAGATTTTATATATATATCATACATTCATTCCTGATTTGTCAACATTTGAGAATGCCTATATTCATTCCCGTTTGGTCAACCTTTTGTTTGGAAAGTAAAATCAGGATTAAAAAGAAATGACTCCGATCATTTTCTATCTATTTGCTAGCTTCCACCCGCGGCTTCGCTCACGTCTAAAATGTTTTGATTGTCACTTTCAGCTTTCTATAGATCAGTCTTGAAAAAACTTAAACTCTTTATATTTTTTTTAATTATCTGCTGTCTGCGACTTCATCTGCGAGAACTTTAGAACTAGCTTCAGGAAGGCATACTCATAAATATATAATTCTACTAACATTATAAACGTGAAAGTCTATCCCGTAGTTTTGAAATTCAGTAATTTCGGGTATTTGAGGTTGGTGCAACATTTCTTGTTTTTGGCTTATTCTTTCTGACTATTTTGTTTTTAAGTCGGTCCGCCCCTTTCGACATGTTGAAAAATCGGGAATGTGACATAACTGGAAGTAGCCGTTAATTCAATATAGGAGAGATATCAAGAGTAAGTAAGCAACTACTTCCTACTTACTTATCGATGGCAAGGAGCCTTTCAAGCAATTTTTTTACGGTTTAGTGACCGTTAAAATTAACACATCATTCGCTATCTGTCAAAATAGCCTCCCATCACTTCCCATTTTGTCAATTTTTTAACAATGGCAATCACTGCAGTGATGAATTTGAAATTTGGAACGATTTTAAGTACAATAATTGGCCTTCTAGACAACATCATGATCATCTGACGAATATAAAAATAGTGTCATTTATTTTAAAATCAAATAAAAAAGACAAAACAAACACCACACCAGACGCCCTGCTATAAGTAGCTGTTTTTTCCATCATCTTTTTTTCTCGCCTAAAGGGTTTTTGTTTAGACTGACACTCTTCAAGGGACCGCTTTTTCTAACGGAATAATAAGAGGGATGTATGATAAATGGCTGCTGTTGTGTCACTCACACTAAAACAATATTAATATTCCGACGAGACATACTTGACTAAATATAAAGACTGCTTATAACCCCACTGACATCAGGATTTCTTGTGATGTGGGTGCTTGCACATAATAACAGAGGAATTTGAATAAATGTCTGTTGGTTAAATGGATTTGTGCTTGTTGTGGAATTGAAATCAGAGAAACTAGATATTTTATGTGTTGTCTAATAGTAAGGTTTAAATTAGAGGTAGGTTAGAGTTCAACAAAGAAGACGAGCCCCTTAGGGTCAGTGCCTGCTAGGTTTGCGGAATTTGTTCGAAAGAGACACCGCGGCCCTGGAACGCAAAGGGCATTAGGAGAAACACGGGTGGGTTTTAGTCAGCAAGAGTCTGACACTCCCTTCCACCCCACCTAGAGCGGGAGAAGTCAATGGATGATTTCCCATAAAGAAAAAAAGATAGGTTAGAATTAGAACTAGAGCATCGAATATAGATACCTACATCGAATGAAAAAATATGAAAATTATGTCACAACGTAAATTTTGACATTATGTAAATATACGTGAGATATTTTCAAAGAAAGCAATTTATAATGCAAACCTTGAATTAACCTGATAAAAAAATACCTGCGCAGAGCTACGTTGGGAACCCGTCTGTCATTTTCAGATGAGCAAAAAAGTGATTAAAATATAAGTCGTTACGCTGAAGACTGTAATCAAAATTGACAACGTAGAAAAAACTTGAAACGAAATTAGAAAGTAATTTAAATAAAAAATATGATCAATTTAACTTTGGAATAACTCGTCGCTAAAATATGTATTTTTTTAATGTTTGAAGTAAAATGGCTTGCAGAAAAATTCGAATTAATTTATAGTCATTACAAAATTCATTAAAATATTTTGGCTTAGATTTCTGGTTCAAACTCTGAGCAAAAAGATTATTATGACGAGTAACTATTCGTTTTAATTATTTGATAGTGTCAGTAACTCATCACTCAACGTCGCGAGGTTAGGAGTTAGTACTTCGGGCCTGCGGATGGCGAGCTATGGGTGGCTCGCCGTCCGATAGCAACCAGGCCCGAGTCGACGGCGCGTCGTGTTCCACGCGCGCCTCAAGGAGCCGTCAGCAAAGAAGACGGGGCTCCATAGGTTCAGTGCCTGCTAGGGTTGCGGAATTTGTTCGAAAGAGTCACCGCGGCCCTGTAATGCAAAGGGCACAAAAAGGAACACGGGTGGGTTTTAGTCAATAAGAGTCTGACACTCCCTTCCGCTCCGCCCAGAGCGAGAAGTAATTTGATGATTCCCCATCCAAAAAAAAACAAAGGAGTTAGTACTTGAAAGCTTACTTAATTAAGCAAAACGTACAGCTGCAAAGCTTCAAGGTTAAGCTACACTGGCCGAAGTTGGCCCATGGATGGGTGACTATCTTACCAAACCGAGATTCCTCTGTGCCTCAAAAATACGTTAAGCTCTTGGTCCCAGTTGTCAGAGAGGTGTTCAAAGAACTCTGACGGTAGTCTTGCCAAGAGGTATTGTGTTACCCAGAAACTGGGTTTTAGATGTCAAATAGGCCGTCGCTCCATGTAAAAGACTAGTACTAGGCTGCATTCTTTTAGTTTGGTAACCAAATGGAAAAGGCTTGACAGAAAAATGTTTACAGGGTATATTTTGATTTCAATTTTACATATACAAACAGCCAACTTTTTCTTTTTTTTTTTTTGGATTGGAAAGCTCTGGACCGAGTGGGAGGGAGTGTCAGACTCTTACTGAATAAAACCCACCCGTGATCCTTCTTGTGCCCTTTGCGTTCCAGGGCCGCGGTGACTCTTTCGAACAAATTCCGTAACCCTAGAAACAGCCAGACCTGGAACAACTTTATGTAGGCCATACAAATAATTGATTCGAGCGGGAAACGAACCCGTATCACACAACACAATAGCCAATCGCTAAACCACTGCACCAACTGTGCCAGCAGACATTTCCATTGTTACCAGACGATATGTGATGAAAATACATATTCAGCATACAGAATAACACTGCCTACTCTCTTACAATAATACCCGAGTTATTTTAACTACGGGCTGAAGATTACAGTAACCATTTTAAGAATTCAGTACCGCTATAAGTAAGTTCATATCCAGCCAGCAGGTGGCGCGAACTACGCTTTGTGTACTACGCATTAGACCAGCTACAAACTTACAAAGAGGTTATTAAATACATATATTTCTTTTTATTTGCCTTACATGGCTACGTGAGTGGATTCGCAAGGTTTTTCATTAAACTGTGTACATATTTTTCTTATAATGTTTGAAAAGGATATGTTTTTGTTTATGTTATTTAGTTGGGTACGATCAGCGTTTACGAAACGCTTCGCTTAGGGTATCGAAAATGCCGTAAGCAAAGAAGACGGGGCCCCATAGGGTCAGTGCCTGCTAGGGTTGCGGAATTTGTTCGAAAGAGTCACAGCGGCCCTGAACGCAAAGGGCACAAGAAGGATCACGTGTGGGTTTTAGTCAGTATAACCCGTTTACTAAAAGAATGGTTTATGGTATATGGTTTACTAAAAAATAATATTAAGAGTTTTCAAGAAAACTCTTATTTTTTTGCACACCGTACCCATGCGTCAAAGGGCGTCATTGACGTCAGGTCCATTCTTTTAGTAAACGGGTTATAAGAGTCTGACACTCCCTTCCGCTCCGCCCCGAGAGATGTCATTTGATGATTTCCCACCCAAAAAAAAGGGTATCGAAAATCGAGAAAGTTAATTTTAGTTAAAAGATAGACAAGCATAATACAAAATGTTCTCTATTTAATGTTTTGTTTTAACAAGTGTTACGAGTACTTATTGTTAATTTAATACAGCTATGATACAACATTTTCACTTATGTTGTACCCATTATTTCATCGAATTAATTTCTTATAACTTATTTAAATGAAACCCAGACATAATGTTTACATTTATATCTCACCAGTCACGTAATCAATTCAATCACACTTTCATCTTTTATTCAAAAAAAAAGCTTAACAAAATCCCCTTCAATTGACAGAATTTCAATACGATTTTTAATTTGACCGGTCGGTGGCGCCAAGTAACCAATATCCGGCGCTTTGGGCCGAGCCAATGTTGCTTTGGACAATACTCATAATACCGGCACGGGTACACTGGGCACACTGAGATGTTTAACAATTTGTGTTTTGTAAACAAGCGTGGTTGGATGCATTCAGTACTTCGATGTTTGCCGTAGATATGAGTAAACTGTTGTTATTTAAATAAATATGCCTTCGGTGACAGCTAGCTTGAACGCCAATCATTACCTCATCAAGTTGAAATGCAATGCTTATTTAATATGTGTCTGTGCTAATTGACAAACATTATACGCCAATTATCAACCTAGATCCAAGTTGAGTAAATAAATCTTTTAGCTTATACGCAGTACCTACACACATTCATTCCAATTCTGTCGCAATTTATATCACAATAATAAAGTATATTACGTCCCAAAATCTTATCACCACCTGACCGTGCCTCAAAAGCAAAACGATAAACATAATCTTCCACATTATTACCATTCATTACTTCACGCAAACAAACCCATTTATAAAACAACCGGTATTATTTACTAAACTGACCGTACACCACAGAGAAAGCTTGTAACATAAAATGTCAACAACTCAATGCATAAAATAATAGTTCCTTTAAAAGCAACGCGACACAAAACGGTTGGAATAAACCCTTTTTATTAAAAGGTCAAATCGGATTGCGAATGGTTGTACCCACACAAGTATTCAATATCATCCATACTTGTTTGCAAAGAAATAAAAACGTTACATTGTTATGGTACAAAGAAAGACAGAAGATCCAATATGTTAATATAAAATGCACAGATACAAAGAAAACTCTAATATCAACGCATCAAATGCCACTTCGTTCATCAGAAACGCGTCATTCTTTTGTTCAGTTATTGTTTCGAAGTGAGCCTTCTGCAAAAATGTCGACTGCGTCATACAGAGGTATAAAGTCGGCCGTATCCCTGCGTAATGTCAACAATAACAGTTATCGGCTTATTTATGGCCATAACTATTCTCAATCCTGACATTATAAAAAGCTTCTACATAATATTCCTTTTCTCTATTTGTTTGTGTCTTTAGTTTCATAGCTTATGTTACAATGGTCCAATATTCTTGATAAACGATAATATTTTCTGGAAATATTATTTGCTGCATCGGTAGTACCAAAGTAGGAACTATTTCATAAAAACGAATATAAACTATTCTATCCGAACTAAAATTAAAAATGTAAATATTATGACAGTGAGTTTGGTTGTTACCACTTCATGGCTTGACAGCTGAACGGATCAGGATGAAAACTGACATACGGGTAGATCATGTTCTAGAATAGGACATATAACACCGTGGGATAGTTTTTAACTTTCTCTGGCTGCAAATAAAGAGTTCATAACAATAGAAAACGAACTGTGTAATAAAAAATAATTGAAGAATCAATAGTGTACATTCTGTGTTTGATGAAATTGTTCTGTTCAATAGAATATACTGTAATAGTAATATTCAGTCATTTATATCGTTGTTTTGCATGACTATGGCCCAGTACAGCCGACTGTAGCCGTATCTTGCTTGTGGCCGTTCAATTTAGTCAGACATGGTTTACGCGGGGTTATGTTGATCCTCCATATTTGAACGTTTGCTATATTGCTTCAAATATCCTTCGAGATTTTTTATTGCTGCTAAGTTTAGTCAATATTTATCTTCGCAGTTTATTTTTCGTTATTGTATTTGATTTTATTTTGGAGTATTTATTTTACATTTTTATTATTTGTATAAAAGTAAGCTCATATCGCTGTCTCAGTTGTATGTTCTTATACCTACTTTAGTTTTATCTGGTACACACTGCAAAATGTTCATGTTTTGTTTAAATCTATCCAATTTAAAGTTTTGTTTGTTTCGAATAATATTTGCTTCGATTTCGATACAGTTTTTGTTTGAGTTTCATTCCATATCTCTATGGCATTGATTAAATTTTCAAACCAGGACAATCTCAAAATGGAATTGGTTGCACAACACATACTAAAGCGAACAATATTCTACCAAAGTAATACAAATAATAAACTGCAATAGATTTTCCAAATATTTCACCCATAGGAACATCCAAATACCCATCCAATATCATAGTTAAAGGAATGCCCGCAGTTTCAGTCCATTAGAGGATAAGCCTGTATCAAAGCATGTCTGCGATCATAAATCATGTTGCTAGGTCCATTGCGCGGCCGCCATTGTGTCTCGCTCCCGGCACCATTCAGAAGCGGCAATGAATGCACCGCATGATTTACTGACACGTTTCATACGCTGTGTGGATACATTTGCTTGAATAACCGAAGGTTAACAGTATTGACGTCGATAAGTTTCGCAAAGTGAATGAATGGGGGAATATTTTCTTTAAAAACTTCGTAATTCTGCGGTATAGTTTGTAGACGTGCGTTGGAATATAGATTTGCTTGCTTTGTGTTGCTAAACTTTTCTTTAGGATATAGAGTTCTGGCGAATTCTGGGAAAATCGGTTATCGTTTCGTTTGATACCGTTTTGTTTGATCTACACAAAGAACTTCTTACCAGAAATGTTATGTTGCCCTTTATCGTAATAAAAACGATATTCAAGACTTGCACACAAAAGAGTTCTGCAGGAATAAAATTTCAACTCCATCTAACCGACACTTTTACAGGCGATCAAAAATCTAACCAAATTAATGAAATGACACGATCTGGTAACCAAGGGGCAGTAGCTGCCTACCTACAGGGTGTCAAAGCCGTTTTAATAAAAGCCTCTTCCACAGCGTCTGTTGATTACAAAGTTCCACAAGTAATCAATTTCGAGTTAGCGTCGATTGGCGCCGCCGATACTTTCACAGAATTTATTGGCTTAGCATGACTATTAATTATTTTGGGGTGAGAAGCTGTTTAGAAGTATTAGCACTTTTGTGTCCATTAAATTAGTTACTTAACTAATTTTAAAGAGTTTAAATTGTTTCATTTTAAGACAGTAATATGAACTTCAAATAATTTGATTCAATATTCTGCTCTTACATATTAGTTATTACAGACATTGCTTGACCTTTGTTTTGTATTGATAGGTCCATGTTTCACCAGAATCTCACCTGATGAGCAAAGATGTGTATATGCAGAATCTGCAGTGAGGCTGTGTTATTGTCCTGTGTCTATTTCGCTGCTATTTATTTTTCTTTGCCTGCTTTCAACGTCTTTTGTCTATAAAGAACGCGTTCTTTCATTGAGTTTGTTTTACTCCCTCTCGGTCGTGTCAGCTTTTTCACCTTCTAGGTTTTGTTTCCACCTTCTGAATATTCTCAATCAAATTCATCCTTCAGTTTTTCAAATACATTCATAACGTCTCCGATATTGCAAGTAACATGAGCATCGCAGGCACTACTCACATTTCTATGCTCTAAGCGCGTCTCGTTTATCCTCAAACATGGAGCAGAGTGGATTCCATCAAATATGCATACGTTAGGCAACTGCATTAGCACAAATGCATCGGCTGCCGTAGTTATATGTTGCTCTATTTTTCGCTCCTAGTGGAAATGCTAACATTTTTAGAAGTTATATAATTAGTATATGATTTATTTTGATACATGGGAGGATTCTTTCATGTTAATTAGGTTTCTTTTCAGTGGAACTTCTTCATTTACTGTTGTTTTACTACATGCTCATATAACCAACGTTTGAATAGGAAAAAGTTTATCGTTTTACGAGTTTTTAGTTATTATTTTGTCACTTAAAACAAAACCCTTCTGTCAATTTCTAGAACAAACTTAGATGGAACAGGTAAAACACGGCGTTATTATAATAAATTTTATTTATTTTGTATTGCGTAGAATTCTGCTTCTCGGCGCAGAAAACAAGCGACAAATCACATTTCTGAATCTGCTCGTATATATTTGATATAGTGAGCAATATCTTAAAAATCAGCAGACAATAAGTTAGGTAGTGGGTGGCAGTGGAACAAAGCTTCTGCGGTAACCAGTGGCGCCCCCGGGGGCTCTCAAGACCCGACATAAATCGGTTATGGCACACCTCCGAACGCGTTCACTTTGAGACACAGAGCCATGAGAAAATGGAGTCTTAATAAAAGACCAGATGCAAGGTGAAACCAAATGCTGTTCTTAAATAAAACTAAGGATACAAGTTAAGAGGTCTCTCATCATATTCGTCCATTTACTATCTTCTCTGTCTTTTTAGATGCTCCACGCCCTCCTGAAACTTGAATAGCTTGCTGTTAGGATATTAGACTATTACTAGAAAGGTAATTTTCAAGCAGCTGAATAGACTAGCCGACGAATATTTTGCTGAAAAGAGTTCTTGTGATGGAAGAAAGTTATGAGATATTCTGATGAGGGTCGAGATTGTGCATTTTGTAGAACTTTTTAAAACCAGCTTTATTAAAATGTGGATAGTTGAGATATTTACGTAGCGATATAATAAATTAAACCAAGATTTCAACGAGTCAGTTTCGAGAAAATGTCCAACATTTTATAATGGAAACCCTTGGAGGATAGCGGAGAGTTTACTGCTTTGTTACCCAAGTCAATTCATGTACGATCGTCAGATCGTGTTTCCAGAAATCGATGTTTCATACGCGGCGCGGAAGCGATATCACGGTCATAAATCTACCGGCGTTCGACTGCGCAATGAATAAATTGTGCAGTATACGGCTATGCGGGTGTACAAACATACAGCGTCCCAGCGTCCCGGCCATAGAAAATGGTCCCGGTAAACCCAGTCGACTGTGCGTCCGTGAAGAATGGTGTTTGTAAATACGCCGCCGCGGCGCGTTAAGTCTCAATTTCTTGAATTTATTGTATGAGCCTATTTTATGGGATACATATCCCAAGCATATTATTGAGATATTCTGAATGTATTTCTATTTAGAGAGATGTGATTTTATAATTATTTGAGTCCAAATTAAACACAGTTCGACAGATTAGCGCTCCAAGTCGATTCAGGTCTGGTTGTTATCGGACGGCGAATCACCCATAGCTCGCCATCCGCAGGCGCACGCGCCTACGGTGGCTGAGAATTGCCCTGCGACTCCCGACGCCCAGGGCGTCTCATCCCGCGCGTGGTCTGCCTACTCCGCGACCGCTTTCCATGCCTCCTCGCTCCGGACCAGGGTCGGAAGCGAGGGGCAGCCGCCGCCGATCGCCTCAACGAGGACACGGCGTTGCTCCGCCCAAGCAGGGCAGACCTCCACCGTATGGTCCCTCGTGTCCTTCAGGCGATCGATACAGTCTTGACACCTGGGCATGTCCTCGCACCGAATTTGAAACAGGTACCTCCCGACACATGTGTATACGTGTCCGATGAGTACCTGTGTCAGGTGGAAGGTGGGGTCCTGCCCGTGGCGCCTCTCCAACCACTCCTCAAAGAGAGGACGTATCGTCACGATGATAGCGTGCCCTGTTTCGGAAACTCCTATTAATAAAATTATCGCAACAAAATTATATCACTCCCTACGATCCCTCTTTGATCTCCCAACGACGTAAGCATTCGGTCTGTCCCTCGATTCGTACAAATTGTGCTTCGACCCAACGCTTCTTCCGCTTCCTTAGCAGTCATGTGTACAATAACACTAACAAAATTTTAAACATATACCCCTTGTGTAAATCCAAATGTAAAGCAAAAATAATAAATTGGCTTCTCGATTTGGATTATTCTGAGACAGAAAATATTTTAGCTGTTTTAAAATAAATTAGATTAGATTTGTAGACTACATTTTGATACACAGACTCTAATAAATATACTTTTACATCCACTCTAATAAATATACTTTTACACACACACACACACAACACGCACCATACACTACACACTCACAGACACACCATTTTAGTTTTAACATTTTTCCTATTTTATTTTTTAAATATTCCTCTCTGTACGTGAAGGCTTGGATGTTTACAAATTAGTTCTTAAAAGTATTGTTTTAAGAGGGTGAGAGCCTGGAGATCTGTCATACAGGTCCCGAACCCACTACAGACTCCAGCTCTCACAAAGGTTACAAATTTGATTGAAATAATATGTCACGAACCAATGTCTGTACCTTTTTTGAGAGAAATAAATCATTAAATCATATCTAAAGCGAAACTTTGGATGGAAAAGATGAATGTTTGTAACTCAATCGAACCGGAGTCGCTGAAAGGATCTGGACGAATTTTGGCACAGAGATGAATATAGACTGGAATGGTACATAGGATTTTAACCCCGGGAGTATGTTTCCTAGGGATAATTTGCGACATTCACGCGGGTAAAGCAGTTGGCAGAATCTAGTGAGATAATATGGCTACTGCACAAAGGCAAACTCTTTAAATAGTCTACTCAATCATGCTTACCAGAGCCAGTTAGACAATTAGCTTGGAATATAACTGTGCAGTCTGCGACCACATTTATAAATCGTGTAGACACTGTCCGGACTCTGTAGCAAGTGTCCTTTATTATTTTCGTGTTCCGCCTAATTGCCTGTTGTGCTCACATTTATCAGGAGCTGGGATTTGGGCTAAGGGATAAGCGCCTTTTATAGTCTGATGATAGTCTCTTGGTTCTATCGGGTCAAGGGGGACGCATTTATAAAGGAAATAACGAGCTGCCGACTGCACAAAGTATTGGATAGTTAAAAACTCCTTTTCAGATGACAAATGACTATCTACTTCAATGTTTGCATTCGCATTGCAATCACAATCTGTAAAAAATGTAGGGAAATTAAAGTGTTTTGGCAGATTGTTTGATGGGTAAGATTTCTTCCTCGTTTTCGTTCACTAAACTGAACGTATGCTGATAACTGAATTTACAGTAGAAATAGTTTAAAAAAAGAATTTTGTGATCTTACGAGCATTTTTAGTAGAAGTTTGCTAATGCTACATGGATAATAGAAAAAAGTATCCAGAATATAGTTAACCGATGAGCCAATTTCATTAAAATTGCTTCAGCTATTAACATAGTAACAGACATAGTAACTTTCGCATTAATATATAATATTTGTACTTAAGAATGAATACCAAAAATATATAATTATAGAGTATCATGGTAATTAAATTGAAAAACACGCTAAAGCTCGCTAATTGCCCCACACCAAAACAAATTCTAACAACACACGTGTACAAATCGCGAACCAATTACTTTCATGTTGACTAATACATTGCGCGCTCAGCACTATAAGCCTACATATCTCCCAACACATAGGCGTCGACGTATACCGAAATGACTACATAACATATTGCAATCGCTGTTTGTTAATTTCAATTCTCATGGTTTGCTGCGTGGGCTTTGTTCAATTTAAATTAACTTTACCGTGTGGTGACAAGACAATGATATTTATATCTGCATAGATTACTTGCGAATATTTTTTTGTTTATTGGTGCTTTATGGGCGTTTTGGTAAATGGCGCGGTGGTGAAACGGAACGAAATTGTTATTATATTTATTAGAAAACGCGCTTGTATCTATATTAATGTCAAAGTAATTTATGCACAAATACTAAATATCTATTTATAATCGTAAACGTCAGCATTTTATTGGCAGTTAAGCTGAAGTTAATTTATAGGCGGTTAACGTAACTGTTTGTATCCAAAGCAGTATTTAAACGTCGATTTCAATCCCTGAAATAACTAAGTGAATATAACTATGGCTCACTATAAAACAATAGCTTAGTTAGTCATAAGTTTTACAGTGAGTCAATGGGATTTCTCACAAACTGAATGAGAACTACCCCTGTTCGTGGAACTACCCTTCGCCATTCTCAAAATGGCCGAACAATCAAATACTCTTAAACATGCAGTAGTCGATATCAATCAACACCAAATCCCTCCTAAAGGGCCAGCCGTAACCACGTAGGGTATAAGCAAAGTAAATACGACACACATCCCGGCTCCTGCGACAGCTGCTATTTATCTTAAACTCTTGTCAATCACAGCTAGATAATCATTCTGAGTCAACAGCTGACGAGATAAATGGAAACTGCAGAAGGACAGCTTTCTACAACATTTTGAAAGAAGCCTGGATTTGATAGACGTAACGACACTAAGGAAGGAAGGACTTTTACTAGTTTATGATTGCAAGGATTATTTTACCTAGTTAGTGTGTGATTGAACTATTCAATTTTTGCTAACTGATTAATCGTCACTAAACACTGCCACTGAATTACATACCAACATTCAGCATTATATTCATTTTTCCAAAAAGGATCAAGCTTTTTGGATCTGGGTAAGAAGTAAATAGAGCAGAATCTGCCTAGCCTTTTTCCCAACTATATTGGGGTCGGCTCCCAGTTAAGCCGGATTCAGCTGAATACCAGTATTTTACGTAAAGCGGCTGCTTACCAGACCTCCACAACCCATTAACTGGGGAACACGGTAGAGAAATAGAGCAGAATATTGACCAAAAAAATAGTTACACCACTGAGGGAAAATTCTGATACTGGTCCTTCTGAACGTATCGATATTACGACGAAACTAGAGAAAATATCACCTGCTGAGTGATTGACAATCTGATTGATACAACAGTTGGTTCGCGTTTGTTCGAAGTGATTTATTGAAGGCGCATGTGCTAACGGTTTATTTATTTTAAGAAACGTCATCGGGAAATCGATATAAAGTTATCAATCGATGGTGTTTACTGTTAGATGATACTTAGGCGATGAGTTATCGGCTTCTTGAAATAGGTAACTAACTGTGTATGTATTCCGTTTATCGCATACTCTCCGACAGCGCCTCAGTACTACAATCTCTAGAGAAGAATTATACTACCTCGAAACTCATACAAGAATGCCACAATACCTTAGAACGCGTCACGGTGACCAACCGCAACACCGTGACGCTGCAGTGGATAAAAGGACACAGCGAATCACGTGGGAAATGACGTGGCGGCTGAGCTGGCCAGAAATCTGGTGCGGTGGCTGTTGGATCCGAACCCATAGTACCACTTCCTTTCACAAAGCTACGCACGTGGCTACAAGAACACACCCACACCCAAGCGGTACACTGGTGGGTCTCTGCACCAGGCTGCAGGCAGTCTAGGAAAACTATGCCATTCCTGGACAGAAAACTAACTAGGCGCCTTCTGCGACTTGATAAGGGCAGCTTTCAAATGGTAGCTGGGACCATCGTAGGGCACTGCTCACTGAACAACAAACATTTCTACACGATAGGTATAACGGGCAGTCTGTCCTCTATGCAGAGCATGCATGGAGGACTAGGAAATGGTAACGCACGTGCTCGTTGAGTACACAGGCGTCACCGACATACGGAGCCAAACAATAATGACACCGAATTCGCTTACAAATACACTGAACACCCTGAGTGGACTGATCTGCTTCTGGAGGGAGGTCGGCTCGTTGGAGTGACGGCCGCCATGGCTCACGCACAATGGTTCAACATGAGAATTAAGTGCGAGAACCAATCTCCAGAATAAAATACATAAGTTTTCCGTTTCAAATACCTAAAATACTTACGAATGCACGTACACATGTGGTTGAAAAATATATTTAGCCAACTCAATCATTGTCTTTATAACAGTGAGTTTTATGACAAGAAAATATTGTGTTCATAAATTAATTTTACATTATTTTGATGTTGTTTCGCATGTTGCCTAACTTTACCTTTATCTTGACTTAGCATACGTTCAAATAACATCAAAATGTTCACAGACATGACAGTTATTTGCAGATCAACAGTTGATAAAGCACTGCGTGTCAGATTTTGTCTCACGCTTGGCTGCCCACCGTGACTGCCTAATAACTACCTAATAATCACTGTCTACCTCAATCTGATAACAGATAGGGGATTTTGAAATCATCATAGTGAGATATTGTCTGAGTCATGGTATTTGCAGCGCAGTAGTTGAGACCCTGGATTCAAATGCATACTAATACCAGCTGAGCAAGAAAGTAAAGATTTTCTACTTTTCCATCGAGTGAGCCTGTATTACCAGAAGGCTAGGCAAAAAGTTTTAGGCCTCACTCTTGTTTTTCCACTTGTTCTGCTATTCGAGCCAGTCCTTTCGGTTGGAGTCAATTATCGTGGCTCCATTTTCGTCTTGGCCTGCCGCAATAAGGTTAAGTTAATAAAATTGATTGAGTCAGGTGTTACTTTGCGGAAATCCATTTTAAATTTGAAAATGAAAATAATATATCTAGTTTTAATTTCCGCGAATATTAGTGGGTTGCAGGTATGCACCTCCCTCCCGCCCGCTATATTATGGACATGCAAGATTACAAGGCAAATGCAAGGATTTTATGCACATGCAGGAAGGCTTAGGGCTTAGGGTTTTGCTTTGCCTTCCTTTTCCTTCTTCCTTTTCAAAGGTTAAGTTAAGTCATTTTATTTGACAACAATACGTGGTAAAATTTATTATTAAAACAACTTAAATAATACAGTTAGTCAATTGTAGGAACAACCGCAACTCGTCCAAATAGTACCCTTCATCTTGAAGTACCGAGAATCACCCCTCACCAGCATCCCTTAAACCACACTTGTCAGTCACGACGAATCTAAACCAACACGGGTTCGTTCCGCAAACTATCATCTCCGCCGTGGTCGATAGCACCTCTTCCACCCCGTATAGACACAGTTTATTTCCAATCGTCGTGTAACTTCAAATATTGACTTAGGGAGAAACCTTCTCGGAGTGAGGAGCCACGAAATTCGCGAAAGGGTTGCGAACACCCCCTTGTGGAGCGAGCGAGTGAGTGCTTGCTTATGTAAGTGCTCTTTTCCGGCACTTTGAGCTGTATTTGCTTGTTGGTTTTGCTTATGCAGACAGTTTTGGCTTTTGATAGTATTAAGCATCGTGTTCTTCTCTTGTGACAACGTAAGTTATGCGAAAATCTCTTAGCACACGACACCGACAGAGCCGACACGGTTGGCACAGTGGTTGAGCGATTGCCTGCGCTACGTGTTGCGGGTTAGTTATCCGCACGGAACAAATATTTGTATGGCCGACAGATAGTTTCGGGTTTAGCTGTTTGTGTATGTGAGTTTGTATATTTGTAAACGATGTTTGTAAACACCCACGAAATAGGAGAAATACCTCAAAAATTAACCTTAACGAAGCTTCGTGTTACGGCTGATTGCCCAAGCAAGGTGCGCTGGAGTAAAGGTTACCGTCAAAATGTGATTCTCCTTCATTGCATCTTCTAACCTTGATTGGTATGTACATACATACATGGTATTGTTATATACCAGACCGCCATTCATGCGAATGGAAAGTTTACAAAAATAAAGCAAACAAGCATTGATATCAAAGCTTTACAAATTACGGATCAACGATTTTCAAACCGAAGATACAGGTCTCGATTAAAATTCCAACAGTAAATATAGTTGCACTTAGTATTCACATGCATCACCTTGAGGTTACAAATACGTCATTGTTGCAGAGAGATACTAAGTTGTAGGACGTAATTGTTCGGAAACATCTCGAACGAAACGATGACGTCGATGGAGACGGCACCGACGACGGCGTCAGCGGGGGCACGGCGCGGCGTGGGATCAACTATATAAGACGCAACCGCGGTCCGGAGCGGACAAAGTTTTATATAAGCCCTGGCTGGAGGCTTTAATATTCATATTGAAGCCACCACAGACAAGCCTGGTTAAGCAGTCGACAACCCTAGGTAGAACTGCGAGAAGCCACACAAAAAAAAAACTGGAGCGGACACTCGCTCGGTCAGCTTCAAGCACTTTACGCATCGAGGGCCGTCCAAACCTTTACTACTAAATTATTTTGTAATAAACCAGTATTTCAAAATCAGCGTCGTCATCCATACAACCCACTTAAATATCCTCAACATAATATTAAAATAACTCTTTATTTTTACAACGAAATCATGATATCATTGACACGGAGTACCCCCATAACAGACCCTTAACCTGATTCAAAACTACCGCAAGGCATTGTGTCTTTGTTTGCAATCTTTTCAAACAAAGTCACCCCCTCAATGACTAATTTCTAATTTTCTTATTCAAATTAAAAATTTTAAAAACCAATTTCAGTTTCCTCAGTGCCTCCGGGTTAATTATTGTCTCTCTAAATAATAACCTCGGAACGTTTCAGTCAAATACATATTTCTGGGAAAGTAATTTGTGTGCTGCCTGAGTTCCCAAGTTTTTTTTCATAACAAAATATAATCCTTATCTGAAGGATTTCTTAGTAGCTGATGTAACACAGCGAATTTCTTCCGATTGGGCAATAAAATGGAGACAAGAAAATAAAGCTACGTGAGCTTGTTAGCATGCGTTGTTAAATTCTTATTGGCGCATAATATTTCTACGGCAGAGAGCAGGAGTGTGCTTATTCATTATTGGTTTATTTTGAAGAATGTTAACTAATTTTGATTATTAGCACTCCATATTCTCTGTCAAAAATAAAAAATACTAGTGAAAGAATTACTTCGATACGTCAATTAGTTTCCGATTTAGAAGTAAAACAAGTTGCAATTCCACGACGCGGGCTGCCGGTGACGGTGTGACGTCATTGTACAACACGCTCAGTCTGGCTCACTCAGTCCGCTCGCGGTCGCGCGCCTTTACCGTCGAAATTATACTTAAATACTTTTTAAAATGTCCAATCCAAATACTAGGAAATCATGTGTTGTGCCTAACTGTAAAAATACAACTACCAATTCGCCGGAAAAGTTGTTTTTTCTCCTCGCTTCGACGATGTAGTCACATTAAAAATGCTATAGTATGTTTACAGCCATCTCTGCTGGCAGTACAATCTTCGCAGGTTACATTTAAAACTTATTGATCCTTTTCATTGCATTCTAAACTGCAATGATAAGGTGTGGTACGTACGTGGTGTTCTGGCGTGATTCTACATTTAACCATACATACATCACCTACTCTTTTTACTTCAACATAACCAATAGAATCATCGCCATAGCTCTCTTGCCGATCTGAAATAAGTATCAAATAAAAATAAATGGCCTTATGTATTTTGTTAGTAAAAAAATTACAAATAAGAAAAAGGTTTAGTACATCTGTAACGTTCACTCCACTACATCTACATCCTAAGTACCTATCCTACTTCCTACTAATATTATAAATGCGAAAGTTTGTGATCTTTCACGCAAAAACTACTGAGCGGATCTGGACAAAGTCACGGAATAACACGTAGGCTACTTTTAGTCCTGGGAAAATGTACAGTTCCCGAGGGAAACGGGGGCGAAGCTGCTGGCGGAAGCTATTTGCAATAAATCAATGTATGTATTCATTTAAATTTACTAAGAAGAACGGAACCTACCTTTATATACATACGTACCTACCTGTAGCTACAAAACTATAATACATATTTGCTGTCTTAACGTAAAATTTAATGGTAGGTAGGTACTTCTACTATTTGAGTTGCATTCTTCCAGAACGATATTAGTTGGGTATTTTGTTTTGATAAAACAATTTAGAACAGATAAACTATTAAGCTTAAGTAGTAGCAAGGAAAGTTTACTGTAGGTATTTTTGCATTTTATTCATTTTAATAAAACAATAATAAATTTTTATTCTTTTTTATTCCTCGAATTTCGGCGGCAACGGAATCACTATTTGTTGATAAATAATGCGCAACCATTAATCCATCTATTTTAGGTAGATTATCCGATTGCCCTTTTTCGAATCCTTCATCCATTTATTAATCGAATAATATTTACTATTATTAGACTATTAACGTAATACGCGGACGAAAACACAACAAAATACTGCGAAAGCTATTACACCCACTATAACCGCTGGCCACTGCATACGAAGCGGGCCGCGGCCCGCGAGGCGCGTTGTAACATGACGTCATAGGCGTCACGTGACTGTAAGCGGGTCTCGATATTTTTCGAAACTTTGAATGCCTATAAAATCAAAACTACTAGGTATTTTTGACTATAACAAAAACTAGTGTATTTGTATACATACAGGCTTTACTGAGACAAAATTTCACGCGATTTGGCATACCTAGTAACATTCTTCATTTTTGAACTATGTCTGGCTGTTTGAGTATTTTGTGACCTACTCAAATGTCCGTTCATTGGCACTGTTCGTCGAGTCTTTGAGCTCCTTATTGATTTTAAGTTGAGCTACTCGACTACTGACCAAGGCTTGCACTGTATGGACAGGTCCACTCAAATCGACTATTTCAGATGCTGATCTACATGGTCCTCATATGACGTATTGCGAATGTGAGGACCATAAAAATCGCTATATTTCATGTTAGTCTGGCGGTTTGAGTTCTTTATGCAGCCTACCCAAATGTCCTTACTTTAGTATTGATCGTCAAGTCGTTGAGCTCCTTAAAGTTCTAAGCTTGAGCTGCACGAACTGACAAATGATTGCACTGTATGGACAGGTCAACTCAAATCTGTGTGGTACTTTCCTCAAAAGACCACATCAGACATCAACCTACATGGTTCTCATATGATTTGATCAGTACAATTGTATGGACTTCAAAAGAGACTGACCTCTGAGTTTGTTTCGGTGTTTCTTCTCAGGGTAGACAGCTGGGAAATAACGGCAACATTTAGTTAATAACGGCCAAAAAAGATTGACGTGTAAAAGTGTTATTTACAACCTACTTAAAAAATAAATATCATTTACCAGGCTAGCGGAATTTGTTTGAAACAGTCACCGCGGCCCTGGTACGCAAAGGGCATTAGGAGGAACACGGGTGGGTTTTAATCAGTAAGAGTCTAACACTCCCTTCTGCTCCGCCCAGAGCGGAAAAAATCATTTGTTATTTCCAATCCATAAAAATGGAGTGTGCCTTTATATTTGAATCACTTCAATCCTCAATTTTTACTAAATAGTGCATCCATTTAACCTAGTTTGAGTTACTTATTTCAATAAACCTTTGAGCAGGAGCTCAGTCAAAACCTACTTGGAACTATGATTCCAATTGAAAAGCATATATTTCAGTTACAGCAACATATTCGTGTTTAAAGCCTATGAGTTAATTGAATTTTCATTTACAAAATTCCCTTGGCTCGAAAGCAAGACTATCGATTGATTGGAATTATAGTTCAGTTTCGTTCCTGGTGTTTTGCGCATGAGTCGAATACTGGTATGATACAGAACAACGCTAAATATTATAGCCTCATTGAGTCGCATGTCCCCTGGCCACATCCCGAGTGATTCTCAAGCCGGCTCGTTACCGCGGCTTTAGTGAAGTGCTCGTCAACTAATAGTCGGGACTGGCTCGACTCACGTACTGCGCCGGTATCCACGGGTTCTGATAAACATTGAGCAGCTATTTTGATTGAGGGTAAATACTTATATTTCATAGAAAGATTGGTTATATCACCAATTTATTTATGTTTTATTTTACCCGCGACTTCATACGCGCATTTCCCGATTGGCCGTTCCCGTAGGAATTTCGGGAATTCCTCTGTTAGGGCTCCCCTACATTCCTCAAGAAACAAGCCAATGTTCGTCCGATGACAGCGCCGTGATATAGACGTGTACTACTGTGCTAAGTTTAATAATTGTGGTTTTGTGTACAATTACCATAAACTAAGTCAAAAACGATCACATCCCATAACTCAAGTCCATGAAATAGTGCAGTGCAAATAAACGCATCAGAACATTCTAAAATAAACTGGTTAAAACAGTAATTGAAAGTGAGAATTTGTAACAAAGCCATATTCGGATCTACAAAAAGCGGGTGTGTGTAAAACTAAACCTAAAGCGTCATCACTAGTTCATTAACCGCCACTAATAGTCAACCCAGCTGATAACAAATTTCAACATCATTGCTTAACGAACCCGTGGCAGATTGGCTCAAGCCGCCGGTAAAAATTCGGTGGTCTCCACAAGTCGCAAGTTCAAATCCTGCCACCGGTGACACTTTTTGAGAAGTTTCCAATTCTCAACAACCAATTTATAATAATAACAACAATGTCACACATCCCATCCCCACCAGTTTCGTCGGCGTCTACACCAGATTTAACAGTTTATTCTAATAATGAGGAAAGCGACCAAAATATTACCTGTCGTCAAAAATCAAAAAAGTCTCAAGGCTTAAAACGTAAGTGGATGGACGGCGGGATAGAAGATCTCTTCGCAAAACTAGACGAAATGAAAGAATTACTCTCTAAAACTAGCTCGGAACAGGATCAAAAGTTGCTCGCCTTACAAGCTAGTATAACCGAAATTAAAACACAGAATGAAGAACTTCACAAGAACGTTCAATTCATATCGGCTATGTACGACGAAATAAAAGCCCAGCTGACCGAGATGGACATCGAGCGCAAAGAAACTACAAGTTATATAAAACAACTCGAGAGCAAAGTGGAAACCCTCGAAAAGAACGCACGCTCGGGAAGTATTGAGGTCCGCAACATACCCAAAAAGCAGCAGGAATCTAAACACGACCTAATAAAAATAATACAAAATATTGGCGACTGTGTGAGTAAGCCGATTGCTGAGACTGAAATAAGAGACATCTTCCGCGTTCATTCCAAAGGCCCAGCAAATAACACCATCATCGTCGAGTTCACCTCTGTGCTTAAAAAAGAGGATGTCATCAGCTCCATAAAAACTTACAAAAAGAAGCATCGCGAGGTCCCAAACACTTCAAAAATCAGCATGGATTTGGATGGGCCTCCCTTACCTATCTATATCTCAGAAAACCTATCTACGAGTACTAAACGTCTGTACGCCCGTGCACGCGACTTTGCTAAGGTGAATGAGTACAAGTTCTGCTGGACAGCCCACGGATGTATCTACATACGAAAGAAAGAAGGTGACGCAGCCTGCCGCATCCTAAATGAAGACACCCTAACAAATTTACTAAAATCACAATGACTAGTTTTAATTATTTATTTTCTTTTTACTGTGTTCATACCGCGATTACCGTATCTTATCCAGGTAGCTAGGTGCTCAATCCAGGTCAGCGGATCTGTGCAATTGACATCAATCTATCCTCCTACTCTTGAATTTGATATACGAAGGGTAGCTACAACACTTATTCATTCTGCTCACACCCACACCACACTAAATATTTCACTCATCACAACACTCATATGCCAACCGCTACCTACACCAATACTTTGTCAAATTCGTTGCACATCAATAATATCCAGGTCTTCCTCAATACCATATAACCTAATACCACTCGGTGTCCATTGCTCCTCGAGAACACTCTCTGAAGCTGGAGAAACCAAAATTCAACCCAATTAACGTCAATATAACGGAGCAAATAGAAAATAGTGACAACATTGATTGTTTTAGAATTGAAGATCCTTCATCAAGTCACGCTCTGGCCAATCCAGCTTCAGATAAGAGTGCATTTACAGTCATGGCTGTGAACATCCGCAGTATCAACAAGAATTTTGACTCCTTAATCGTATTCCTTGCAAACATTGACATTCTAATCGACGTCTTAATTCTAACAGAATGTTGGACTGATAGCACCTCGCAGATTGAACACATAAATAATTATTTGCAATTCAGTACCCAAAAAAGTCATAACAAGAATGATGGAGTGGTCGTGTATGTCAACAAGAACCTCAGCAACGTTAAAGTTCATGAGTACTTGATCGCAGACGGCAACTGTCTCGTAGTTGAGGTCAACAAAGTAACAGTGATTGCCTCGTATAGACCGCCTTGCTTTACGAATCCAAACAATTATATTCATTCACTTAACGAACTACTCCTTAATACACACTGCGAAAACATTATCTTTGCAGGAGACATAAACATAAACACCCTATCTGAAAGCTCAAACTACACCTCTGAGTATTTAAACATGTTAGCGTCGCATGGTCTACGGCAGGGTATTGATAAGCCAACGAGGCTCGATAGTTGCCTTGACCACGTGATGATTAAAACGCGAAACAGAGTCAAAACATTCGTATATGAGCCACTTACAGATCACAGTCCAGTTCTACTACACATGGAAAAGTTGAATACCACTAGATCATATTGTGAGAAATACCACAAAATTATTACTATTGACTACAAGCAATTAGAAACTGACATCAATAACATCAAATGGGACCTCTTTTTCGAAATACGTAATGTCGACGACGCAACAGATTATCTTTTAAAGGTGTTAAGAGAAGTAATTACTAAAAACTCTACCACAAAAATAATCTCGAGAAGGAAACAGCCCCTTAAGCCATGGGTAACCACGGGTGTCGTCAAATGCATACGTAAAAGAGATAAAATGCACCTGAAGCTAAGAAAGGATCTAAACAACGATGACCTAAGAAAAGAATACATCAAGTATAGGAATACCTGCAACGCAATAGTTCAAAACTTAAAACATTTACACTATCGAACTGAATTGGAAAGGAACCAAGGTGACATCAAAGGAACATGGAATACCATCAAAGAAATGTGCTTAAAAAAAAATGACGCAAACAGTACCTCAGAACTGTTAAAAACAGGCGTCAACCCAAATAACTCCTTAAACAAAGTTAATAAATACTTCACGTCAATTGGAAAAGAACTAGCTAGCGAAACCCTCACAAAACTTAACGTGGACGAAAATACACTGGTGAAGCATGATATGAAGTCAAGCAGCACCATGAATTCGATGATACTTGGACCAACAGACGAGACAGAGGTTAACCAAGTGATTGCTGGTCTTAAGACCGGCAGTGCTCCTGGGTTAGACAACATTCAGGTATCCATATTAAAAAAGTATAAGCACGCACTTGCTACCCCTCTTGCACACCTCTGTAATATGAGCTTCGTCCAGGGTATTTTTCCAACCGCATTTAAAAAAGCCGTTGTATCTCCCATTTTTAAGGCCGGTGACAAATCTAAAGTGACCAACTACAGACCAATTTCTCTCCTAAGCACTATTTCGAAGGTTATGGAAAAATTGGCGAACAAGCGACTCATTGGATATCTGGAAAGAAACAAATTGTTGTCGGACAAACAGTATGGATTCAGGTCGGGACGGTCCACAAACGACGCTGTTCTAAAGCTTACTACGGAAATAACGAACTGCCTCGATAGAGGAGACAAATGTGTTGGCATCTTCCTCGATCTACAAAAAGCATTCGATACAGTGTCAATTCCCATCTTACTGAGCCGACTGGAAACCATTGGTGTAAGAGGAGTACCCCAGGATTGGTTCAAAGGATATCTATCTGGTCGGTCCCAAAGGGTTCGTATTGATGGTCAGATGAGTGATGAAGCTCCATGCGCCTATGGCGTCCCACAGGGAAGCTGTATAGCCCCAACGCTCTTCCTGGTATATGTCAATGGACTCTGTGACCTTCAAATCCACCATGCCGATTTAACAATGTTTGCTGATGACACAATGCTCCTGTTTCACGACACGTCCTGGGAAAGTTTGGCATATGTAACCGAACAAGGGCTTACTAAAGTAACTGCCTGGCTCGAAAACAGCCTACTTTCAATAAATGCAACCAAAACAAAATACCTTTGCTTTAGTATGACCAAAAAAGGCAGCCCCAGTCCAGATTTTAGTGTGCCTATTCATACGTTCCCTTGTAATAGGGAGTCATGCCGGAAAGCTACTTGTGACTGCACTAGGCTTGAAAAAGTGCACAAGATAAAATACCTCGGAGTTACAATAGACGAAAACTTAAAATGGAACCATCATATCACAGCCACGGCAAAGAAAACACGCAAGCTTATTTTTATATTTAAAACCCTGAGACATATCGCCAATCATAACCTTCTCATACAAACTTACAAAGCATTGTGTCATTGCGTCCTAGGCTACGGCATCTGTGCTTGGGGTGGCGCTGGTAAAACCCACATGATAGAAATAGAGCGTTCCCAGCGCGCAGTACTGAAAGTGCTTCTGTTCCTAAACTACAGAACCCCTACGAGTTTGGTATACGAGCAGGCAAAGGTACTCAGCGTCAGAAAAATATTTATTTATGAGTGCCTACGAAGATATCATCGACTTACGATCCCGTACCTGCCTAATACAAGTAAAAGAACTGACCGATATCCTGCACCATGGTCAAGGAATAAGTTTGCCAGAAGGCACTACAACAGCTTGGCGCCACGCCTTTATACCAAAATCAACCAACACAAAGTAATTAGAAATTTGAGCAAATTTCAGCTAAAAAAAGAAATTTTATGTTGGTTGGAAAAATTTAGCTACGAGGAAATTGAAAACCTAATCACTGACCTAACCTAATAATATAACATTCACATCACACACACATCATTACACTTACACTTCACACTCACTCACACGCTGCCTCTTTTTCAATTTCATGTAATATTATTTCAAATTCAATTTTATGTAAGTTTTTACTTTGTTGTGTACCTTTTAATTTTTTTTTTCTTTTTTTCCTTTTAACATTTCTATTCTAAATTCAAACCTATTCACGGTACCAAAATGTAGCAATAGTCTATAAGCTTCCTAATTATGATCCATAGAATCGGATGAACCTCGACCCCTGTCACACAGGTTTTCCTAGTTCAGGGGTCGAGACCACATTGTTGTAATGTTAATTGAAGTTTTTAGAAATAAACGATTATTATTAGAAATAAACGATTATTATTAATTTTAAGCTTTCTAAGACCAACAGTTTAGGCTGTGCGTTGTCTGTCAATAACTCAGTATCGCAAGAGTGTTATACATACATAAATATTGATAAACAGCGACACGTTCCGGCTTTGCACTGGTGGACATTTATTTATTTTATAATGGGTAAAGGGAGAAATGAAGGGATAATGCAGAATTCTTATGGTGAAAGAATTTTTGAAATCGGTCCAGTAGTTTTTGAGTTAATTCGTTAGAAAAATACAAGCTTTTAATCAATAATATTTGAATATTAGTGTAGATTAAGAAAAGTTTTTACAAAAAAATACAACCGACTTCTACACAAAAAAAAAACGTACAAAACTTTAATTTCGGAACTCGGTGTTTTTGGTTGCTTTTTCGTTTTTGGACACCGACTTTTTATTGTAGAAGTCGGTTGTATTTTTAACCGACTTCAATAAAAGGAGGAGGTTTTTAGTGGAACCCCGCCACCACCTGAAATGTGACGCATACCTTCCTAACTTTTAACAATTATTTTTGTTTTAGTTATAAGCTTTATTTTTAAATTATTTGGTGTGCGTCATGCTTGGCGCAAATAAACAGTTTTTCTTTCTTTCTTTCTTTCACCTAAACGCCCAATCACATTAGTGTAAACAATAAAAAAACGTGAGATTTCAGCAATCCCGAAAGTTGTATGTCTCCGAAACCCATCATCAGATCTATATGAAATTTAAATGGGACCATTTCGGAATAAACCCCTTCCTTTTTTTATTTGACGGATTTATGCCCGAAACCGAACATACATAAAAAAAAATAAAACCGACTTCTAAACAAAAAAACCAAAAAGTATAAAATAACTTTAATTTCGGAACTCGGTGTTTTTGGTTGCTTTTTTGTTGTTGAACACACCGACTTCCGAAATTAAAGTTATTTTATACTTTTTGGTTTTTTTGTTTAGAAGTCGGTTTTATTTTTTGTAAAAAGTTTTTTTTATTTTTCACTTTTTAGTGGTACCTACACCCCCTCCCCCCCACCTAAACGAACCAATCACATTGGTGTAAAAAAAACGTACTGCTCCTTTGCAGAGTAAACTAAGAGGTCATCAATGTAGACAATGTAGATATTTTTGTTGATTTTTCGAAAACCGCTTGACTGATTTCGATAAAATTTTCATGGGACCATTTGGGAAGCATACCCTTTCCAACAAAAAAAGAATTTTTCAAATCGGTTCACAAGCGACGGAGTTATGCGCGAACAAACAATAAAAAATAATAAAAAAACATACAAACATCCGAATTGAGAACCTCCTCCTTTTTTAGAAGTCGGTTAAAAATACAAACATCCGAATTGAGAACCTCCTCCTTTTTTGGAAGTTGGTTAAAAATAACAGATCCACTGTCGGGGCTGTTATTATAACGTCTTGAAACCATGATAATATGAATTTAATAATCTAACTAATTAAAAATAATAAACGTAGTAATAGTAAACGTACAGCCCCAGTTCCGAACACAATGAATAAAAATTTATCCACATGTCTCTTATCTACTTAACAACAGTTTAATAAAACGAGCTCATCTTAAAGCTTAGCCAGTTTAAGAAACATCTTCCTTACCTCATTGTTATTATTAGCAAAACGTTTTGTTCCGGGATGTCGTGAAAATTAAAGAACAACACAGCTGTTTACTTTCTCGCCGAGTATAATAACGTTGAAGAAACATGCGTACTTAATGTTCACTTGGGAGAGTTCTGTACTTCCTTATGTGGTTGGAATTTAGTTATATGTCTGTAGAAACATTAAGGACCCATTTAAGATATCGGATCATAAGTAGAGATCGATTCGACAGCGCGTCGTGTTCCACACGGTCCATGCCTGCTAGGGCTGCAGAATTTGTTCGAGAGAGTCACCGCGGCCCTATTTTTTTTTCTTCTCTGGATGGTAAATCATCAAATGAATTCTCCACTTCTCCCACTCTGGGCGGAGCGGAAGGGATTGTCAGATTCAATCACAGCAGGTTTTCACCGAATTAAATGGACCATTTCTGTAACTGTTGACAGTTGATGTTCGTGAACAGCCCAAGAACGCATGAGGTACATACGTAATCAAATAAATTTTGATTATGAGGTTACTTTTGTGGGGCCAAATTAGAAAATGATCAAAAGTTTTATTTTTAAACTGTATGTTGTGACATAATAATGAAAGTGCTTATTATGAGGGTTTTGAATATTAGATGAAAAATGACAGTTCCAGCCCAACTTATCTCCGAAACTGCTGAACCTAAAAAAAATACATAGAAATAGTACACTTATAGATTACAGGAAAACCTATAAGAAGTCTATGGTTTATAGTTACATGTTACAAAAATGAGATGCCGGTTTTATATGTAAATGAGACATTATACCATAGCCTGAAATGACGATGCACTATAATGAAAAAAAAAAAAAAGAAAACTTTATTTTATTCTTTATCATATCTTCAACTCGCTATTGCATACACGTTCCTACTTTGCAACAAATGAATATAAATCACTACAAATCGTTACAAGTCCTGATCTAGAAAAGGGTCCATATCTGTCCGTGTGTACATATTTATAGGAACACAGCAGTTGATTATTTAGCGCTACAAGCTCGATTAACCAGTCGACCACCTTAGGTTGAACTGCGAGTCACTAATAAAAAAAAGATTATTTAGCATCGTCCATGTCGCGCGGTGTATCAGTAATTAGTGTGGCGGGATGCGCAGGCGTTGATGTATCGTTGGGGGGACCACAGCGTTAGGGTTGATCAGGATTCAGTGGCGTAATAACATGTAGGTTTATATGATTGAGGTCTACATGACTGGAGATGGGGTGGAATAAAAAAGAATTGAGATATTATTTTACCTGAGTCAAATATATAGTCTCTACTAATATTACAAAGAGGAAAGATTTGATTGTTAGTTTGTACTGAATAGGCTCCCAAACTATTGAACCGATTTGAAAATTTCTTTCACTGTTGGGATGCTACACTACCCCGGGTGACATAGGCTATACTTTATCCCCGTATTCCCACCGGAAATAATTATGCAGTTGAAACCGCGGAGCGCTGCTAGTTACCTGTATAATCATTTTAATTTGCTTAAAAATACTAAATGATTTACGTAAACGTCTGTGTTTATAAGTAAATATGTATGTCAAATATTTTGTACTTTTATTCCTGAAATTATTCTCGTAGTTTATATTAAACAGTTATTATGTGGAAAAAAAATAAAAAGGCGCAAAAACTCGTAACATATAATGTATTGATACATATGAACTGCGAAGTTTGCTCGAATCCAATATTAGTCGTAATTATTTTCTATCTTTTAACGAAAAACCTCATATTAGTGATATGTATTAGTATTTTAATATAATTCAAGTGTTTGTTGCAATCCACAATGCACGTATACAGGTGGAAGATAAATCAGTTCGGTAACAATTAAATAAATAAAATAAATATCTTGGGACAACTCACACACGGCTATCTGATCCCAAGCTAAGCAGAGCTTGTGTTATGGTAACCAGACAACTGATATACATACTTATATAATTTATAAATACATACATATTATAGATAAATCACACCCAGACACAGAACAAACAATCATGCTCATCACACAAAGTTAGTCCTGGGTGGGAATCGAACCCACGACCTCCGGCTTAGCAGTCAGGGCCACTAACCACTAGACCAACAGGCCCGTTAATTATGGACCCTGTCGGGCAATATTTTAAACTAGCTGCTGCCCGCGACTTCGTCCCCGTGGAATCCCCGATTTTAAAACATTCTTTATCGCTGCTCCGCTCCTATTGGCTTAAGCGTGATGATATATAGCCTAAAGCCTTCCTCGATAAATGGTCTATTCAACCCAAAAAGAATTTTTCAATTCGAACCAGTAGTTCCTGAGATTAGCGCGTTCAAACAAACAAACAAACTCTTCAGCTTTATAATATTATATTAGTATAGATAAGTAGGAGAGAGGAAGAGTGCCTTTATATATTTACCAACTAATATATGTTAAATATTAAATATTTTATCTAATATAAATAAGTACTATATAACAAAAAAGCTTGAACATAATAAAAAAGTATTAATATTTAATTTAAATAAAATTATTACAAAAAAAGAAAAAACTTTATGGACTCACATAGACCATAAGCTACGAAATACTTTAATGCGTAGATTAAGGAAAAGTGTCCTATGTAGAAGCACATACTGTATTTAATGTAAAAAAAAAACTAATCAATTCACACCTGTAAAAAAAGGCGCGGTACACCAAGTCCGCGGTAATGTACTGTATATAAAAATAAGTTATTATACCTATGTTGTTTTTAAGTAAATATACCATATTATATATCTTATTTTTACAAAGAATGAGTTAAAGATATTCAAATTAATTTTAACTGAAACACATCAAGCACTCTCATTACCAGAAAGGTATACTTAGTCAATAAAATCTTTGTTTCGTAGTCTCTTGCCTTAATAGTCCAGCACAGCATAAGTACCCACAAGCATTCTTCCTCTGATTTAAAGTTTTAAAGTAAATATTGATATTACGAACACGGAGAAACACTTAGGATAACTGTCTAGAAAGTTAAATCAAGTTGGACTCGCTCGGAGTAAATTGAGTAAGTATTGAGAGGGCTGCCATGATGGATGTCATGGGGGTGTGCAATTGTGTAGGTATCGAGTGGATATGTTGGGGGTGTTGTGTACGTAGTCTACATAGGTGGGTGAAATATAGAGTCACGGCGCGGAAAGGGCACAAGAAGGATCACGGTTGGGTTTTAGTCAGTTTAAGTCTGACACTCCCTTTCGCTCCGCCTAGAGCGGGAGAAGTCATTTGATGATTTCCCACCCAAAAAAAAAGTGGGTGAAATATGCAAACTATGGCAACTTATACAGCAAAGATCTTTAAGGTACCTACGCGGGTAATATTATTGTTGGAAATCGATAGATATCAATGTAATAACATGCAGTTTTCTAAATTGCCGTTAAATGCGTGTTCAACATATGCAAGTGCGTGTGTGCGTGTTGAACATATGCAAGTTCTGACAACAGGATTTTCTTAAATTAATTAGTAATATCTTTGCTCTTATATTGTATTGTTTGGGGGATGAAAAAAAAAAGAAGAGAATGAAAGCTTTATAGTAGAAATAGCAGCGCCCCGCGGTTTCAACCGCATAAGATTCGATACCAATGGAATATCGGGGTAAAAAATTATATATATAATATTATCCTATATGTTAATCCTGGTTATAAACCATCTGTGTGCCAAATTTCATCTAAATCCGATCAGTAGCTTTTGCGTAAAAGAGTAACAAACATCCATCCACACTTAGGTACAAACTTTCGCGTTTATAATATTAGTAGGATGGATGGAAATGCGTGTTACGTTGACCCTAAATAGCATGAGATAAGGGTGGAAAGTTTTTTCATGCCCATTTTAACAATAAGTCGTTTAAGTAAGTAGATGGCCTTTTGAATAGTTTTGATTATTATGCAAACAAAGCATTTACAATAATTTCGGTCATATCCTGATGACACCTGAATTCATTGCTACAATATTCCTAACAAAAGCAGTGCATACGTTGAAATACGAGCGCGTGCTCATTGTCCACCGAGCGTGGGCGAATGTAACTAAGTACACCGCGTCGCCGCCCCGTTGACTCTTAATAATGACCCAATGAAATGGAGATCACCTTCACACTAACCAATGAAGACAGAAGTGCTAGGACGATGTTTGTCGAGTCATTGAGATATTGTTGAGCTACTCAATGGCAGTTGCATGCCAGCCGCATTGGCACTCAATAATTAATATCGAAAATGGAGATCATCTTCGCACTAACCAGTAAAGACAGAAGAACTAGGACGATGTCTGTCGGATCGTTGAGATATTGTTGAGCTACCCAAAGATATTAGCATGCCAGCGACGTTGGCTCTTAATAATGGCCCGCTGTGGAGGTCACCTTCGCAATAACTAGTAAGACAAAAATGCTAGGACGACTTTTGTCGGGTCGTTGAGATATTGTTGAGCTACACGATGGCAATCGTACAAGGGGCGCAAACTTTCATTGAAAAGGGAAGATCGTCCAACCAACTATGAATTACAGTAATTGCATGTCAGTCGCTTGTACTACTGTGTGTGCAGTTGTTTGTATTGAATAGGCTCCGAAACTGCTGAACCGATTTGAAAAGTTCTTTCACTGTTGGGCTACACTACCCTCGGGTGACATAGGCTATATTTTATCTCCGTATTCCCATGGGAACGGGAACTATGCGAGTGAACTTCATAACCAAGACCATTTGAAATGGGGATCACGTGAACTAACCAGTGTGTGATAAAAGAACTAGTGCGTCATTTGAGCTCCTATTGACACCCAACCACCGTGGAATTAACATTAAATACATATACCTAATATCAAACACTGGTAGCTAGGAGAAGATAACATTTATATCTGCCTCGGGTGCCACGGTTCCTTCTTTGCCTCCGAGTTTTCATGATGTTATTTCCTTTAAACAAACACTGTTAACAAATAAAGCTTAAAATACAGTCGTCATAAATCCCTCACCGTACACCGAAGTGCTTAGTAGGTATGGGGGAAAAACCGAAAGGGTTTAGCTATATTTGACATTAATTTTTGCCTGTATGGCACAGTAATAATGATATCAATGACGTCACAGTTACAAGCCTTTCTCCAAATAAAGCCCCTTACCGTAAACAGTTCGCGACTGCGCGTGCGCGCGGTGCATTTGTTTCGTAAAGATTTATGCGCGTGCGTTTGTTTGCGGCGTGCGTGGGCGCGCGTCGAGTGTGTCACCGACCGCACTCGCCGCCCGTCGACTGGCTGGTGTGACGGCAACAATTTTTAACCCTAAAAATTGAGAACTTAACTAACTAGACCGTTATTTTCCGAACTACAAAACCATAGGGGTCTATGGTTTTGTAGTTCGGAAAATAACGGGGTTTATCTCCCAAACTAAAAAAAGATAATTTTGAGGAAAAAGAACCAAAAATAGTAACATTTACAAAGAGTCTATGGCTAAAACAGACTTTGAGTAATTCATAGCCATTGGAACCTGCATTAAGGTTGGCTGTGAACTGGGCGTGGCGTGTCATAATACGCTGTATGCTTGACAGACTGCGTGTCGCCTGCGACTTCAGTGTACGCGTCGTTTGATGCTTTTCGCATTCGGGAACTGTCCCGAATGCGAATACCATCAAACGACACGACAATGAAGTCAGCTGCGCCAGTCCACAGCTGACTTGATTGATCTTTGCTCTATCCAATCAATAATCTCGTTGATACTTCCAATTCATTATTTTTATGAATTGGAAGTATCATTATTTTATTCTTTCCCCGAGTTTTATCACGATTAGACAAAAGTAGCTTCTGCATTAAAATATCTTTAGAACGCTCCACTGTTCTATCAGTAAATATCAGTAAGAATTTTTGAATTTTGATTAGTCCCTCAGAAATGTACCTGGGAGGTAAAACGTGGGTAAAACTGTTTATTGTTAGGTACCTAGACCTACACATAATTATACTATAACTTTTTAACGACTATTACAAATTCATTATTTTTAGTAGATAAGTACCCTTTCTTAAGCCTGTAAGGCTGACATAACTAACTTCATGTACTAAATAACACTTAATATACAAGTTTATTGCCCCAACAACCGCGGCCTGAAACGAACATTTGTTTTATAACATTTTCATTTCAAACTTAGCGAGGAAAGTTTGTTCACAAGTTGTGGGCACTAAATTAGTTAGTGTTTCAAGGTAGAGAGCGGTTACAGCCTGAATTACTTAGTCTGTTACCTATGTTACTTAGTGGTTCCATAAGTTGTCTTGGTGTGTTAACGAAATTAACTAGTTAAATTGATTTTACTATCCTACCCTTATAAATCTATACTAATATTATAAAGCTGAAGAGTTTTGTTTTTTTGTTTGAACGTGCTAATCTCAGGAACTACTGGTTCGAATTGAAAAATTCTTTTTGGGTTGAATAGACCATTTATCGAGGAAGGCTTTAGGCTTTATATATCATCACGTTTAAGCCAATAGGAGCGGAGCAGCGATAAAGAATGTTTTAAAATCGGGGATTCCACGGGGACGAAGTCGCGGGCAGCAGCTAGTTCTTGGATACAAATAACAGCAGCTCGGGTCGATCACCACGGATAAGCAACGCTTGGAGAGATCTTGTCGTGGATTGGTGGGTGACTATCTGATCCTCCTTGCTTCGAAAAGCACGTTCAGCTTTCCCGGGTGTCATTTCAAGATCTCATAAGTACACAAGTGCATCCGGTTGGACTTGAAACCAAATTCGTTGAGAAAATGCTAAAGAGAATTGTTTCATTTCAAACCTTGTAAAGTGCTCAAAACAAAGCGCTCACCATCTTCCGACATTTTTTTATTTATATTTATACTAAAAACGCACATTAAAATGACATATTTAACACAATTCCTTTCCCAAACCGGTTATCCGCGTCCTCTTCAGATAAAGCACACAATACGAGAATACTCCAGTTTCCCTTGCGCCATCGTCAGTGGCAAACACCAGGCAATATCAATATAACAAATCACAAAGCCTCTGTAGGGACGAAATAAACGGCTTGCCACACAACGAGATCCGCAAATTTACACTGCACTCACGCGGCTACACTAACTATTTCACTCATATACAACCGCCAGTCTAGCACTACCTTTATATTTCCCAAATTTACTTACAACTCACTCTTATCACAACCACACAGAATTCAAATTCCTATGGCGAGTGTTTAAAAAATGGAACCAATTAATTTGGTATTTTTGAGTTCCACTCCTGCAAGTTTACTTAAAGGCTGTCAAAGGATTATGTGCTTTGTTTGTATGACTATAATGATCCTTTTGAGAGCCCCGCGTGGGCGTTACCCGAAATGAACGAGTTTATGAAGTGTTCGTATGCAAATGTTCGGTTCTTGGTTTTTTTCTTAGAATAATTTAACATGGATTGTCGCTTCTGCTGTTGCTTTGATTGTTGTGGTTCAATTATATGGAATTAAATTATAAAATAAAATGGTATGCAGGTTGAAGTAGTGCGTAACGCGACATAGCGAAGTGCCCCCACACACCAATAGCGCTGCATTACGCGCGCTGTCAAACTGATTGTGTTATACGAGCCACTTCCTCCCGCTACCTCTTGTAATAACACTATTGTGAATGTAAATATAACGTTGTTTTCTCTACTTTTGCAGGTAAGCACACATAACAGCTTTTGAAAGTCGGATGTGGGTAGTAACTAGGGCGAGATTGATTGAGTTTTTGACGCTATAACATATTGGTAAGTACCTAAGACTAAAGTGCATTTTAAACCAGAGTCATCTTTTAACTCCGATGAACTAACACAATGTTAAACAACAAATATTTCATACACGATGGATAGCAATTTGATAACCCGGGGCACACTTAAGTTACTTAAATGAGTTAGTTAACTTGTAGTTAAAAATATAACTGGTTTGTGCAAGTGTTTCTAAATATGTATATAGCATAATCAGCCTTTTAACGTTCCCATTGCTGGGACACAGGCCTCCTCTCTAAGAGAGGGAAAGGGCCGTAATCCACCACGCGGGCCCAGTGCGGGTTGGTGAATATCACATGTCTTCGAATAAATAAAAAAATATGTTTATAATAGTACTAATTCATAACATGTTAATGGTAGTAAACGTTTTATTATAATAACGCGTTTTTAACCGACTTCTAAAAAAGGAGGAGGTTCTCAATTCGGATGTTTGTATTTTTTTTTTTTATGTTTGTTCGCGCATAACTCCGTCGCTTGTCAACCGATTTGAAAAATTCTGTTTTTGTTGGAAAGGGTATACTTCCCAAATGGTCCCATGAAAATTTTATCGAAATCAACCAAGCGGTTTTCGAATAATCTAAAAAAAATATGTACTTTGTCTACTTTGACGACCTCTTAGTTTACTCTGCAAAGGAGCTGTACGTTTTTTTTACACCAATGTGATTGGTTCGTTTAGGTGGGGGAGGGGAGGGGGTTTAGGTACCACTAAAAAGTGAAAAATAAAAAACTTTTTACAAAAAAATACAACCGACTTTTAAACAAAAAATCAAAAAAGTGCAAAATAACTTTAATTTCGGAAGTCGGTGTTCAAAAAACGAAAAAGCAACCACAAACACCGAGTTCCGAAATTAAAGTTATTTTGCACTTTTTTGATTTTTTGTGTAAAAGTCGGTTGTATTTTTTTGTAAAAAGTTTTACATTGTCTTATCTATTGTAGCACAATTCAGTTATGAACCAAGGATCTTAACTAGTCATACAAGTTTCTTTCATAATGTTTAAGTACAAGTGTATTGGATTAATAATAATATTATTTACTATGGAAACGCAGTCGTCAGTGGGTAATATTGGCACACATACAGTATAACCTTATTTTAGTTTTTAGACGTCCTATTGAGCATCTTAATCAAGTTAATAATCAAAACATGATTATTAGAAATCAAATGATAATTATGGAATCAGTAATCGATGTTAAATGCGCGTTAGTATGAAATAGTCACAATTGTTTAAAAGACGTTATGTAAATGCGGCAAATAATTTCTGTGTTTGGAAGGTTTTGACTAAACGGAACTAAATCTAGGTATTTCTCCCGTTTTTTGAATTAAGAATTTCATGTCGATTGAAACTTCGTCATTTGATACTATTATAATCCTTACTAATATTAAAAACGCGAAAGTTTGTAGGTATGTATGGATGTTTGTTACTCTTTCTTTCACGAAAAAACTACTGAATGCATCTTGATGAAATTGGACACAGAGGTAGATTAGCTTTCCATTGATAGGAACGCTACATTATCAGCAAGTGATATAGGCTATATTTTAACCCCAGATTCCCATGAGAACAAGAACTAAATGGTTGAAACCGCGGGGCGCCGCTAGTAATTAAATAAAGACTTTGACACGTTCTGAATTCTATTGTTTCAATTGAAAAGCCGGGCTTGGTCACTATTTATTTGAAAATGGAACTCGGCAGTCCAGAAGACTGCCAAATACTTACGATGTGATCAATTAAATCATCATACCTACATAAATTCATTGCTCCTTATTCAACATGCAAAAGTCAGGTCTTGTAATCTCCACTAAAGGACACTACAATTAACTAACATTGTAAATACCTCGCCATTAACACTAAAATCACAGAAACAAGTGCTACACCACTTCAGCAACATTTACAACAAAACAACTGATACTACGCACTAATGAGAACCGACCTACTTAACAGCACTTCAATAAAACTTTATGTACTCCGATATTTGATAACTTACTTCCGACTTCAATTACATAAATGAATCAAGTTAGGAGCGGAGAGCGGGTCAGGCAAATAATCACTTTTGATATACGAAATATGCTAAGATCGAAATTTATTGGACTCGTTGATCGAATTTGTCCTTCATTTGAACTGAATTGGTCCCATAAATTCACGAGTTGACTTTACAATCAGGTAAACACATGAGTAATTCTATAGCTAAAACCAACTTGCTTGTAGGATTATAGGGCTAGAAAAGTGAAACAGTTCGTAACTTTATATTTCTGTGTCCAAAAGTTTCACATCATCAGGTGTATTTGCGTCAATCCTTTAGATGCAACAAAATGCGGAGCTTATTCAAATAGTTTTGAATAACTGACCAGAAAAACTCAGAGTCTTGACTGTGTTAAACTAAAAAAAACCACTGCTACCTTTGTTTATATTTCCATAAAACCAAACTAGATAAGAAACAAACAATAAACTGGGACACGATATCAGCTCTCAATAATTTTACATTTCCCCGCTTATAACATCAACAATGTTTGTATAGTGTTGATAACACTTTCCCCTCTGCAATAACACGCGAAAGGGTAAAAACAAAACTCCACTAATTCAATTTTCCCTCCCCTTTGTACCACCGCCGAGTAATAAAGCCGGTGTCCCACTATCAGCGGAGTATCGTGTTGAAATGTCGATGCAAGCAGTCATTAGTGTTGTAGAATGGACACTAGTGTCCGACACGGATTCGGTGTCCAGCAACAGTAACTATTTAAATCAGGAAAATTAAGCTGGTAATTTTCAAATGCAAAACATTGACGCTAAAATTAGTTGCGGAGATATAAAATTTGAAATACTATAGTACATAGGCAGCGAATACAGTTTAGCAAAACTCAGATGAACAATTTTTTTCCAATATAGTGTTTTCTGAGACATCACTAGGACCGATGACGTAGTGAAGATTGCGGGAATCCCATGGATTCGAAACGCACAAGACCGATCGATATGGCAAGACTAAACTTTGGAAGCTTTTGTCCAGCAGTGAACGTCTATCGGCTGAAAAAATATCATGATAAGATTTGTCTGTAAAAATAGCCAAGTTTAACATCTGTAGTTCACTTTAGTCACATAGGACAATTGATTAAAGAAACTTATAGTTAGAACTAGTCAAAAAGCGTTAGTTTGTTTGTATCGTCAATCTATTGTTGAGGCTTGCATATCTTGCTTTTCAAAGTAATGGCGCCGTAACTTATCATTTATAGCTCGAATGAGACACAAATTGTATCGTATTATTGTCGCAATTGAAAGTAACAGTTATGTGTCGAGTTTATTACTTGGTAAGAGTTACACTAAGCCTGTTAAGCTGTTGAATCATTAAGGAAAGGTACTAAATAACGGTAATTGATGTAGGTATTGTTACAGTTTGTCAGAGACGGGAATAAGATGTGAGCTAACTCGCTACATTGCGTTTCTACTTCGTCATCATGAATTATTATGTAAACGTTTTCTCGCCTCCTCTGCATCTTATCATTGCGAACTGATTCAGGCCACTGGTTAGTTGCAAACTTTGTTTCAGCGTCCTTGCCAGGCCGTCTCGTAACTCGCCCGGAGGACACGGTGGAACATACGGTGGAGGTCTGCCCTGCTTGGGCGGAGCACCGCCGTGTCCTCGTCGAGCCGATCGGCGGCGGCGACCTCTCGCGTCCGGCCCTGGTTCAAGCCATGGTCCGGAGTGAGGAGGCATGGGAAGCGGTCGCCTCCTTCTGCGAAGCAGTAATGCTAGCGAAGGAGGAGGTGGAGCGCGTGCGAGAGAGGGAAACCTCTCGCTCCAGCCTAGAAGACGCCCCGGGCGTCGGGAAACGCAGGGCGATTCCCGGCCACCGTAGGTGCGGGCCTGCGGATGGCGAGCTATGGGTGGCTCGCCATCCGATAGCAACCAGGCCCGAGTCGACGGTTCCACACGCGCCTCAAAGAGCTTTCAGCAAAGAAGACGGGGCCCCATAGGGTCAGTGCCTGCTAGGGTTGCGGAATTTGTTCAAAAGAGTCACCGCGGCCCTGGAACGCAAAGGGCACAAGAAGGAACACGGGTGGGTTTTAGTCAGTAAGAGTCTGACACTCTCTTCCGCTCCGCCTAGAGCGGGAGAAGTCATTTGATGATTTCCCATCCAAAAAAAAGGCCGTCTCGTAACATATTTTGTCTATCATCTGATAAGCGGGCGAAAGGGTTTGCCACAGATTTACTTAAAGTGAAATATGAACATACTTTTATTTCAATTGATTATGAAGAAGAACAATATGATTTACAGATTTAAAAATAATAAAGTTATTGCCACGATTCCAAATGTGATCAAAAATAAATCAAAAGTCATTTATTCAAACAATGCTGAGAGACAGCACTTTTTGAACGTCAAATTTTACATAAAGAGTCCCCCAAAACGCGCCCTCCCGTCACCACTTCCTAGTGTTTTAGCTGGGAAGAAAAAGTGGGGCAACAAACTCCCCAGCAACAGGCGGGTTAGTGCCTACTCTTATTACTGTACTCAATACCCAGTAGATTTCCATCTTAGAGTTGACCCAGATTGTGTTCATCATCACCTCAAAATAGATTTACTGCACGCCTTTGTGCTTGGCTCTCGCAAAACTACGCACAATACCGGCGACCTTCTAGCTTTATTTATATTGTCACTCAGCGAGATCACACAACAGCATTCAACCAATCAAAGTAGCACATATCACGCAAATACTGGCGTAGAGGTACCAGGATATCAGGACTATCAGAAGGCCGACCAAACTATATCGTGCAAATGCCGAATTTCTAAATCGAATTCCATTTGTCATGTAAATGGTTCGGTGATTAACCAGCGAGAGGATGTAGGAAAAACTAAGATAAGTTAATGCAATTAATCAATGACAACTATACCTGCCGAAAAATATTCTACTATTAATTCAGCAGGGTTTCACTACCGATTGATACACCAATCAATATTTTTTTTCTCTGGTCTATTTTCGATTTTATTTCAGCTAATACTTTTTTCACTGGTGTCTATTTTACCAGACTAAAATAATCTAGCAATAACAACTCTACTCTCCTTTTGTGAGACTTGTAGAAGATGCGTCAATTCTTTTCAAAAGCAATGTTATATTTAACAGCTATTGAGGTTTAGGATTCTTCAAATGAAAAAAGATTTTCCAGTTACACAAAAAACCTTTAATCCTTCTCTATTCAGTATCGCCATACAAAAAATATACAACAAATTGTTGCCAAGTAGTAAATCATAGACAAACTAAATAGATAATATAAATGCTTCTGTCTTATATATTAGTAAACGAATATATCCTCATTAAATTACCTATTTTTAACATAATATAAAATTATATCTACACTAATATTCTAAACAGGAAAGATTTGCTTGTTTGCATTGAATAGGCTCCAAAACTACTTGACCGATTTACAAAAATCATTCACTGTTGGGAAGCTACACTATCTCCGGTGAACATAGGCTATATTATATCCCCATATTCCCACGGGAACGGGAACTACGCGGGTGAAACCGCGGGGCGATGCTAGTACTCAATAACAGCATTCAAATTTTAGTTTGTCTTTAGTGTTCCTTCTGCTGTTTCCTGTGGCTTGTCCCAAGTGTACAGGCTACACGTGACACTGTGTATCTCTTTGTTCAGTACTTATTGTCGGTGAGGTATTGAGCGCTGATCATATCGGGGCCGAGTGTCGGGCCTGCCACTACTGTTACCAATTCATAGTATTTGGTAATATTGAGAGGTGTCTATACACGCTTATCTGCGTCGTTGTAAATAGGAGGAAACATAGTCATGTAGGTACAATCACTGGGCCTCAAGTCTGCTATTACAATAGTGTCAGAATGGCCTATCACTGATTTCATAATGGTTGATTTTGACAAGTTTGGTAATCTGTTAATATAAAAGCGTCATTATGACTTTCCAATGGTCAACCACTGACACTCCATTGAAAGAACTGGCATAGAATGGTAATCTCGTAGATAATGACAAATGAATGACAGACGTCTGCGGTAATCTGCTAAAATTTCGACAGTTCCTTTGATCAGTGACCTACCATTAGAACGCCATTGTGCAGTCATTGCTTTTAATATTTAATATCAAAAAGTATTACGAGACCATTGACCGACCAATGATCGACCATTATGAATTTAGCAGATTACGAACTTTTAGTAAAATGACAATAGGATCGTGTTGGAATGACTACTTGCTGAAGTATTTGGAGAAGACGATTATGAAAAGTTAATAATGTAAATATCTATGTAAAGTATGCCACACTTAGGAAAATTATACAGTAGCCGTGATGTATAAAAAACCTCAGATTCTCCAATAAAACTATAAGACTGCAAATTTTAAATTTATGACATAAGTTTTGTTAATTTCAGCCAATTGTCAAGCATACTACCGCATTATTAAGAAAGCCTCAAAATACAAACTTCATGCCTCTGACATTTTAATGACAGACTATCAGCCACACAAATTCGCACAAGGAACTGACAATTTCCAATTCGTGACGGAAACGCGTTCGAAAGCCGAGTAAGTCACGACAAGAGCCGATGATAGCCGAACAAGTGAGCCGAGCTAAAAACCCCTCATTACTACTGCATTCTTCAAATGTGGGCGCGCAGACCTTTGTAAGTAAATAAATAAAGTATGGTCCAGAAGGTTGGCTCCACACAATAAGTCAAAACACTCAGACTCAGAGCAAGTGCAGCCGCGAATTCCATTTGTTCTGAGATCGTCTAAGCTGACGTATAATCATTGTTTTCCTCTTTGATATAAACGCGCTGTCATCATATTGAGTTTCTGATTACTAACCGACTTCAAAAAGGAGGTGTTCAATTCGACCCACTATGTATGTAGTAATGTCGGAATTATCCAGTTTTTGTACATGTTAGTCTATACCAAGTTCTGAGCATGTGCGCCAAATTTTATATACATATGTATGTATGTATGGTTGTCCGTTAAAAGATTATACGGCGCATTGCAAAAATAGTTTTTTTTTTATTAAAATAGGTTTTAGAAAATGATTAATGATATTTATTTTGTAAGTAGGTTAAACATAACTATTTTACGCGTCCAATATTTCTGGTCATTTTAACCTAGAAGAAGCCGGTGTTTCCTAGCCGACTATCCTGAAGAAGAGTTTAGAAACGTAATAAACTGTACTGTTTTGTTATAATCGGTTCAGTATATTTTTAGATAGAGTTAAGTGTGTACCTATCCGCCAGTATGAAAACGTGTCATTTGCTTAATCAAACAGCTTAATTCTAAAAACTATAAATATGCTTTTATTTTATTTGTAACTAAATGGGAGAAATATACGTTTTCCAAAACATATATCCGTTACGGTACGTTTTTAATTTTTGATTGAAGAAGATTGAAGAAAGTCTAAGACGGCTGCATTATGTATAACTGGTTCCAAATATGGCCACGTGAATATCCACTGTAGGTCGTACATCTTTTGGGTCGCTGTATGGTACTTCTGTATTGTACAGTTTGCGTTTTTACTGTTTTGTTGCGTATTGACATTTTAAAGGTTATGGCGTAGGAGTATCAGGATTCATTATTTCTTCATAGCAAGGGATGTTATTGTATTCGGTATAATGGCGGAGACATTTAATGAAATGTAAGCTATTGTAGTTATTACAGCAACAATGAGGATATCTTGGTATTAAATGTTACTGTGTTTCTAACATTAAGATAGACTAGAATTTATTTGTTAACGCTGAGAACACTCAGGTACCCGTTATATTATAAAGATAAGGTTGGATATTATTAATATTCATATCGAACGGTTCTTAAGACAATAGTTGATAGGGAACCGAGTTAGAATTTCAGGACAAATTTACATTCAAAATTCTGTATATGATTCAAAACGTGTAACAAACACACGCACAAACGTATATTCAGTTATAATCTTGATAGCACTCACACAAATATAACACTGTCACCATGAAGACCTTTTATCAGCTAGATTACTTAATAATAATTATGATAATATGTATAGAAATCAGCAACATATTCTGCAAACATCGTGTAGTATTATCATCGCCGGTGTTAGAATGAATAAACTGTGACATTAAGAGGACAAAGACGTACATAATGAAAGCACACACACATTTTAGATAATAAGCGCTCTGTGCAGCCACTGAATAGTCCGACTAATGTTACAGATAAGGCTTATAAGGAAGATAATAACAAACATTTATCAATACTTATATCTGTGAATTAAAATTGCAGATTCTTTGTAGGTAAGCAAGATACTAAAGACAAAGGTAATTTAATCAGTAAGATTTTACTCTGGAACTTACACATAATCAGCCTTTTTAACGTCCCCACTGCTGGGACACAAGCCTCCTCTCTAGGAGAGGGAATGGGCCGTAATCCACCACGCGAGCCCAGTGCGGGTTGGTGAATGTCACATGTCTTCGACTTTTCGGTTCTATATAGGACATGCCGGTTTCCTCACGATGTTTTCCTTCATTGTTTTGAGAGCAGAGGTGATTAAATTAATTACACAAAGTTATGCACCTGGCTGGGTTTGAACCGGCGACCTACAATTCGTAAGTCGAAGCCATTTCCGACCACCACTGTTAACATACCTAACATGCTTATTTACACGGAACAAAGAAAGATCCCCAGAAACACAAACAACACCGCAATAAGAATATAAATTACTCTCATTTGCCAATCCATTCAGTTACAACAAAAACCGACGACAACAGTTCTATAAACAACTCAGCACGACCATACATTTGCATCAACGCAGTATTTACTCTGGCCATTCATTTAGTCCTGGTACGTTCTAAGACATCTCGCAAACAAAGGATGAGATGTCTAGACGCACCCACACACATGCGTCCGACGATTTATTGCTAATGGACAGAGTCCATTACAAAAATAGTGGAGTAAACTGTCGACGGGTTTCCGGGAACCAGCCATGGAGGAAGTCCACTATTGTGGCGATTGTGTGCGGCTGGCATACTAGCTTAATGACCGACACAATTGGGTTTAACTGCTTGATTCTGATGTTGAAATTCGTCTGATATGGAAAGATTGGCGTTATGATTAAGTGGGCGTAAGTTTTATGTTTAGACGTGAGGACTTCCGCATTTGTACCCCTGTCATCTTGTCTATGCGTAATCTTTTCATTTGAGGTTCAGCGATGTTGGCTTTAAGAAAACATTATCTCTCAGTAAATCATTAGAAATGCACGCAAATTCCCTCTAACAAATCCGTTGCCTATAATTATCACGTCGATGCGAATCTTCGCCGTTCGTAGTTAGGGTCACGAGACTCACAGGTCTGTCCATAGGTCCTCATAGTTATCTAACACATAATTATTATCTGAGTAGAATGTAGTTAAGAAATACTTAAACTTTATGTTCATATGTCAAAGATTACGTATTCAATTCGTAGATGATTTGTTATAGAAAACGTGGTAAAATTAGCATGAGGCGGACCGCTTCAATATGTAACCGACACGGAACTAGGCAGCCTCGTGAACAGGAAGCGTGCAGATACAAAATGTATGGAGTGAGCCACAGTGACAGTCGAGCCGTATCTAGGGGTACCGATAGCGATATCATAATCGAATGCATGCCTGCGCGCCGCTGACAGTTGTGGGGAATTATAACTGGGAAAAGTATTACATTCTACGATTGCAACGGGCGATGATTTAGAAAGTGGAGTAGTAGCTGCTCTGTATAGTATTATGTAACGCGATTTTATGGGTTTTGATAGTGAACTGACACAATCAAATGAATTGACTGGCTTAAAATAGTCTGCGTACATATCTTGTTTCCATAGTTTTGATTTCATAACACATGTTGCATCAACATTCATATTGCCGAACTATCAGCATGTAGCGACATTTTTGATGTTCAGCAAGCAGAAAGTACTCAATCAGTTTAATTACCTCTCGATCCCCAAACAATATCTTTAAGACACCTCCAGTTTCCGTTTATAATATTAACCCTCTTGCACAAGTAATAACAGTACATAATACATGGCAGTGTATTTACAAGTACATCCCATTCACCCCCTAAACGAGTTTCCGTGGAGCCGGTCATAACTCAACACCCTTTCACGATAATTTAATCCGTTGGTAATTCGGGCCCTTTTGTCAGATATTCTCTCGCACAGCACAGGATGTCCCAGATATTGGCACAATGGAAGTGACAATGAGGCCCAAAGATTTAGCTATTATTTATGGCATTGATGACAAACGTGTATTAAGAAAGATGAGGGTCTTAACTCTATATGATTCGTCATATTACATGGTTCCTTCTTTTTCTGGACGGGAAATTATCGTATGACTTGCGTTCTGGGCGGAGCGGAAGAGAGTACCAGGCTCTTACTGACTAAAACCGATCCGTTTCCTTCCTAATGCCTTTTGCGTTCCACGGCCGCGGTGGCTCTATCGAACAAATTCCACGAAATTATATGGGTAGATCATAAACTACCAGCTATTCTGCTGCTAGTAAAATAAATATTAAAGTAACTGTTTGTTTGTTACTTCTTCAAGCCTCGCGGTTGAACAGGTTTGGCAACTTGACTCACGGGTATGCTGTGTATGAAAATAGGAGACTTTTCAACTCGAGGTGTTCTCTTGGCATAATTTTTGACTCTCACGTGAGCGAAGTTGCTACACATACAGTTTTGAAAAGGAATTTAGTTTCCAATTTTTCTTTTTGTTAATATTACAGTCTTTATGCCATTTTTGTTGATTAGTATGTAAGCCTCCTTTAAAATAAATAATTTCTGGTTTCCACTTTGTTCTCATACTCTTAGCGTACCTACTCAATTCTAGAACTAAAAACGAAAGAACACCTAAATTAGTCCATAAACTGTTTTCTATGTTCTTTGCCGTGAACCATACCAGCAAGTGACAAAAGGAAAACTTTAATATGCTATTCATATTACTGTGGTGCTCGTACATGAGCTCGTGCTACATAATAACAGCCACACAGGTCCATCTTCAAGGATAAGCAACGCTAGCTGAAGTCAGTCAGTAATTGGATGACAATCATACCGAGACTCCTCCGTAACTCGAAAAGCACGTTAAGCATTTGGTTCTGGCTGTCATTTGTAGATCCTAGACAGTTGTCAGAAGTCAGAAAATCTGACACAGTAACTCGGAAAGCACGTTCAACATTTGGTTCTGGCTGTCATTTGTAAATCCTAGGCAGTTGTCAGAAGTCAGAAAATCTGACACCAGTCTGACCAAGAAGGAACGTTTTACCCAGTTTCTGGGTTTTGGCGGTCAGATAGGCAGTCGCAAAAAAATTCTGCTGAATCCAATTTGACTGGAAGTTGACTTAAATCTTGTTGAGAAAAAGACTAGGCAGATGATGATTCCAATTACGTTTGCAATTACCTACCTATTAGTATTGGGTTGACTCTAATAAACGACACTACTCTATTACACTAGTACTACGTAATTTACTCAGCTTAAATATGTTCTTCTACGATAATTGTATTATTGTTTATTGTTGTAAAGTAGTGAAAGTTAATTGAAAACACTATTCAAGTTGATTGGATTTCAATAGTAGAACTATTAAACAAGTAACTAACAAGTTACACGCAGTTAAATGTTAATATTTAAACTAGATTGAGTTAATTCTATGTTCCTACGTGTAATTTAAAGCCATTAAATGGAATGCGTCTGTGATAGTAATTTCAGGTAGTAAATTAGAGAATCCTATCCTTCTATAACTTATTTAGGACGCTGTCTTGTCCAAAACCGCCGAGTCTTTTTTTGATGAATTTTGATTCAGAGATAGATAGGACTTTGGAGACGACTTTCAGTAAGCTACAATTTTTTAGCGGAATTAGACTTTGAACACGAGCGAAGCCGCGGCCATAAGCCTGTTTATCGTACAATTAAATACTTTCCAAGCAGACGTATGACGACACTGGTCAGTTCTTCTTTTCGCGTTGAATCGACTCTGTTCGACCCGCATGTACCACCAGGATAGCTCTGTCATTGGTTTCGATAACATCGTACAAGTTGCAAGTATTTGCGGAAGCTGCGCATGCAAGGAGTGACGCATACTCAAACTAATTGGTCGTTTTATCCATATAACCAGATTATCTCATCCAGTGTCCTTACATCTCTGTAGAGAGTGTACGAGGATGGCCCACCGGTCGTCCGTCGGACGTCCGGGAGTCAGCCGGCGCTCCGGTAGTGGACCGTTAGAACGGTCGCACCCGAATTATTGGAGCCGTGCAACCTATACTCATTGTCGTTGCGTCCGCACTGCGATACAAATACAGAGCAGAGACATGCAGAAGAACCAAGATTTATAGTTCACAGTGGCAAACACTTCTTGAAATACATCTCTTAAATAACATACTAACAGAATTAAAAAATTATGCATTGGCTTATGCAGTATTAACTGCCGCCAATGGTTTCGCCCGCGAGTAAGCGTATGTTCCATTCCAGTGGCCGTATTACGAAGTGCCAATGCCATCATGATTCGTGTGAGGGAAAGAGATAGTGCTATTCGTCTTGTGTAACTCCGTCTCTCTCTGACACAGAAATCATGATGGATTTAAGACGTCATAATAGGTCGCCTGGTCTTGGTTTACTCATGAGCCAAGTTTTATCCAAATCCGTTCAAGCGCTAAGACAATGACATGAAGAGATAAGAAACAAACAAATACACAAACTCATTTTCAACCGACTTCCAAAAAAGGAGGAATTCCGAAATTAAAGTGATTTTATACCTTTTGTTTTTTTTTTGTGTAGAAGTCGGTTGTATTTTTTTTTTTGTAAAAAGTTTTTTTCGCATTTATGATCTTAGTTACGATTGGATGCGAAACCAAAACACTCGACTAATTGCAGAATGTCTGAACAGTAATTATTACTTTAGTTGAGGATCTGTTGTATTGGATAACCTCAATTTATTTTTTCATTATATTTAGGCTGCTACGTTATGTACCGTACTAAGAACGGTTTTCAGTTTTCTTTTACAGTTGTAATGGACTTTTTTATGGATGGAAAATCTTCAAATGATTTCTTACGCTATGGGTGAAACGGAAAGGAGTGTCAGACTCTTACTGACTTAAATCCATCTGATTGGTGACTCTTTCGAACTAATTCCGCAATGCCTGTAATGGGTTATCGTGCACTTTTTCTCAGACGTAATATTATAACGTGAACCTCTCTTTGAAGGGAATAGATCTTCTGTACTCATTTATGTTGTGATGATAGTGTGTGTCGCGCCCAAACGAATTAAACTAAAGTTTATTTCAGTCTGTTCCATTAACAGTACAGGAAACAAGGTATGTGTAAGAGCTTTTAAGGTTCATAGAAATGGTTTTTAATGTAAACATACTCTTATTTTTTCTCTAACTAGACGTATAAAAATAAGCATACTAATAAGAATTTATTTATTACCTACTTAGTTATAAGTAATTCTTCACATATTTCGGTCCCAATTATTACGCAAAAACGTTAGTTTCAAACTAAATAATAACTCACAGAAGTAAGAACTACAATAAATAAAAATTCCAAAGGCATATTTACAGAATTTCAAACGCATAACTCCTTTATAAAGCATCGTTAGCCACACTCTCAACACTCCGGCAACAGATTACAATTTCCGAAACGCTCTAACGAACGTCCCTTTGAAACGAAATCAAAGTAAATCCGAAAAAAACCCTCGGAATTTAGTTAAAAAAGCCAAAGATTAAACGTTTCTTTAAACTATTCCATCAATCTAGTTAATCTGGGCGTGTAAATAACGACAGGTCGGGGAGGGACGGAAATAGAGGGCTTTCAAGTGTCGCGGAGAGCGGGAGGATCTGCGCCATTTAATTTGAATTATTTAACGTTATACAGACTTGTCTAAGATTTAGACTATCGGTATCCAACCTGTGGTCCGCAAGAGCAAAAATATGATCCGCGAAAGATATAAAATGTCAAGCTTAGCAAGTGAAAAATGACATTTAAAAATGATACTGATTTTAAGTTTCCATCAGAAAATTATTGTGTTTTCTATGATCATAGAATAGAATAACTTTATTTCGGACACAAATATTCATATAGTGTTAGTAACATACCAAAATAACTTATTCTCTCTAGTATTAGTAATCACCAATCTCCGCAAATAAAACCGATTTGATTTGATTTGCACAAATAGCTGTACAGCCGTAGAGCTGAAGTTTCGGATACCTACAGTTTTCAGGATGCTGTTCCGACTGCCCCTCACTCTCCTCAGTAACAAAGTAGTTTTTTTGTTTTTCGTAGAAGCCATCGATGCGGGCTTGTGCAAACATTTCTAACGCGCTACAATAACGAGGCAGCCTCAACAACATTCTGAAAGCATTGATGTGTTAGACGCGCAGGATATTCAGCGATCTCTTAGTATGATTGACACATAGTAGTTTCTTGTCCGTTCTGCTATGGAGTTTCTTGTCCGTTCTTCTCCATAAGAATCTACCTTTGCATTTACCTAATGGACGCTAGAGTCACTTAATTATGATAACTTTTAATGATGACGTTCAAAAGTGCAGTTTAATGGCCTAATTGAAATAAACGTTTTGACTTTGACTTTATGGCTGTGTACAAACTTTGGCAATATGAAAAGAGTTACCGCGCAAATCTGCAGAACAACACATTGCTCTGGACCGCTAGAGCCCTGCACTCCCTCTCTATGTCTACATCGTCTCTGAAGTCAGCAGCAAGACAATTCGTTTCGTTTTTTTGAAGTTGACACCCTATTAATTGGTGACCCGTTCATCAGCAACTCAGGTCCTTCTCCGCTAACCTTAAAGACTATGTATTCACATTTATTAATATTATATTTGATTCCATGTGCGGCAGCGTACGTGTCACATATTTTAAGCATCTCGCTGATTGCTCCTGCCGAAAACTGCAATGCTTGTTACTTTCGATTTTAAAGAATAGGTTAACAGCATTAGAAGTCTTGATTTATGATACAGCGAAAGTGTGTATCTTTCTTTATAAGTTTTTAAGTAAGTTTCCACAGTTATTTTGATTTCTGGGTTTTTGGTTCCTATTTAAAATAAAGAACCCAAAATGGTCCCTGATCAAAATAAGGTTTTGAACCGTTTATTTAGGTAAACTAAGCATTAAGACAGAATACTTTAATTTGATAACCAAAGACGACTTACAGACAACAATGCTCAAGAGGAAACTGTAACTAGTATTCGTGTGGAGCAATTTGTTAAAGACGACGGCGATTGTACTTGTATTGTAAGTAGTAATTAAATGCAATGGTAACCTGACATTATAAATGCGTTTGAACCTGAACGTGATATGTCAATACTGTCCCTTATTATTATTAGTTATTATACATCTTTCATGGGGTACTGTGTTAAATGTTACAAGAAAATACCTTGTGACATATTAGAATGAAATGATAGGAAATTTAAAACCTATGTTAAAAACACACTTTGTTAACAAGCGTACTACAAGCTAGATGATTATATTCAAGATAAGAATGCTTGGAAACGTGCTGGTCCTGCTCCATAAGACAATATTGGGTGTAGTAGATAAACCCAAACTAGTCGGTCTGTATATGTTGATTTATTTACTATGTGTATACATACGGGTGTAGTTACTGATCTTTTATATTTAATGTAACATACACTGGTCCATTGTTGTTAATTATAGAAATCAATGGTTGCATAATTTGAAATGGGTGAGTACTATGTCCCTTACTAGCAAATTTATTAATTTTACTTCTACTATTATTACTTTGTTGTATCTGTTAGTAGTATAGTATTTATTGTCATTTGGGTGCATCGTCCTCACGTATAGTCAATCGATTAATGTAAATAAAATATTGTGAAACTTATATTTGAAAAGAGTTTGGAATTTCTTGTCCGTTCTTTATTTTTATTTATTTATTTATTTATTTATTTACTCATAAATTATTATAACACCTTAACAGATTCCTCCAAGGCGATGCTATAATTATACATAAATCATTACAATAATCATAATGGTACAGAATACTAAACTTAATATTTAAAAGGCCAGGCCCGTTTCAATTAAATTTTGCGCTGCTTTGATGTATCTCGGCAGGTTTGGAAAAAATATATCTTCCGACAACGCTATGGCATTCATCAAACGTATGGCTCGTGACAAAGGGGCAAACTTGAGTAGGTTGGTCCTAGCCAGCGGCACTTCTAACAGAGCGGGGCGGCGGCGCGCGCCCACGCACCCGTCCGGCGCGCGCAGCCGCAGCGCCGCCAGCACCTCTGGGTGGTGCAGCAAACCTAACAGTACGCTAGCCACATACTTGACAAGCGCAACGTCTCTTCTAACAGCCAGCCTGGTATATCCGACCATGCCTAGGACGAACAGACTCGGATACATGAGGGGATAAAAAGGGTAAACCCCGTATTCTTTCAGGTACAGAAACCTCGCAAACTTGTTTTGTATTTTTTCCAACATAAGGCTGTACTTAGCCTCATGAGGATTCCAAATAATCGCACTGGTTTCCAGGTGGCTCCGTACCAGAGCATTATACAAAACTTTCACAGCAGCCGTATCATTGAAATCCTTACATTGTCTTAAGATGAAACCGAGATTCCTGAAAGCCCTGCCACACACCTCAACTATATGTTTGCGGAACGTTAACTCCGGTACCATCAGTACGCCCAAGTCCCGCATTTGTGTGACGCGAGGCATTGCTACCGAGTCCATCTCATACTGATGATGCAATGGAACACGCGCCCGGCTGTAACTCATCACACAGCACTTGTCCACATTAAAATGAAGTTTGAAAGTTTTGCTCCATTGGACTACATTATCAATGTCCGACTGGAGCCGATTACAATCTGTCTCATCTTTAATGGCTAAAAACAGTTTTAAATCATCGGCAAACAGCAGACACTTCGCCTCTTTGACTACTGTTGGCAGATCGTTCACTACCAATATGAATTCCAAAGGTCCGATATTACTTCCTTGATTTACCCCCGAGAACGTGTAGTAGGGTCTGGAATCATGCCCTGCATACTCGACGTACTGTCGGCGCTCACCAAGGTATCTCGCGAAAAACCCAAGCAAGTGGGGTGTGAATCCGACAGCAGCGAGCTTGCATAAAAGTACATCATTATCCACAGTATCAAAAGCTTTCCGGAAGTCAAAATAAGCTACATCTACTTGATGCCCGGCATCAATTTCTGGCGACAAGTAGCTAACAAAAGATAGTAAGTTGCCCCCCGTGCTGCGACCTGGTCGGAAACCATGTTGCGCGTCCGTTAACTGCGCGCTCACTTGCGTATAAATACTGTTATGCAATACTGATTCAAATACCTTAGCGAACGCAGACAGCACGGCCAGCGGACGATATCCACTCACGTCAGTGCCTACACCTCCTTTAGGAACTGGGATAACTCGCGTAATCTTCCACTGGTCCGGGAAGTGACCCTCCCGCAAACACAAGTTGAAAATGTGCAACAAAGGCTCTTCAAAAACCATGCGACAATCTTTGACAATGTAAGGTGGTATGCCGTCCGGGCCCACTGAGCGCTTGGGCTTGAGGCGTAGGAACGCAGTGCGCAGGTCTCGCGAGCTGACGCGGTCGACATGCACGCGCGCCGCCCCCGCCGCCCCGCCGCCCGCGCACTCCGCGGCGCCCGGGTCCAGTGCCGGCCGCTGAGAGCTGTACACCGAGTGAAAATAGGAGGCAAAAGCTTCCGCACACTCCTCATCCTTTAGCAATATACCATCCTTCGTAATTTTCTTTTTATTGCGCTTAGCTTGTTTACTCCTTATCATACTCCAAAACGACTTCGGATCAGCTTGAAGGTTTTTCTGGAGTCTATTTTGGTAGGCTTCATATGCTGACGCGATTTTAATTTTAATTTTTGCTCGGTAATGCGAAAACACTTCATAATCACTCCGGCTACCAGATGTTTTATATAATTTATGATAACGCCACTTAAGCTTGATGTCGCTTATCAAATCGGATGTGTACCATTCTGGATACTTAAACCTACACTCTCGCCTAGCAACTTTAAGATTTTTCTTAGGAACACACTTATTAAGGACCTCACCTACTATTTTATAAAAATAATCCAAAGCTGCTTCTGAGTTCTGAATTTCAAACAACAATTTCCAATCTATTAACATAAAAGAATGGTATAAGCTTATAAAATCTGCTTTATTATAATTCCACCTGTTTTTTTTAAGTACGGAATCACTATTCTCGTCATTCCTAGAAAGCTCCCTGCTACCCTCTGTTTCCCGATCATAAAGCTTGGCGCTAATGGCCAGCGGTGGGTGCTGAGCATCAATGTTAACCAACGGTTCCTCAGAGAGTTGTACCCCTGAGTCACTCAACTCAAACGTTGACAATACTAAATCTAATATACGATCATTGATATTAACGAAATTGTTTACCTGCCGAAATCCACCGTAAGCAATAAAGTATTCCAAGTAGCTTTGAATTCTTCTCCATAAGAATCTACTTTTTGGGAATGGACAACTAGATTCGCTATAATATTTTTATTTTCAGACTATTTTGACGTTCAAAAGTGCCTTTTAATGGTCTAGTTGAAATAAATGAGTGGACTTTGATTTTGACTTTATTTTGATGTAGACAAGGAAATAGTATAGTTGGTTATCATAGTAACATTCAATGAGAGTTTTCAGGAACGTCACTAGTTGACGCCACACAGGCGAGAGGTCCTCGCCCTTGAAAAGTTAAATTGACGTAAATATGATTGACGACAATGTATAATTTGTCGGAAAACATTAGCGTTTTGACAGATGCGACCTGACGACTTAGCGCTGCCATCTGGTGTACGACTTTTGAGTAAACCCTTTACTCAAAAGTCGTATTATCATTACGACGTATCATCATTGGAAAAAGTAAAACGGATGAGAATGAATTGAAAGCCACTTATTTGAATGGTTGGAAGAATTTGTGCGAGATAAATTCGCCAATCATTTGAAAGCATATAAAGTTAGTTTTATCAACTCTCAGTCAAACAAATACAAATACCACAGAACAGATAAAAGAGGATGACCTCTTTTATCTGTTCTGTGACAAATACCTAACGCGCGAAACGGCCATTCGCTGCATATGTATGTAAAAGGCAAGGGCGCTCACGCGCCGACTTCCCCTGGCTGGGTAGTTTTCTATACTAATATTTTATAGAGGAAAGATTTGTTTGTTTGTTTGTATTGAATAGGGTCCGACACTACTGAACCGAACTGAAAAATTCTTTCAGTGTTTGGAAGCTACGCTATCCCCGGGTGACATAGGCTATATTTTATCCCCATATTCCTACGGGAACGGGAACTATGCGGGAGAAACCGCGGGCCGCTGCTAGTAATATTATAAAGAGGAAAGATTTGTATTGGACCGATTTCAATAATTCTTCCACCATTAGAAAGCTACATTCACCCTGAGTAACATAGGCTATATTTTATCCCCATATTCCCACGGGAACCGGAACTACGCGGGTAAAATCGCGGCGTGCTGCTAGCCATCAATAAATTAACAGATTTCACTATTCAGTGCAATTACTGAACCAACAGAGTTCAAATCATACCATAATTTATGAGACATACGACATTTTTCAGCACCATATCTCATCTATGATGACAGGTGTAAACTGTATCCACATTGTGTAAATATACAGATCGTTAATGATCTATGGGGTATAGGGGGATAGAGGGGGGGGGGGGGGCTGGAGGGGGGGGGGGGGGGGGGGGGGGTTAATTAGGGGGTTGATGCAGTTGATGAAGGCTCGTGAGTTTGCGGAATGTACGCGTCTGGATCGCGGCGTCACAGAATAGATAGCTGCAGAAGGTAAGCTCGATACAATGAGTGAAAACACTACGTACATACGTGTAGTTACTTTTAAAACTGTATTATTATACTGAATTGTAGGTCGCGGGTTCAAACCCAGCCAGGCGCAATACTTTGTGCATTATTAATTTCATCTCCACTGCTCTCAAAACGGTGAAGGTAAACATCGTGAGGAAAACGGCATGTTCTAGCACCAAAAATTCGAAGACATGTGACATTCACCAACCCGCAATGGGCCCGCGTGGTGGATTACGGCCCTTCCCTTAGTCTTGTGGTCATTAACACATCTTTACTAGGTCAGGCAAAGGATCATTAGGTTTTCATAAGAGCTTCTTCTCAATATCAGCGCGTTGTCTGGATGTGCACCGTAATGTTTACTACATACCACTATGTGACTAAAATTAGGTTTCAGAATACTGTCTTATTTTCAATCATTTGTAAAATACCTGTTTAGGCTGTGATGAGTGTGAACCTGTTTCGCTGGCAAAGTATGCCAGAGGAAGTGAGATTAGAATAAATAAAGTATTCGGAAACATGGAATTAAAATATGATTGGCTAAATATAGGTATACCTATTTTGCTTAACCTTTAAGAAAATATAGCCCAGTGCTTAATGATGATATTTTAATAGTGTAGAGAAGTCTAACAAATGCCACTGGCGAGTGGCGATATACCTATCGCTTCAAGCTTGTAATGTGTGTAAACGTTTTCACTGGTATTATAGACTTGGCCTTCTGTAACTAACGTATTCCATGGCAGCATGTTTGCACTCGTTCAATTGACATGACAGACGGATAGACGTGTTCACAAACGGCAGGAGAGATAAAACTTCGCCGCGCTCGTGCTGTGCCTGTGCAGGTGATTCGTGTGTGGAGTTAGTCGCACGTGCAGCTAATTGAAAGGGTCGGAGTTGACTGAATTTGTAAAGGAATCTAGCTATGCTATATTATATGTCAGCAGGTAGCTTAACAAATAAACCAAGGTTGAAAAAAATTGTTGACTGTGGGAAATTGGTATCTAATCGTAAAGCATAAAACATAAGAAGCACGGATGTAGGTATTCCCAGAAGAAGGCAGAAGTGTGCCTGTAATATATCCATTTATTATTTTAAAAAAAAATCATAAATTAATTTACTAAATTATAGACAAATATAATAAAATAATAAAGTCGAAATAAGATTAAGTTTTTTTCACGATATTTCTCAAAATCGATTCATCGAAAATTAACAACGCAAAAACTAGTTGGACTCGGCAACTAGTTTTTGCGTTGTTAATTTTCGATGAATCGATTTTGCATCAAAACAACCCAAGCATAGCTAACCTGCGCAAACTTGATTAGGTACACACAGCATGAACTGCGCCCGGCGCGGCGCGGTACGGGTAGGCGGCGCGCGGCGCGGCTCTCGGGATGCACAAATAGTTGCTGTGACATCGCCCGTCTGGTTTCCCAACAATGAGACTCTCTAAAAATTGATTGAGTCAGGCGTTACTTTCCGGAAATCCATTTTAAATTTGAAAATGAAAATAATATATCTAGTTTTAATTTCCGCGAATATTAGTGGGTTGCTGGTGGTGCTGGTTGGTGGGTTGTTTATTGGTGGGTTGGTGGGGTTAGCGGGAGGGAGGTGAACCCACTAATATTCGCGGAAATTAAAACTAGATAGGTATAGGTATTATTTTCATTTTCAAATGAGACTGTCTGCAATTTAAAGTCACGGATAAAGAATTCTGACTTTGATCAAACAGTGGCTTTTAAAAACATCCATTTTCTGATTGTTTTAGACGTTTTTTTATAGTATCCAATATACAAAAAAACACCATCCAAAAAAAATACTTATATACTTATTTTGTAGAATTACACACTTTAAAATCACGGTCAGTATTCTGACTTCAACCAAAAGGTTAATTTTAAGAATTTACTTTTTTCAGCGGCTAGATAGGGATAAGCCAGACCGGTAAAAATCTAATTCCTACAACTAACTACCTAGAAACGTTTTATTTCTAAGTTAATCCTCTTTTGCTCTGTTTTCAGCTAACTTAGTACTCACACAGATACCCCGAACCTGCCAGATAATTGGATAGAAGCACTACCACTTAACTTTCTACTTAAGATAAAATTCCAAAGCACAAAGTTAAAAGCTATTTCATTACTTAATTTAATTCACATCCTTAACTCACGACTTGCAGTTAAAACACACGTATAATACGGCTTGAAGATTTTCAAGTGTGCTGTATATACGCCAACTATACTAATGGTTTATCTTTGACAACTGCTCTATAAACATTCGCCTTAAAATCGGAGAGGAACAACCTCCTTGAAAAAATTCTAGTATTGAGCAAAGTAGTTTTCTTTTTCCTGTTATGTACTGAAGTAATAACTTATTGATTGATTTTTAAAAACAGTACTCCTTCTCCTTTTTTACATGGATGGGAAATCATCAAATGAATACTTCCGTTCTGAACGGAGTGGAGAATCTGTTAGACTCTCACTGACTAAAATCTACCAGTGTTCCTCCTTATGCCCACTGCGTTCCAGCGCCGCGGTGACTCTTTCGAACAAATTCCGCAACATACTCCATCTCCTATCCATCCTAATATGTGCTGCCAAAACGTTGCTGTGGAAGTGGCAATGTTTTTGAGTCACAAGATACAGATACAAATATTCAGCTGCATCCATCTTGACAAGAAATAGACCCCATAGGTGGAAAATGGCTAGACAGCCCATCATGTGCTAAAATCTAAACAAAACTATTTCTCTAAAGAAAATTAATTCAACCTAACATTTATTTATACAGAACTCTTTGACCAAATGAAAATAAGTCGGCTATTACGGCGTATAAATGTGTGTGTAAGTGGTTTTTAAGAAAACACAAGTAGTGCATTACCGCCCGCCGGCCGCGATCAAAGCGTTCCTAATGAGCCGCGCTCCACGCCTTGCGAAAACACACACCCCGTGCATGACTGCAGATGCCGTTTTTTTTTTTTTTTTTTTTTTTTGAATGGACTACTCGCAGTTCAGCACATTAAGGCTGGTTACTGCTCAACCGGGCAATCCCGTGGTTGCCTTAGATTCTAAGGCCCCCAGCCGGGGCTTAAAACTACTTAAAACTAAATGGCCGCTCGCTAAGGGCATCCCCTGTGGGACACGGGCCTCGGCTTAGCGGGGTCATTGAGGAGGGGCAGCAAGGGACAGGCTGGGTCTGATTGATATTATTTAGGGGATTTAACGCTAATGGCTCAGCAGCGCGGGCTGGCTCGTTAGGCAAAAGTCGGGGAGGGTTTTGACGGGGGCGTCGCGATGGACCTCGTCGGCGAGGTCGGAATACGGAACGCGTTCTGGGTTTGTTTTTCCTAAGAGTGCTGGTTTCCCTACTACTCTCTTGGGTCAGGGTGATGGGGTCATCGGGCTCGACAAGGGTGTGCCGCGGTCGGCGGATCTTGCTGATCTGGGAGGGGGTGTATCGGGTGGCCGACGCGATAAGGGGGTTTTGGTGCTTTTCAGCGGACTCTATGAAACGCTTGGAAATACGTTTCATGAATTGTTTGATGGTGGGGATACGGAGGTCGACATGGAGACGCTCATTTCTAACGTACCACGGGGCTCCCGTAGCCTTTCGGAGAAAACGGTTTTGGATGACCTGCAACCTATGGATTTGGCGGGGCTTAGCGTGTGCGAAGGCTACACACGCGTAAGTCATTATTGGACGTATGCACGTGGTGAAAATGCGTAGTTTGCCTTTCAGGGATAACTTGCTGCGTGCGTTCAGCATGTAATGAAGCCTACTGAGAGCGAATGCGGCACGATTGCGCACCGTCTTAATGTGCTCTCTGAAGGTAAGCTTTCGATCGAGGATCACGCCTAGATATTTAGCTTTCTCAACCCAGGGGATCGGCTTGCCAAATAACGTGATCGGACTGGGACGGGGGGGGAAGAGACGAGTCTTGGGCTTGTAAAACAAGATCGCCTGACTCTTCTCTGGGTTGACTTCCACTCTCCATTTCCGGAACCAAGCGCCTAGTGCGTTTGCGGATCTCTGGAGGTGGCCGGCTATTGCCTTCTCGCTATTGCCGGAGCAATATATCGCCGTGTCGTCAGCGAACAGAGCTAGCTGTGTCTTAGAGCTAGTGGGGATATCGCTAGTAAATAGCGAGAACACTAGGGGGGAGAGAACACCGCCTTGGGGTACTCCGGCGCGAATGGGATGTGGGGACGAAAGTGCACCTTCGATTCGGTACTGAAAGGTGCGGTTCGACAGATAATCTCGTAAGATGAGCACGAGACGATCCGGCACACCGAGCTGGTATAGCTTGTATATCAGCCCGTTGTGCCAGACCTTGTCGAAAGCTTTCGCTATATCGAAGAACAGGGCTCCCGTAACGAGACCGCGCTGGTATTTGGCGCTGATATGTTCAACGATACGGTAGACCTGTTGGACGCAAGAGTGGTTTGATCTAAAACCAAACTGCTCATTGGGGAGGAGGCTCTTGGCTTCGACAAAATCCTTGAGACGCTTATGAATAAGCCTCTCGTAGATCTTACCTAGGACTTTGAGCAGACTGATGGGACGATAGCTGGACGGGGAGGACTTGGGTTTTCCAGGTTTGGGGATACCGATGACGGTAGCCTCTTTCCACGTCTGTGGGAACATGTTGTTGGACAGAGCGCCATTGAAGATGGCGGTCATTAACATGATCAGAGTAGCCGGGAAGAGACGAACCACTTTGTTGGTGATTCCATCGGAGCCCGGGGCTTTCCTGGGTTTGAGACGGCCGATGATCTCCTTCACCTCATCAGGTGTGACGGGGGGGAGGGGATCATCGGGGTCCTCTACTGGTGGGAGGGAGGCTCTACGTTCGACTTCGGCATTCACCATATCGAGATGAGCCTTGTCTACTGGTTGGGAGCTGGGGGAGCATTGGGACTCTAGACTGTCGGCCAGGCATTCGGCTTTGTCCTCGTCATCGAAGGCGACGGTGTTGTCGGGACGCGTGAGCGGAGGCATTGAGGCAACCTCTGAGGCGCGTAGTTTCCTCTGAAGTTCCCAGAATGCCTGATGGGTAGGTTCGAGGTCGCCCAGCAACTTATCCCAGCGACTTTCACGCAGTTCAGCGATGCTGTTACTTACTTTACGCTGTAAGTAGCGCATGTGAACCTTGTTGGCTTCGCAGGGAAAGGCGCTGTAGGCACGGACAGCCGCGTTCTTTTCAGTCACGAGCTCACGTACCTCGTCCGGGAGTTTCCAGTGGTGATCGCTCACCACCGGAGACTCCTTAGAACATTCGTTCAGGACAGATTGCACGTGATCCGTGAGTGAATTGATCGCGGCTGTCGTGTCTGCGACAGACTCGATTAGGTCGGGGATCTGGTCGAGATGGGGGGACGTGGTAGCCTTCAGCTTTTCGCTTACTTGGCGCCAGTCAGTGGTCATTCGGGTGGGAGGAGGCTGGGTAGGGTCCATCGGCCCTGATCTAGGAGCAAGCTCCAGAATCACGGGTCTATGGTCCGAGTTTAACTCGTCATGCGTCTCCACAGAATGTAACCGAAGGTTGACATTTTTGAGGAGGGCGATGTCGAGTACATCGGGGGAGTGGGAAGGTGAGTGCGGGTAGTGGGTGGGATGCATTGGAGCGATGACATCGAAATTCAGGACGCTGCACAGTTCGAACACTACCTTGCCTCTCGGGTTGGTCGTGTGACTGTTCCAGGAAGGATGTTTGGCGTTGAGGTCCCCCGCCAGTATGACGGAGTCGCTCAGGCCAAGAAGTTTGGTCAGGTCATCTCTCATAGCGGGAGTGTCCACGGAGTTGTTGGGTGGGACATAGGCTGAGATGATCGTGACGGGTTGGTGTCCTGTCATACCTAGCCGACAGACTGAGACCTCAAACTTTTCAAGGGAGGGAGGGTCCATAGGAATGCAGTATAGGGACGATTTATAGTAAATTAGGGTACCTCCTAAGTGGCAGCGGGTCCTATCATTGCGAACCATGCGATAGTTGGCAATTTTGGGGTCCCGATGGGTAGGCTTTAGGAAGGTCTCTTGTATTAATAAGATGTCTAGGTGATGGTCGCGGAGGAATAAGGCGATCTCATCACGTTGGGCTCTAAGGCCATTGGCATTGAAAAACCCTATCCGGAGGGCTGTCGGTTTGAACCTACACGTTACTCGGGACTTATCCATTATGGGTGGGTAAGGGTTGTGTAGATTTGGACGTGGTGAACTACGTCACCGAACTCGCGGAAAACTGCTGAGTGGTCACCTCTGCAGTTTTGAAGCGCCTCGGCCATGGCTAGGGCGCGGGGGGAGTAAAAAGCTTGGTATGTGACCAAAATGATGTTTTTGGACACATCACCAGCTGGAATAGTGGCGGCTTGCGCTGAGGCAGGGGCAGGGGCTGGGGCTGTGGCCCGGGTTGCCTCTGTCAAGGGGGGGCGTGGGAGCGCTACGTCCATGAGGGCCGGGATGGTTTTGGTGGGCTGGGTGGTAGGGGTGGCCTTAGGGGCCTCTGTGGTTTTGGGGGCAGGAGCGCTGGTCCTCAAGGCCGGAAAGTGGGCCTGGTGATTAAGAGCGCTCCATGGGCTGGGGCGTTGTGGACTGAGGGCTATGGTAGTTTTTCCTACCAGTTGAGGACATTCCCTCTGCTGGCGATCGCTTGCGCGCTTGGCTAGCTTGGGGGCGGTGGGTTTGGGCGCTTTTGGGCAGCCACGGTAGTTGGCCGTGTGGCCAGACTTGCCGCATAAGACGCAGCTGGGCGGCTCAGCGCACTGGGACGGGTCTTTGGGGCGAGTGCAGTCTGAGGTGCCGTGGTCACCCAGGCATTTAACACATCGTGCCTTCGCAAAGCAATTCCGCTGGGAGTGGCCGTACAATTGGCAGTTGTGACACTGGCCAATGATGCCACTCCTGCGGGGCTTTTCGATGGATAGGCCCGAGAGGCCACAGATGTGGGAGATGTTAAATATGGGGTGATGACCGTCTGTCGGATCGCAGACGACCAGAATCATATTGTATGATTCTCCACCTCGGCGGTGCATTCGGTGCACCTCTGCTACGGGGATACTCTGCGACTGAAGGTCGCTGAGAATTTCAGCCGTGGGGATTTCGCGTGGGACGTTTTTGACCACCACGCGTGTCTGACGGTCCTCGGGGAGAGTAAAAGAGTGGAAGGGGATTTTCCTGCCCGAGAGGAGTTTGTGCAACTCTCGGTAGTCCTTTGCGGTCGGGACAGTGACTTTGATGCCCAGCTGAACAGCTCGGGCATTGGTATAATTAATTTGCCTGGCCTTGCAGGCAGTGGACACTTCAGTCCATTTGGCCTTGTCGTGAATGAACACGGGTGGCGGAGGTTGGACCTTTGGGGCTGAGGTTTTGGGGACTGAGGCCTCAACCGCCATCGGGCTGGCGGATCGGCTTGCCTGCTGGGAGGACCCAGCTGCCGAGGAGGGGCGGGATTGGGGGGCTGAAGACGGGGGGGAGGGGTGGGTGGGGGCGGCCTTTTTGAGGGCCTGCTCAGAGGGTGGGGACTTCTTCTTCTTCCTCTTCCCTCCGGCTACGACCTGGAAGTCGTCTTCGGAGGAAGAGGAATCAGATGGCTCAGAGGGCGCGGCAATGTCCATTTCCTCTGGGGAGGGTGAACGGGAATCGGTGGGGCTCTGGTTCCCGGTAGCGGGTTGGGTGGTGGCGGCGCCGACTGTTGTTTTGAGGACAACAGCCGGTTTCGCGGAAGTCGTGGGGGCTGGGGCAGGGTTTTTGGTGATGGGTACCTGTTTGGGTACCCAGTTCTTAGATGCCTGCTTTTCAGTAGGCGGCGGGGAGAGAGGGCTCTCAGGGACCTGACCTTCTTGCTGCATGCGGGAAAGTTCGCTGCCAAATTTGGCAACCAGGTCCTGATCCCTGCAGAGCGCCTCTGCTATCAGATTGCCATATTTGGCAGTGAGTTCGGTGTCCTTGAGGACGGTGTCCTTGACGAACTCTAATAAATCAGCGTCCGTCATGGTGGGGGGGGGGGGGATTTCGTTCCTATCTAGCATCCGGGAGCAACGTTTCCGCGACTCCCAGCGCTTCCTACTTCCTAACTCCCCGGGTGGGATATCCCGGGGATGTGTACCCTCCCTGTCGGGTGTAGACAGGGAGGTGAGTGCCTAGTTTTGTGTGCCCTAAGCTTGTAAACCCACTGCCGATCTTATTGTGCAGTGGGGCCCTAGGGTCAGAAGACCGGTCCGGTGTGAAGGGGTTGAGACACCCAACCACACCGGGTGATTGCTGGAAGAGAACGGGGTTAGACAGATGGCAGCGACTAGGGAAGCCCCCAAGGCCGCGTACCAAAGCCCTTCCGATTTGACTTAGCCCTGAAGGGGCTTGGGCCGGTGTATCGGGTCAACACCCCTTGGCTTCGTTGGCACCGTGAGGTATCCCACCAAGGACCACGAAACTGTGGATTTTCCCTGAAGGGGCACTACGTTTCAACGACCTCCAAAACAGAAACAAGAAGTCGTCCACTGCCTTGAAAAAGGCGGCTTCGGATCAAAGTTGTAGTCGGCGACCACAGGTGACGTCACGACTGGAGCGTGACGAAACGAACACACACGACACTGAGCACGATAACGGGAGAGCAGCGGGGAGCGGCACGTCCGTCGCGGGCGGGCGTCGGGAGCGGAATCTGCAGATGCCGTACAATTTGTCCAACTTAAATACACAAACACACAGATTTAGGTACACACTGATTCATCATCAAAGAGTCTTACAATGATTCAATATTTTTTGTTAATGCCTAATTGAGCCTGAAGTACTTACACTTTTGTCAACGGAAGCAACCCGTTTTTGTCGCTACGTATTTACGACCTTGCTGTTTCGAGAAATCGTACTGATTGTCAATATTGAAGCATATTATTTACTAGAATGAAAAGTCACCTAATCTATTAACAGTCACCATCATTTGTCTAGACATTACCCAATTATATTGGGGTCGGCTTCCAATCAAACAAGGTTAAGCTGAATACCAGTATTTTACATGAAGCGGCTGCCAGACCTCTACAATAATTGGATTACATGGTACTTCTTAGCAAGTATGGAGTTAATTTTTTTGGCTTGTGACAATCCGTAATTATTAATCCTGATCTACTTACAATCATAATTAGGTAATGGATGATAAAACGGACAATGAAGTTAAAAAGTTAATTAAAACATATTTCAGTAGGTAGCTACTATTTACAAACCTAGTTCATTAAGCAAACATTATTTATGTATTAAATGGGAAAATTATCAAAACTTTCCCTAAAGCCACGGTCACTTCGGAAAAAATTGGCCTTAATAGCTATGTGTCACATGGCACAGAAAAATAAGGCATTTATCAAAAGAATATCATCTAACACATGTTATAAGGAAAATTGGTCTCTGTGTTACTGTATGGCGAAAATGTCTACTTATTTTCACATTTTTTGTATACAAAAATAAAGCGTGAAAAGATGAGTACGTTAGATAAAGAACGTCACAACAGAAGATAATGTTTCTGGAATCTTATTAAAGAATTCGCCGAAGATTTATATTCTCTCTTAATAAAAACCTTTTTGGCGCAATAACGAAAATTTATTCGCTAATAAATCGTATACAAAGTACATTATTCATACGTACATAATTTTCCTTCAAAACCTGGTTAAAATTCATTCAACTGCTTTCAGTTGCTTTAAAGAATGAGAGATCACAAAAAAAAAGAAAACTGGAGATAAGAATAAATTATGAGAGAGGAAGTGGCATTAAAATAATAATTATTCGTTTGTAATGCGTGGAGATCGCGCCCCCTTGCGGCCGCCCAGTCTCGGCCCCGTGTCGTCTGGGTGCGCCGCGGGCCGGTGAGGCGACGATCTTATCGAGGCCTGTCTAAACTGCCAACCCTAAAAATATAGGTAGCATAAAATTAAGGTACACTGTAAAGCAACCTATTTCCTTTGATATTTCATTTTATTCGTAACTAAACTTTTTTTTAAAATTAAAAGTCTAACATGTTTTTGCTTTGACCGGCATAGGTATAGCTTGAGGAAATCGGAAGTAATTTTCATAAACAAATGAAAAACATAAGGAAAACCATGGAGATCTAATTAAATATTTGTGATTCCGAACAGGTTGCAAAAGAAAATTAACAGAGCAGGGACCTTATTAGAGTATTATCGGATAATACATGTATGTACTTTACCATCCTTTAGAGTATACCGGATGAGCGGTAGAATGCTTGACTTGAACTTAATCAAGCATCATTAAATGTACAATGTTCTGTTCCCAGGCAATACTATTTACTGTAGTGGCCAAGAGTTTTACTTTTCGAATTATAAATTTGAAAATGAAAATAATATATCTAGTTTTAATTTCCGCGAATATTAGTGGGTTGCAGGTATGCACCTCCCTCCCGCCCGCTATATTATGCACATGCAAGATTACAAGGCAAATGCAAGGATTTTATGCACATGCAGGAAGGCAAAGCAAAACCCAACACCAATACCGACACGTGTTTCGCCTCTCCACGAGGCATCCTCATTTTCATTTTCAAATTTAAAATGGATTTCCGCAAAGTAACGCCTGACTCAATCAACTTTTCGAATTATGTATAACAATAACCGACCACCATATTTAGGCAACCAATAAACGGTTAAATGGTTTAAATATTGCAGAGAATATGTTCAATTTACAAAGAGGTAAGGCAGTAAAATTAACATAAAAAGTCAAGTGATTCCCCTATTCTTCAAAGATTATAACAAGTTCGGCTACTGAACGAATCTTTCCGCACAAACTTCTCCACTTACACTTTGCATTCGCTATCTTCACCCGAGTGGGGAGAAGTGGGATTTTTTGTAAACGCTCATTACATTTAGAAGCGAGGGGATTAAGATCCATTCTTAGGGATCCAACTTAGACAGGCGAAGGTCGACGAACCCATTCGGATATCTTAGACTAATCTAATAGTCGTGGTTTTATGCTAAACGAGACGAGGATCCCTATTATTCCAGACGTTCATATTTTTGGCTGGGTAGGTAAACTGTAACTTTAGTGTTTGCAGTCATAATGAAATGCAATGTTTGGATTTCCTCGAGAGGTTTCTCTACGTCAGGAGTTACTTCAGGCTTGGATTTTGAATGAAGATCGTGTAAACAAAAGCATAGCGTATGATTTAGTGAACATCTCGTTATTTAAATGGAAAAAACATTCTCATACATTTGAGCCATATTAATAGCCTGCAATTCTTAGAAGTAATCTGTCGAGATCACACATAGAATAGAATAGAATAGATTGTTAGTACATAGGCACTTGCTATGTTACTAGGTCAGTGGAGCTACAATTGGTCACAGCGTAACGATATCTGTTGAAACAGCACTCAGCAGCCCTATCAGGCACGAGAACGAATGTGGAAGTGACAGTTTATTTCGTTAGCCACTTAGCAGCCGATTGACCTGGGAGAGCGCACCGCTCACTCACTCACTCACAAACACACACACACGGTTAGATCCTGACCTTTAGGAGTAAGTGTTGTACAAGTTTCAGCTCTCACACAAATAAAATTTCTATCTGCTAAAATGTTGTGGTAGCTTTGAAGTTTCATGACGTAATTAAAAATATCAGTACCAAAAAAATGTTTTTGATAAATAATATTCTGAGAAATCTTTCAGTCTTTAATTAGAGAAATATAACCCGAAGCGTTCTTAATTACAACCAGAACCGACATGATTTATAAGCTCAATGATTACACAATATTTTTAAAAGTAAACCAGCACAATTTTGCCTGTAACAAACTCTAGTTTGAAATATTGAACGTCTAAGTATCAAAATGTGCTTTAGCTGTTCCTCTCTAGAAACGCTAAAACAATCGTCAGTCGAAAAATAAATCGGTAGTTTAGTGAAGTTTTCACATTTTCAAAGATACGGCAGCTCGCAAAGTTACCCGGAGCTCGACATTGTTAGTTTTCAGTTTAGAGATCGCGGGTTAAGCTAGGATACAATTGAGATTGTTGGACGTCGCTGGCGCAACCCATGAGGTTCCAGAGCGAGTTATATTGCAGAATTCCTATCTTTAGGATAGATTCCTTGCAGAATGCTTTGGGAATAATTTTCGAGCCATGTAAGGTTCTTGTGATCGCATTTCTTCGAGCGAGCCTTGATTACGGTTATTTCTAGTAAGTAGTGTATTATCATTTTCTCAACATCTTCTTTGTATTTGCCTAGCATTGTAGGACAACCACAGCTTCATTAATTATTCTCTCAAACACTTTAATGATGTATATCTCTAACAATAGAAAGCACCGCTGGTCGCCTGTGACTTGGCCCTGTTTCAAGTTCTTAACTTAGCGGTCAGTGGATTTTAAAGACTTCCTACTTACAGTAAATTCCATTAAACCTCAGAGTTTGTTATAAGTTTCGGGTAATTTAAACTTTACTTATCGTTTGTTTGGTTAGAGTCAACACTATCGGCTTGGTCTTTGAACAGTTTCCTCTAACATGAATAAGATGAAGTGTGTCCAAACAAAATATGCTTAATAAAGATGACCGTCGGCAGACACCGGTAAACTGTATTTATTATTCATCAAGTCATAAAGAAACATAAGAGTGTAATGAACACAAAAGTAGTGAACATGACGATCCATCATAATAATCGACACAAACGAATTAGTGGAGGCGCAATGATCGCTGACCTGACCACTGCCAATCAATCAACTTGATCCCGCTAAACACCGCATTCTGTTCTACATGGCCACGTACGAGCGACTGATAATGAACCCTGCGTCGAAAGAATTAAAGATACATTTACTCTAATATACCAAAATGCGCTAAGTACCCACATTGAAGTGATTAATGAAACAGATCTCAATGTACAAAGGAGGTGTTTAATCGTTACATTGATGTATTAGTTCGGCACACTCTTTAAAAAAAGTATTTTTAACGTTGAAAGAAGAACGTTTTAATCTTAGCGGAGAACCATAAATCTACGTGAGACAATGCAGGAAAAACAAGGATCTAACGCGGGAAGAGTGATAAGACAAATGCGATATAAAGCTTCCTGCCGAGGTTATAAGAAGTAATGTTTCTGCTAATAATCCAGACGCGGACATTTCATGTTTTTACGCGAACGGCAACACAGACGTTGCGCAGAAATGACTTTCTTATTTCAGTTTAAATTCCGTTTGGAATTTTCTTGCTGCATGTCTGCCATGTCTGGGCGGTTTTTGTCGAGATAACTGTTGAAGCTTTCGAATGTACTCAGCAACTTCAGACCTGCGGCTACATGATGCTGATAATGGAATAGAACTTCATTTGTTTGTTATTATGTTGTCACTGCTGTCAATGTCGGTGCCGGGTGTCACGCCATAGACAGAATTTTAAATGTGTTCTGTTTTGTCTGTGGTGTGACCAGAGACTCGTGGTAGTCGTGCCCGGTCCTGACATTGTTTTTAGTTTAATTGAAACGTTATTTTCAGTTTGTTTTTAAGTTTGTCTATTTTATTTTTTTGTGCGTCATCTATGGCGGAATAAACGAGTTTTCTTATTTTCTTTTCTTAACCAAAGCAATGTCTTAGTTAGAAGCTGAATATTTGTGCGCAATAACTGAAACTCGATTATCAGTGTAACTTGAGACTATGCAATACTCAAAGCCAAAACAACTAAAGCTAGTCTCGAGTATAATTTATTTGTTCATTTGAATACACACCATCAAGAACTCGTTACGAATAATATAAACAAACGCCTCCATACATTGTGGGCTTTGTTTACTGAGCCTTAACCGTATTTCGTTTGATATCAAAGCTGAATGTATCAGTACATAGAGGCGGTCTTCGTGTGCCGACGAACAAACTCGCGATATGTTAGAGAGGCGACAAACGCATTGACAAAGCGAGCCACTGCTGTGATAGATGGCGCAATTTATCAACTATTTACTGAACTATTCAGGGCCCTTATCGCACAGAAACAAAAACATCTCAACGATTTGCAGAGGTCTCAACGAGACGAGCCGGTATTTACATAAATTTGCGTTAAGTAAATGGGGTCCCATGACAAGTTTAATCTTGTCTTTAGAATTTATTGCCTCCCAGCGCCGGCTGCAGCGTCCCAGCATTTGCATTGGCTAAATAAACATTTGCCCTCAGTTTAAACTGAGACGTCTTCACTGACTTTCTTTCACAAACACTGTTGCTTTTGTGGATGCTGTAAATTATTAATTATTTGCTGGATAAGGTACACAACATAACAACACAACAAACAACAACAACATAACACAACATCAACATTGTACACTTCATTCGCAATAAACGTTTTGACTTTGACTTTGGTGAGGTTTTTATAATTATGTACCTATATATTTTGAGACACGCATTTAAAGTTAAATTTTCAGTTTTCTATAATAACATAAATCTGAAAAGTTAATTAAAAGGTACCTAATATAAACTCGACCAAGCCAAAAACATAGTTACAATTTATTAATTAACCAAAACGCGGTAAAAGACGAAAGTACTTCTCTTACAAACAGAGCTCTATCATCACTGAATAAATCGCTTACAACTTTTGGGTTCTCATTGAATTACTCAACGTGAAGGTTAACCTTCCCCGCGGACGTACAACTCCAACGAGATCTTCGTTCCAATAATTTAATTACTTAAACTCATAACTCTTTTAGCCTTCAAATAAAAACTTAAGTGTCCGTTAATATCATTTGCGAGCACGCCAAAAACTTTTCATTCGTACCAACCACGATTAGACACCCTATTTCGAAGCTCCCAAGGTCGAATATAGCTTGGGTGAATTTAGGAAGCCTGCAAATGTCTAATTTGCAAATGGAGGCATGTCGTAGGCCGCGCAATTTGGCTTAAGCGAAAACTCTTAGCACACCGTTTGCGAACGCAGTCCCGTGGAAAAACAGAGTATATTTATGATTACTGCTGTTACATCGACGGAACTTTAATTATTTTATCCTAAGTAGCTGGGTTGTTGATTAGATAAGAAAAAAAGGAAACTCGCTTCCGTAGCAACGACTTCGTGAGGTGATTCTCACTGTTCTGAAAATCATGTGTAATTACAAAAGGCTTTGAAATTACCTTGATTGGTGCAGATGTTTTATGTTTCAAATAAAATGTTTATCCTGAAGAGTCTCAGTATTTGTATACTGGCATGTAAAATTGATGTAAGTCACTAGTCAGAGATTATTTTAATTCTAGGCAAACGTGCTCTATCCTTGACTAAATACACTACATTGCTTTCATCAAACAAGGTCGTGGACAAAGATAAGCCAATCGTTAATCTCATCCTAAGGTAGCTAAAGTAGTTGCGGAATTTGTTTGATAGTCACCGCGGCCCTGGAATGCAAAGGGCATTAGGGGGAACATGGGAGGATTTTAGTCAGTAAGAGTCTGACACTCCCTTCTGCTCCGTCCAGAGCAGGAGAAGTCATTTGATGATTAGCATAAAGCATAATCAGTCTTTTAACGTTCCCACTGCTGGGACACAGGCCTCCTCTCTAGGAGAGGGAATGGGCCGTAATCCATCACGCGGGCCCAGTGCGGGTTGGTGAATGTCACATGTCTTCGAAATTTCGAATTATTGGTTTTAGCACATGCCGGTTTCCTCACGATGTTTTCCTTCACAGTTTTGAGGGCAGTGGTGATGAAAGAAATTACGTTAAGTAATGTACCTAGCTGGGTTTGAACCAGCTACTTACAATTCGTAAGTCGAGGCCGTTACCACTCGGCCAGCACTGCTCTCGGCCACCTCTGCTCTTATTGATGATCATCCATACAAAAAAAAAGGTAGATGAAATAATTTTGTTTCGATAACAACAGTGGATGAAATTTATTGCAATTTTTAGTTTAGTTACCACCGACCGATCGAAAGGAAAACACCACAAACTATTACTGAATCTACCGTCAAACTGTGATAGGTACAGTAAATACAGAACACCACCCACAGCGTGCAACTTTGCCCACAAGCAGCCCGAGCACGTCGGTGACTGTCTATAATAGCCGCTGTTATCTCCTTACCGAAGCTTTCATTTAAGTTCGTCTTGTTCGCTCCGTCGACATGCTTTGTCTAATGCTCAGTGTAACGAACTTCGCACTTTTTATGATGATTAACTTGAAATAGAGTTAGTTATGGATAAGAAGTGGTCTTTTGAAACGGTGGTCTGTTATTAACTACTGGGTTTTTCTAGCAGCTTTACATTTGTGGCCTGTACCATAAAAATCGTAATCGTTTCTCGGATACAAGGGCAGTATAAGACACGCGGCACTAATGTAGGTTGCTCCAAATAAAATATTTAATAATAAATAAAAAAAAATTTTATATGGGTGAAAAAATATTTTTTTTCTGGGTATCGAAATGCGTACTCTATTTTTTTATTAACTACAGAGACTTACTCAAATACAAAATTTAATCTTCCTACGACAAATTAACCCGTGCTGACAGTGCTCTGAAGATTTTGAAAATTGCTGTTTTTAACCCTTTCCATTGTGTAGCTAAAAATCAATTGAAATATTTAAATTTTATAAAATATTTGTTAAAAAAGATAAATTGCAGATCAGGCAGGATATTTTACAGACAGCATATCTGTATCAAGACTGTAGAAAGGGAGCATAGAAATCTGTTTGTATGCTCCTGAACACAGCAAATCTTCTATTGTTTTATTACTAAAATATCATGTGGCGATATCTGTGTCTGTTGCAATGGTGGCAGGATTTCCAGTTGTATCTAAACTTTTTGAACAAGTAGCCCTGGCTACTTGTGACTTCGTGGATTTTCGTTTCGAAAACACATTTTGCAAGCAAAGAGTAGTCATTTGTTGTCTAGTTTTTTATCCAAAAATACACAAACTCCTTTTAATCACCCTGTATGTATTAGACGCAGTTGTATTTTGTCATCGAGGTTCCAGTCATAAAGTGCGTTCAATACAGCTTTAACTAAGCGTTAGAAATTTAAAACTTTGAAAAATAAGGGACACGCTAATGTACGTACGAAATTAGTTCTTTCTATTCTAAATAATATCTAAGTATATGTATCTATACTAATATTATAAACAGGAAAGATTTGTATTTTCAACCGACTTCCTTCAAAAAAGGAGGAGGTTCTCAATTCGACTGTTATTTTTTTTTGTATTTTTGTATGTAACGAACAAACTAAAAACTATTGGACCGATTTCAAAAACTCTATCACCATTAGAAAGCTACATTCACCCTGAGTAACATAGGTTATATTTTATCCCCGTATTCCCACGGGAACGGGAACCACGCGGGTGAAACCGCGGGGCGCTGCTAGTCTGCTATAAAATAAAAGCTTTTGTTAAATATACGTACCCAGTTAGAGTACCTATGCTTACCTTCATTATCTTTTCTTATTTATTTTACATATATTTTACTAGCGCTGAAACGACTGATTAGCACCAGCAAAAAATCGCAAACGAGACCCTAAAATACCAATTACTGTTTAAGCACCCAATATTTTGCGATTTTCCTTACAAGTAATATCATAAATTACCCTCAGTCGGTACTCGAGTCCCAAGTTTGTAAGTTAACGCTAATTATCCGTATTTCTTGCCGACTATTGGACTAAAAATGTACATTAGGCTTTTTCGCTGATTTCTCGCAAAAACTGCTTTGCGGTCAACAGTACCGGAGGGAGGGAGGGCAAGGGAGGGCGATTTATATCCCTCTCATCCCTTGAGGATTCTCTTATCGACTCAACTCATACCGCCTGATATATGACCGGGTAGTGGAACGGAAAATCTGGTTTATATGTTTCATTTAGATTATCTGTACAGCGACGGGCGGGCGGTTCATTCAAGGGTTATTAGAGAGGGGTATTCAGTTCCGTATTGCTATTAATTGGGGAGTCGTTATAGTGCCATCTGGGAGCTGCGTCTTTATTGGTCGGTCGATTTACTTTTGTTTTAATTTAATTATCTTAGTTGTTATTAGTATATTCCAACAAATAAGATTTTCGTGCCCTTAGTTAAGGCCGTCCTAACCTTTTCCCAACTATACTGGGATCGGTATCCAGTTAAACCAGATTCAGATTTTATGTGGAAAGACTGCCTATCTAATCTCCAAAACCCAGTAACTGGGGAACGAGGTACTTCATAGAAAGACTTATTTCAGTAAATACAAAAAAAAATAGCCACGGGCTCCTGTCATTTCGAAATGAACGATGCATTAAAATAATTAAAACACATTGAGGTTTAAACGGTTTTAGTCCGACCTATACAAAATTAGGACCATTACAATAATTGTCAGCAATTTACCTAATTCATAAACGATCACCCACAAATCCAGTAGCTTAACGGAACCCTTTGAGCGAAGGGTTCAGTAAGTCATTAATACACGTCCATACAAACACGACGTGTCGCACATGCCCCTGGTGTTATTAATTAAGACTCCGCGGTTTGTGCTCCTCCACCATTTGTTGAACTGAACATAATGCTGGGCGTAATAAGGCGATGTGGTTTGTATGGCAATATCACGCACGATTTCGTGGAGGATCGATCGTAGGAGGGAATTGTGGAGGCAAGATATTAGAGTCGCGGTTTACCTTGAGAAATGCAAAGATTGAAACTGTTTACGAAAATATCAAAATGAATTCGACTATGTGCAAAAATGGGGTTCGGCGATGATGATCTCATTTTTTCATCTGCCTAGTCTTTTCCCAACTATATTGGGGTTAGCTTCCAGTCATACCGGATTCAGCTGAATACCAGTATTTTACGTGGAGCGGCTGCTTACTAGACCTCCACAACCCATTAATTGAGCAAAACGGTACTTCTTGGCAAGATTGGAGTCAGATTTACTGGCTTTGACAATCCGTAACAACTGCCAAAGATCTACAAATGATAGCCGGACCAACGGCTTAACGTGCTTTCCGCGGCACGGAGGAAACTCGGTATGTTAAGATGGTCATCCATCCATAGATCAACTTTGGTAATCGTTGCTTAAACTTGAAGATCGACCCGTACGGCTGTTATTCTTTCGCCACGACCTCCTCCACTTAAATAGTCCAACCAAAGTCGCTCATGGATACAAAATTCCACAAAGGATTCACATTGCCAAGGATAGGCACAGATGGCGAAACAGCGACAAGAAAATGAATTCACGTCGGAGGAGTCATGACCTACGGTATTGCGGAATATGAAACAAGAAGGAGAATATAATTTTTAAAAACATTGAGAGTATTTTTTTAAACATAGAAATTTTCATCACAAAACGATAGTCAATAAATCAACGTAAACAACCATAATTTCTATACAATAAAGTCTCGAAACAATCAATCACAAGCCACTACATTCATTGAAAGCCAGCTTCCTTTCATAACGCTATCGCGGCCATTTTTTACTTTTTGTGCTCGGCTCCCGATGATCTCCGAGCGTGGAGCGTTTCATCACATGTCATGTTCGTCAGTAAATCATCCCGCGCCGCCGGCTATCTCCACTCGACCGAATAACACCCCTTAGACCTTACGTTGGGAAGGTGAGCTTCAGAAATACCAGTTGGCTTTTCAGTAAAGACCGACTGAAGGTTCGGTTTCGGACAGTTCCGCCGCAAAATTCTAGTTTCGGCCAGAGTTTCGGATTCGGTCTAAAATTTACCGAGATTCCGGCCCCGCCATAACTTAGTGTTCGCCTTTGACGCGCATCGGCATGGTAACTTAAGATTAAGAATAGTATTTACTGGCAAGAATTACGAAGAATATAAATGTTTTTGGATGAGAAATCATCAAATGACTTCTTCCGCTCTGGGCGGAAAGGGCTCCGACGAATTTGCCTGTCTACCTAAACCTCTTGTATAATATACCTTCGAGACACAAGACTGGTTTAAATGAAGCTTTTGATCAATAGTACGTTGAGACAACTCTTGCTGGATTAGGATAACGACTTGACCGGCTGCTATAGGTATGATTTCCATTTTATTTTAGCTTCATTGTTCTACGGCAGTACCACCCATCTACTCGTATTAGGGCATAACTCAAAATATTTTAAGTAAAAATACCATTTATATTTTGTAAAACATCGGTCACATGCTTCAGAAGGATTCCGATCACATTCCTAAATAGGATGGACGAGGCAAAATGAAGCCAAAGCAACGAGCATTGGATTGACGTGGAGTAAAGTGAAGCATGACACTGAAGAACGTTCACGATGGAAAACTATTGTCGACGCCTTCTGCCCCAGCTAGCATAGTCAGCCTTTAATGTTCCCACTGTTGAGACACAGGCCTCCTCTCTATAAGAGGGTATGGGCCGTAATCCACCACGCGGGCCCAGTGCGGGTTGGTGAATGTCACATGTCTTCGAATTTTTGATTCTAGGATATGCAGGTTTCCTCACGATGTTTTCCTTCACCGTTTTGAAAGCAGTGGTGATGTAATAATTATACAAAGTAATGCGCTTGGCTGAGTTTGAACCCGCGACCTACAATTCGTAAGTTGGAGCCGTTACCACTCGGCCACCACTACCCCAGCTAGCGCACAAAAGATATCAAGTAAGTCATTTATGAAACATCTCTAACAAAAGACATGTGTTTGTTTCAGGTACGTAAATCCACATTTCACGGCGGCACCTACAATGATAATTGCGTTGAAATTATGCAAGCATACAAATCTCGGTAAGTATTACCTGCCGCTACCTGTACGCACTAAATTACGAGTGGGAGTCGAAGCTAGTGTGTGGGGATTGTTGGTACAGGCCTTAGTCACCCCATAAATCACAATGTAACCATATGTGTGTTATTCCATTAGTCATTTAGACTTTAAATAACCACGCATTATCTGCGTGGTCTTCCGCATTCACTTTTTCAGGGTCATGAATTGCAACTATTGCATCTACTTGCTGCAACTCTCTCTGAAATAGTATCTCAAAGATTCATAAAATTAATCATAATATTCTTTTAAGATTCTTTTCTTTTCAGTTCCTTTTTTGTTTCTATTTTTTTCCGGAAATGTGTTTTACGTTTTTTTCCCCATGATACAAATATTTAAACTCACCTGCCTACACAAACAGCCAGACCCAGAACAACAAGTAGTCCATACAAATATTTGTTAGTTGCGTAAATAAATGCTTTCAGAAGTATTACTTTTATGCAAATGCCTGTTACACGCATAATATGAAGTTAAAAGCGTCCAGCTAGTTGAACACCCAGTTTTCGCAACCATTAGACCTTCTGCGAGTGCCCTCTTCACTGGCAACTCATTGATCCCTAGAGCCATGGAGTGGTAATAAAAACTCAGCGTAGTATCCGCCTCCACGATGATTAATGCACTTCTGCCAACACCCATGAAGCTGAGGGTCCAACAATGGATGGCTTTACACTCGCGACTCTATTGTGTATGAATACTCCAAGCTTAAGGCTTCCAGTGCTCAAGTTGGGCTGGCAGGGACCAGCGGTCAGAAGAGATGCGAGTGGTTTTCCTGCAGCAGGATAAGCTTGTCAGCATCCTGGTTACTCTAATTAGATTCATGTGTGGCATACGAAAAACTGAATTTAAATTTCTTATAACTGCTATATCTGAATCAGTTCAGTTTCAGACTAAAAATTACGATTATATACAAGACTTGAGTATTTGTAGATATACAAACATTGTTGGAATCCACTCTGAACGTCCGCCCTATAGAATCCTTATTCTAAAGAATGTATGAATAGGATGAACCCAACCTCCCGATATAATAGTCCAGTATATCTACGTCATTTCCGTCTATATCATTAATCATAATTATGTCAAATGACACTGAATAAAACCTTTTGCTTACATACTTTCACGACATTCCAGGATTACGGTTAAAAATATATTGCTATTTAACTCTGGTAAGTAGGTAGGATTTTCAAATACACCGAAGTATAAATATTTTGTACATAAATTACAATTATCGTGATATTAATTAGTGAGTCAAGTGAAAACGTTCAAACGCTAGGTTACCAGGAGGTCATAAATCAAAGGATTATGTCTTTATTATGTTAATGTTGTATTGTGGAAATTTATCAATTAGCGAGTTAAGGCGGCTTCGGCTGGATTATTATAAGAACTTGATTTAGTACTCGTGAATGAATTATTGCTGCCAATGATTGAAATGTTAAAGTTTCAATTAGATTTAAGATTATTGGAATCGGTTACTTTATTTCTTAAGAACAACCCACGTCTTATTACGAGCTTATCATTTCATAACACTTTATGCTAACCATTGATAATCTGATAAGCTTGCGTTGTATTTCTAGCTTAGAATATCACTGACTGCCAGTACTTCACACATTTCGTCTATTAGGAACAACGTTTATCCAATTAAATTATACTCATTACCGCTATATAGCCATATGATTAATGTAACTCGAAGATAATTCCACGCTTATTAAATCATAAGCCCGACTAGAAAGCGTCTAATTTCCCGACAAACGTCCTCCATTAACAGAGAATGAAACATAGTTGAATTCCTTCACAGTGCATTGATGTCACATTAAATAACGTGACCCCAATAACACTAATACAATATCACAGGGCTGTCATTAATATTCCGTTTAAGAAATTCATAATTGGGCGATAAATAAGCTTTCTTATTTAATAAGTAGTGAAGTGCTGCGCGGGCGCCGCCGACGTCATAAACGTCAGCGCGCGCGCGGCTCCGCTCGGGCCCGATGATAGCCCGTTATCGGTCGAGCTCGGAATTAAAAGCGAGTTACAACTGTGTTTTACAGTTACATAAAATATAATGAAGCGGTAAAGCTTGTAATGAGGTAATATAAAATGTTATGCGTTAGGATTTTTAAATATTTTTTTTTTATTACATATGGATATAGAGTCCGTTTGTGTGTGGGTCAGTCGATATTTCCAGTTTGTATTTCAATATTTAATCATACCAATTTTTTTTTGTCATCTAGGCACTAGTTACCTACAAAACTTGAATCACTAGCTGAAGTTAAATTGACTATTGATACCAGTGGCGTGCAGTGGTTCACCCCAGAGAAAATGTCCAAAAAAAAAAAACACACCACATTATTCAGGGTTGAAATTTGGTGTCTTTTTTTTTAAATAGGCTATTTAAAAATAAAAAATAAAACTCATTTCATTAAAAATCAACCTTGAATAGTGTGGTTATTTTTTTAAATTTATTTGGACATTTTCTCTGGCCTACCCTAACTCAAACCACTGCACGCCACTGCTTGATCTTCAATAAAAGTTCTAGAAATATTAAGATTGTAGTAAACTTTGAAAAGGTACTCTGAGACGCTTATAATTATTTCAAAAGAAAAATCCGATTAACTAATATCTTAAATACTTGAGTAGTTTAATAAGACCTGCTCTAGTAAACTCTTGCCAAGTAATACTCTTAAGTAGTAGTACGAGCCTTATTCTTCGTTCACAAATAGTTCTTACTTACCCAAGTAAACCCAAGAACCTCACTAGTGCACTTCAACATAATAAAAGTGCCATCACCTCTGAATGTTAAACCATTTATGGTAATCACAGTGAAGACATAAAAACTCTATGGAGTCTATGGTCGATAGTTTTGGAAAGCGTTGATTGTAAACCTTGGTTTATGACTTGGCCGAATCGATCGATCGTGACGAAATGTTTGAAATTGAGAATAAATAACAATAAAATTGTATACAGAGATATCGGGAGACTGAAGAGGGGTGTGTATGAATATTGAGTGGTGAAACTATTTTCGCGTGTGGTACACGTCTCCCCACAGTAAAAAGAAAGCTAGAAATCAAACTATTGAAACAAGCACGCATAAGAACGACAATCTTTTATTCCTGTACCTTTTTATGTCCCTTGAGGTACACAAGACGTGAATAAATTATACAATACACCGTATGGCACATGCACTTTGATCCCCTGGGTTAAGTATTATTTTAGGAAGGTCCAGGCTTTCGCATTGATATTAAAAACTGGTAATCATTTAAAAATGCAAACAAACCTTAAGAAAGCCGCGCAAACAAAGTGGCCAGTGATCTGGCCACTCACTACAAGTTCATCTTATTAAATCGATGACTTTAGACACTTTAAACTAGTTTGCATGAGCCATATTAAGGAATATTATTGTGTAAATATTAAAAATACGTTCGAAAAGCAACTAAAACTCGTTTTTTTTTTTTTGGAATGGACCACTCGCAGTTCAGCACACTAAGGCTGGTTACTGCTCAACCGGACAATAACTAAAACTCGTCCTTAAAAATAAAGTTGAACATTTTGCCCGCTCTACATATTCCGACCACGTAAAAAGGTTCGTAAATTTGTAAAAAAAAACTATAATTTTACAACAGTTCCGAGTTCGCACACATATTCTACCTCATTTTCTTAAAATTTCCTCCGCAGTCCGCTCGTCGAGGGGAATTTAAAATTGTACAACTTCCTTATCCGCAATGGCGCAAAAGGAGTAACGCATTATGCAAACTATCTTTTTAACAACTGTGTGACATCGCTATAAAATTCTAGTCTTAGAAAACTGGAGAAGGACTTTAAAATACAAACAAAATATCACGCCTGTGAGGAGCTCGTGGATAAACAACTTTAAGGTTAAACAACATGTGCCGAGGTCGCTCTGTGGATAGGTGACCATCTTAACATACAAAAAGCCGTACCTAGGAAAACACGTTAAGCCGTTGGTGCCAGTCGTTACGGATTGTCAGAAGCCAGGAAATCTGACACAAGCCTTGCCAAGATGTACCGTGTTCCCAGTTACTGGGCGGTCAGTTAGACAGTCGCTCCATGTTGGTATTCAGTTGAATCTGCTTTGACTGAAAGCCTCTTCTAAATTAAATTGGGGAGTTTAGTTTTGCCGTTTTCACACCTACATTTTTTTTACTCGAGAGGAAATAGAATTAGGGTACCTATACTTAGCCAAATACCGGCAAACATACATATTATTGTTTTTTTTTTAATTTAGAGAGAGCCCCACACTAGGAATTTCTCCTGTGTCGTGTGTGCTTTTACAAATATACAATCTCACATACACAAACAACCAGATCCGAAACAACTATCTGTAGGTCCATACAAATATTTGTTCCGTGCGGGAATCGAACCCACGACACGTAGCGCAGCAGCCAATCGCTCAACCACTGCGCCAACCGTGTCGTCGAAGTAGATAAGGTCCATATAGAGGTACATAGTAAGGGGTGAGCCTAGTTCAATTAACTTGCCACTAATCTGGACTCCGAACAACTGCCCGAATTTGAACCCGTTTTCATTATCAACATCTTATCATTTTCCATTTTCATTTAAAACTGATCTTTAAATTCTCAACAGACTTATTAAAAGTCTTCCATTGTATAAAGCAGTGTCAGTAGCAAAGAGGTCTGAACTCGCCATAATCTTTTCCTTTCTTTTCAATTATTTCCCTTTATGAAAAGTTTGTATTGTCGAGCCGAGAGAACTAGGAAATAAGTTGTTGAAAGCAGTGGAAGTTGATAAGCGGGGCGGGTCGGCCAATGAGCTTAATTTGTAAAAGTCACGCGAAAGATAAACTCGTTTAACTAATAGAACTTAGTCGAAGTATCGAGTGACGTCGTCTCCGCGGAGTGACGGTGCGATTGGACATTAGAATATTTGAACTGAAGATTAACTGTACCTATTTGGTAAACGCATACTATCAAATACTGACAACAGATAATAATGTACAGGATCTGAGTTCGAAGAAGGAAGTAACTAGAGAACAGGGCCAACTTGATTAACTTTTGTTTATTATAATTTTTTGTATGAGTCATGCTTGGCGCAATTAAATTATTTTTATTTCTTTGTAGTTATTAATTTTATCTTCTTTGATTCATCTTATCTTATACTTTCATATGAGTATACCATACATATTTATTTTATGTATATACAAAAGTTTGAATAGGTGGATGGATGTTTGTGTCTCAATATTTCTGTAAAACACACTTAAAAATACTTTATATTCTACTAGCAGCACCCCTCGACTTCATCTTCATAGTTCCCGTTCCCGTGGGAATGAGGGGCTAAAGTATAATCTATGTTACTCGCTAATAAAGTAGCTGTCCATTGGTGAAAAAATGATTTAAATCAGTCTAGTAGTTTCGCAGCTAATTAGGTACAAACAAACATAAAAATCTTTCCTCTTAGGACAGAAGATCTATGATATGTATTTGTATCATTTGACCAATACGAAGCCCTTCGTATTGAAATTAAAGGCTATGAGAGAATTGCCTCTATAATAAATAGCAAAGGCTTGCGACATAACCTGTAACCTGTAAGTATATCAAGCTACAATAGATTGAATTAGCATACACTTGGAGAATATAATATGACCTTTGAGGTTTATAAACGAGTTCTAGAGTGGAGACCGCGTCTCGGCAAACGTAGTGTAGGACGTCCTCAGGCACGGTGGAGTGACGATTTGCGCAGGACGGCTGGCAGAAACTGGATGCGAGAAGCCGAAAATAGATCTAAGTGGCGTGCAATTGGAGAGGCCTATGTCCAGCAGTGGACTGCAACAGGCTGTTGGTGATGATGATAGCAATAATGTTGACGCGCACAGTGCGTACTGCTCCGGTCAGCTTACGTGGGAGCTCGACGTGTCAACAGTAACATAGAAATATTATGTCTGGGTCAATTTCATAAAATTGTGAATAATGGCAAGATTAACCTTTTGATTTTAAACCATTTAACATTATTGTACGTAATTTAAATGTAAAACGATGTGTTATCCCAATGTTACAGAAATTAAGAGAAAATGTTATTATTTTTTTGTTGCATTATTTTGAAGTGTTTGAGTGCTCGAAAAAGCAATGTCGAACGAAGTTTTCTGAAATCTTATATCCTTGACAAAGATTGATTTTATGTAAACTACTTTTAAACATCAATCCTATTTTATAACTATAAAAGTGGAAGTGAGTCTGTTTGTTTGTTACGCTAAACTGGCTGAATTAAGCACATACCTAGGTACACAATGACCTGGAATATAGGCTACTTTTAATCTTGTTGGTTAACTTCCGACCTTCACACGGGTGAAACTGCGGCCAAAAGCTAGTTGAAAATAACCTCACGTAACCCAGCAGATTTTGATGTCATTGTACTTAGAGTAAATATGTAATTGTGTGTTACAATTTGGGTAAAAATTTACTCAACTTACATTGTCACAAATTTACTCAACTGATTTGATTACATAAATTAATTTTCGTATGTTATTTCTACTGAAATTCATATTGTTACAGACTTGTTTTTTTTTTTGTGTATTTTAAGTAAGGAAACTGGATTTACTTGATACACTCAGAAATAACGGGTGATGATTAGATTTTTATTACTAGATTATGTCCTTAATAGACAATTTTAATCGAAACAGCAAACCATTTTTTTTCACGCATTGAACACACACACATCTAAGTTATTTCTGAAACAAAGAATTTGAAATTGGAAGATTCAGAATCTCCACTCCACTATCGAAATTTTCAGCCCGTGGGACTTTATCAAAGACTATGACCGTTCTTCACACGTTGCCATATAACCTGCGTCACGTTATCGGGGCGCGCCTATTACCCGGCCAGCTGCCCCATTAGCATGCTCGCATATCGACGCTAACGAACCCTTGTGGCCGCACTCATGCGCACAAATTATACCAGCTCAAATAACGACCACGAGGTAAAGCCTAAATGATGAAAATGTGTTTGGAACAGCACGCTTCATGTTTGTTTGGATAAAAATTGAGTTTTATTCACACTTTGCTCCCGTGTTGAAAATATTCAGCGAGAAGTGTAGCACTTCTATTTGGCAGACTAAATGCGGCGCTGTTTTTCGGAACATTTTAAATAGTCGCTTCCACTTAAGGTTCCGTCGTTGCTTAAACCTTTTATCCTTGGAATGTGAGCCCTGAACGTTGCATTAAATATCTAGACAGTCCAGCTGAGTCTGGTCATCTGGTAAGCTCACTTACCTCCCAAAACCACGTCACCCGGCTGACCGCGCGGCCTCTCGCAGACGAATTAAGGATCAAACTGTAATGGCCCATCCGCCTTTATTGTGACTGCACATTGCTACCACACTTTATGAGCGAAACTTAGCTCTAAGTGCTGCCATTAAGGTCGTAATTTGTTCGATTGCGAGTTGTTCGGAGGTTTCGAGGGAAGCTATACAAATTGATCCCATCACAGGAGGATTCAGTTTAAGGAACGCTCGTACGATACACGGGTTGTAGGAAATCACACTATTTATATGAGCATTACGTTAATAGCAGGCTTTGTAGTACTATCGGTTGTTTGGAATAGACGCTATTTTCAACTAAAGCGGTACACGGAACCGAGGAAATGAGATCGCGGGTTTAGATAAAATACGACGTTTTTCAACAATTTGTTCGTGTGAACGCGCTGATGCGAATAGTTCAGTTAGAGGTTTCTATGGCGGAGTGAGATGTTGACAGCAAATTGTTTATTTCTTCTATTCAAACCAATGTTATCAGGGTAAGGTAAATTTAAGACCTCATAATACAATTGAAAGAGAAAGAAAAATATTTATTTATGACTCGCACAACACAAAATAAAGAAAAATTAAAATAAAAGTATTATTAATTTTAACTGTGCGAGGCCAAAAAAGTTCCATATCACAGCATATGCTGCGATATTTAAAAAAAATTTAGTAAATACCACAGCGCTGGCGTTCTGATAGGGCCTGTGATGCCACGGATACACACACGGAACACATACCTGCTAACCTGAAAGGTACAAATACAAATAAAATAAATGGATATAAAATAATGTATAGGTATATGAAGTAAATAAAAAGTACTAATAAAAGACACACAGAACAAATTAATAAATTAACATCGACCAACGCTTAATGGCCCATTGCTCCAGTATCATTTGTCGAAATCATAGACAAATGACGATGAATTGCTAATTGAAGTTATCTTACTCTCACCTCATGTAAGATATTCTTACTATGTAATTAAAGGATGAAACACCTATGAAACAACCAGTCACATAGCACTGTTAGCTCCTCAAAGCTACAAAATGGCAGTTAACCAACATTTTGGCAAGAAACCGCTACTTTTTCCGGCGTCTATAAACGTTGGCAGGTCTACCGTCGAAGATAAAAAGTCAGACCACAACGTTAGTGGACAATAAACTAGCATACGGTTGCTGCGTAAATAAACGCAAAGCCAGGCTTCGGATAGGCCGCGGACACACCAGCGGTGAATAAGGTTTTAAGAATAAAAATATTTATAATCGTATCGTATCGAAACATTACTGGAAGATTCTCCCATAAATGTATTGACCGATTCTCACTAATGAAATGATTGGACAATTCCTTCCCCTAACATTACTGTCAAACTCTGAACTCTTGAAATAATAAAGTAGTTCGTGAAATGGTTGCATAGTCATTTCACGGGGTTTCACACCATCTGTATTCTTAAAAGAAAGATGTGCAGTATATCTTACCTAATACAGTCACTTGTGTTTCCGTGTTTGTTTCATACGCTTAACTAATTTTGATGAATTATGCTTATGAAATAGATTGGGCCATTTGTTAGTGCGGAAAGTCTTAAAGCTGACTCTCTGCCTGGGGATAGCGAAGAATTCTATCAGACTTCTCCTTACTACAACCCTACAGTACCTTCTGGTACCCTAAGTCAGGGGCTTGCGATACAACTACACGATGGGTCCCTAGAGACGGTTATAAGCTAGATACTTAAGTGAAGCCGCGGGAAAATGCTAGTTATCTATTAAGTAGTGACCTAGTGTGCTCCAACCCCTCGTGGCCTACCATTACTCGTCCCATGAACGCAGCCTAACCAGGCTTATAGTACACATTGATGGTACATGCTCCGGCCGCGTGCCAAACGGCCGCCGCGCTGTACCGCGGGTAACACCACATTAACGAGCCCTTGTTTATGGGGACGCAATAATCACGCGAATTTGCCGATCACCAGACAGCTTATGGGCGCCTGGTCACTTAGTCAGAGGTTATGTCACTGCAGATCAGTTAGGCCTTGTAATAAATAATGTGTAAAAATGCAGTGTTTTCAATAATATTTGTGAGGCAGGAAACCAATTCAACCAAACCCAAACTTCAACTTCTTTGTTTTCATATCTTGAAATACTGCAACTGGGTGTTGTCCTTTTTTTTCTGGATGTCAATTCGTAAATGATTTCTCCCGCTCTGGGCGGAGCGGATGGGAGTGTCAGACTCTCACTGACTAAATCCCACCCATGATCCTTCTTTGCATTCCAAAGCCGCGGTGACTCTTTCGAACAAATTCCGCAAACATAGCAGGCACTGACCTTATGGGGCCCCATCTTCGTTGCCGACAGCTCTTTGAGTCACGCGTGGAACACTACGCGCCGTCGACCCGGGCCTGGCTGCTATCGGACGGTGAGCCCTGAGAACTTGGGTGTTGTCCTTGGGTATACATTCATCGGACTATTGTGGGTTGGTGTCTCATTTCATTAGAAATGTCTACCGGGTGGGGTCTTTGGGATCTGGCGTGGACCCCTGGTATGCATACAACAATTCCGGGACCCCACAATCCCGAGCTGGAAAAGGCGTGGTAAGTACATTGTAAATCAAAAATAGCAATACCTACTGTTCATAGGTGTGAATAAAAAAAAGACCAGTTTAAACAAAATGTATATTATTATTCAAGCGTACATTTTAAACAATACGCGCATGAAAAAAGATTATTCAAAACGTGCTCTATCACAAAATAACACATTTATGATTTACTGAAAAAAAAAGAACGTGAACCAACCGGGCTCTAAATAAATTGCTGTGAATTTGTTCATACTAAAAACACTCCCTTAATAAAGTGTTCAAAATTGTTGGTGTTATTAACTTAACTACGTATTCATACCCTATAATTTAGCCAGTCGAGGAATTCACCCCTAAACTTCAATTCAGATAAATGGTTATAAATCAACTTTTTATAAATAATATCCCGAAAAATAATAAAAAATAATTGACCATAATTTCGATTCAGTCAAACGCCTAATACCAATTACGTATTCCGAGAACGAGCCATTCGATTTGTTACAACACAAACATCGATTCTATTGTATTCGAATTATAATCTAGTCAACAATCGATTGATAACGATCTCGATCGTGTGACATCTCGATTGGATGCGGGTGTTACGGGGCTTATCTACATAAGTTTATTTACGGCTGTCCCGATACCAGACAATCGGTCTAGTGACGGGAAACGTAGTGAAACAATTCGGTGCTGTCTTTGAAAAAAATTGCGATTAAATTAAAAAGGAAGATGAAATGTGTATTTTTATGAATGAAAGCAATTTAAAAGTATGTACGATTAAATGTGTGACATGTGTCGTCTAGACGATGAAGCATCAGTTACTAACACAACAAATTATATCGCTGCTCAGTTAACGCTTTAACTTTTTTATTTCATGTTCTTTTTAAAGCACTTGAAATCAGTGTTGTCACACGAACACAAAACTCGAAATAATCCGCAAAGTTTATAGTATGACAAAGTTTGAGTAGTCTGTTCTCTGCCGCGTAGTTTACGAGCATAAGCGACTCACTTATGCTAAGTAGATGATGCCAGCTTTACTTAGTTGACAAATGAAATAGGAACAAAGCAACGACGTAGAACTCGTCCCATATTTTGTGAGATTTCTTCAACATAAAGTATAAATACTGTGTATTTATCTTCATGTCGATAATTCTAGACAAATATGTATACTCCCAGTAAAGTTAAGTCAAACTGACTCACTGTTTACAACTGCACTCCGGCTCTTTGTCTCGTTAGTCCCCAATTGGTCGCTGATCGTAATTCGGCTACAATTGATATCGGAAGCTGGTTAATCTTTTCATCTGGCAGCTGGTTTATTAGCTCTTTTTAGTGGCACACAGTTAATTGATTGATTGAATGACAATCGCGTGGTTTTCGATTGATTGAGCTTGAACACTCGGCGCGGCGGGAAATAATTGCGGGCATAATGTGTCGTGTGGGCGCTCATGAATATCAGCTGTACAGATTGTACTGAGTTATCAAATGCTCGGCTATGGTGAGGGGCTAATGATTTATTAATTAGCGTCAACTTCGCTCGCGTTAATGTAGATTCTGACAAAAACTAGTACCTAGCACTATAAACGGTTATAGACTTATTTTGTTCGCAGGGTCCCAGAACTATCTCTGCATCAACATAGACAAAATTCTGACTTTCGCATTTAAAATAATGCGTAGTCGGAAAGTTGGGCTTCAGAATGTGGATTTCAATGAACGTGACTAAGCCTCACCCTATCGAAGCTTTAACCATTCCCTCTATTTTAACTAAAACGGTTGGTAAATATCTTGTCTGCTTCTCAGACCATGTTCTACGTTGACCCAGCTAAGTCGAAACGTGTTCCTATATTGTTCACCTTTTGTTAGATCTAATCTAGACCTGAACGCATTGCCGTGTATATTTCGGGAGCCGGTCGCTTTCCACTGCCTTGCCCACACTTACCTTTGTGCAAAGCTCCTTTCACTGGGAATTCCGCATAGAGCTTACAATATACTAAATAAGACTTTGGCATGCAATTTATCTTTGTGTCTGATTTATTTATTAAGTAAACCAAAAATTAAGTTAGAAATAAGTGTTTACTGATAAAAATATCATATTTGCCATGACAATTCCAGAAATATATGAAATGTAACTAAGCGTACTGAATGATATAAATATTTAAAGTCAATCATTCATATTATGTTTATTTAGGAAATTCCTAGGCAAATATAATGTTGTACAAATCAAATATTTCAGCGGATGTAAACCTTCGCTCTGTAATTGATATCTACACCAGCAGAACAATTTAATTTAAACGTATGTACCTATCTTGGTTAGTCCTTCAATTATTGGATAAAATCTAACATTGTTAAGATTCCTCAGCTGTAGAACATACGCAGTCAAACCAAAACAAAGAGTCATCAGTTGTCAATGAATCTCGTTCAAATAAATCTTAATAAATAACAGTCAGTTCTGACCAGACATCTCTCAAGCCACAATTATATAACAATGTTAACAATCAGATCGGAACAAAGAGGTACCTTTATCTGCGATCGCGTCGGCCGGCGCGTCAACAGCGCGCAGTCGCACAGTCGCACAGTCGCGCTGCGTGCCGTATCGTCGCCGAGCATCGCTCGTCTGATCCCACCATTAGATTGCTCCGTTCGGTACATTCCATTACCAACTACGTACATATTTGACTACGTTATATTGTTATTAATTCTTGATATGAGTATATGAGCTTTGTACAAATATTGTTCGCATTAAAACGAATTCGGTATCGTTCGGCTACATCGCCTTCCGTGCCGCTGAGGTTTGTTCGTTCGTAATTTATGTCCAATGTATTAAACGATGCTATCTTTTCTACTTTCAGTATTGTGTTATTTGAAATGTACAGTTTCCCTCACGATGTTTTCCTCTAAAACTTGTAGGGTTTGCTCTCCGTTATTCGAAAAGCTTTTGACTCGAGTGTCTCTAGAATGTTTTTGAACAATATTATCTACGCTTCTTATCCTATTATCTTCTTAACTCATTGTCATGTTCCAATTTGCAAGACAAGTTCGCGATTTTTGTGTATTAATATGTAAAACATTATAATACAGACAAGAGTTCAATAGATTTACAATACAATACAGATTTATGATTCGAGATTGAATAGATAAACGATTGCAGATAAGATCCGACCAGTAATAAATTTGCCACTTGCAAAACACGAACTGTGCTGTTTTAGAGCACGCTTCCCGTTCAACAATTGTGTTTGGAGACAAAATATGGTGAAACGGTGATATTAATCAACGGTGATCGCCCCAAGCTTTGTGATAAATTATTATTAAGGTGGAGTATATAATGCCAGCAACGGCCAGCAATAAACGTGTCGACGCTTCAGTTGTGTCGAAACCACGGAAATCACAGAATTTAAGACGATGGCTCCAAGATCTGTACTTCTTACCAAGAGTTATCGATAAGTCCCTCTCCCACTAGAAGACACTTATAAAGAAAACATGCAAACATCATGAACAATAGGGATGTTGCCTGAGTAAAAAATATAAGATTATGTTTAGTCCGTCAGTTAGATTATAGAAAAATATTTGACACCTATTTTTTCCTTTATCAAATCTATAAAAACTGACGAAGACAAAAAGCATCAAAGATCAGGAATGGGAGCATGTGACGTCACAGCCCGGTAAAAATTGTAGTGAATAGTGACGTCACACGAGTTTTCAACGCACTGTATCGTCATAATTTTTTGTTTATGTGAAAAAGAAAAAATACGTCTCCAATATTTTTATTGGAAATCTATCTGACTAATAGGATAGTTAACTAAAAAAATCTGATTAGTCCAATCAGATTTTTTTAGTTAACTATCCTATTACGAGAGTTTGAAATAATAAATACTTATGTTACAAGCACCTTTATCACAAAAAAATTCATCCCAAAAAGTAAGCTTGTTTCTTATCCCGTTTTCCAGGAATAAAATAATTATCTTCCATAGGTCAAACGTGAAAGCTGCCTTTTTAACAAAAAATACATTACATTTGGTACAAAAGAAAATCTCGTCCAAGTGACGACTCATCACAGCTTTAGTAAAGGTCCCCCAAGAGAGTCCAGAGCTAAACTTAGTTAATTTTCACTTGTTTCGTTCATTACATTTATGTTTTAAGTAAATTTTAATTTGTTTAACATCTCGTGTTACACTGCGTACAACTGTCTAACAATGTTTTCTTTTGCTTTAGTTTTTGTAACATAAAAGACTGGTTTAAAAATGCAATCCTCGTGATTGTTGCTTTGCTCAAAATGTCGACTATTGACGTCAACTCTTACTGTAGTACATCATCAATGGCATTCATATTTTTCCTTGATTCAATTTGTTTCTGAATTTTCCAGTTCTACTGTTAATCTACAGGTTTAAAGCTGTTGCATTAGCTGTAACTAAAGTATTCGCTCTATCATCTGTCACGATACTGCAATAGGAATAAGTATCATCATAACCATCAATTTGATCAAATTTATTTATTAGTTTGTTATGTACACTTTCTGTCATTGTAATCTGCTTAGCTTTGTTTATTTTGATTAAACTAATGTCGTAAATGTATGTATGTATATTCCCTATGTAAGCGTAAGTCTTTATTTACTAAAATACATCACTAATAGCATGTCTTGAAATACCCAGCACATCGGCTTTAAGCCACAGACTCACAATATAATTTTCGGGCAACCCTAAGCAAATCCCGATATTGGAATAAAGGGATACGTTACTACCTCGCTATTAAGTGGGGTGTGTGTTTGTTGTAATGTAGATTCCAAGACAAACGTCTCTGTTTCCACTGTTTGCTTGCAGCCATTGTTTCGACTTGTTTGACGAGGGATATGGGTGACGGTGAAACCATCGGTTATCTAAGCAAGGAGTTCGGGTAATCGAAGGGAACCTAAAAGTTTTTGTTTGTTAGTATTGTTTTGAGCGCAGGCTATTAATTTTAGTTTGATATGTACATAGTTGTCGGGTTACATCTTAGTTACTCAAGTAGTTAAATGTGTCATTGTCTATCGGTGTAACAACATCCACATTTGTACTCATTTAATGTTAATTATTTTTGTTGCTTGTAGGTTTACATTTATGTCTTTCATCTCGATGCTCTTCTTTCTCTATCTTGACATAAATATCGAATGCCAGTGATAACCATATTACAAGTTGCTATTAAAGGATTAAGTTCTCGTGGACGAGTTGGTTCATAGTTCGTGATATGTTATCGTTCACAGATGGATGTCGTGCTTTGTTCACATAGGTACATATCTACTTAAATAAGTTAAGCCTATCATTTCCCATTGATATTTATAAGCTTTGATCTGTATATTTTGTTACTCTAATTTAAATAAATCAACTCCATACCTATATTATGCCATGCAAAAAGTTGTAGCAAGTCGGATGACATTGCAGAACAATACAAATGAAACTAAGTTTAAAACTTGATGGAATAATGATACTTTATACTTTGGACATATTGCTTACGTGCGTCAAATAAAATAGTTATAGTAAATCTTGTTATAAAACAAATAAAGAATAATTTGCAGAATTGTTCTTTATTTGCTGGTCCTTTGTCTCCAAAATAGACATAATTTATGATCCTGCAAGTCGCATAATATTTTGGTCACGAAGCGAGTAGGATCCAATCTGTATCTTTGGACAGTTCACTTTAAAATTCAAACTAAACACAAATATCACGGTTTAGTTGTCATTGCTTTTGTTTCGTAATCATGAAAGTTCTATTTCAGTTATATATCAGAAATCATACTTGTTTTAACTGTTTATTTTTTATTTTTTACAATGATTTCTTACTTCTTTTGTTACCTACTAACACCGACTCAGTGAAACCCAGTAAACAACTCTTCTGCAACAATACATAAGCCAAGTTTAGTGTTACTTCCGTCACTAAATTTGGCTTTATCATAAAGCCAACAAATAATGCGAAACCGTACACATTTAAACTTGAATGTAATAACATCAATTCTGAACGCACATTCAACAAATTACAGGCACTGAGAACGCCGAGCCTACAATTTAGTGTAGCGGCCGAGCGTGCAGTACCAATTCCGACTGAAGTGCTACGTGCTGAAAGAAGTTAAGTCCAGCGTTATATTTGCCGCTTCACGTAATCCCCGTGTTTTGATACCAACCTTTATTTGGCTACCGGAAAATGTGTTGGCATAGACTAAAAATCATCCAAACTAAATTTTATCACTCTGAGTTCTCTCTAACATTTTCCGCTATAATATTTTAGGCTATGTCCAAAAAGCCTGAAGTCGTGCAGTGTGAACGCGACTCTTGCAATTCGCATACAATTTCCCCAGTATTAGGGGCCGGGATGGGTCATACGCAAACATTTGCCCAAACATTACCCGCTGCCTTCAGCACCGACGCCGCTGAATTATTGAGACGTCCCGTTTTAACACCAGATGCTATTTAGATGTTCTCATGTTTATTAGTTTGTCCCTCGTAATTTGTCATAGGGCTGTTGATGGCTGTAATTTAAGCCATCCCATGACGCGTTGATAGAATAATGTTGGGGAAGTTTGTCCACCAAATGTGCCTCCGGAAGCATTAATCTTCCCAAATATTGCGTAAGCATCTTTAATCTTAAGATCGACGACAATAAGTTTAAAGAGCAATATCTAAGCTACACGAACTATTACTCTGGAATTGTAGCCGTAAGAAATCACGTTCAAAAGGTCCCGTAAAGTTTTATTATAAGTATCGATAGCTGATCCGACATCAGTCGGTTGAAGAATGGTTTCGAGACCGTCGCTATCATGAATGAGTCTGACTGATAAAGGAAAGTACCTGTAGAAATCAAACGGCAGAAAATAAATGTTGTCGAAGGAGGACGGTGCGAGCGAGGATCCGCTCGGGGAGGGCTCGCTGCGGGCGCGGATTTGTCGCTCTCCGATGGCATTTGTTATTTCGCTACCTTCGCTACTTTATTTGTCATTGTCACGGTGTACGGTTTCTTTACTTCGTCAGTTTTTCCTACTGTTCCATTTTCCTTATTTCTTTTAGAGCTTTGTGAATTACATTTCATATGTTATTTGACAAGAAAGTCATATGTTCTTGCCATTGTGCACAACTTGAAGTTTATTTTACCTGGTTCGATTTTGTAACATTGTAGGAATGTAACAGTTTCTTCGAATGGTTACTAAACTTTGCATATTGCTTACTAATGACTGACTTACGAAACTTTTGTTCGTCTCTAAATCAACCTGGAGATATCGCTTTACTTGTATTCCTAATCATCAACAACCATCTAAATGGCTGTTTATGACTGTTTTATCATCACCATTATAATATCAAGATGACCGCCGTAGAGATAACTAAGCGAGTAATTTTATTACCGCCTTCATTCATAAATGTACTCGTAATTCACTAGGAAAGAGGAAACAATTTTATACAACTTTTCATTTTATTAATTGTAAAATCAGACGCGCTTTACGAGTGCAAGTGTTAGAGAGCAGAGGGGCTCGTTGAAACAAATTGAATTTTTAAAAAGCGCTTTTTGAATAAACAAGCTGAGATCAAAGCGAAAAAGAAGATTACTGGGCAAATGAAAGCAATTTATAAAGGCTAGATAAACAGGCTGGAATAAATGAAATAGGGGAGCTGTATCTTTTTACACAGCTCAATGAGTGCGAACAAAGTCCGCGATATGCGTGGCTTGCCTCCCGACTCCACTCCCGCACTGACCGCCGCGTCCGGCGCCCCCTGCTTCCTTATCTCGATTCATTTTCTCTGCTAATATTTATTGCTCTGCTGTGCACTGGTGTTTACTGCTGTTGTGACTCTGTGTCGTCTGCCCTGGATATGTGACGTCACGGGATCACGAGATGTGCTCTCATGCATTGTTGATTAGAACCTGTTTAATGGTTGGTGAAAATTGCGGTGACTACTATGAGAAATTAACTGCTACTAGTGTTCCGTCTATAAATGTTTTATATTGAGCATTTTTAAGTACTTGGAAAGCTTTTGTGTTATGCCTTCTTCTAATACCATTTGAACTTGTAAAATTCTGTACAAATCAGCTAAATATTCTAATTTCTCTCACGAACCCCAACATTTTATAAAGCCTTTAATTTTCAATAATACCATATAGATGTTTCATCGATAACCATTTAAATTCTTACTTGAAACTACCGATTAATATAATTTATCTCATTATACTTATCTCTCATCTGAATAGTAGGTACTAGAGATATTGTTTATACATCTAAATACTAATCGTTACATCTAAGCGTAATAAATTCTCGAGGCAATGAAAGTAAATAAGATTAACTCAAAATAATATCACGACTATAATAAAGGAGACAGTTTACGATGGCGGCGGCGGCCACACAAATCATTACTAACTTGACTTGATGATAAATTTAACTAAATGAGTCAACGAAGCGTGGGCTTCAATAAACTCAAGGAATTTCAGGACTTCGCCTCAATCAAATTCAAATCGAGATTGATAAATTGATAAAATTAATAATTCAAGTTAAACATGAATTCAGATGATATTGGTTGATTCTGTCCAATGATAAATGTTCGAAAGGATAAGATCAATCGACCAGTGTTGAATGAATGTATAGAATATTTAAAAGTGTTTCTTATTCTTGGAATGAAATGAAAAATGAGGTGGACATTTTATATAACATAAACTATGATAAATCCCTTACAATGAATTTTAACATTTTGAATCCTTTTGCTCACAAAATAAGCAGAATGAAGGGTGGTGCTTACACGGCACTTTTCAAAAGCCCGGTGGGACGTTCCAAACTCAACCGTCATTTACGTGCAAAGCGCCACCGAAACATTACGAGGCCTACAGATAAACCTTTTGAAATCTGTTACCAAAATAAACCTGACGCAATTCTAAAGCGCAAAATCATCAAAACATATGCGTGTATAACTTCCACAAACGACAACAAGCGACACAGGAAAATTAAAGGTCGGGCCGCAAATGTCGCATGCAAGTGTTTACGCGGCCAGCGCGTCCCGACCCCTCACACATCTCACACATCACCCGCGTCAGCTCTTAGTGGACGAGCTTAATGAACGGTCTGAGGTCTCATTGGACTGGTCGAGGTAAATTTTCTTAACAGCCCAGTTGGTGCCACACGCCGGTCCTAAACACACACACCCTTCTGCGGACAGATAATTTGTCCAAACTTTGGCGGTGTTAAAGTTTCCGCCTGCATAGTTTCTTTATCAGTTTATATCACAGCCCCAAGTTGAGTGTTGACGAGCCGAGGGATGTCGCCGCACGGTTATTGTTTGTTCGAATCCATTGTAATTGAAGCCGTTATGCCTACTTTAGCAATTATAGAGTCAAAACGATCGGCTTTCAAAATCCGACTAGATCTTTTTTAAATTAAATTACCAAACCACGCTGATTCTGACGCAACTTAACCTTCCTAAAAGGGAAATCCTCATTTTTAACTCCATAACATAAACAGCCCGTTACTCTATTTTAGTCAGACCACAGATCAAGATTTGGATAAACAAGAACAAGCAATCAAGGAAGCCATATAGAGTGATCATTAAGGTGAAACAATGTGCTGTTTGCCATCACGAGAGCGACATTAGAAAGCTGGCTTATTGGCGTCGCTGGCACCAGGAAGAGTAGTAATAAACACTTGACAGTGTATCACTGAGTCCCGCGGTCACGATCCCAGCGCTTCGGGAACTATGCCCGCCGCACTATTTCGGTGGGAAATGCGGGAATCGACGCGAGAACGAACTTACTCTTTATGTTTCACCCGTTCGACCTCCTCGTCGCTGAATAATTTTATTGCGTTACTTGTAGTTCGCCGCTTATTTCGTGTGTAGTTCGTAATCTGTTGTGAATTTACTCGTTGTTTAGTTTTCAGTGTGTGCCGGACAACTTTATGTAAAGTAGGTCCTTTTCTGTAATTAACAAAGTGTGGAACTACCTTGGTCACACAATTAAAGATTAAATGTATGTCTTATTTGTTTACACTAGCTCTTAGTGTTTTACTACTAGATGTCTATCTCCAGATACCTATATTAATATTTTATAATAAATTAACTGACCCGCTTCGTCTGTTTCACATAAAAGAGATAGAGAGAAAAACCTCTGATTTTGCAACATTTTTCACTGATGCTCCACTCCTATTGGTCGTAGCATAATGTTATAGGTACAGCCTTCCTCAATAAATAGGCTATCCAACGCTAAAATAATGTTTCAGTAGTTCCCAAGATCAGCGCGTTCAACCAAACAAACAAACTCTTCGGCTATATAAGATATTCTTAAGTATCGTTTTGAAAATGATGACCTGAATCTGCTTTATCTAATTTTTGATGAAATATTTGTCCTACATTCAGAAAATATGTACTTACTTTGCAAGTTCAACAGTGCGTCGTGTTGCTCGTTGTGATTTACAGCAGACGTCCGCGTGCGGCCCCCGGCGCGATGTATCTTTATTGTTCTAATCTTCACTGTTTACAAACTATTGTAGCATTTTAAAATTATGAACTGCTCAGATAGCACTCCCCTTCCATATCGCCGCCATAAATATCAAGTTTTCTTGATAAATTCCAACTTTATGCTACCTTTTAAGTGTAATGGTTGTTCAGAATCGGTTTAGCAATGTTCGGAAAAGATCTCGATACGTAACTGTTGTTCGTGACTCCAGTCCACATTGTAGTATTGAGGTCAGTGCGACAGAGGTGTGATACCACTCAGACCCACCAGTCGAAAGTCTAATCACCAATTACGAGACACAAACGTGACCAACATCAGCACATCCACTAACCAGTATCATATCCAGGAACAGAACGGCGCTGGTACAACTAAGCGCGTTTCTAATACTTCACAATTACAATTCGCAAAATCTCACTGATGGAAGTTTGCTCGTAAGGCCGCAAATTGGAGCTCGGCCGGCTCGGAGTGATTACATTAGAACATCACGCGTCACCTCGACTCCAATTTGAAGGGTCCAAACTATTTGTCCCAATCGAAACCCATTTGGAATTCAGATGGAATCGAAACGTCTAATTGCTTTCGGTTCAGCTCTTCGCATACTAATCTGTGACTGTGGTCGCTCCTCGTGCTCATATACTACGTGTGCCTTCGTCGACTACATTTACTTGTCCATGTTCGAGTTTCTGTTTCAGTGTTGATAGCAATTTGTACAGAAATATCGTTTCATGAATTTCAACTCATTTGTTCTCCGATCCCAATTCCAAAAGCCAGGAAAACTTTAAGCACGAAATATTCCTAGAACTTTTCCGATTACAATCTTGTTTCAAATAAATACAAATGAGGGTTTTAATCAGTGTCGCAGAACAAACAAGTAATAACAGTAAATATCGGGCACCGCACTGCGGACTGCGATTTTTTTCCAAGTTCAATATTTACGAGCTGGAAACATCGGGACTCGGTATTGGTGTCGCCAACAACTCGCAAGTAGGTGACCGCTCGCCGACAACTCATAAAGTGGAGGAAGTGCCTCAGTTCAGTTCACACCCTCTCCCCCACTTTTTCGCATCTCCCCTTCTCAACTTTTCCCAATTCCACCACAAACTGTAAATAAAGCAAACGATCCGATAACGTGGCTGCTCCAATTTGGTGCGCGGACGAACGGATATTTCACTTTCGTTTCGGCGATACTAAGCTATTTACATTTCGCGCCACTGCTGCTGATATTTACGCCTTCATTCCACTGAAATTGGAATGGATTTAACAAGGTCACGCCGATTCTGATTGCTTGAAGGAAATTGAATGTTCCTATGTACAAACAATTACAAGAGCCCGGGGAGTAGCCGCCACTGATTAATTACTTGAATTGATTTCAAATTGAGTTAGGCGTCAAATTTTTGATCTTTAGAATCAAAATCAAAATGACACCTAAAAGAAAAGGTGGAAAATAACTATTTTCGTACAGATCTGCATTCACTCTAAATCCATTTGAGTTTAATGACTTCATGCTGTTTATACATTTTAAACTCATTCCGTATAAAATTTAATTTTGAATGAGCGCAATTTCTAGAAAATTGGTACAGAATAATATTGTTCTAGATAACAACTACTATCGTAAAATGCTGACTCGAAAATATGGTTAAGAAATGTTGTTATGTGAACAAAATGAAATTGAGCCAAACGAGAATACGAAACTCTAAATGGCTCCACAGAGTTTTGTCCCGAAAGACGTCTAGAATACGTTGTTAGCCAAGTTGACCAAACTTACTTAAACTTCGTGTGCCTAGTACCAATAGGTAAGTTGGAATTACTCTTAAGTACCATTAGCTATTTATAAGTATTCTATTAAATATTTTAAAAGAGTTTTAAAGTTTTGCGGTCTTAAGCCAAGTCAAGAACCAACACAATTTTAATTCACTGAAGATTTCCCTCGACACTCGTCGACCTCTGTAATGATTAGACAAACTCGAAGTTAACAAGAACGTTGTATGGACACAGTGGGCTGCGAGGGAGCCATCCTACTGCTCTATTATTCAAAAGAGTACGAGATTAAATTAAAAATATATAAACTGTCAGCGCGGGAGGGTCTTAAACTCAGCGTTTGACGAAGTACAAAAGTTTAAATTAAATTTGTAGAAGCGAGCGGAGATGGATGCGCTCACAGCCGCACGCGTCCGGCGCGGGACACAACGCTCGGCTAAATAACGACAATCTAGTTTTAATTGCAGCTATTTGTCTCCGCTCCAATGTTGCAGATTGCGTCGCCGATGGACCAATTTTGCACGCTCTTAACGTATTAATTGCAGCACTTACAAAAAGCGAACGACAATACTCCGAAATTCGAAACGATCCACACAACCTCGTACTTAGTATTATCAGCACGTCTCCTGCACCTCTGTGATCAGTGTTTAAATATTCACAAAGGCGAGCTGAGGGCGAGCATTTAAACCACTCGAACGACGCATCAAAAATAATGCCATCATTAAACTTCAAAACGCTCTTTTCAATCCTGTAAATATTGCATTAAAATTTTACGAAATCCAATTATGGAGTCGTAACTTGAAACCGAATTGTAATGGCTATCGTAAATAACAATAATAAAATATTTGGAATGACCATTTAGATGTGTGTAGTACTGATAAGGATGGACATTAGAGGCAGTGCTGGTGCCTTATTAGATCGGTATGCGTGTGATGAGCGCTTATCAGGATTATCTTTTAATGTTATTATGAGTGCTTTATTACAAAGGCTCGTAATGCACGTCAGGCTCAAGTGGCGTGGCCGCGGCGGCCGCGCGCCGTTTTTTGTGGCAGTCGGCGCTTGCGGCTGCCACTCCGTTTTTAATGACTCTATTAAAGAGATTAATAGCGTCTATCGCTTAAAAAACATCCGTACTTTTTTCATTCTTTACAAATTTAATTAATGTCGATATGGATCTTTTCACCGGACCAGTGTTTAGGACGGCAAGGATTATGGCGGCTACCATTTTTTGCCTCATATTTTATTAACATTGATTGCTTTCCTCGCCTTAAAAGGACTTGTTCGATTAGAATAATAACGCATAACATGAGACTCCGCACGAGTATGTTTTAAAAGCTCTCTGTATATTTTACGTCTTATACTGTACTTAATACTGCAAAACTTAATATTTACATAAACGAAACTTGGTCCAAACTAAATTACAAGTCAGCCCTAACGTGCCTGCAGAATATATCATCGTTACAAATCTGAAGCACTCATCTGTCATTGTTAACAACGTTTTATCAAAATTACATTAACAAACAGTATCATGTCAACAAATTGAAAGCTCTCTTGCATCTATTTACATTTGTTTCGCTTGCGTGACGTGCTACAATAGGGTACTTTAGCCGGTTTGCCGGCCACCTCTGGTTTTCGGCCAATACGTTTTTAAAGTAATATAATAAGGAAACTTTACCCTACTCATTTAAAAAACAACGCTTACTTAATTTATTTGTATAACCCCTACTACTTTTGAATTTTGCAGCTTTTTAATAATCCAACTGTGTCGTCAGTGCGCCTCCGAAAGTCTTACAGTGCACGCGTATGACGAAATCAATGAAAAAAATAGTGCGCGCATAATTTTTGCGAGGTAAGTTATTACGTTTTTTATCGATATATAAATATGAATTGTTGTTCTATGTACGGGAGATAAGTTTAGTTAGTGTTATTTTAATTGAAATAGAAGAAAGATTATGTTATTTACATTTAAACTTGATGGCCGGGAAAATGATTAATGATATGGGGGACTATCTACTTCTCGGCCGGCCGGCCGAAAACTAGAATAATACTATCAACGTTGAATTGATTATTTTGCTTATTAAGTAAGGAATTCCTTAAAAGTAATAATTTGTACACAAATTAAAACCGCTTCTCTTTAGTGTGGTCAGATTTCGGCCGCGTATTAAGAGCTACTTATGTGGTAATTAACACTTTTACTTCATGAACATTTGACGGCCGAAAATAAGAGTTTTAATATTTACTTTTCAGTCTAAGCTAATCAATGTGTCCAAAAACTAATAATTTTGCTAACTGATTCTCGGCCAGTAAAAGCTGACAATAGTAAATGACAATAAATAAACTAATTGAATCGAAAGCATCACTCAGACAAACAAAACAGACATACAGCGACTTCCTTAAAATTTGTCTTATCAGCTAGGTAGAAAATTAATTAAGTTGACCAGCGGCCGAAAATTAGAACATTCAAATGAGTTTACGGCCAATACTAACGATGTGGCCGAAAATTAATCAACATCAACTTATTTTTCGGCCGTATTTGAAAGAACGGTCGAAAATCAGATGTTTTAAATCTAGTTTTCGGTACCTTTTACGAAAATTAAATTGTATACTTAAGTAGTTTGAAACTATTAACATTGTTAATGAATAAAAAAGTGTTCTTATAATCGTATAAGCATAGGTAGGTATTATGGAATATATATATATATATATGTTCACAATTAAGTTTTCTGAAGTTTCCGATGCAATTTTTTTATGTTTTGGTTTTGTATAAATTCAAAATCTTGTTATTCCAATAGAAGTCAACGTATATTGGAATAACAAGGTTTTGAATAAGTATAGGTATCTAATTAATTATGTTCGCTACTAGTTAATATTTTTTTGTTTTAATAAACTATGAAAGGAATTAATCATCTCAATTTCATATTTTAGATGCCTCCTGAGAGAAAGAAACTTAAAAAAAATATTAAGAAAAAAAGAACTCATTTTCAGTATACCGAAGAAGCGTTAGCTAAAGCTGTTCAGGCCATAAGAATTGAAAAAAAGGGCATTAGAGAAACTTGTCGTCTTTTTGGTGTTCCTCGGTCGACGATCCAAGATCGAATTTCGGGTAGATCTAAAGAACAGCCTCGAAAAGTTGGTCCAGAGCCTATATTAGGCCTTGATGGAGAGAAAAAGGTTGTGGACTGGATTATAGAATTAGCAAAATGTGGTATTCCTGTAACAAAAGAGGTCTTACTGGAAACAGTTACAAAGTTAATAAAAGATATTGGAAAAGAAGATAAGTTTCCAGAAGGGCGACCGGGACAAACATGGTACCAAGGTTTTCTTAGAAGGCATCCTGAGATTAGTGTACGTGAACCTGAAGGTATTAATAAAGCCAGGGAAGCGGTAAAAGAGAGCTCTATCAGAAAATGGTTTACAGATCTTGAATATTTTTTGACTGAAAGAGGAATGGCAGACATCATGAAAGATCCTGACAGAATATTAAACGGTGATGAGACTGGGGTTTCACTATGTCCAAAATCAGGAAAAGTCTTAGCCCCGAAAGGTTACAAAAATGTTTACGTTGTTCAAAAAGGCAATGAAAAAGAAACACTTACGGTTTTAATAATGATGACTGCATCCGGGAAAGTATGCCCTCCGCTTGTGGTGTTTCCATACATTAGACCGCCAAAAGCGGTTGTAAAAAATATGCCAGAAGGTTGGATAATAGGCAAAACTGAATCAGGTTGGATGCGCTCAGATGTATTTTACGAATATATTGCTAATGACTTTAATGACTGGTTAGTGAAGAATAATATAAAAAAACCAGTAATTCTTTTCGTAGATGGGCATAAATCACATATGTCGATGGCCCTAAGTCTTTTTTGTGATGAAAATGGCATCGTTTTATACGCTTTACCACCGAATACTACTCACATTATGCAACCAGCCGATGTTAGTGTGTTTAGACCTTTAAAACAAGAATGGAAAAAAACTTTAAGAAACTGGCAGGCCAAACCGGAAAACCTCAATAAAACCGTGACGAAAACAAATTTTTGTAAAGTATTTAAGGAAACTCTGGATGTAGATATGACACAAACTATTAAGAACGGATTTAGAAAGTGCGGGCTATTCCCTTTCGATGTAGATGCAGTAGATTTCACAAAATGCGTAAAGGATTTTCAAGAAAGGAGAAAGAAGAGATCATTATCCTCGGGCGGGTTAACAGAACGAGATTTCGCAAGTGCAATAAAAGTGGTTGTTTCAATAAAAGAAAATTTAGTGAAGAAAGGGATTGATCCAGATACGGTCTGCAATGAAATAGAGTTGGCGAAATCATCCATCAGTAAAAATCGACGGTCAATCTCCAAAACACCACGCAAATCTACTGAAATTGTTAATTCTTCTGCGTTCAAGACACCTGAACAAATCAATGTTCATGATAATATGACAAGAAAATCAAATGTCAATACTGCAGGAAGTGGTGGTGTTAATGAAGACTATTCTTTGTTTGATGATATCTCAATTCCTGATGTTGGAGCATACGTATCGCTAAGTGATATTTCTGTTTTAAAAATAGCCGACATAAACTTAGAGGACTCAACTGCAACACAGATTACTTTAGAAGAGATTCCTCAAGAAGTTAAAGAGTATGATTTAGCACAGTCATTGCTACCTGTACAAAGTGAGTGTGTAGCATCTGCGTCAAAGATAATCACAGTAGCAGAAGTGTACACTGAACCCTCTCCGTCGTCTTCAAAAAATGTGATCAATCATAACAATAATAATGAGAATCCTGATAATGATCCATTTAAAACACATTTGAGATTTCCCATTAGTCCAACTGGAATTTTAACGAGAAAGAGAAATATTAATAAATTTCCTAGTGCTATATCTTCAGAAGCTTGGAGAGATTTCCATAAAATCAAGGAAAAAGAAAAACAAAATAAGATAGATGAAAAAAATAAAAGAAAAGTTGAAAGAGAACAAAAAAAATGTGAACCGAAACCTAAAAAACAGAAAATGGTTAATAAGAATAAAACGATACTTAATACCACTAGGAGTAAACAGACTGAAGACAAAAACGAGATTAGCAAAGAACAAGAAATGGACAATCATACTATACATATTGATCAAGATGTAGAAATCGATACTAAGAAAACTAATAAAGTTATAAATGAGACTGATAGATATATTATAAAGAGTGATTTCGAAAATATTAAAGAAATAAATAAGGAAAACGAGATTAGAGTTATTATTGAAGAAGAGGATGATGATCACGAGTTAGATATTTTTCCATAATATCAATTATTTTTGTTTCGCAATATTTTTTTAGACCTATGTTTCTACTTCTATGTATGAAAATGTTTGATATTTTGAAGATTTTTATTAAAATCGTTGATTCATAGTCTTTTTTGTTTAAAAATCCATTATAGAACCTACTGGATAACAAATAGAGATCATTTTTCAAAAAGTATATTCGTGGCCGGAAACTAGCAAAACGATGGCCGGAAACTGACAAAGGTGGCCGAGAACAGGCGAAATTGCTATTTTGAGAGATTTACATTTTTAATAATTTTAATATGACGTTGACGAGTAAAAGGTCTAAAAATATGAAATTTACGTTAACTTTCGAGTTAAAAAATATTTAAGAAACCAATCTGCGACTTCATCATCAACGAGAAACAACGTCACAAAGTCAAACGTTCGCTTAAATGGCCGAAAACCGGCTAAGTCACCCTACTTAGTCTCCGCACTACGAATGTAAATTGTTCGTTAGCTTTAGCTCCAATTCGTATTAAAAGATGAGACAGCGTAAGTTGGAGTTAAACCGGTGTTACGATTCAGTGTCGGAGTGCGGCCGGGTCCGGTGCCGGGGTGCGCGACTAACTGGATTGGCGCCCCCCTCGGTTCTTCCGCGCGAGCTAGCGCCCAATTTGGCGGCTTGCTCGGGCCTGCACGTTTTTGCACGCATTCCCTTAATATGGACCTTCCAACTAGCGACTATAAAACATGCCCCGGCACGCTGCGGAACTTGATTGCGATGAAAAAAACTTTGCCAATAAAAGCGCCGTCGTCGTCGTCGTCGAGAATCGAACTGTCGATTCTCCAATTCGTTCCCAAAGCATGGGAAAGGTTAATGATCTCAACAACTTTCTCGTCAGTTGTCTTTCAGAAGGAAGGTAACATTAATTAAATTTCCAAGCAAAGAGGGATTTTTCGTTTTTCTGTAGTTTTTTCTGGTTTTCGTGCCAACAACAGTAACAGCATCGTAAGTAATTATGAATACAAAAGAGACATCCGGAAAACATTTTATCCGATACATAAAACGAGATTCAGAATGCGAGGCAAATTAAGAAACGTACAAGCTTTTACGAAATTCTACATTAAAAAATGCAAACAGACTAACAACATATTCAAGGAGAATTCCCAAAAGTAGTAGGAGTCCCGCGTGGAGCCGGCGCGGCGCACGCCTGCTTGTCTGCGGAGCGCGGACTTGATCCACTGGCAGTCAGTGGCGCTGTGCCTGCCGAGCGGACGGCACGCCTCTACGAGCCTCGCGCGCGAACGCAACGAATTCAAACACGATCCGTCGACGACACTACGACCGCTACACAACATTCGTAATACATTTTCCGTGCTCCTTTGAATTTCTCTTCATTTTTCTTTAGTGTTTTTTGTTTGTGTTTCGTTATTCTGAGATCTTATATTCGATTTCGATCAAGAATAGAGAAGGTTGTTACAGTGAAAAGCTTCGGGCCGGACGCATCTATTGTGAGTACAATGTATCACCTTAACGCAGATCGGGTTGAACATTTACGATGAGAATATCGAAGACGATGCGGCTGACATTCCATTGGGATAATAAATGTCTTTCATGAGATATAGAATTTTAGAAAAATGATTCTGAAAATAGGAGGGAAGTCGCCTCCCGCCGTGAAGACGGTTGATAAAGAGGGAAAAAAGGAAGATAAGAAAGAGACGAATAAGAAGAAATGGGAGAAATGTGAGGAGAGATGTCCGGGAGACCCGTGGGCGTACTGTGTGGTGTTATGGTGTGCGTGTGCCATGAGCCTGATCTCGAGCGGCTACAGCCTGTACAAGCAGCAGGGGCTGACGGGCCGCCTGGCACTGCTAGAGGAGCAGCACCTGGCGCTGCGCAGCGCCGTGCTGGAGCCGCAGCAGCCGCTGGTGGAGCGGCTGCGGCGCGAGGTGCTGGCGCGACCGCCGCTGTACTGGCGCCCGAGGAGGAGCATCCGCGACTACGGCGACTGCGTCTGCCCACCAGGCAAGTCCACTATCAACATAACTAATTATTACACGTATAGCATATATTATTTTCATTTTTGTACATTTTTAATTGTATAATGTGCAAATGTACACTTTCCAGATTATTTTTTTATGTTTTGTGTTTAAAACTCGTTTTTTTTATTGTTATCAGAATAAATAAATGTATAAAGCAAAAAGTAATCAAGCATGCACGTATTCGCGGGGTAAACGTAAAAAAGTCAACATCACTGATATAATAGATGAGAAAACATAAAATATTGATATGTGAATATTAGACAAATATGAATATGTAACAGGCCTGTGTACTTGGCAAGCATCCTCGGCTGTATTTACCTCATCTGTTCCAGCGCGATCAACTTAATCAACATTGTTCAACAAAACATTTCCAGATTTAATCATCTCTCAATTCTCTGCAAAATTTGCATCGTCCTCGATTTGTGAACATTAATCAAGTGCGTTTGTTAGTCGTGCACCATGTGAGTTCATCTCGTATTCATCGCAATCATTATTGATAATGATTGTGTTATTAATGATTTTATTGAAATAACTAGCTGGCCACTCATGAACTAAATTCAGCTGGTAATAATTTATTATGCATTCAACGCGTCCGGTGTTAGTGAAATTTTCAAATACCCCTAATTTATTTGAACGAACTATCGTATTTTACACAGATTGCCAATTATGGCGTATAGTTTTTAAATTGTAGGGTCCGAAGGATCCCTTAACAGTAAGTAACACCTCGCGCGAGGGTTCGAGCCAATCTTTTTGGAGCTATTAATTTTTTCCCTCTCAGCCGCAATACGAAGTTAATCCGGAGTTGAAAGCTGTCACTAACCCCATGGTTATCAGGCGCTGCGGCTCGAGATGGAAAAAATGATAAACGCCGGATGGCGCGAATACGTGTCGGGTGACGGCTCAGTTCGAGGGTCCCCGGGCCCCGGCGGCGGCTCGGGGCCCCGGCCCACGGCTTTGGATAATAAAGGAGTTGAGCTTTTATTACGAGTTGTTGTTTGGCCCGATATTGCTGTTGAATTTAAATTATGTCGTTAGTATTCTGTTCGCGGTCTGCCAGTTTATTTTGATGATTACGAATCTTTTGTTTTTGTTTTTATATCTCATAATTTATAACAAGAAAAGTTTGTACTGTAATTGCTTGTTGTAGCAGAACGTTTAGTTGGGGTCAGTTTCGTTGTTCACTAAGGTTAAATGGTGCGTTTCAACAATATTGAGCTTACGTGTTCAACCGATAATTTGGGTGAGTTAGGGGCGTAATATGGGGACCAATGTTCAATCAATAAAACATAGCGGTGGGTCGGACGCAGCCGGGCGGCGGACTAGAGCGATAAAAGTGTCGCGTGTCGTTGACAGCGCCGTGTTTATTTGGATTATTGGGTGTTGTGGAGTGGCCGCTATTGGCGCGGAGCCGGACTATTGACGGCTGTATAGCGGCCGGCCCTCCACGCACCACTCATTGTGCTGATCCTTTTATGTACTCGTTGTGAAAATACGTAATTGATTCGACTGGGCTCGTTTAAATATGTGCAGTGGACGGAAAATTGGGATATTGTAAGCTCTTCATATTATTGTGTGATCAACTGATCAAGTTAATTTATTATGGTTCATCAGCATCTGAGTACTTACCTACTTGTATTTAATTTCGTACAATATTGTCCTCAAATTCGATGGAGATATAAATTCTGCGCAAACAATGTTTTGTAATCGAACTTGTATCAATAATGTTCGTACATACAGTAACAGACACAGAGCCAACCAAAATCCAATACTGAGTCACTGACGTCGTAAAGGGCCAAACGATCGACAAAACTGATTGGCTGAGCAAATGTCACAACCGTCACTACACCCAACGAAGATTTAGTAGAACTGATAGTGTGCGGTGCAGTACCTACACACGCAGAGACTGTAGGTTCTGTCGGCACGTACCTCCGCTCCTAAGTGATTATCTAGAATCAGATTATGTATTCAACAATCATTCAAAATCAGATTCGGTAAATCTAGGACAATCTTAAATGGGAGGTTCGGAGTGTGGGAGTCAAAGGACATCGAATAGATTCGATACGAATCTACATTCAAGTCTGAAGCATGACTTGACACTCGGTGCGGATAAAGTGGTACCAACCTTCGCCCCAGCAATAATTATGGTTTGTGACTTTCGTTCCGCAGCTCCTTTTTCAGGAATCTTCTCACTAACAGTGAGATGCATCCCATCGTCGAATAGATTTTATTTTCTTTTAATCATTGACACTTAAGTAGAAGTAAGTTTATTAACCGATCGCCCACTAGCTACCCTACTGCTTGACACACTTCCATCGGAACTTCACGCTGTACAACAAATTACTGTTATGTAAATGATCCTCTATCAACAATATCCCATTAAGTTTGAGTTAATACATAGTGATTGCTTATTCTCTCAATAATTCCTAAATACACTAAGTCTTTAGCAGCCTATGTCAACATTGGCTTGTAAACTTTAATCTGCGCCAGCTATTTATAAGGTGTTTTAGCACATAAATAGTCGCCAAGTCCGAGGCAGTAAAGGCTTTGCTTAAATATATAATATTCGTAGAATTCTAAAGGTTTGACTGTAACTCAGCGGAATTGGTTCGATAGAGAGTATTTCATGCCCGCACGGCTTACGAGAATAGATGTTCTTAGACTTTTCGTGCGTTTTGATAAGACTTTTTAGTAAATAGTTAGCTGAATTAATGTATGTTTGCATACATTAATTCAGAAAAATATATGTTTACCGTACCTACCTACAAAAAAAAATTGTGACTAAAACCAAGGCTGCTTACTCTCTTAAAATGCGCGTGGTACCCAAAAAGCTAACATTTTGTCAAGTTTTCAACATTGATTGAATTATCACTGAGATGATATTGTGACTTGAATTTAAACGCAAAGTACGAGACGTGGCCTTCAGACTTTCAATTATTATTTTTACAGCTTTTTTTATTTTCGAACCTCTTGAACTCATTATAATCGGTGAGCTTTTCTTTTTATTCGATGAAAACTTTCGGAAAATGTTTGCAAATTTTTATGAAAGGTAAAGACACAGTAAATCTGAGAACAACAGTACGTTGTACAAAGCTCACAGTTATGAGCAGCACCAACAATACCGTCCGCCGTAGATCCGTTCACACGCCACTATCTACGCCAGTTAGCGCGAGTAACTGGCGCGAGTGTCGCTCGCCAGTGCAATTACCCAGCTTTTTGTTCCGCGACTTAGGCATAACTAATCCGTTGAGTCTAGCTCCATTGTAAGCTCACTACTGGAATGAATGAATGGGGCAGCGTTCGTACGGCATGTGTTCACTGGTTCGGTGTTATTATGTTATGAATGCATGGAAACGTAACTACATTATTTTTTGTTAGGTATATTAGTAACCATATTTTGTAATTTTATAATCTATTCCAGACCGGAACATTTTTATTTTCTTTTTGACAAGTTTATAAAAAAAAATACTTTAAAAAAATGCCCCAATGTAACCCCATATTTAACAACTAGCAGCGCCTCGCGGTTTCACCCGCGTAGTTCCCGTTCCCGTAGGAATATGGGGATAAAATATAGCCTATAGCCTTCCTCGATAAAAGGGCTATCTAACACTGAAAGATTTTTTCAAATCGGACCAGTAGTTCCTGAGATTAGCGCGTTCAAACAAACAAACAAACAAACAAACTCTCCAGCTTTATAATATTAGTATAGATTCGTTACTTATGTTTGGGTCACAGAAGTTCATACAATTTTCAACTAAATCGGTAAAGTAAGTTCGGAGAAAAACCAGAGATTTGAATCCCTAGTCATGGTGGATTCATGTTATTTTATCATATCCGGTAAATTTAGAATAGTTCAGATTAAAACGAATTATATTGTAAAGTAGCATGTTCGACTGCAATAAACAGAGATTAAACAAGACAAATGGTTATTTGTTTATCTTAACCAGTTGAAATACTGGTATTAAAGTAAGTGCTATAAATTGTTTAATAAGTCGTATCTAAACGAGACGGAATTAGAAAATGAGTTATCTCATAAATTGGTCATTATGATCTCCCCACGAATAGTGTCATTCTGATATCCCATCACATACGGGTATGAAGACATCAAACGAAATCAAATAAGAGTAAATTGCCTCATCAAAGTGCTCGACAGAGTGTGGAGAGTCATTTACAGGTATAGATGGGACCCTAGAGACAATACAAGCTACTGTAACGCGAGCTACGCCGCGGGAAAATGCTATTACAGTAATTTGTATGAACAGCGAATATAACTTCAAAAAACTAATAGCGGATAGCTATAATCAAAATCCTAATGCCCAGCCTCCACTCTAATAACAAGTACTCATTGAATTTCTCGTTACAACCGTGACCACAGTAAATTGCCGACCAGCCAGCAAATTAGCAGTTATCTTATTAGGTAATTGAAATTAACGATAATCGCACAATCAGCGCGCTATCGTTGCGTACCTAATCGTGCAACTGGTTGTCGGGAGCAGTTGCGAGGCGATGCTATCGCCTTTGGATGTGTTTTGCATACATGCATGTTAACCAGCCTGCTTTGTGAAGATGTTCAGAAAGGCACTACTTAGGCGCAAGGTAGTGGAGGTGGGGGAGAATTTTAATGATATTTTGCTTTCGTCTGTTTTGTTTAAAATCATAAGTACCTAAGTATGTACCAGAGGCTCTACACAAAGCGCCGTTCTATCAGCTAAGTCCAAAATATGAGGTACTAGCAGCGCCCCACGGTTTTACCCGCGTAGTTTCCGTTCCCGTGGGAATATGGGGATAAAATATAGCCTATGTTACTCAGGGTGAATGTAGCTTTCTAATGGTGAAGGAATGATTGAAATCGGTCCAGTAGTTTTTGAGTTTATTCGTTACATACAAAAATACAAATCTTTCCTCTTTATAATATTAGTATAGATTGATCACGTGAAACTTCGACAACGTTTGTCAGTCCCATACCTTTTTGTGATTTTGACAATCACCTTAACCATGCCGCCGTTAACAGTGACACATGTCACTTGGCTGTAGCCTCAAGTCCCTAGATGAGTAAAACACAAGCGGCATACTAAGAATATTTTATTTCTATCATCTTACATTGTTTCAAATAAGAATTACAGTGTTCTTTTTCTAGTGGAAGTTAATCGTAAAAATAACACTCTTGTCCGCTCAGCAAAGTGCTCTTAGAATCAGTAAAAATCTATTTAGAAAAAAGACTATAAAGAGTCACCAAATATTCCCATTGCGGACTTAAAAACTAAACAGAAACAGTTCACTTTCCTCTGCAATTCATGATATTAATAAGAGGAAATTCATGATCACCATTAAAGACTTAACACATTAAATTCGTTATCAAATATTCGGCCTATCCCCGGAGACTTCCACGCCGGCTTTCACTTTCCGTTGAAGTCGTGGCGACTGATGGCTAGCGACCGTGCTCTGTTGATTACAAGATCCTGTGAGTCTCATTGCGTTTCCTCTTCAACACTTCGCAAAAATCAATTTTGGCAGGATTTATTCACGAACTAGGATGTTCTTGGGGCATCGCTCGCGTGGCTTGTTTCACATAGACCATGGATTTTTCAGTATGTCTGTATTCCAGAGAAAATAATCAGTATCCTGTAAACTTCATTTTACAGCCCGGAAAGAAACATGATGGAAATATATTTTCACGTTGTCATAACTAAAAGACATTAGGGACTATAAAACTTACAAGAAAACTGAAAGAATAGTACCTTTTCGTACCGTCATAGTTGCATCTAAGTATGAAATTTTATTTATCCTATAATATGATTTAGTATGTTTTAATGTGACTTTTATATAAGTAAAATGTTTGTATCTTATATTTAAAGTTTATTTTAACGCGTGACTTACACACTGTGTCCACATCTCTTTCATTCGACTCCCCTATCTCAGGTATACTACTAGATATTTCTTTAGAAATAAGCATCAGCTTTGAACCCATTTTCTGTCTTCTTATATTAGTTCTTAAAAATGTGTGTACATACATGAACTGTAAAATAAAAGATTTAAATATTTTTAAGAACTGTCTTTCCACGAAATCATAAAAAAAACAATATCAAAATGCATTGTAATCATGATGCAAAGTACCACAAAATCTACATATGATCAGCATAGTCATTTTAATATTAGTGCCTCCACCGCGCGCGGTTCAAACGGATCTAATTGAATATTTACCGAGAGGCGCGGTGCGCGGGGTCGCGGGTACATTACACGCGACTGACATCAAGGAAATTACGACTACCCTCCATCTGCGGCGTTTGTTTGTACGTAATCAGAATCATTTATATTTGATTTGTTCTGTCAATGTTTGTAATTGCAGTTGTTTTAGAAAAGTGACTTCATCAAAAGAGAGCGCGGAGATTCGCGGTATCGGTTGAATAATCTTTGAAGAACAAGAAGAAATTGTAACTATGGAAGTTTGCTCAAGAAGCTTACATTCCAGGCCTTGCTCTAGAATATGCGGTTGATTCTCTATTTATCACAATAATTAAAGGTGCCATCGTTTGAAAAAAAAAAATCGTTTGCCAAATCAACAACTGTACGCCACTTTTCCAGTAATGATATACATCTGCCGTGTACGTCATCACTCAGACAAGACAAGACAAGTTACACGACATGCGGCAGTCATTCGCGAGTTCCTAGTACACTAACATTACGCCAGTCCACTGCAGTTATAGTGACCTGATCCGCTTCTGTTTCGCCTGCACTATTATTATAGAAAGTGTCCATTCTCGCACTGTCTTGCGTATATCATCTGCTGACAGCTGAAGATTTGTTACAGGAGAATTCAAATTATTTCTATTTAAAGACGTACCAGCTGTGGGCGCTCGCGAGACGAAAAGGTCTTCCATACACTAAATCTAGCTGTCTGCTAAGTCTTGGACTAATATTAGATTCATCGCTTCATCTCACTAACAAATATTGATGGGATATTTCGAAAATCCGGATGAAACTCAGGACCAAATCAATGCTTACAAATATGAACGACGATGTTGCGATTAATCTGGAGTATGTAGCAGTAGCACCTGCTCATTACACGTGGAACGAACTTCAGCGGGAAGATGTACAGGAAGTATAGGAAGATATAGTGAGTCGGACGGAATCGAACCGCGGAATCCCGCTGGAGTCTGAGTTATGCGCCACAATATATAGGCGGTGTCAAATCATAAGCAGTAGCGATGGATACAAATCAATCGGGCTTAAACTGTCAGTTTTTTGAAATGTGATTCTGATCTCTGGTGATGATCAATGGCATCTATATTTGGAATTTATTATTTGTCCTAATTCTATCTTGCCAAATAGAAATAACACAGTCAAGTAGGTAAACAATCCTAGCAAGAAATACAAAATTAAACAACATAGAAATTATTACGAAAATAATTGTATACCAGTACACTTACCTTCGCTCAGCTTTCGTGACTGGGATCACTTGTGGTGTGGAGTCTCCGGGCGGCGGTAATGGCGGCGCGGTGTCGACCTAATTGATTCGTCGCCGCCGCACGCTCTCCTGGCTCCCGAGGCACGGCGTATGCGGGAGACATACCTCCACGGCACGTCATTATAATGCCTCTTCATAAATTCAATATATTTTTAATAAAAGCACGAGCAAAAGTCACTATAAAACTTTTGATAAAATAAAAAGAAGCATCTCTTTTTTATTGTTATTAATTTACTGAATTTATAACACAGAGGCTTTACTTAATACTAAACTCGCCAAACTTTTACGCTTGAGGAGCGGGACAGAGCGTCAGGCTCTAAATGACAAAAACCCACCCGTGTTCTTTCAAATGCTCTTTCCGTTCCACAAACACTCTTTCGTACAATCCAGCAACCCCAAAAAACAAGCAACTCTGCAACTACTAAGAATGATTGAGAAGTGAGATTGAGTGAAGAGGTCGATTGTGTTGATAAAACGTAGTCTAATAAGTCAGGGAAAGCCTTTTATAGAAGTGGTTCAGAGCTAATTGATTACTATGCGAAGTATCATCTTCCGCCGAGTAATGGAGTAGACGCCGTTATCTCTAACGCGCTAATTATATCCCGATAATTCTATAATAATAACTCGCATGGAAACTTTCTAAGCTTGTAGTAACAGTAAATAGATTCCTCTGAGACGAAACTTTAGAGCTGATACTAACACATTTAACACGTTTCGCTCCAGATCTGAAATTCTCGAGATCTATTTGGAATTGATTATTTAATAACTTCATGTAAGTTAACACTGTCTAATAACAGTGTAGTAGATTACATAGAACTAATCAATTCCTTTGAAAATTTGAATGTAATAAAGCGCTTAGACTAGTTTCAGGAGTCTTGAGATAGTTTTACACCCGTACGTGCAAGAATTTAAACAGTGGAAGATTAGAACAGTTAGTAAACTTATTCAATTTTGGCAATCCTCACTGTTATGAAAAGGAAGTATTTACCGTTGCAGTAAGATCTTTCAGTTTGAACTATTAATTATGTAACTAAAGACATCCTTATACCAGTAATGTATATTAAATACAGGGTTGGTATGATTAAATCACTTTGATTTTAATCACAATTTAAATCAAGTGATTTTCAGTAAAAATCATTGAGTACGAGTAAATCAAATTGTTTTATTTATTTCTTATTTGTAATACAAATTGACATTCTTATTTTTTTTCAATTAACAGACAGATTTGTACAACTGATATAGGTATGTTAAAAATTGCTTCGTGTTAGAATTACAATACCTTAACAAAAACACCAATTTTCCAGCTTTTCAGTTCCTAATCTATTCCTTATTTTAGAATGGAAAAATGTGAAAAAGGCCAGTAATGTATATTAAATACAGGGTTGGTATGATTAAATCACTTTGATTTTAATCACAATTTAAATCAAGTGATTTTCAGTAAAAATCATTGAGTAAATCAAATTGTTTTATTTATTTCTTATTTGTAATACAAATTGACATTCTTATTTTTTTTTTTTTTCAATTAACAGACAGATTTGTACAACTGATATATGTAGGTATGTTAAAAATTGCTTCGTGTTAGAATTACAATACCTTAACAAAAACACAAATTTTCCAGCTTTTCAGTTCCTAATCTATTCCTTATTTTAGAATGGAAAAATGTGAAAAAGGCCAGAAGTGGAAAAGACTCTAAGAAGTGGATTTTTTTTGTGATAGCCACTCCAAACCTGTAACATTTTGTAAAATTTCCTCTTTAAACATTGAATGGATGTGATTGATACTTTAATTATGAGTGGCAGTAAACCTGACCCCTTTCGGGTGCGTTTAATTTTGAGCACTATTTTAAGTGGATTTTAATGGCTCAAGTAAAAGATATCGAAAAAGTCATGATCTTTTGGATTTTTTTTTTGTGAAAAATCAACGATTTTTTATTTTATGCAAAAAATCGTCATTTTTTCCAACCCTGATTAAAGCTGATCAATTTATTAAAGCAACGTTTAATGGAAGTCAAATGTTACGCTGTTCAGCTGAGTGATGCACGGCCTGCACGGTATTGATTACTTTATTAGTACACGAGGAGCGGAGAAAGTTGGTAACCGTTGAGTTAGTTCCCAAGTTACTGATACCGCGGAGAAGACTGAACGGTCATGAAGCTGATGAACTAAGCAGCTATTTTAAGAGCATATTTAGGTTTCCAGTTAGGCAGTTAGGTATGCAATTACTTAAATAAATGCCGTGTGTAACAAATACAATTTGCCTACCCTGTGTTGATGAAACAACCAAAATTAAAGATAATCTGAACTACGTATTTTAAAATTATATTATTATGATTTGAAACGACTACTAATGAAAACAAATAAATAATGTAAGACACGGCGCTTAATAGAAAGAAAGGTTGTTATTTAGGAACAAAACAGAAACAACTGGATAACTAATTAGTTTTGTACAAAAGCTCACTTATAGACTGTTCAAATAGACACGACGTTTACGATTTACAAGTTACCTTGCTCGAACCGCAATGTGGTATGAAAGTACAACATCGTCGTGAAATTAATAACTTTACCTTAAGCTCACGGTGAGGGAAAGCGGTAGTAGTACCTGGCGAACAAACTAATTGATTCGTCCGGAGTGCGTACGCGCTTGCTTTACTAAGTGGTCGTGCGTACAGCAATGTTAACGAAGCTTCACCCAGGGTAACTCAGTGTGAAAGATTTACGAATATCTTAAGAAACTTTGAATCTCAAAAACGAACCTGTTTATTCAAAGTTTTCTTTAAAATATTTTACACACGATTTTGTCCTTATTGAATTTGCTGTCGCGTCGCACGTCGAACCATTTGAAAATGAAGTTTCAATATTTTACTTTTACTCAAGTTGTGTTTTGAACTTTAGAATTTCATTTGCTTAAACTTCTTTCTCAAAAATACGTGTTGTAAAATCAAATACTGGTGGTCTATAGGTAAAGTAAACAGGGGCTTGCTTACTAATTTAGTTAAACACTCAAAACAAAACGGGCAGTGATGCTCATAAGCGGTGTTGACTCAATCAATTGTTGAGCAGCCAGCGTTAAGCACGGTTCAAGTTTCGTTCCTCAGTAATTGAGAGCTCAACCAAAGCACACAAAAGGTGCAGTAGGACAAATGGGTGTTTTCGTAATTAACAACTTACTAAGGTCATCGATAGGTTACAACCGCGATAAATTAAATGTACCAGATAAAGTTTTACAAGCTTCCACAAATATCCTAGAAAAAAAAAACTTGAGTATCGAATGTATCTATCATCAGATTTTTCAGAATCAAGGAGCTGGATTTTTTTTTGTCGGTGGATTTGCTTTATCTATCTAAAGAAGCCTGCTTCTTTAGTAATAAATAGTTTGTTCAATTTCATTTTGCTTTTTTTTTGGAAAATATTTTTACTTTGACAATCGGTCCCTATGGTTCTACTACCTCATTCCTTAGTGTGCACCTTCTGTATCGTCCCTCCGGTGCCTCGGTTCTATCGCCCGTGAGCGCCTAATTAATGCCTTACGTATACGATACGTTCCTTCACTTAAAATTCCTGTGTTTGTTGACTTTGTTCGGTAATCGGAAAATTGCTTCCAATGCGCCTCTTGAATTGTTTGATACGTTTCAATTAAATTGTCTCTTTGTTTAATTTCCTTCATTAAAATGCTAAGCTCGATTGTTTGATTGCTTTGCCTCCATTCGTTCTAAATGGTAAATTACTTTTTTCGGTGAGTAAACACAGAATTACTTTTGACCAAGGAAAAAACAAAGGTCCTTCAACTTTTGAACGTAGTTAGGAGACATTTTATTTTTCTGTTTGTTCTCTCCAAACTTCAGGTATCCAAGTTACGCTCAAATCCAGCTAACAAAAGAGCAAACACTGGATAGCTATTTATACTCGCACGTTATATGTATCTCTTTACATTGCATATTTTTGTGACTAGCAGTCGGCTGCTTATGAGGTTGGCAAGCGTTGGAAGGTTTGATCCTCGATAGAGTCATTAGGGCTTGGCAGCGTCGAATTAACGTGGAAAAGGACCAAACTTTGGCTTGACTCAATTGGACTGAGAGTTTGGCTGTAGTGTGTGTTTGTGTAATGTTTATATTTGCTGTCATATAGTGCAGGAATGCTAAGTACATAATTTGAATTAAAACTGCAGACTGTTGAATCTAAACGGATTAATCATAAAATTATTGCAATTTGCATTAATATTTTCCTAACAGGTCCACAAAGACCACCCCTACTTCCTGTAGGGGTGATCTTTCTGAACGTGTTTTTATTATTTGTATTCGTGAAACTGCACTTAGAGCTTTTGGTTAGGAATTTAACTGAAAGCTGTAGCTGGTAATAGATGCGGATATCGCGCGTTACGCTGCGTCTTATTAATAGCCGCGCGTTTACACGTCCGAGGTAGGTCCGCGAGCAATTGGTACTCGCATCGGTTTGTTATGGCTGCGATCAAGTTTATCCGTGCGGCTTTCTCCTTTCGTCCTGGACTATATTAAAACAATTTACTTTTCTGCGTTGGCCTGTAATTGGTTGGGAAGTTATACTTGCCAGAGGTTACTGATAGTACTGGAGGAAAATACTGATGAGTATTTTTGAAAAAGATAATATTGAGAGAGAACAGTATTTTACATGCTGCAACCAATGCCAATGCCAATCATAAATTATTATAACACCTTAACAGATTCCTCCAAGGCGATGCTAAAATTATACATAAATCATTACAATAATCATAATGGTACAGAATACTAAACTCAATATTTAAAAGGCCAGGCCCTGTTCAATTAAATTTTGCGCTACTTTGATGTATCTCGGCAGGTTTGGAAAAAATATATCTTCCGACAACGCTATGGCATTCATCAAACGTATGGCTCGTGACAAAGGGGCAAACTTGAGTAGGTTGGTCCTAGCCAGCGGCACTTCTAACAGAGCAGGGCGGCGGCGCGCGCCCACGCACCCGTCCGGCGCGCGCAGCCGCAGCGCCGCCAGCACCTCTGGGTGGTGCAGCAAACCTAACAGTACGCTAGCCACATACTTGGCAACAGGTTGAAGAAGTTGGGAATAGGTTACCCACACCATCACACACCTCCTCCACACCACATCATAGTACTCCAACTGCACAGGTCTCCTTTAGTGAAAAGATCAGATGCACCGAGAAAACTCAGATGGCGCTGTTACCTTTTTTGCATGTTCCAAAGAGTCACCGCGGCCCTGGAACGCAAATAGCATTAGGAGGTACACGAATTGGCTTAAGCCTGTAAAAGTCTGACACTACCTTCCGCTGCGCCCAGAGCAGAAGAAGTCATTTCATGATTTCCCTTCAATAAAATATCTTATAGCATAATCAGCCTATTAACGTTCCCACTGCTGGGACACAGGCCTCCTCTCTAGTAGAGGGAATGGGCCGTAATCCACCACGCGGGCCCAGTGCGGGTTGGTGAATGTCACATGTCTTCGAATTTTTGATTCTAGGACATGCCGGTTTCCTCACGATGTTTTCCTTTACCGTTTTGAGAACAGTGATGATAAAATTAATTACACATAGTAATGCGCCTGGCTGGGTTTGAACCCGTGACCTACAATTCGTATGTCGAGGCCGTTACCACTTGGTCACCACTGCTCTTCCAAAAAATCTTATGCTAGGCAACAACTGGAAATGCATTATATTTTAGTAATATGCTGCTTTGTCTACACATCTTAGCAAGAATCTCTCTGTTATCAAAACTAGCAAACCCTGCAATTAGAGCTTTACAATAAATTGATTTATATTACGTTTCCCCGTTGTAACAACCACTTAGACCACTCAATTATGCGTCGGCTAATGTTTCGAATACTTTGAATTAATTAGCTTCACACCAAGTTGGGGATTATGGCGTTTGGTGTGTTATCGGCCGATCGGCACGTGGTCTAATGGACCCACTAGACGAGTGCACGTGGTCTAATGGACCCACCAGACGAGTGCACGTGGTCTAATGGACCCACTAGACGAGTGCACGTGGTCTAATGGACCCACTAGACGAGTGCACGTGGTCTAATGGACCCACCAGACGAGTGCACGTGGTCTAATGGACCCACTAGACGAGTGCACGTGGTCTAATGGACCCACTAGACGAGTGCACGTGGTCTAATGGACCCACCAGACGAGTGCACGTGGTCTAATGGGCCCACCAGACGTGTCTGCAGGCTGACCATTCACCACGTGCGTAAGTACCAGTGTTGTTATCAGAGTTAGACATATAATAATTACGATCTTGATTGTTTAATTTGCGTGCTAGAATTGGGTGTGTTTTGAAAGTACTTACAACTATTGCCACCGACCTGGTAATACCGACTTGCATTTCTTTTCGTAAGTTGTAAAATATTGAAAAGGTTTTCAGCATCCTTTTTACTGAAACCATAAACCGAATAAAAACTGGTCGTTCCCACCAGACTGTCTCATCAAAAATTAATCAAAGTCGAGTTTATTAATGCAATTGAAACTTACAAAGCTAATTCATCAAAAAATCAAAAACTACAACTAGAACTTTGATTAAAAACCCACCCCTTCAATTCCAAGCCATCAATCAGCCGTGCCAACATCTGTACATGTATTCGGGATTGCCACGATGCCATCTGCCCCAGCGCCACCACTCATCGACACAGTTCTCGACGTCACAAGTAGGATGTAGCAAACGTTATTCAATCCCAGCGGAACATTTATCACGTACGGCTCTAAAACAAATCCTTTCGAGGCTCGTAAAACGCTCATAAAAATAAAAGCGACTTGCCATCATGGTAGCACATTGATAGGCGCGACACGACCACATCTGTTTGTTTTATTTTCCACGTTGATTGCTTGTTTGCGCAGCGCGGCGCACTAACGACGCCTCTGTAACTACGCAATGGTTACAGATTAACTATTAGCTGAATTTGCGTCGTTAAGCCCATTGTTGTTTTAAGTTTTATTCGTTTTTATTTTGTATTAAGTTTTTATTTAGTTTGGCTCTATTACAGCTTTGTCGTTTTAATTGGCATTCGTATGGAGGGACCAGTAAAAAGCGGCTAGTAACAAATGTTACTCGGTTTGGATTTCCCCTCGGCCGGTAGTAAAGATAAAGCTAAGCTTTCTTATCACGGCTCTTGGATCTCTTAAGGCGGTACCCTGACCAAATAACCTTGAGCATTCGTTCCCTCTTCGCCGCACCCGCAAGATTCGTAGCGATTACGCTCAGATTTTGTAGTAAAATCTATATAAAATCAAATTTTCGAGTTAAATAAAAAATAAAACTAGCAAAATGTTTATTATTAAATTACCTATCCATTACTTTAAGTAGCAAACCAAAATAATGGTTATTTTACGAGGAGATGCATTTTAAAAATAATTCTTTCTCATTTATGTCGTTTCGTTGCGGCTCTATAATTAAACAATGCGATTTAAAAATAAAAAAATAAAACTACCATTTTGGAGTCAAGATTATGTAGAAATTTAATCTATTTTTTATTTGTTGATATTTCTAATGGATAATGAGAAGATGGCTCCTAAAAACTACACAAAAAACGGCTACCGCTGCGTTTTGCTCGGGGACGCGCCTTAATAATGAAGATGGATGCGTGTTCACTTAATTTATATTTAACGACGTTTACGTTATAGGATGCTGTAGTGGTTTCTTCTATTGTTTCAAATAATGTTCTTTTCGACCGTTGTATGAAAATGAGTCAGCGAATCGAAAACTTGTGAGAATACATTATGGAAATATAAAAAAAAACCTACTGGCAATCTTTCCTTATTGCAAAGCCAACTACCCCATATAGAGCTCTTCATTCTACAAATAATCAGAACCTGCCCAGCTCTGTACGTAGAGACAATTCCTCACACATCCGCCACATGCCAGCGTGCAGCTTGCAGCGTGCCAGGCATCTTGGCACAGCACAGCACTCGCCCTCTACTCGCGTGCCATATTGGCTAACCGGTGCACTACGATTACTATTACCACGGAATAAAATAGGCATAGAGGGCCCACCCAACACATGGGTTAAATTGATTCGACTTGACGAATCTGGCGTGTTCAAGAAAAAAGGCAATAGTGATTAATATACTTAAAACTGTCTCCTAGGTTTAGTGGTCTGGCACAGTATTAGTTAACAGTAGTAGTCTGGTAGGTTTATCTATCCACTAGAGTCTGGAATAAGCTCACCCGAAAAGCACAATACACTGGACTTACAAAAACATTTCTGCGGCGACATTTCGATCATCTCTCCCTTACCTAATTCTATGAAGAATCCAGGCTGTCATGTTGCATTTAGATTTCTGGGTTTAGAAAGACTCTTCTAGCTTTAGTTACACTGCTTAACAGACTTAAAGTACTTATCATAATGCAACTATGATGACGCAATGGTTATACAATCAAGAATCTATTCACTGTGTCTTTGTTACTATAACTACAACATAGAAAAAGCTCATAAAGATATGCAATGCACTTAGCATGCCGAAATAACAATTTTATGCGACCTAATAATTCCGCATCTTTCAAACTGTCGCTTCTGTAGCATACAATATTCTATGGCCCATGTCACCCCTCACAATGACCTCAGAATCACGCCCTATAAAAAAGGGGTGCATTCGGACAACGCTACAACCCTTTTCCATTCAATAGGGATGTTTTTGTTTTGATCGCACCGTTGTGTCAATAGTTTAACTCGAGTTTAAAATGAGAGTTCGGTTTTACGAGTTTGTTTGTATTTGAATAGAGACATTTCGATTGTTTGTTTTCATTTTGTTTGTATTTATTTTGTTTTACAACTTTGTGTGGGAAGCTGTGGAAATGTATCTATTTAGTCGAGTGTCATGTAAGGTGAATGTGTTTAGCCATTGCGTTATTTTTATTACATCCTAAAGTCAATACCGCCCACATTTTAAAATTTTACGTCATGATTTTGTATTTAGGTGATTTTTAATAGTTCATGTTAATATCTATTTACCACCCAATTTAAATTCAAACAGCTTTGAGTTATTGCTGAATAAGTTTATCGTCACCTGTATCATTTATTGACCTGGAACAATTTATGTACACTCTGTTTACAATATAATCTTTTTATTATATAAACAAAGAGTCCAACTGCCCATTGGTCTGTCTCACCTGATCGCACGCGCAGCTGCCCGTGCTCTATATAAACTATATACACATTGTCCAAAGCACATTTGCATGATAAAATGCCCAGCATGGCCCACAGTTTGTACACAATAGCGGCAACCATTCACCGCATGTTATTGTTGTAAACGCATTTTTATTCAACATTCAATCGAAACACACTCCTTTGTGAATATTAACTTGTATTTAAATAATGTATTTTGTTCCGCTGCCGACGTAATTGCATCTGTGTAAAGTATTTTTTTGCGTCCATTAAACTGTATACGCAACTGCGGGAGGTCTATAAAAACGATTAAAGAAACTTTAAATACAGGTTACACGGCTTCTGTAATGAACATAAATAAAATAAGTGAACAGCTAACAGTTTAAGCCTCGATCGAATAAATAACCAAACAGGATTTAGTTTATTTACGTATTTAATTTGAATCACGGAATACTTCAGTTTTATTGGTTCCAATCCAAACAAACGCAGAGACGAAGCGATCCAATTTTAAAATACTCTTCAGAACAAAACGAGTCCCGATCCCAGCTCACGTTGAAATGTAGTGAATCAATCAGCTGATTGCACTCAAACGGAGCTGTATCAATCTAAATTCCTTACTTTACAATTCTGCGAACGAGCTGCATAAGCCGCTATTAAAATTTCCCGAACATTGCGTCATATCCACAGAGGAATAGCAAATGGAGTTATACTCATCAATTTCCAAATAGGTAAAGTCTAAAAAAGTATGATTTGTCATAGTCCTATTTTAAGTCATTAGTCCCTGCTGTCATTTGTAGATCTTTGACAGTCGTTAAGATTTTTCAGTAGCCAGAAAATCTGACACCAAGGAGTACCGTGTCACCCAGTTACTGGGTTGTGGGATCAGATAGGCAATCTGTCCACATACATTATTAATATTTTGCCGAATCCAGTTACACTGGAAACCAAACCCAATAAAGTTAGGAAAAGCCTAGGCAGATGATGATCATTATTATGTGTTTACCGAGTACTCGAGTAGGTTGCCGCGCCGTACTGTTATATTATATTTAGTTTTTCTGCCATTTATATGGTTAGTACCGCTCCAGTCGCTAACAATTCCGGAGTCATAATGCTTTTGCAAGTCCTCGTTGAACAATTTACATATCAGTTTGTGCAGACCCTTTGTTGCGAGATATTCCGGATCTTAACTGTAATCGCTATGCAAATACACCTTTTGGATAGAGATTAATAGTTTATTTAATCTGTGCTGACGGGCGGGGTGCAGGGCGCGGGGGAGCGTTGCGAAACGGTTCAGAAAATCCCTTTATTGTCTCAGCTGGAGACCGAGTTGCGTCGAGCTTACTAATGTGTTACGTAAAGTAAGCGTTAGGGATAGTTCAGAAATGTTCTGATAAAATGTAATATATTATGTTTCATGAGTATCGACAAAAAGTTCTTCTGAAGAGATCTAAAGCAACGGACGTCTATTGTTTCAACACATAGTTCGTGTAGCTAAAAAGTTTACGATTTTTACCAGACTACTCCACCATTACTATCGCATTTACTGTGTTTAAAAGACAGTCTTATAACTGCAATTCCACGGCTTGATCTTCATAATAAACCATTACAAGAGGTGTTCCTCCACCACAACACACGTCGCACTCCCCGTATCTAAGTGACATTCGTTCCACGCGTGTGTTCAATGGGCCGTGTATTGTATTCGTTTCGTTTCACGCTCGCGACGCGCGCTACATGGCCCGTACTGCGCCGCCAATGTAATATACGTAATTTTATGTTTTCATTTATGCAGCGTCAACTCGTCAACGACTGACACGCTTCGAATTCTTTTCGTCACAGCTATTGAGAAACTGAGTCATTTTCTTGTGTGTTCGTTTGTCTCTCATATTTTTTGTATGTATGTATGTACCTGTATTTACTTTGTACGTTTTTTGTTGCAACAAAAATCATCTTAATAAACCGGTTAGTCAAGTTTCCCTTATTAAAGCCGCGTTTATCCAAAAGGAACAAAACTTTTCACTCCCACCTTTAAAGCTCCAAAAAGCATACCACGAAACCCTGCTTTGACTAATGAACTCCTGCAGTGACTAATGTACGTTAATGACTAGTTAATTCTAAAGCAGTGGTTCAACAACTCCGCGCGGTATTTTATGCTCGCGCAAACTATGTCCCGGCTACATTGTGAACCGTTTACATTAGTCGACTACTCGACAGCTATAAAGCATGCAGGGCAGGGAGGTTCTACATTCAGGGAAACGACGAAAGTCGATGGGTCGGTCGTTTCGTACGATTTCCGCAGTTTCCGAATACGGATTTGTAGGAATAGATTACACCAACAACGGATGTTAACAAAAGTTTCGTACCGTTAGAAAACGATACTGATACATATAAATCTAACCCAGTAAGACTTGACACTAAAATCAATGTTCTTGGGGAAATAGACAAATCTATAAGTAGACGGAAATAAATATATGGAGTAGTAAGCCGAGCGATACAATATGTGGCCTCCTTGCATGACATTAGACATCTAACGCATCCCGCAGCTTTGAATAATGTAAATGAGCCATTAGGCAGGCGTGCGTTACCGACCATTGTATGTGCCACAATACCGACGACGCTTTACGTCGGCTTTTGCTACTTGACGCCACTTGCCTCGACGCCAGGAAAGCGTGCCTATCTCTTTTTTATTGTGCCCTGGTAACATAGGAGGCCATAAGAGGATTAGCCCGAGACTTAATATATTAAATTACTTCGAGATAGCACAATAGGCCGTAAGTGGGATCAGCTTGAAATATTATATTTCCGACAGGTTCAATTCGACAGGAAGTGCTACGAATTACACTGAGGCACCACAGCCGGGCCTTATAGGTCCTAAAAAAAAGGGGTTGGTATTTCTTGGGTCTCTCGGCAAAAAGTATAAAACTAATATACTGCCGAATGTTAACCCTGTCAGTAACAATTCGCAACGCGTACTTCGTTACTTTAGTACCCAACGTATTATTGAGTTTGTCTTCAATTCCTCCACATACGAGCGTTACAACGAATCTTTGTTTCTCAATGATTTACGATGCGATGTCTTTAGAGGACTCGGTTAATTTATTATACTTTTGTTTCATCCAACCTTTTGTTAGAGACTTTATTTTTGTGACGTTTTTGTACATGAGCGTGTCACGTATGTATAATACTTTCATTGTTTGCGTATATTATCATCGTTATTTAGAAATTCAGCGACGTGTCACGCCCACGTTTTTTACCTTCAGTGGATAAAGCCCCGAATATGTATGTAAAAACATGATGTATTTTTTGGGAATAAATGCTTACAAATTCTTCATTAATGAAACTGCATGAAGTGGCTGGTGCTAGCTCATTACAATTTCAATATACCAGCACAATGGTCTATTGACAGCTGACGCATAACGAGCCTATTCAAGAACCCATATCCCTCAATTGACTGTCACAACTTACACATATTATAACAATAGCTGTGATACTCTATAGGTGTGTCATTCCATCCCCTATTCAAAATAAATAGCCTTTTAATTTCAAAACCCTTTTAATCTTCAAAGAATAAATAGTTTCGTTTGTGTTCGCAAATCGAAATCAAATACGGCTCTCATTTTTCGTCCCCAAATTTAATAGTGTTGTAATCTCGTCCCTCCGTCGAAGCATGGCCCTGGGGCTCGGTGGGGACAGGCAAAGCATTAACGTGCTTAACTGTGTGAGCGTTAACCCCCTGGCTTGTTGCAGAAGGCTCATTATCCACTGGTCACGAACAAGGAAAAATAAGCGCGAAATTATGTTAGTCTCAGACGCATCTGGAGCACTGCACTGGTATTGGCCTTAAAGGGGATAATTTCTCCATAATTATTGGTATCAATTAAGAATATTATTGGCTCGCGTAACTGGTTTCGTTTTATATCCTCTATCGTTTCCTAACAAGTTTCTTTGAGTTATACGAATATTTAATTGGTTTCTGCTGTTTTTGTATCCATTTAATTCGTTGAATGAAATTACTAAGTCAGGAAACTTACGTCATTCGTCAACGGTTTTATTAGCTAAGTTAGTTTTTGCCTGTTTTCCCATATCCTTCTTGCAAATAAACAACCAAAGTCGCCTAGAAAGCTCGTTATTAATCTTACGTAACAAAATATGTTCTAGAAAAATTGGCACAACAAAACGTCACGTCGCATAATGTTGGTTTCGTTTAGTTTCGTTCGCGACAGATGTTTGTTTTCAATACTTTTTCTTTTCGTTCCCGTTTGCTCCCACTTTCTTTATTAAGTTGCCTTCCATTGTAGCGTTCGTTATTTCTTCAGTCGAATTCATCTACTTGATAGCTAATAACATCTGCTTCATTTGGCGCTGGCCTTATTTTGTACTGAGTGGGCTACTTTGTATCTTTAGTATTTCTACAAATGAGTTTATTTTAGTTGACATCATCTTATGAATATAAATCCCTTTTTTACTCCGCTTGTACATTAATATTTCTATTAGCTTTTATATACTATCTTATTAGTTTTTATGTATATTGACAGTTAACTAATGTACGTAAATATATGTATCTAGAAAAAAATATATATGAATGAATTGAATATATACTTAATAAGAAACAAAACACAAAAATATGTTTTGAGAATAAATGAATTTTAATGTAGCGTTAACTAGCCAAACCACTATCAACATGACTAATAACTATATATAATTGTATGACGTCATCATTAGATCTGATACCAACATAATCTACATTTAAGCGAAGTGTTGTCAGTATCGTTTCTACAACATTGTGTTTATGTTTGTAAAGAGACAAGCTCCGACCTCACTCAGCCTGTTTCCAAAGAAAATGTTCTAAAATTACAGCGCGTCATGGTAATAAACAAACAAAACATTATCTGGCACAGAGCAGTGTAGCAGGACAGTCCCCTCGAGCTGCAGGGATCCGCAGGCTATAACGTGCCAGATACGGAACCACACCACAGAGAGCTTAGAGAACAGAATGTCAACTCTACTTGAAATTAGGAAACAAGTAAAATAAAATAAAATGAGATGAAATAAACAAAATAGGTATAACTTACGATTTTATTTAAATTGGACTGACATGATTGTAATTTATTTTCTTGAAATCTACCACTGCTCATGGAATTAATTATAGGTTTCAATTAATCGTGTTGAATATATTTTTCACTAGTCAGCAAGAAGTACATATGTATATAATACATAGTACCTATCGCACGTCCTCAATCTTTGATTATGATTTATGGATTGAATAATTCACAGAATGGCTATATTGAGACAGGATCTGTCCATCATCCCATAAAAGATGTTTATGTAAGTGTCAGTCACCAACACAACGCCCCGCAGTAGTGAGCAGTGCGCCCTCTGCCCGTTCGTTACTCTGTGGCACAACACGGCAAGCCCGTGCCCGCGGGACCTAGCCACTTATCTGCTGAATTAAAATCTGCTTATCTGGCGTTATTTATGTTCCCAGTTATGTATTCATAAATGTTATATATTGCATCGCTAGATCCTAGTAGCTAAGTATGTAGTTAATCTTCATGATGCAAGATAGGCATGCAAAGACTGGTAGTCAGAGCGAAATACAAAGATAATACACTTTATTTGAATGTAAAATACAGATTGCATAATGTTGTGTTACAAACGGGAAAGGGGAACGGCCGGGGAAAAATTTTGCCAAGAAAAAACAACGTTGAAAATAAACGTAGACAGAAAATAATGTAATAGCCTACTGCTCGGGTGATTGTCACAAATAGGCAATTACGTCAGCGAGCGACACTAGACACTGTGAACGACCTAATTATGTACTGCACAGACTAATATATTTGACACTGAAATATCCGTAAGGTTAATAAGAACCCGCTGCCACCACACGTCACGCGTCACCTTCGGCTAATTAGTCAATTGTTTGAGCTTGATTACAGTGAACTGCTCTCGTTCGGGGAAAGTAACAAAGGGATCGTATGTTTACACATAACTGTCACCCCAGTATAACGGGGAACATTATCTCTCAAACAAAAAGCGTCGTCCAAAAATAAACTTTAAAGGGGAAAGATCGTAAAATTTCAATATCCGTTCGGCGTCTCGTTTAATCTTGGCCAAATTTGTCGCCTGTTATTGAGTTACAGATCTGCCGGCGATCGCCCCCAAATGAGTCGACGTGATGATAACAATCGACAATCGAGACGTAATGACGCGCGCGGCGCGGGCGGGGAACGGGGGGGGGCTGGAGGTTGAGGGTCCAAATGTAAATTGTTACGAGTTTGACAGAATGATACCCTCACTACGGAGCAATTCCTGCATTGTTGGAATTTTATCCGATTTTCACGATTTAGACTTTCAGAATTTATTTTTTGCCATCAGCGCCTTTGTGAAGACACTGAGTACAGCCCGTTGAGCGTGTAATTTGATTCGATTTCTTTTAAAGACTAATTGTTTACTTTTATAATAAACAGTAACAATGCACCACGTATCTTAACCTCAAAACATTAGGTACCTGCACAAACTAAAGGACCGTCTAACTCAGACTGTCAGCCATACTGCGCCAAAACATACTCGGAAATGAGAATGATAAAATAATGTCAAAAAAAGCTCCACAAGGTGGCTCCTATGACAAGTGAGTTGCAACGGAAATTAACGAGCCCCTATCTCGAACCCTAAATTAACCACTTCCAACAGGAAATAGAACCCCGGACACGGCGGCGCTGACAATTAATTACGCAGCCGGTGGGGATTTAGCGTTTCGATAACTATGTTGATTTCAGGGTTAAAAGGTAAAACGTTCTAGGACCCTGGGGATACGGGACGAAGGGACTGGAATTATGAGCTTTGTATTTAAGTGGCGCTCTTGGTTATGGGCTTACTTGGTGAGTCTTGGTAGTCTCCGGCAGAGTCTACAGGGGTATGAGACTTCCATTATACTAAGTATCGTTAGTTGACCAAACATTGTGCGGTGAATTGTTTGAATAACAAGTTCACTTGCTGTCAGTGAGCTATAACTGTACCTCATCATCATCAACAGCCTGTTGCAGTCCACTGCTGGACATAGGCCTCTCCAATTTCACACCACTTAGATCCGAACTGTACCTATATACACTTTATATGAAGTCAAATTTTGAGCAGACGTAACCGTATTTGCCATACATACGCTAAGAAGTTTTGGACACATGTGTTTTTAGGAAATATGGATTCACCATACCTAGCAGTTAACTTACTCTACCGAGTGTATACTCGTATCAACCCGTTTACAATTTGTTTCCAAGTATTTCTCTCGCAACAGTTGTCCCGCTCGTCGAAACAACGCGGCAACATTAAGTAACCGATGAACAGATTTCACTGCGGCCATTAATACCGGGATTACATCGAAACTCTTCTAGCTTACTACAGTGTCTGGCTAAGTCGACACAGATAAATTAGTTCTTAAACCTAGCTTAGACAGAAATAACAAACAAGTCAGTACTTACGTTATAATATCAGAATGTTCGTAAAGTTTCTGATAGTCTTGCTTATGTTACTGCTTTATACAATAGAATTATTTATGCAACAAATGTCAAGAAGTAATACCACAGTGTGATACAGAAGGTCTGCTTTTATAGTTGGATCAAATAAGGACTGTACCAGTTAGAAAAGTTTTGTTTTTTATTGTCTTTAAAACTTCTGTGCTTATATTTATTCTGTTGATCGAACACGCGCACATAGTCTGAATACATTTTGATCCTTCTATTGACTTAGACGCTGAATAATTTATTTTGTGATAATGATTGTTATAAAATGAATAGGGATGTTTCCTGAGTAAAAAATATATGATTATGTTTAGTCCGTCAGTTAGATTATAAAAAAATATTGGACACGTATTTTTTCCTTTATCAAATCTATAAAAACTGACGAAGATACAAAGCATCAAAGATCAGGAGTGGGGGCTTGTGACGTCACGGCTCGTTAAAAATTGTAGCGAGTAGTGACGTCACACGAGTTTTCAACGGACTGTATCGTCTTCATTTTTTGTTTACGTGAAAAAAGAAAAAATACGTGTCTAATATTTTTTGGAAATCTATCTGACGGACTAATTAGATTTTTTTAGTCAACTACCCTATTGCGCTATGAAATTTCTTCTTTACGCAAATAAACAAACACGAGTATTTTGTTATATCCTACCTAAATCAATAAAATAAAAATAATAACCCGTAATGTATTATTGTTAGTTGTAATTAATTTATTTATGTACTACATAATTCAAACACAATGTGAATTGTTCATGAATAAATAAATAAATAAATAAATAAATAAGGCTGACAGTATCTCTACTAAGATTGCGTTTAAAAACGCACTTTGATTTATAAACTTACAAATTGCCCATTACTGAACTCTAAAACTATGGAAATGATTCACAGCCGTTTTTCAATCACGTGTAGGGACACACTATTCGACTTGACATAATTACGGAAACGCCAGAGAAGTGTAGTAAATTAAATTTAATGAATCACAAACATGTGTAACATCCTAAGAGCGACCACACAACAAACATAGAACCATACGCGGATGAAACTGGGTTTAGAATGATTAAAAGAAGGAGAACTCTAGTACTGAGAGTTCTTACTTTTTTTTTCAAACAGAATTTACAAGCCCATAATGGACAAAATCATCATCTCTTTTAGTACCTACCTAACCAACACATAATTTGGTGCAGGTTTGACATCATTCTGGCCAATTGAAACGGCTACAAAACAAGTTAATAGCTCAATCTTCATCAATCGGAATATAGCTGAGTAAACAATCATGGGAACAGCCGATGACAACATGGATAGTGCAAAAGGGTAGTTGACTATAAAAATCTAATTAGTCCGTCAGATAGATTTCCAAAAAATATTGGACACGTATTTCTTCTTCAAAAACGAAGAAGATACAGTGCGTTGAATATTCGTGCATTCAACCAGAGTGCGTTGAATGCACGAATATTCAACGCACTGTATAGTCTTCGTTTTTTATTTACGAGGTATAAATTTTAGTTCGTATTGACTTCACACGAGTGAAGTCACTGCTCGCTACAATTTTATCACAACGTGACGTCACAAGCCCCCACTCCTGGTTTTTGATGCTTTTTATCTTCGTCAGTTTTTAAAGATTTTATAAAGCAAAAAATACGAGTCCAATATTTTTCGATAATCTAACTGAAGGGCTAAATAGAATCATATTTTTTACGTAGGCAGCATCCCTATTAATATTAACAACAATAATACCTATGAATGAATCTGTTAATAAAATTATTAAGTTAACAAAGTACTGCATTTGAATGATACAGCAGATATAGGATACATCCCACAAGAGGCAATAGAGAACAAACCAGCGCCCAGCGCACCAGAAGCCGTTACCGCGAGTGGTGTTCTCAGGCAAAACAATAGAATTTCAGCTTACGTTTCTAATTCCCGTAACGCTAAACTATCAGGCAAGCACCATTCTATTATTTGAACACTTTCCACTTAGCTAAATAGGATCTGCAGAAGGTTCGCAATCTCTTAGGCGCTAACGTTCGGCAGTCGGCTGATACGAGTATTTTGTGCGAGTAAACACATTACTATGCATCGCTCTAACTTGCTGCTAATTTATTTAGTGTATGTTAACACGGGTGATGGGGCTCTGCATACACGGTCGAGTTTTATGGGATGTTTTGTTTGGGTAAGGGCGATGTCTTTATTAATATCTTCTTTTGTATGGTTAGTTGTGGCCGTAAGATCCTTCTCACTTTCACGACCGTTAAGTGTCAAGTTTTATTACATTAACGTTATTTACTGTACCTAATACGTTACTTTTAAAATATTCGCTATAAGCTTCTTTACAATCATTTATTTTATTCTCAACTCAGAGTACCGAACAGTATCAGTCGTATTATCCTTTGTTAGAAAACACAACTATGGCACTTTGACACCTTGTAACAAAGAAAATACAGTTTTTTTTTTCACTTGGCCATAAAAAGTTAATGGCTTATTTTTCCAGCCGCCTTGCCAGCCAGTCGGTCTGGCCGCGCTTAGCGCACGTGTGTTTACTCCCTCATATTCTAGCTCGGCTGCTCGGCTACTCAGCGCATGCAAATGATGCCTGCGTCTGTTTTCACTTACATCCAATTTGCGAGCGAAATGCTCACAAATTAACATTACGTCTGAACCTTGCTTTTATTAATGTCCGGTTCCTGTAACGTAATACGCGCCGTTTGTGCTACGAATGGCTATTGTGCGAAACAAGGCAAGAGAGGTGGACAAAGCCACTTTCCAAATAAAAAAAGGTGTTGAATATCTCTAGATATGTATATGTATAGGTACGCAGAAATAAAAAGTTTAATAACGTTAAAAGCTCCAATTACACTAGGTTGAAAACACTTGCCTATCCTCTTTGAGAATTGCACAGTTAAAACGATAACGGTTAGTAAGGTATAGGACTAGCGCAAACCGTGTTATTACAATTTGCGGATACTTCTAAATCACTTACTCGGTACAGTTACATGATTCTACGGTCGTTTAGCAATGTTGTCCGCGAGTAATGCGTCAGCCGCGCTATTAGTTCAGCGAGAAACACAAGCTGTCATGTTCCTCCTACGACGGAGCGGAGGGAATGTACTGCACTAAACGGTTACCATAATTTCGCCACCTACGATGAAGTGGGAAATATGTATCCATTGTCTGCAGGACTGCCATTTCGGCATCCTACAAAGCCAACGATAAGGCGTTTTATAATTCCGAAATGGCAGCGTTTGGATGAATCGGATCAGGGCCCCAAGTCTGCTATTTTTATAAACTTGTCATTCCAACACGATCCTATTGTCATTTTGTTAAAAGTTCGTAATCTGCTAAATTCATAATGGTCGATCATTGGTCGGTCAATGGTCTCGTAATACTTTTTGAAAACCGAGCTATTAAAAGAAATGACTGCAAAACGACGTTCTAATGGTAGATCACTGATCAAAGGAACTCTCAAAATTTTAGCAGATTACCGCATACGTCTGTCATTCATTTGTCATTATGTACGAGATTACCATTCTTTCAATGGAGTGTCAGTGGTTGACCATTGGAAAGTCATAATGACGCTTTTATATTAGTAGATTACGAAACTTGTCAAAATCGACCATTATGAGACCAATGACAGACCATTCTGACACTATTGTAATAGCAGACTTGGGGCCCAGGATTACGACATCCGGTCCGTTTCCCAGTTCCCAGCTACCAAAAATTTCTATTAATGTTTGAGCAATACTCTCGTTTGTTAGAGCCATAACAACCGCTATTTTAATTAAAATTTTAATTACCACAAGAAATCACATTTGAAGACTAATGTAATCCGTCTCAACAGTTAACAAGACATCCCACATGTACAACATACTCTTTATATCTCGAATTAATTGGAGTTCGTAAGTGATAGTGAATAATTTATCTGTGACAGTCGCGTGGAACTGATCCACGGAACTGTGAAATATTAAAATACCATTACGATATTGATGGGGAAAGAACTGTTATTTACTTACTAGTGCCGTGTCATTTTAATTGGAGGAAAGTGATGAGTTTTGGATAAGATGTTGGTATCGTGTCTTGTGGCTGAGCATTTAATGAGATCATGTAGCAATATATGTGTGTAACTATAAACATGGCTCTCAATTGTGTAGATTCAATACGTCTACAATTCGAGGTGAAAGACCTGAATATTGTGGTAGACTGAGCAAATAGCGAAACTTCATAAAACCTTAAGTTTTACTTTAGGCCTCAGTTCGTGATTGATGATGCTCGTTCATCCTTCTTGCTTAAGTCTGGCTTATCGTAAATACTTTACTCTTTCATGAGCCTGTCAGTTTATTTCGTTGGTAAAAAATATAATCAGTAAATTGCTACGTAAACTTCAATACTTGTTCATCAGATGCAAGAGCAGAAAGATCACAGAAGATGATGGTATACTTAGTTAACTATATCACACATGGCCATGCGAAGAATAGAAAACGTTGACGAACAAGTCGTGAACACTTGGTTCGCACCATTATCAGAAGTTGATAACCAGTTCGCAGACGTCCATCCCATTACCATAACTGTTCACAGTAAGCTGAAGCGATTCTTTCCTTCACTGTTGGCGCCCCGCCAGCCCCGACAGACGGGGCGCAGACGACGCCTACGAGCGAGTGTGTCGGCACTGCACGTGCGCGCCGCCTTTAGAATACTGACCACTTGATTAGATAGCGTGCTACTACACCAGATTACTTAATTTACAGACACTTGATTTTGAAATCGAATCTGGCTCGTTAACAGTGAATTATAGGGGAAGCTAAGACTGCTCCAATTAAGCCGTCTGAACTTTTAGCGAACGAGATGAAATGGCTTATTCAACGCGTTACGTCTCACGCAGCCTTAATTTCCCCTGCTGCTGGCCGAGCAGTGGTCGGTCGCTCCTGATTGGAATGTTGATTGTCGCACGTGTCGCTTTAGGTTCCAACGCTAGCGGGATAAAAGTGAATGCTCGCGTGGAATTGATCGTAATGTTAATGAATGGTACCAGGCTAATGAAGTCAGACGTCAAGTAGACTGCGCCCACGATGACACAGTTGGAATGCAAGGATATGTTGTGAAGGACCACTTCAATAAAACAAATTGAACTAAACGGTGTTTTGTTTGCAATGTGACAAGTAAATCTCCATCAAAACTTTGAAGATTTACCAAGTGACGCGAACTCACAGCACTAAAGACATTCATCATTTTGAACACTTTAATCGCTTGACGGCCGATGTTTATTATTTCATTTGAAGCACAAAAGTCACAGCAATGACATAAATCACCAGCACACATTATTAATTGCTCCTCAACTTTGTCGAGAATACAACACATCCACTGTCCACATTCATTGACACACTGCCCCTCTGAGCGCACCTGCAACGCCATTGAATATGAACATTGCATCATATAGAAATACTCCCAAGTAATATGCACCAAGAAATAAATAAATACTCGCATATTATTGTACATCCGTGTGAAGTCGCGAGCCTGCGCCGCGGACAAAGATCCCGAGACATAACTCAGAGAGCTCGCTTCAACAATCACACGTTATTTAAACGCTTATGGACTGTCGTTGCATCGAAATCGACGATTTATTATAATAATATTATATTAGTGTGGAATAATATTGCAGTTTGCATATTTCAGTTTTTTATTTGTTTGAATTATGCCAGTAGGTGGTTTTTGGAATGCTTATTTGGTTTGAAGAGCGGTGTTTGTATCAAATATATTCTCAATAAATTGAATATTATAGAAGACGTTTTACATATCAGATGCCTTTACATGACGTTGTCACATGTCTAGCGTCCTAATTGCTATATGCCTTGGATAAACTCATTTCCTAAGTAGTCAAATTACCCGCAATATAAATGAGAGTGTTGTAACATGTAATCTTCGTTTACTTCCGATCTACTTTGTCACAAAATTTAATGTTCAAACTGTCAGCTGAAGCTTATAGTTAGCGAGCTCCCGTTTCAGCGACAGGAAATAAATGAACACAGAAGTTTCGTTACATGCAAAGAAACGGAAGGCACGAATAGAAGGAAGAAATATAAAGTACTAATCGCTTTATCTCTAGTTCTGTATGGAATGAATTCTAGAGAAGTAAGGTCCGGAGCCAAAAAAAAATCTGTCATCGGATAATCGAAATTGTGGAACTCACTAATTGGAAATCGCGACTATTGCATCTACATTTTTTATAGTAGGTACTTGTTAAATTTACGAGTCCGCTTGTTCAAACTGTGTGATTAATAAGAATATCTAGATTTGTTTCATGTTAAATATTATCGTTGTAAGCTTATTTTCATGAAGTTGGTCCTTCTGCCGGCTCCCTTGTGTTACGTTTCAATAAAGTGGATGATTAAAATGTTAATAGTTGTCGATGGCGACGGTAAGCGGCTCATGAATAATTCCCGCGCCGATACTTCGCCTTATCAACAGTTATTGTTGCCGGGACTTCGTCATGCACTTTTCTTGTTTCTTCTTGCTTAGTTGGTGGTGTTTCATAATGCTGAACTTAATGCTTGTTGTTTGTTGAGCTCAGTTAGAACAGTTTGATTTAGTGGAAGCACTATATCTATATTTATAATGATGTAAGTCTTAAGTTGCACCAGAAATTCGTCTAAGAATTGGTTGAAATACGAGTAGCATTTCACATTTTCGTTTTCAGTTGAGTTTAAACCAGTTTATCTCTCCTTTTTCGAACATCCAAATTAGCTACATTTACATGAAATAATTTATAAGTACCATACACATAGTGTTCTTCACTTTATAGATTTTCAATTTATAAATTATACAGCTATGAATAACTTCTTCGTATCGTAAATTTGACTAATTATCGTATATTAGGAGGCACTCGGCTTTCCTGAATATTTTATCGAGTGTAATTAGTTAATTTAAGTGATTCCTTTTACGATTCAAATGGGAGGATAATTATTTAAAAGGCATATTGAGGTATCTCAGATTTCATGGCTATAATTTAGTCGGAAAAGGTTTTGGCTGGAACATGTATTTTATACGTCATTAAAACAACCCGTCTTGAAACGTTTGGTAATATTTAATGAAAATAGCTTTAAACTTAACTTGAAATAGCAATAGCTAGGGACTATTGCTATTTCAAATTTTAATTTGGTGATAAATATCGAAGCAACATGTTTTCAATTAGCGCTGACTCCGTGACCTACGTGAGACGTGGTTATATAAACAGAAAGACAGGCGCGCTTGTCTGCTAATTATAATTTGTAGTTACGAGATATTTAATGATTACTTGCTCAATAAGAAGGAAGAAGTACCAATGTAGTCGATATTGTCTCAAACTGAAAGGATTAAGGAGATGGTGCCTTTGAACATAAGCAGTTAAGTAGATAGTCAGAACATAGATAGTTATCTTCATCAGAAAAACTTTATTTAATGTTAAGAATTTGAATACCGAATTAGCTAGCTTAGTCTTTGACTTTTTCGAAGCCGATAAATTCGTAGTCATCGTCATCGTATTAATAAAAATGAATGAAACATAAAAATAAACCCATTCTAAACAGCTATTAAGGGTAGATTGACCCTTTTTCTGTAAACTCCCCTTAACGTGAACTAATTTGTAGTAAGTTGGAACTTTTCTTTGAACAAACTTGTGTAGCACCCGCGAACTTATTCCAAGTATTTGAAGATTTCTTGTTAGTTCAATAATTAGGGAAACTTCTTAAAGAAAAACAGAGTTGCGTAGTTCACTGGGGCTTCAACAAAAAATAACGAAATTTGGGTTTTGAAACTATACCCGTGTAACTTCTTCATTTTAAAGTTTAGTTAGTTTTGAAGAAAACTAAGTTAGAGAATAAAGTTTGTATCACTTAAGTAACTGTGTGTATAAGGACAATGTAGAAATAAACCTGTAAACTTTTCGTAGTTGATTTAGTAGGTATTTGGGAAACTCAGATAGTTCGAGGACAGATGTTGAAATCATATGACAAAAGCATTTTAGTTAAAAAATCTCTCCCAAATCCTATTTACAATGCACGAGTATAAACTCCCAGTACCAGTATTCGTGCATAATTACGGAACTGGTATACTATATCTGTTACGGGTATACACCCGCCGTTAGTTATTAGTATCAAATATTCACCTGTCGCGAATGTACTGGCCGCCGCGGCTGTGCGGGCGTCGAGTCTGTTCCCACGAAACAATACTAGGTACACTAGTACACAGACATGTACATCCATACATTTTGGCAAAGAAAGCGTTAGTAGGGTTGTTAGTATTGCTCACAAAAAATATCATCATAAGGTGTTAGTAATTTGTTAGTAAACAATACAAATTACACAATAATAACTATGTTTATTTCCTATTTTTGTGTAAATAGATATACACTTTCCCAGTATACAATAAAAGGACTGTTTATTTTGCAAGCTAACGCTCTGAGGACAGTATTGATTCTACCACCCTGCTCATCATAGATGCAGTTCTTATTGTATGTGTGATTTGCGTTTTAGTTTGCATGACTTTCTCAAAGAGGTAATTAAATATCTTTGATTCTAAGGCTCGCAGTTCAAAAATTGTTCGCCACCCCTGTAGTAGTGACGTAGACCGTGTAGCGTGGTGAAGACCACGCACCGCAGTAGGTACTGAGCGGCGCGAAGCTTGAAGGGGTAGGCAGAACTGCCGGAATGTTTTAAATGTCATAAGATTTTTTTTACAACGTTGAAGAATATAAACGCCCCTATTTCATTGAGGGAATGGGCCAGTCCATTTAAAGATGTGAAGACCTCTCTAAAACAAGAAACAGCTTTAAAAGATGCTTCTAAAAGTCCATTAATGCAAGTCCATTCAAACTTTATGATTGAAGCGTACTTCTAGTTCAATATGCAGTTATAAGATATACTCGTAATATCCTCGTTACATTTGTTAATAACCATAAAAGCTGCATTGAAATCTATCTTTTATTAAAGTTGATGTACCGGAGTATCGTATCCACAATGGAGGAATAACGTTATGATAATATATTCGGTTAAATAATGCATATAAATAAAGTGACGCCAACCGCTGCATTTACTGAACGTTACAGCTATGATTCGTAATGCTATGAGCAGACTTATAGGAGCTATTTTATTAAACTTTCAATCGGTCATTTACATCTTGATGGTCCTTTTATCAGTTTCTTGATGGTCCTTTTATCAGTTTCTTGATGGTCCTTTTATCAGTTTTGTTTTTTTCTCGGTTTGTTTTTTGGCCATTTTTGGATGGGATCTTGAAGCGTTGTTACATACTTTTACCGGCTAAAATCCTCCTGCATATTTGCGTTCCAGCCCTCGTCAATCATTGGCCTTACACTTGGTTTGGCTACATATATTTGGTCATGGACCTTTGAAAAGTATGACATAATTGAGGCTTTAGTAGAGCTAGTAACACTATGAAGAAAACCAAGTAAATATTATAGGCTATATTTTCACAGCTTCTTATTGTAGATATTACTCAACAAATGAGGCAGCTCGGCTACAAATTGCGAACAAGTTATAATGTCCGTGTTGATACGAGGCTGCTGCAAAAAGTGGTGTGTCTGGTAGTACACACGAGCTGTAACCATGGCCCCGTACCATTGTAACCAGTGCCGTCGTAATGGTCACCATTACTAGTCTTATACACAGACATGCTCATTATGCATTGACTTCAGTTTTTGTTCCTTAAGAATCTGCATAAACCATAGGATTACACGGGTCAGAGCCCATTCGTCTCCTAAAATTCGTCCCCCAGCATAAAAGTTGTAGATTCGGCCCCTATATAGGTGCCCATTGGTCTCCTGGTAGGGGACCAATTAATATTTTAATAAAAAATATTATTTTTAAGGTACCCATTCGTCCCCTCTAATATATATACAATATAAGTTAAAGATTCGGCACCTATTCAGGTGCCTATTGGTCCCCTGAGATAAAATTAGCTCTATTTTACATAAGAAACGGTTAACATAGTACACTTGTGAACAGTTTATTAACGGAATTAATTTAATAAATCATAACAGATCATTGAAAAAAGAGCTATGATGAATAATAATCCGTCATGATAATAATATAACCTGTCGATAGGCTTACGATGTAAAATTGTCTCACTACGAATGGCTTGTTAAAAAAACGGATTACAAATAATAGATAAGGTGTTTAAAATTGGTAAGTACTCTCCAGATGTGCGCGGGGTGTGATATGCCGAGCGGGAGGGGTAATTATTATGATTTTGCATGTATGTAGTTGGTAATATACAAAAAAAAATAGAAGTGATTATTTACTGTTGATATGTGTTCTATTTTTTTGCATATTTTATATTTAATGTTGATTCATATGATGGTCAATCAAGGCTGATTTTTGTAAAAGAGTTGTATTTTGTTAGTTTCTAGGACATTGTGATTTTGTATGTGTTAATCTTATTTGAAATAAACATGATATCTACCGAATTACTATATTTTTTATTTTAGCCTTTTCTGCGCGACTGTACCAGGCTGCCTGCTGACTACCAAGCTGCGGTATACACATATACATGTACTTATATTAGAAGAATGAATAAAAATAAATATTCTTCAGGGGACGAATGGGCCCCTCAAAAGTTCCAGGGGACGAGTGGGCACAGGGTGCGAATCATAGGGGACGAATGGGCTCTGACCCGGATTACTCACACACACACAATTAATAACTAAACGTCTAGAAATAAAATCAAACTCAAGGTCAAACTTGCAAAGAAAGTGGCAATTTTATAACAAACAACAAACCTTGCAGGGATGGACAGCGAGGGCATTAGTAATGGTTCCGTAGGTTATCCTTCGTTTACGGAACCCTCACAATGATGACCTGATAATATAAATTACGCACAGAAGATTTCAACCGCCAGATAAATAGATAGTAGATACCCTATCTGCGTCATGTAAACAGCCTTCTACTAAGTTTGACACTAATCCACTATCGATTAAAAAAGCCACTAACGCGAGATTACATCGCTCGCTCCAAACTGTTCCGTTAATTAGGGCACAGATTTAGTCGCGCGATACCGCGGCGCGGCGCGGCGGCGTGGCGTTGCGCGATTAATCTTAATTTGTCGCTACCGTGGTACACGGGTGCTTTACTACTAGCTCACAGAGTATGGACGAGCAGAAGCTTCGCATGTGATTACACACATACCCGATATCATCTTAGCGGAGATTGCTTCAAACTCAGCTGAGAGGCTCTAGGTAATGTGCCATTCGCGATGACGATTGTCGAAATACCAAAGTTTAAGAGTTTGATCACGTGACATTTCAAATAAAAATCACTAGGACATAATTAAAACTTTAATTTTGGAAGTCGGTGCAAAAAAACGAAGAAAACAAACCAGAAACATCGACTTAAGTTTAAGTTATTTTTTACTTTGTAGTGGTTTTTATTTGGGAGTTGGTTATATTTTTTGTAAAAGATGTGTTTTTCTTAGTTTTGTACTGGTTTAGTTTAATTGGGTAATGTTAAGACACCCACATGGCATAAAACTATTTAGAATCCTAACGTTAGGCTGTGGGTGGAAGGCGTTTTGTTTACTTACTGAACGGTGTCGGTTGCATCATCGTTTATACATAGTTACATATGTACATATGTAGGTACATATATGTCACCGGATAGTTGTGAAATGCGTAAGATTATCAAATAACTTGAGATATTGTAAAATCTCGGTAAATTGACAACTGAACATTTGGAATACTTTTTAAAGCAACTAAATTTGACATTCAAAACATAGAAAGATCCATCCATCCAAACTTCCACATACCTATATGTAAATATAATGTAAGTAACGTAAGGACGATTTGTTTCTACCTTCCGTGTAGTTCTATTTAGTGACTTAATTCAATAACTGAGAGATATCGGCAAATTGAAATTCATTGCAAATACTAGGCTAGTGTAATATTCAGTCCTGACACAGAAGCCATGTTTAATAGTACTGTCAGTGTTTACTATTAATGTGTAATTTGGCGCGGCATTATTATTGTGCCAATTTACACACATCGCAGCTAATTGTTATTCGGTTTAATTCGATATTAAGAGGTAAACGGTGGATGGCAGTAATTAATTCACACCCAGTTATTATCAAGAAAACAATCTAATATTCATTCTGCCTGTTTTGAGCAAAATATGTGTTAAACTGTTTTACAAAAATATAACCTAGATTATGAGAACCGTTTATATGAATGAGAAATCATCAAATGACTTCTCCCACTCTGGGCGGTGCGGAAGGGAGTGTCAGACTGTTACTGACTAAACCCATCCATGTTCCTCCTAGTGTCCTTTGCGTTCATGGGCCGCGGTGACTCTTTCGAACAAATTCCTGTACCCTAGAAACAGGTACCTCCCGAAACTCTCTTGTGTGGTGAACACCTGCGTCAGGCGGAAGGTGACTTCTCTCCAACCACTCCTCAAAGAAGGGGCTTATCGCCACAATGGTGAAGTGCCCAAATTTGCGAGAACTTACCCCACCACACTATTCTTACTGTATGTACTATCAATTCTGCGTCTGTGTTTCCGAACGCATTCAACCCTAATCCCTTCAAAGTCAGAGTGAACAGGCTTCTTCTCGGTAAGCTCATACCATCGTCGCCTTTGTCTCTGTCACCTGTGACCTAGACTAGAGTCAAGAGCAAATCCATTTCACAATAAAAAAAAATCTGCTCACAATGTTTTCCTAAAACTGTACATAAACTGCAGTAAATGAAAACCTTAAAGTAGTTAAATAAATGAGACTTGTTGGCCCTTATTATTCATCGATATAGTAGGTGCTTTGATTTATGGTTAATCGTGAAACCTTCATGTTTACGATACGTATGCGAAACATCGGAGTAAATAAAAACTTGATGGCTGTAGCTCCAACATAAATATATACATAAATAATAATAGGGCAACAGTACCCGACCAGTTTGGTGTAACGACATAGTAAATATTCAATGTAATATTTTGACCATGTGTGATTGACGTGGCTGCATATGTCCGCCGAACTGGAAACGAATACATTCGTGAAACATCGCAGCGTCGACTACACGAGTTGTGAGGCCGAGCCACCACTCACCGCGTCAGATTGCTACACTGGATATTTTAAGACTGTGGTGGATCTTGCAGTTTCAGTCTCTATTGGTACCTATAGCGCCATAATTTATTTTATCTTATTTCAAATGATATAAAAATATCACTGTGTACCTGTTCGTGTCCATCCCAATATGTTTACTGTATCAACTCTGTGTGTGGTCCTATCATTCGATGCTTGTTTACCGTCCCGTCATCCAGTCGAATAGCTAACAATAATATTTTTATTGGCCCTTCATCGAGTGGCGAACGCGATCCCCAACAAAATAACATTTTAATCGTTCTCAGAACTTTCACCGCTGAACAAATAATGAAGTAAAACCAACAAAATATGACTCGGAACACAAACAGAATCAACAAAAACTGGGTTGTATTATTGGAATTGTAAATAAAAACAAACTGAGGTCTTCATCGGAGCAACAAATCACTTTGTTTTTGTGAGCGTGTCCCGTCGCGCCAGCACCCGCCCGCCTGCAAGGCGTTATCGAAAACTGTGGTATAAACACAGTTTCGCTTTTTGATTCTCGATATAGATATACGCGCGGTCGTTCTAAGTAATAAAACTACGATAAAACGAGATTATCCGACGATTCGGAACACAAACACTTGCGCAGCCTCCAGTCTCATAAAAAGTTAAATTATCAAACAACTACGGACAGTTTAACGCGATGAAACCGATATTCCGTGTCGTTTGTAAGAGAATCACTAGATACACCATACTATTTGTACACTATCATATTTTTTTCGCTTTTATTGGAGATAACATTCAATACTCGGATAAAATCGTTGATATATCGCCTTAACCTTAAACAGTTGCGTTCAAAGGTCTACTCTGTTTATTTTTCTTCACGCTCACCATTTCCCAGGACACGACACAATATTTATCATCATCTCATTCACAACATGCTCGTCGTATTTATTTCCGCTCCCATGACACCACATTCATCTGCTTGAACTATCACCATACTTTGAACTTTCAAAAACTTACAATGCACAATGGCAGTTCGTTTTTTGTCGCACCGTGTCATAATAACGTCGTAACCAATAAAAACACCATTGACTCCCGGAACTGAACAAAACATCATAAATCACCGCGGAGGAAGCATGCTCACTGAACATTTTTTCGAGGCAGTTATAGAGGGCTGGCACCCCGCGGGCGAGCATTGTGTCCGCAGCGCACCACGCACGCAGCGATGTGCGCGATCCTATCGCGGGTAAGAGTACCGGCGCGCTCATGTGGAGCCTGATTACGGGGAAATTATGGGGTAACGTAGCAAAGTCGACACTGTTAATGCAGGTATTCGAAAGTGCATGTGTCAAGGTTTTTATTCAACAGCGCAGCTCACAGCTGGTAGCACGATTCAATTTGATGTACGACAATTATGGCGACGATTTATAATAAAAATAAAATAATGCTACCAATCAATCTAATTTCTATTTAGGAACCTTTTTATAAACCCACGCAGTTAAATAAATATCTCAATTATCCACTCGATTGGTCCCATTCACGACTACGCTCAACAACAAATCAAACTCGATGAGCCAATTTTTCAATCATAATATCTCGATGTTTTCTTTATCGATTCTTTGTTCTAATAGAGGGTGAAGAAAAAATAAAGATTATTCGATAACGTCTAATGGTAGTGCGGGCTAGGTCCGTGGGTCTGCGGGTCTGCGGGTCCGCGCAGCGAGAGGTCCCGCCGCCGGTGGTCCGGTCCGCGGGCGGTCCGCCCTCGCGCATATATCACGGGCGATGCGTTCGCTCGCGACTTTTATACGCGTACGTTATTAGCAAAAAAGCAATCAGGACTCGAGTGAGACAATCCTTATTGGAAAAGCGCGATGGTTTAAATCCTGTTAACAAATGGGGCCCCAGCGCTCCGATATTCCGACGTGAACGAAAGAAATAAATCATTGTGTAAACACTTTTTTATCGATTTGCTATCATTATAGCCTTCAAGAAGGTTTATGTCGCAACATTTAAGTCCTAGACTCATCAATCTTTGCTATCTGAATAATTAATTAATAGTAAAGTTTTCTGTTTCGGGTTTACCAACTTTTTGCTGATTACAATGCCTGTTGAAATAGATTACAATGACTATAGACTAGAAACTAGTGTGCACGCAGTGAATTAATTATTAAAATTCCACTGGCGAGCTTTTGCTATGACATCACCAATAAGTAATGCTCGCCGGTCACCTCTGACCGCTAATACTCGTGATTAATCATGCGCATGATGTTGTATAAGTTAGTAATGAGACAGCACTCGTTCATGAGCCGATCGATCCACAATGGAGCTCGTTGTACCGCCCGAGCCGCTAATTACTTCATTAGGTGGCACACAGTTAATTGGCGACTATGCGGACACTACATATATTATTAACTATATTATACCCACATTGCGTAGTTAGCTAAATGACAAATTATACCTACGAACAGAACATCTGCTGGAATGAAGCATCTTATCGTATATTTTGTACAACCACGTTCGGTTCTGTCACGCATGCCTAACAAAATGTTTCTGAGTTAAATGATTACTCTTACGCCCGACTCAGACTCGATTTAATAACTCCTTCATAAAAGATATTTAAAACTGTTATGCTATCAATCACATTAAGTTGAATCGTAACAATATTAATCCTCAAAAAGACGTAATAAATCATCTGAAGCACTGAGCTCCTTTAAAAGGATCAGGCGATAATATTATTATTACTGTCTATTAGTTTACTCTCTATTTTTCCATTTAACGATTTTCGTGTGAAAAAAAAAGAAAGAAAAAGTATAGAGAGCAAGAGAACAAGCAAGACGTAATCTAAAATTTTAAAGAAGTTTAATTTAATAATAAAGGGTCCAATGACAATAATTCAGCGGGTTATGTCGTCATTTATGAAAATGAATTGGCAATAACACTCAACGCTTCAGTAAACTGTCAACACAGCTCTCTAATTCACCCCATTCAACACGAACGAGGTCAAGAGTCAAATATAAAATCGAATTAACGGACATAAAATGTGAGTAGTAATCCCATCGAGCCATCGGGCCTCGGCGACGATGGAGAGCCCTCAGCGCGACGTGTCACCATGAGTTCCCACATTAATCCCCTAAGCTAACGAGCTCGACTGCACTGTAATTACCGACCAATAGGTTATCACGTCAAGTGCAATTGAACGCAGTTATAACTTGGCCAGTTATACTCACAATTAGTTAATTGCTGGCCGGTCCGCCATCGCCACGGAGAAGCATCGCGTGCGTGACAGCCCTCACTGAACATCATTATCTGTTGTTTGTTTTTTCTATTGCGTTCGCTTCGTTTGTTTTTTTTTTTTTTTAAATTTCGGAGACTCAATTTACTTTTCTATAAAAAATGAGTGTTTTTCGAAATTATTGTAAGTAGCTTGTTTACATTTGCTTATGTTTCACTGCCAGCCTGCGTCATTAGCAACGGTATGAGTACAATATCGTTGTATGATCTTTTATCCGATTGCTGTGTCTACATTATCCAATTTAACGTTTGCAAACATCAATTCCGTATTTCCTTTTCGGTAAAAGTTAAATCGATGTGGGTGTACAATGTTGTGACTCCAGTCGTGCTGTAATGGCGCATTAAAAATGGACTGCTGCCGGCTTTTGTCAGAACACAACGTGACGTTTTACAAAAGAAACAGTTGGTAAATTAATGATCAGTGTAGCAAGAAGTCTTAAAGCAAATAAGATTATGTCAATCCTTATTTTAGAGAAAGGGGCTGCGGAAAGAAATCTTCGTTGTGCCCAAAGGGTTAGATTGCGATACATATTTACTACGTGGAAGCAAATCCAGTTAAATGTGATCTTCCTAAGCATCCTGTCCGACCTTTGTCAAAGTCAAGTCCGTAAGTTCAACCATCGATACTGAATTAACTATTAAAAAACTTGTCGTCCTGTATAATACGTAATTTTGTCATAAGCTACAACGCAATAATACAATTTCGACTCTCGACTCGTTTTTATTTCATATCTAAAACGTTTACAAAATGTATGATATCTGAATTTAATAAGTACTGTATTTTAATATTTTCATCCATGAATAAAAAATGATAATTCTGCAATCCATCAAACAAGATACATTTAAAAATAAACTCCAGTTCGAGGCTCATGAGTGCGGAATAATCCGAATAGTGAGTGGGTTGATTGAAGACTACTCCTGCCAAGGTTAAGTGCAGTAACTGGGGACCCAGACAATACATCAATCAAGATCATCCCGGATCTACTCCATATTTATTTATTTCGTTCCATCAAGATCCGCGGAATCTTCCGCCTTGCTGATACAAGTCACAATGAACTGTATTAAAGCTAGTGTTACATTTCATAGAAGTCAACACAAGAAGATAATAACGCTGATGTGAAGAGAACACCAAGTATTTTTTCGATGGAAAAATCATCAGATGTTTTAAAAAAAGAATATTATTGTAAATGAAAAAACAGCTAAAAACGATTTTAATGTAGAAACACTCGAATAATAAAATCTGATGGTACAAATGAGGATGTGGTGTATTTCAGAGCATCTTTTCTTAGATAGTCAATTCTATACAATTAAAATGCATGGCACTCAGTATGCTGAATTATTCATTACTAATGCGACTGTAAAAGGAGGACTTAGAGAGACCGCAGATGTCCTAAGAAACGGTACTAAAATGAATGTTTCTTACAGAAAATCTTCATATATAAGACATCTATTACAATTCATGTACCTCACGATCAAGAATATCTTATAATAGTGAACGAGTTCGTAAATCATAATATCTATTCTAAGGGAAATGTAATAGAAACCATCCATTCAGAAACAGGTTCAAGCGAGGCGTAACCTAAAGAAATGTAAAATAATTTTAAATCCGCGTTTCTTTGTCCGACGACGCGGGATTGTATTTGAAGTGATAGAATGAATGGACGACAGTCGGGGATGCCGAATAATGCGCGTGCACCAACCGCATCAATCTTAAGGCTTTCAAAAAAGGTCTCTCAAGATTAGCGGTAGAAACTACACGCTCGTTAATACGGTTTAAATGTCCTAAACAAAGACATTTGCAGCGTTTGTTTGGCTGCTGGATCAATTTTTTTCTGTATACATTTATCATCCATCTTTCTATAGAACGATTGTGACGTTTCCATGAAATTCTTGCTTCACATGGTCGGCTTTCAAATACTTTCGTAAAAGGTTTTCATATCTACGAAAGGTCCCAACAAATTGCTTTTCATTAACTTGTAATATCGTCATCACTAAATCAATTTCTTCGCCCGATAAACCAGAGATAGGCTATTAATCACAAGTACAAGAATTGTCTCTATCATGAGGCGATAGTGTTCCATTATTCCCATTATGGGAGTGCTATCAGTTGGCTCGCTTCGTCGTGAGGCTGCGGACACTGTGGACACTCCAGACACTCAACGGTCGCCAGATAACCGTTCCACGTGAATTATTCACGAGAGCGGAGACACGCGCGTCAATCTCCGCCGATCCCGAGTGTCGTGAGAGGTGTCGCCGACACTTGACAGTATTAATGAATCGGTGTTCTGTGTCTGTGTGCCGATACTGAATGTTTGATGGTCGGTTACAAAGGGGGATTTGGTTAGCTTTTGGTGTTTAAGTGATTGAATGGTTGTTAACATAATAATATATTTTCTGATAGAAGATGTTGAAACTGGTTGATTCAAGTGAACGTCAAACCCTTGATTACATAGGTTTATAATATTTCAAATCATGTGTGGAAAAATCAAATAATGTTTCCTACGAAGAAGCTGATAAATAATAACTTTTCTTTTTATTACAGGTATGTGCCGTTAAACATCTGTCACAGGAAGGGCAGGTAACGTTTTGACAGCAAATTCCTTGATTCCCTACAATAGAGGAATCTGATCTGCATCTTACACAGTTATTTACTAGTTGTTGGATTACAAACTTGACAACGAACTACAAATTATTCGGGTCAAAATGTAAATATCTGGTGTTTAATGAAAATCAAACTTTGTCACTTGTAGAATAAGCATCATTTATTAATTCCGTTTTTTATTGCCTTCTTACGTGTTCGTTTAGGTGTGAGACATGTATTGGAACATGTTTCGTTTGTTACGGCTTTTGTTGTTTGATTACTATCGTGTCCAACAAAAAGACAATCGTGGTTAGAAACTTGTCGAACAACGTTCAAGGGTTTGGATGTGTTTATTACGTTCAAATATTTCCACTTAACAACCAATTTAGTGTTTATGAATATTGTTGTTTTTATTACTGTGAAAATTACCACAGACGTTCACACTACAACATAATAAGTTATTGGAACAATTAATTCTCTTTTTGTTATTCAATAACTAGACAGATTCAAGACCGGCGGCGTATTAAATCTCGTTAGTATCTTATCTTGCTACTGCTTGCTACTGTGCGAATAGATTAGCTACAAATAATAACATAGTACACAATTGATTCCGACATAAAGAGAAATAGAAGTGTAAGGAGTGGACCCAGAACATTGCCCTGGGGAATACCGCGCGCACCGCCCCGCGGTCGGCCACTTGTCGTCTCGTTTTTCTTTGCACCTATTTATCACTTCCCACTTGCCGTAATAAGTTATAACTGTACATTCTTTTTGCCATTTTAAGTAAAATGTTATGTTGGTTTTATAGTCTATCATGTCTAATGCAACACGGCTGAGTATATCAAGTTGTCATTCCTTTTAAGTAAAATTGTTATTGATAGTTCAGCAATAGGAATTTAGAAACTATAAATTGTGAAATCTATTTGACTGCATAAAGAAAAGGGTCATAGGTTTTTAACTTAAATGTGAGTCAGTTCTCCATGTTGATCCCATTTCAATCGACCATTGTAACCAAAATGAGAACACTTATAGTACAATCGTGCACGTTTTGCATACTTCACCGTGTCGGAGCAAATCCGTGTATCTGTGAACAACAAAGACTAGTAGTGTTACTGTTTCCGAGTCATAAAGTTTAGTGGCAAAGGCAGGAAGTGTACCAACCTGTACGTACATGGGGGGACAAGGAGAGGGGGTGAACGCACGCGGAATTGTTCCCTATGACATGATGTACATACTGCTGAAAAGGATCGGGGCTCGCGTGATCCAGAATACTTAAACATTTCCGAATACTTCTTCTTAACCTTTACAACTTGGAACTCCACTTATCTACGTAAAGTGGAAAAACTTTTATTTAAAGGTCAGGTTTAGCAATGATATTGATCCTTGATGACCTTTCAATCTTAAACTAATTTTACCTTCTGTTTCAGTCAAGTCCAAGGTTTGTTGACTTTTTTTTCTGTTTACAGAAAAAAAGTTAAACTGAGTTGAGAGTTGAGTTGAGTCGAGTTGAGTTGAGCTTTTAAGCTCAAGAAAAGTTTATTAACGCATAAATTAAGAAAATTTTAACTTCATGCGTCCCTGATTAACTTGAGTTTCAAATCGCCTTTGTTCCTGCTTCGTAGAAACACATTGCTGATAAAATTGAGGGTTTGCGCGTTCAGCTCGTCGCAGTAAAACCGCACAAAGCAACATTAAGCCAGCAACCTGTTGTAAAACTTTTACTCCTACTATAATCTTGGTGGCCGCAAATGTCATGCTGGTGCAACTCAATTTCAAACTTAATTCTTTATACTAAAGCGGTTTTATGCGCAGCAAGTTGAACGCAGTGGCCATTTCGTTAGTCAGTACGATATTTAGATGGTAATTGCAGACTTTAAATTTTTATTTCCAAGTTATCCTGAAAGTTCTAATCAAAGAGTTAAGAATGGTTTTCAGAAAAGAAACCTAACTCAGTTGAAGACGTATCCAGAACAGTTATGTTAGACAAATATGTTTTGGAATGCGGTAAGAATATAAAAGAAAGTCACATTGTGTAACAATAGTAGCACCCAAAGTATCCTCTAGAGCTATCCGCTGGTGGATGACTGCGGCTCTGTGGACTTACCGTCAAGTGGAGCGAACGTACGACATCTTTTATATGGAAACTTGTCATGGCAAGAACGTGAACGACCAAATGTTATTTGTGGAGCTCTCTAAAACATTCGACAAGAGTTTTTTCTCTACATTTCTGTAAATAAACCGATCAACTTTGTAAAAGTTTTGTCGAAAAGGGACAGTAAATAGAATTCTGTTTGTATAATACTTAGGGGCGTGTTGAAGAGTTACAGTTTTGGGAGTTAAGTTGTTTCACATACACAAGTTATATTCAAAGAGAGGGAACATGTTATTAGCTACTTCAAATGTATTAAAGATCACATTTGCTTTGTAACTCGCTAAAACAACTTCGTGAAACATTTATCATTAAGCAGAAATAAGGGGCCAGAATAAGCTGTTAGAGATACGCAAACAGTAACAACATGGCTTGTAATATTCTTTTAAATTAAGTGTCCTGGAATGTGTATGTCTTTCTCTCAATTATAAACAGTATAAAGCACAAATATACTATAATTATACTCCAAAGTCTGACTCGCGCACCGAGGGTTCCGTCTTAATTTTCTATCTAGTTCAGACACAGATGTTCCCCATTACAATAGAAAATAAGCATAGTGTGATGTTTTTTTGTTTCTAACTTGTGATGTACCTTTTTGAGCAAATAAATAAATAATTATTATAATTTTCTCCGAGTAAATCTTACCTACGGAAGTTTATAAACTATGAAAGCACTCTCATTACTCTGAAAAAATAAATATAGCAGGTAACTTTGACGTCACGGATAATTCTTCAACCGAAAATACGAGTTTTAGTCGCAAAAACTCTTTTTTTATATGATATTACTAATTCCCAATTTTCAGACCTTTTCCTTTATTTCTACTGTAAGATCTATCTCCATGCAAAAATGGGTCAACGAGAAGTATCCTCTAGGTTTTGATTCCCCAGTGAGCGTCAAAACATGTCCCATAAGCGGAACATAAATGGCTTTATCTTTAGATTACGTGAGCTTGGAAGTTTGGTTTTATCACTGCTCAAAGGGCTGACATTAATATCATATACTCAGGTCTAAAAGGGTCTTGCCTGACGAACAGACAGATAGACCACAAAGTGATCATATATGAGTTCCGTTTTTGCCAAGATACGGAATACTAAAACACAGTTGAGTTCCTGATATTTCAGTTGATTGTACCAGCCGAGAGTAACTTCCTCTACCAATATAATTAACAGATCGTCATTAAGATCTTCAGCAACTAAACGCGGTACAATTTCACCTAGATACAGAACAACAGTTAACCCTAACACTAGAAAGTCAGGCGGGTTGTCCAAAAAAGGCGAGAGCTGGTGAGGTTAATTGCGTTCTGAGAGATCGCTTTAGTTTAGACACAACAGAGCTTGGGGCAGAATGTTCACTCATTGTTATTTTTAGAGAAAAAATCGTAGATAACCAATTTTATATTGAATTGTGTTTTATTCGATTTTTAATTTGACCGTGAATTGTAATACTTTTCATCATCATCAGCAGCCTGTTGCAGTCCACTGCTGGACATAGGCCTCTCCAATTGCACGCCACTTAGATCTATTGTAATACTTTTAGGTCTTCACAGTTCTGTAAGTGTTCGACGTTTAGCTTGGTTTTGAAAATTTCGATAATTGGTCATCCTCGCATTCAAGCCTACTTATACTTACCAAATCATCGTTTTTCCAACAGGCCTATGTTACGCAGTGGACTGTTCAGACTCGCTGATAATGTAGTAGCGATTAATCTGCTCCTATCGTTTCCTTAAGGAATGGGTCTTTTGTTGGTGTCCATTGTGTGGCAGGCGTGGCCCACGCGGGCGCACGACGCGCTGCGTGGGAGTTGCACTTAGACCCGTCGACTATTGTTACAGCTTTGTTTAATTATACAGCCGCGTACGGAGCTTGCAGCGATACGAGACTATTACACAATTGGTGTTGTTGCGGCGGCCGTCTCCATTTTGGGATGAAAGTGATATATTTTTGTTTGTCTATGGAGTTAGTAATTATAGCTATTGATGGACAACTCAATAATATTACCCAAAAGTACTTAAACTCAACCTACTAACTACAGCGATATCTACAGCCTGTAAAGTTTATTCAATGCCATTTAAAAAGTAATCTCCTGTTTACCACCGTTATAAACGCTGGCTTTCAAAATAAAAGTGTTATTAAAAGCTCACTTGCTTCACAGTCACAACCTAATGAGTAAACTTCATTGCGGGAACTAGCCATAAGTGGTGATAAAATGCTCGGCTTGCAGCCAGTCCCGAATCAAAGTATTTCAAACAACGCTGAAGCGTCGCGTGGAGCTATAAAGAAAATAATTGAATGAATAAGTTATTAGATGCTGCTTAACTTGCTGCATAAGTTTCAGTTGTCTGCTCGAATGGCACGCTACGGAGTAATTAGACAACAGTATCATGTTAATTTTTCTTACAAGACTATAACTATAAAGTATACTGCAGTGTTCTTAAATCACGAAGATGTGTCATATCCTTTTTTGCTTCGCGGCTGGGGTAGCGTAATAACTTAACCTACTTATAGGCAATTCCAATGTAACTGTCATCAAAATGCTAAAGTATTTTGCAGTTAGTCATCATCTGCCCAGCCTTTTCCCAACTACATTGGGGTCGGCTCCCAGTCAAGCCGGATTCAGCTGAATACCAGTATTTTACGTGAAGCGGCTGCCTACCAGACCTCCATCCATAACCCATTAACTGGGGAATACGGTACTTCTTGGCAAGACTGGTGTCAGATTTTCTGGCTTCTAGCAGTTAGTGATAAATGAAAACCTATAGAAATCCAAACATTTCACCTCTTCACCCTCCACACGATGCATCAGCTCATATCCCGTCTGCAGGCCCATAACATCGGCATTCCGCATTTCTCATAAATTAACCGCTCGCTGCGTGGGAACGCTGCAGCCGCCGCGCTCCACACTCCGCACTCCCCTTGTTTTTCTTCCATCCACAGATCCTGCCACTGATATGATGAAGAAAACAAAGACTTCCATATTTCTATATCAAACAATATAAATTATCTTCACGCATACACCGCCGACGGGTTTCATAGAGGCGTATCAGTAGATTCAATTGAGTAGCATCATAGAATATACATTTATGATGTCTCTTTTTATTGGGCTAGTAAGCATGGCTACTTATAATTTCTGCTCACCTTTGAGAAAAAAACTTTCCACATTAAAACGCATACGTAGCCTATGACATAGTAACCTCGCATTCCACCGATGAAGCTCAGTCTTATGCATGCTATACATATATTTAGTGATATCCTTATATCTCATATTCACGCTCTCTGGCGTCACGTAGACCCTTTATAGGTGTTTTAAGCCGAGTGTGTATGTGCCCGCGTGCATATCATACATGCAATATATTATATATGTCATAAGCGGTATAAAAACCTTCATATCGACGTCGTTACCGAGGGCTCCGCAGGAATGGGGGTCGTTCCCGGCTTATGAGATGATTCCCTAAAAACGCTGCTCATATTAAAGTTTTAGCTGCACAATAGCTTCTTTGTCGAGAAATGCTCGTTCAATTTACGCGTTGTATCTAGTAGCAGAGTAAATGTTGCCTCTGTCTATTTTATAAGAAAATCGACCGCTGGAAAATATATAACAGTTTCAGGTGTGAAAAGAACTTGTAAGCAAAAGTTTTCAACACATGTAGTATCTGTACGGAACATCTGTACGGTCTCTCTCGCAAGGGTACGGAACCACGAAATATTTAAGTGTATGTCGGGAGCTGCTTATTTCGCGCATCACGTTTAAGTCCTTTTTTAAATCTACGTATATATTATATTAATATACGCGGCGCAGGTGGAGACTTTTCCTCATATAGTCTTGAAAATGTATTCATCGGAGCATCGGCACATTTGTGATTCTTATTTTATAAGTATAAGGTTTACTATCGTGTGCAGTGGCATGCATGAACGTAGTGAGAATCGGATAGTACGAAACAGTTTGTACGCATCGATGATTCTCTGTACCATGAATAAGTTAGCAGTTACCACCCTGTTTCGGGGGAGCGCGGAAACAATGTTTTTGTAAAGAAAATGTTGTGTACATAATACTTATTCAACGACTTTTTGAGGAAATTGCAGCAACAAAATACGGCGGGCGGGAAATGATGTAATCAATACCCGTTTCCGTGTTGTGCCTCCGGACGGAATCTATATTGTCACTTTATTGTGCACTTTTACTGCACGGCTTTACTCCCGTCAAGTAGTCTCATGACACTGAGATATCATCGCAGAATGCCAGAGGCGAACTTTTCTCGCAAAGTGCACGAACGCCAAACACGCTGCAGCGTTTAGCAATACTTCCGGCGGCCGTAAGTTAGAAAAAAGTAATTCAATTACAGTAGAGTTAGGTAAAGAGGTGTGAACACGCGATCAGTTAATTTCCCGCGCAGCACGCAAACAAATAACCATACGTTTTGTTGCGTTACTCCACCATGGAGTTCCTCACTAATGCTCTATACAAATTCCCGCAGTAATTGTTCCTGAAGTACTGAACAAACTTGGTTCGCAGTTCGAGATACGTCAGTAAGTTGCAAGCAAAGTTCCGTCTTAAGTCTTTAATCGCAATCAACACCTTGCGTACTTAACTCGCCTCTAATACTCCACGAGATTATTTGAATTCTTGAGAGTTTATACCAATATTGCAGTCAAGAGTGTTTACTTAACGAATGTTTGCTTTAAAAATTATAGTCCACTGTGATAGCTACAGTAGTCTGCGTCTCAGATTCAGAAGCGAGTACTTTTGTGTTTTCTCAGCAAATGAAACAAGTCTCAAGCTAAACATTGGAGCTGACGTGCGCTTTCTATCGGAATGTGTTGCGGCAGCACGAGTGTGCAGCGTGCCGCGGCCACAGTCAGCATAACGGTAGGACGGGCGGCGGGTCGCGGCTGCCGCGAATCAATATTTGTGTGTCGGTGTTGTGGACGCACCCGCCACTGTAAAAACTCGGACAAACGACAGGATACGATCGAATTACCTTTCAATCCTATGACAAACCGTCGAAGAGAAATAACGTTAAAATACATTAAAAAGCATCGGCTCGGATTACTTAAAGCGCATAAATTGTTCCCGGGATTACAGTATCGAATGTTCAAAGGTGAAAATGATTCAGAAAGAATTTCCGCTCATATTTTTGTGGCAACATTTAGATGTTCTGCCGAGAACGTTTTACGTCAATACTTTTTGTTCCTGTTTGTCAAGTTAAGTAAGTTATAGCTCCCTATAATTTGGTATCCCGCGTATTGTAAGCCGTCGTCTTATCTCCTTTGTGCTCACTTCTCGTTGGCCCCACGTTGTCCCCACGGAGAGAACTTCGTCTATAAACGGTTCTTTTTACACTTTTTATGTGTATTCTCTGCTGTACAAACTTTATTAAACTTGTAATGTTGCGCACAATTTTCATTAAGCAAATCGTTGTTGCGTTAATATTGGATCATTGGATATTCTTCTGAATCTTTTGATCTCTCATAAAGAAGATGAATCGCGAATGGAAAGATGTTTTTTTTTACAGAAATATGCTGTTTTATCTTTTGTTGTTTTATACTGTGTTTCGATCTAGTTTTGTAATTTTAAACTGGTCTAGACATTTTTAGCAAGTTTCATCAAACCTACATTAATATAAATTGAAAAATTTTCTTTTTCAACCTGTGGAATCTTTTTAATTTAATTTATTTTATCAAGGTTTCCATTCCCATGCACTTGTGATGAGTACGAGAACTGCACTGATTCCGGAGCATACTTCATTTCAAACTTCCTACTCTGCGGCACTCGTCGAGTTTACGACAGTTTCATATATTTTTAATGCTTATAAACTTTTATTCGAGTGCAGCGAGTTAATGTTGATGAGATACTTTATTACGGCTTTATGCCCGCCATCGTAAAGTTCGGACAAAGCTCGGCTTCAAGATGTGGTCAACTCACACGAGCCAATTAAAACTCAACAATTAAAAAGTTTTGTGGTCAGAATGTTGGCCTCTTGTTCCTCAACGCAGCGTTCATATTGTGCACGTCTCGTGGATCTTGTTAGTACAAGTACTTAGGTATACTAACCGCTACAAGAAACTTACTCATGTTTTCAGTTATTAAACTTCGGTTTTGTTTCGTTGGCTACTTATCTCGGCTATTACTTGCCTTCTCTCTCCAGACTTACATATGTGATTTCCTATCTCTACTTGGAATGAAAACAAAACTACAGCTATAACATGTTTACCTTATACAACGTGGTTTAACGCATAATTTGAGTTTCTTACAGTCAATCCATTTCGTAAAACTTGTGGCTATTATGCACCTACTGGCAAAATATTCCACAAAATACTTTGTTGACCCCGGCACTAATGGAGAAGATAGCACATTTACGCAAACGTAGTTATCCGTCAATCACTCGTCCCGCAATACAACCACAGTGCTGTGGCCAGCCTGTGGTCAGTCTGTGGTCGTGGTCTGTGGCGGGACTGCGGCCGGTGTGAGTGCAGTCTGATAAGTGTATAACTGCCCGAGTTATTTCCGTTATGGAGTGTGAATGTCGCGGCGCGTGATTGGGCCACAACCGAATGTATTACGTGTGTTATGACTTCTTTATGCCCTCATCACTGTTTATGTCTTATTGGTTTGTTAACTGCTTGACTTCAAGCGAGACTTCACGCTGGATTGAATGTATCAGGATGTGCGAATTTTGCGATCGGGATTTAAACAACTATTTTTAGTAGTTAGTATTTAATTGTTAGCAAAACTAGCCACTGTATTACTAATAACTTTAAACATTATAGACTCCCGTAGGAGTATATTAATCTTATGAATAATTTAATCATAAACACTATGGCAGGGATACAAATAAACTTACCTAGTATTGTTGTAACGTTATGAGCGCCGAGTTGAGTATCGAACGATTGTAAAGGTCAGAGTAAATCCTCGGCCCTCACAAACAGTTGGTCTCCGGAGGTCCATAAAGGAGCAGGCGGCAAGTTAATAAGTCTAGGGCTCCCCCCGGCTTCACTCGTATTGTTATTGCCACGCAACCAAAGTGGTGTTAAGTAACCGAATTTATTCCACGACGATGTAACCCTTTATTATGCTAATATTATAGAGAAGTTTTGTTGTTGTTTAACTTTCAATATATTAAAAGTACTCATTAGCTGACCGAGGCGTCGGCATCGCTTAGAATGAATTTACTGTTGCTGTCAAATGCCTGACAACTTATTGTAATTCTAAGAAGAAATTAAATCAAGTTAACCATCGCCACTCTGCCACATATGGCCAAGATGTAAAGCTACCCTTACAAACTGGAGCCTCGGTCAGTAATGATGATGTCGAAGGGACGAAATTGAAGGGAAGCTCCCTACGCACAGCTTAATAAGAGTCAAATATCAAAGGCAAAGATACACACTATACACAGTACATTGTTTACTTGCATACTGTTACAAAACTACATAACATTAGTAACAAAAGCAATACGTTTCGTTATGCATTAGTATATCAATTTTGGTAAAAAATTGTCTCACGTTGATTCATAGAGGATATTATCAACCCTAAATGGTCGTCCAGCTAGAGGGGGACTCACATGCTGAAGACATCACAGTTATTGTTTTGAAACCACACATACAATACAATACCTAAATATATTGCAATTTACTTAACCCTTACTCTGGCATAATATAAAGCGTTTTTTTTTTCACCCTCGCCTAAGCACCTTCGTTTTACGTCTCAATCATTTAAAGACCAAGCAAACAGAGCTAATCCAGTATTATCCGTCACATAAAAATATTATCCGTGGCCATTTTATTATCCGCAACCCCGCACAATTGTCATCCTAGAAAATCTAATCTCTGTTAATGATATTAGGTTTTTATGTCGCAAGTTCCCAGCTTAAGTAATAGGGACGTTGTGATGTTTGTGTGTGGGACTATGGGGGACAGCGTCGCGCGGCCGCGAGGCGCGACCCCTCGGCCATCGATTGCCTTCACCCCGCCACGCACCACCATCGCTTTATGTCAGGGGTTCTCTAATTAGCACTGCTTTAATCTCAAATGGGATGTCGTTAAAGCATCCATTAGGACGGTATTTGCGTGGGAGCCGCAGACAATCTCAGGAGTTCCGCGAACAATCCATATTAGCACCGTAATGACTCACTCTCACATAAGTTCCTAGCTCGAGTGCCGACAGAATTGAGTGCATGACGAATGCCACTTCTAATTAGACACAAAGATTTTCATTATCCGTTAAATGTAATTAATCATGGTGGCTAATTGACACCAGTTGAACGGTGTCCGTAGAAATAGAAGTAGTCACAGGAATAGCGTTGAAAATGCCGAAAATAACTTTTTGTTTTTTTTTTTTTCACGAAAAAAATCAATTTGTTTTTTTTCCGTTATTTTCGCGTGTTACATAGAAAAATTAACAGAAGGAATCCTTTGGAAAGAAACAGGATTCTTTTGAATGTTTCGGTTTATATTGTGAAAAGTTGAAAAAAACAAGTTTTATTGAAATTGAAATATATTTTAATAGGTAAAATGATAATGAGCTTTTTTTTACATTTTACCATCCTTTTTATTAGTACATTTTAATATGGAAAGAGTTAGTGCATATAAGTTAAATATAGTAAGTATTTGAAAAAAAAAACATGAAACGTTTCATATTTTTCGTTTTTTTCCCGGTTTTATTGATAGAAAATCTTGAAATATATATTGGCAAAATTTCTTGAAACTTCCGAATGAAACATGGAAAAAAACCGCGAAATTGGAAAGAAACGGGAATTTTTCCCGCTTTTTTCAACGCTACACAGTAATAAATACAGCAGCTCATAAAACTACTAATGCTTATGGTGAGCGACGATAAACGTCTATCGCACAGTGATTGGGTATTCTTGGGTAACAACGTTTCGGTACTTGCGTAGTGATGTCGAACCCCGGGATATTGCCGAGGCTTATAGCGCTACTTTACTGCCTGTCCCGGGGGGAGAGGAGAGTCCATCTTCATACCCGCGCAGATACGCTAAAAGAATGATTGATGGTTGTCAAAACGAAAGCTGGTATAAAAGTGAAGCTCGATAAAAAAATTAAATAATAAAACGATTTTTTTATGAACATCACCTAAGCCCTTAGTGAAATATTTGAGATATTACTTTGTTTTATTGCTGAAGTTTTCTGTAAGCATACCTATTGGTACTTAAAGTTACATGTTCTATCAACAACAACGTAGGTAGACATAAAACAATTCAAGAACAAGCGGCACGTCGAACTGCGTCCAACGGAACATTGAAAGCGCGGAACATTCCGAGTGCGGAACTGCTGAACAAGGCCCCGCCCTGGCTCCACTCGCACACAATAAAACCGCCATAACCCTTCACCGCTATCAATTCTCTAATGCAGTTAACGTCACTGCTGCACTAGCTCGAGCGCGCGGCGCTGGTTGTATGCCATTGCCAACTACTGCATATTTGATCCACTTCTAAAGATTGTTATTGCTAATGAGCAATATGACTCTTCAATTTTGTTTTAATCTTGCGGTGTAGCTACAGTTTCAAGCAAATTGCTACCGTGTAGCGGGTCTAGTGTTGTCTACAGACTGCGGTTTACAACTTGATAGCTAGCTTGCACCGCAGGATAACCCTTCTACAATTAATCTGAATTTCCAAAACTACTTCTCCTTTGGGGATCGTGTTTTATGACACTCATTTTGAGACACGACATTTTTCAACTAAAAAGCTACAAACATCAAAGGCCGGACAAGCTCATCTAATAATACCTGACCACTTTAGAACCGTTTTGAATTATGGTTGCCATAACGTGATCACAATGTCAGAACTAATCGTGAACTCGGCGGGGCGGTGCATTTCCTTGGCGCACATTTTAAAATCCTTCCGGAGCCCATTATGAATGTTATATGACGTCAGACTGTTGGGAAATTACTGTCTGTCAGTCAGTTGCAGCGCGTGCGCGGCGCCGCGGATGCTATTTATAGGGCCACGGCGAAGGCCCGGCAAATAATAGACGTTCAGCAGTTATAATCATATGTTTAGGAATGTGTGCAACACGCCCTTGCCCTTAGGGGAAACTTGACAAACCGTTTCAAGTATTTCCACCAGTCAAACGTTGATTGATCGGCGGTTCGTGCGATGTCGGCTACTATTTGAATTGTAATGAAAAGAACATTTATGTGATAAATACTTTTGCCCTTGTGTGTTTAAAGGTAAACCCCAACTTTAGTTTAACCGACTAGGATATCAGAAATAAACTCAACCCACCGCAGAGCTTATCGGAACCGTAGTCGTCCTGCTACAAACAGTAGCAATATAATCCGCAATCCTATCTCCATTATTTGGATCCGGCAAATCCTTTAACCGCGTATCGTTTAAAATAAAACAACAATTTACTGCCGCCCAATGTTTCGGGTCGTCGTTGGACACAAAAAGAAAAAATCCCTATTATAAATTCAGGGACCAAGTATGGAGGAAGTTTTCCAATATAAGCGGGTCGTCAATATAAACTCGCGAGTTACAATAGGCCCTCGAGCACGTGTTATTGTCCATTACATATAAAATACTATCGGAAAACGATTTGGGAGTCCAGACGGTACCGGCACAGGCTACAAAAGGAGCCTTCGCCGCTCGCGACTGAAACAAAGAAAAGTTTTTGTAACGCAGTGAACTGATGTAAGCCGCGCGTCAGATTGACAAACAGAGAGACACAAGGACATGGCTGTTTTAAAACTCATGATGTTATAGCAGTTAACTATGTATCTAAACATTGGAGTTTATGAAGTTTAATGCTTCAATTCTACCTTAAATCATCAAACCTCTTGATATCAAACCGTTCCTTATTCTGATAGTAAAGCTATGTGCAATCTTTACCGTGATTCTCGTTTTAATATTATTTAATCTTTTATTCATATTCTCTACTGTGAACATCTTAGATTTCCGCATCTGTGTATTAGACAGCTGTTACTTTTCCTTCGATTGTACGCGATTGGAGTCGAAAATAAACAGAAATGTTGGACACGAACTTGAAGGGTGAGTTGGTCCTCTGGGACGTGTACCGTTAGACCCACTCGTCCCTCGCACCGCACCCCAACCCCGCATCACTCCACACGTGATTCTCGTTGATTTTACTTTCAAAATTTCCATACAACTATCAAATCGAATCTTCAACTTTCCTAACAATAAAATTGACATGTTTTGTAAAAGCTGCTCCGCTGGTCTCGGAAGGCGCAAATCTTGATGCGTTTTCTATTAAGAGTAGAGAAAGTTTAATCTAAATAGACCCATGTCAAATTGATAATATTCTGGTCGGACCGCGACTCGCTCGTTACATTAGGTGTAAATAGATCAGTAAGACTACTTAACATTGTGTAAACAGATCAGTAAGACTACTTAACATTGTGTAAAACTTGACGATAGCAACTTGTAGTTACTAGGACATAAACAGCACTTTTTTAGATTCCCAGTTTCGATGGACTTAAAAGCCAATTTACTCATTATTCACATGAAAGATTCAACGCTGACGCGTTATGGCGCGTTAAAAAAGCTGGTGTTTTTAAGTGCGGACAGGGAACGATGTAATTTTACGAGGGCGATACCTCAAGCTAATGAATTTTTCAACAGCCCCGTCAGTTTCGTTGAGAACTTGTGTTACGAATCTGTGCTCGTCCCGACCGCCGACTGTCGAGTGCTCGCACTGCCTTGTTTATTGTTTCTTGTATTTATGTGGAATTGAAATTTATACACCTACCTCGTAAACTTTAATGTAGTGCTTTCATTGTCCACGGTTTGAAAATTAGTTTCGCCTTGTCTTATTAACTTTGTTAATTCTTTTTTAATGTACTGAAAATATAAGTGGACTTAAAACTTTTTGTGAAACTTAAATCTCTTTTTATTATTCAAACATCTACTAGTATCGTGACTATCATCCCAGTAAACATTTTTGAAGATAGTCTCCCTTCAATAGCACGTCCTTGTCACCGACACTTCCGCGCTCCTCTTTCAGGTGGAAATTGTAGTCAATAGGCGCTCGTCACTCGGGCCAGCCTGTAATTTAACACTGTTGCAGCGAGCTAACCTGTAATTCAGTCTGCGTCTGGCTCGGTGCCTGCAAGGGAATCTTAAAATAGCACCTGCGATCCCTAATAACTTGTTATTGTTCTATCTGACTGCTGCGTTACTTGTACCAGGTTTATTTTTGCTATCACTCAGTCAGCTATGAATGGCTGTGTTAACTATTTTCCAAGTTCCCTTTGTAGAGGTTTTATATTTAGTTGTGCCACTATTGGTAAATATAATTCTTTAGAATCGGCTGCCCCTCAAAGATTAAGTCCGACGATTCAGTCGCTGACAGTTGCATTTATTCCAATCTATTTGTAATGGAATCAAATGAATGTGCTCTATTTAATTTTGAGATTTTATTCAGCAAGATACGTACTATATCTCAGTATTGACTCACTATGCACAGCAATACCTGAGCGTCGGTCTGTCGGGCACCTCAAAGCCGCACGCAACACTAACTTACAAGTCGATAAGATAAAGTTTAAAGATCGCAATAAATCGCTAGTAAACCTCTGGATCAAGAACTGCTGTTGAGAATACTAGAGCAGACCGTTGCTTTTGCTGTGGCTTGCATTTTAATTAAGACTGCTTATTACTTATAAAAAAGTAAGCGTTTGATCAAATGTGCAATAAATAAATTGTTCGTATTTCATAACGAATAAGTTCGAAAAACGAATAATTAGCGAGGTTTTTCTGTAACCTAATTTGCATTCAAATCACATACAGTCACTGATGCATTTGAAGATACCTAAATCTGTCATCGCTCGTTCAGCGAAACAACTTTCCATACAAAGAACTAGACCGTACTGTTTAATTCAGAACCTACCCTACCCAATTTACCTTCGGGCCGTACAAACACTCACAACAAACCTGACTCGTGTTCACATATCGTCACTAACTAGTCCCACGGCACTAAATAGTGGCACGCGAGCGAGCCGGACAACGCGGCCTCAGTGAAACGGATCGTAAACGGGAATCACCGCAATGTCATCTGATAGTTGGCGACCGGCGGCCCTTGTGCGACACTTGCCGCATTTGCATGCGTTTTATTAGTCACTGTAACGTGGCGACAGGGTAGACCAGGCTCATAACCAATACTACTAAGTTGAGACAAGATTTTATTTCATTTTCAGCTACGTTAGGCTTTAGACAGACGACTGCCTGCCAACTGCACACCGACTGCACTCGGACTGCACGGTTGCATTGCAGTCGTACTAACTGCGTTCAAAATTTGCAGTCGAAAGACAATCCGTCTATCAAGAACCTAAGAAACTCAGTATCTGTAATGTGCCATAAACATTACGTAATAAATGCGCGGTTTTATAATGTCAAAAAGCTTTACTAAGTAAAGCTCGCCTATGCTCCGAAATTATGGCTTTTAAGTTTCGATATGTATTAGTTGGATCAATATCAACCGTAATCCAACTTCGTCCACTACTGGGCCCTCTTTTCTTGTGGCAACCACATCCAGGTTTGAATACTTTCTCATAATACTGTAGAAGGTTAATCAAGTCAGTTTCAATTTTCAGCAGCACTAGTGGTCTTGCTACACCTTCACAAATACAATTGTATATCGACTCGCTCAGGGTTCATATCTAATGAAGGTAAATTTACATCTATATTAGTGGCAATGAGGTTCCTCTCAGCGCTGAAGTGTTTTGTCGAGTCATCTATATGGAAATCACTTATTACTTTATTAACTGTTGAATCTAACTTAGAACTGCTCTCTCCGGCTAGATATTGCTTATTCTGCTACTATCTAAATATTTGCATTTGTTGATAATGTTACCGTCATAGTTAATCATGCTTTATCAGTTATTGCCTTAGTTACAGTCCACGTTGTCTTGATTTCCTAATGGATTGCTGCAATTCATTTTACTTATCAAGAGGGAAGCTTGTCCGACTTTAATACTAGCTTTGACGGTTTTCCAGGTGACGTTAATAATTCTAGGACAAATGTAGATCGTGATTATGAAATAATGCCAGTCCTACACGACAACGCCCACATTGACTACTGATCTCGGATCTATAATGATGCACATATTTTTATGTGTTTATAGTGATATTCAACAGCGCGACAAATCAAGTTTTATTACTACTATAAAATAAACGTCGATTCTAAAATTAGATATATTTAATGTACCATTAACTGGGTCATCAGTGCTCGTTATAAATCAGCCGTAAAATTATGGAGAAATAAAAGTTTGGAAGCTCAAGAGATGGCAGTTTCAAAGGCATTGCTATTAAATAACTCATATCGGAAAGAGGACAAGCAAATAAACGTCATAGAGGGCACAGAGTGGCACTTGACATCAAAGGTGTGGAAGCGACTGTTGTATAGGTCCTGGCTTTATGAAGGAAGTGCAGCGTTAGGACACGCCACTCTTTGATCCTACTGTACAATTAGGCTATTTGAATAGAACATAATTCTGGTATAAATGATCCTTAGTCAAAGTGAATTGTCAACCAAATTGACCAGCGCCTCATTAAAATGCAAGACGATGTCTATATTAAGCACAACTGCGATCACTTACACTCCATACCCGGCGCAAACTTTTAGATGTAAATAAATCACTCCAACTTTGGTGGGAGCACTTGGTAGTTTTTGATTAAATCTACTTCAAATGCCATGCCCCTTTAGGGTATTATTACCTTCCCATGGACTTTATCAAAAGCTGTTGCTCGCGATAAAATCTCCCCCGAAAGTGTTTGGAAACACGCTCTTTTAGTTCAACAAAAACTGTGACATGGCGAAACAGGCGTCGTCGATGACGGTCGCACTTACTTTTTGTAAAGAATCTGAAATTACATACGTCAACGCATTCAATGGGGCGTTTAAAAGCATTCCTGTTTGCACCCCACGTGTTTGAGTAACTTGGAGCTATTCTCGTCGCCAGCGAGACAGCTGGTGATTCTAACGTGCTAATGTTATGCATAAAAAATGTGTGAAAAACTTTACTTAATCTCGCTGTTCTTACACTTAGGGTCGCGCCACACACGACGACGTTTTCGCTGTCGAACTTCGTTAGCGACGCTTTGCGAACATTACCTAGTGTTGCTAGCTACAGCGGAAGCGATAAATAAGTCAGTTTGTTATCTCGACATCAGTGAGAAATAGTTCAGCCAAGAAATTGAATTTAAAGAAATTGCGAAGTTAAATAGTCAGTGGATTTTATTAATCACTTTGTATAAGATACATATCTTTCGCTAACTGCAAACAGTTATTCTGGTAACAAGCGACATTCTTTCCTCGTCTCGTACAAAACAATGCAATAATCAGCGGCACACGGTGTGACGAAAATAAAGTTTGTCAGCGCTTGACAGGCGCGTGTCGCGGTGTCGCGGTGTCGCGTCGCGTCAATCTGTCGCGCTAATTTACGACTTGTCGCATCGCGGGTATTTTCGGAAACTTATACCATTCAGATCGCCCCTATCGGTTACTGATGCGCTGTTTTGGTTTTCGTTGACTGACTCGTTTGACATTTTAATGAATGAACAGTAGCTTTGTGGGTTAATTTAAGAGATCACGAATCTACATTGGTTGGGAGATAAAAACACTATAATTGAAACATACCTACTAACTTTTCCTAATAATAATATGCGTGAGTGAAATATTGAAAGCGATGTTGATGAAGTTAATGAAGAACATAGATTGTGACATGCCATAAACAGAAATATCACTCATAATAAAAGATGTGAACGCAACAACAATTTCATTGAAATCGTCTGCCACCTACCGCAAGTTGATGGATCCAAACGTGCGAGGAAAATAAAAATAATGTGTCGTTCCGACCCCATTTCTAATATAACTTTATAAACTCGATTTATAACACAAATGGAGTCAAAGCGACGCATTGATTGAAATGTGGAGCACATCAATTTATGATTGACTACGACATTCATTCCTGATTGGTATTGGTGAAATGAATTGGCACACAGTTTGTTAATGTCTGTAGGTATTAGGATTTGAGAAGATCTAGTGCCGTTTAGAAGCTAGATTTTTCAGAGGAAATACTTTCGTTTCAAAATGTAAAATTACAGATTTTTAGATAAAATCTTAGTAGATTTTTACGAAGACGTACAAACATATTTTTAGCCAGTTCAGTTTCACGGTCGGGTGCGCTGCACACGGGGCGTCGCTGCGCGGCCGGGCGACGCGACACGACGCGACACGACGCGACGAGACGCGCGCCTGTCTCGCCCGTGCCGACACCTGCGACTGCACTGCCTTTTACCGCACACGGACGCACTACGCTAGCGCTCAAATAAAGTAGCACTTAAGCTGAGATACAGCTGCATCAGCAGCCGATTTTCACAACTACTGTTATCCAATGTCGTTCCGTAAAGTATTGTTACACGTTATTGTAGACGCTGCTGTCATGTTCGCATGCAAGTCGTCTAAGCAAATAATTTAAGGCGCTTGCAGACATCCTGAGTTAAGTGCACAGAAACCACTTAACATATTCTTAAACAAATTCATTAAAACACAACAAAAGACAACATTCTAGCAGAATGTTGCTCGCTCGGCAATATGCTAAACTGTACACTGAGGTTACGTCTCATACAGCACACGAGTATGACACTGGAAGTAATAACTTTGTATGAATTAGCCCTAAAATCTTTACGGCCACTTGAGTGTCAAGCAGTCTCTCGCCGAGCCTCGTTCAGACGCGGCGAGTGCTGCACCACTCCACTCGCACTAGGGTTTGTAATAAATTCACTTTATTAATAGCACTGACAGATTTAGTGCAGTAATGAAGATGGCAATAGATATATTCCGGCGAAAATCATGAAAGGTTAACGCATCAGTCCTACTTCGCTGAGAAGACTGTGTGTTAGAACTAATGTATTAACACTGCAGTATTAGCATTATCTGATGGTACTTGGATCAATATATTGCGTAAGGTAGCCTCCGTTGGTTATTTCACATTTGTGCAATATTCCAAGAATAATATGATTGAAAGAATATACATTTGGATATTTTATGGCCAGCATCAGTGTAATAAAACATTTTATGCCGATATTCGTCTCAGAGCAGACACTATTGGATTGAACAGTTTTATTCGCTATTAAAATTGCGACTAATCAGATATTTTACTGCACAAAAATCCGTTTTATGTGACAGTGAAAATTCGATGTGAACGTAAGGCAGTGTTCGCATTGTCGCGGCGTCAGCGCTCGCGTGGCGGCCGCGCGTGTCGTTAAATTTTATCGCGCCTCTCCACACATCTGCGTCGCTCGTTACCGCGGCGCACGGTGGGCTGAAAATCGGCTTTCATAGACTTAGGGATTTCAATTTGCAAGTGCTTGTTTTTATGTCGGATATCGCTTCTATTAGTCATTACTATGTACAAAAATGACACCCGAGTTAATTCTGCCCAAAAATGAAGGAAATATAATTTTTTTACGAAAAATTTGTATGAAGCTAGTATGAAAAATCGAATTATCTCCTAAACGGCATGTTTAACCGTAATATCCTTGGAGGTGGTCATAGTGCTAATTATTTATGATTTTTTGGTTGGCGATCGGACGAAAAATTTAATGCCGTTTTTTTTTTAAAAATCGTCAAAATATTTTTATTTGTTTTTACGTATGAAACGATTCCTTTTGGTGTTTATGTTGAAGAACACGGACTTTTAACTACACATAACATAAAATAGCATCACTCCTATATTTTCGAAGGAGTTGGCAGAGGTTTATAGTACACCCACACGTAGACAACTATGTGTGAGCTAGATAATTATCAACACAAAATGAGTTTTAAAACTTTTCATACAACCAAATGACCAATTGTTTACTCTTCTAATGAGTCCAAAAAGAAGTAATTAAGTAACTACACTGATTAGGTCTTCTAATGAGTCTTAATACGTGATTTAATGATTTTCAATATCTCACGACACTGCCAACTATGGATTACATTCAACATTTCCTGATAAGTAAGCTAATTTGTTAATTAGCAGTGCTATGAGTTCTAAGAATAGTTAGTGACAATTATAGATTTTCATTAGCTAATGAGGAGATAACTAATGAGGGTAGTTAAATAATTATTGGCGTTTTGCAATAAAAGGGCTAAAGTTTTGTTTTATAATTTAATTTGTTCACAACTGTGTAACTGCTAACACTAAATCAGCGACTATAAAATCTTAGAATGGAAAGTTTAATCACCAATTTAGACTTGTTTGTTCTTCTACGAAGTGAGAGTACTTCATTTGATCATGAAGTATTGTTCAGTGCAGTTGTATCCCGCATAAGGGATTGCCTGTCTGACGAAGATCGTGTTGTTCTCAAAGAATTTTGTCGGAGATTTACGCGAGCCGCTTTACAAAGGTGGCAGAAATCCAACCGATTCCTTGATAATTTCAGGAGAAAGTACGAGAATTGGTTGGGAGCAAATATTGATTGGCCGAGTTTTGTGCAAACTTTAGTTAATCAAGAACCAAGTGTTGATAAGGCACCAAGAGCGCCCTCAGTCTCTCCAGAACCGTCGACATCAACGTCCATTGGAACAATGACGAAAAGATCCCGTAAACCATTCGAAGATCTGGGAAGTAAACAAAAAAAGAGAAGATCTGATGAACACACAGGCGAAGATTCCAGTGAATTGGCATATGCAGCTGCAGCACGTTTAAAAGAAGAAGGGCATGGAGATATCGCCTCTGTCATCGAATACATGATGAAAAATCCTGAAGTAGCCGCTAAATTAAATGAAACGCTTAAGAAACCAGCGAAAACAATCATATTTACGCCAGAAAAGGCACTTGGATTGCTTCTTTCGCTAAAACTCACAAAGTGGCAATATATTACGTTGCGTGAGGCTGCCATTCGGGAAGGTGCTAAGGATATTTATCCATCTTACTATAAAGTGCAACAAACTAAGCTTGATTGCTACCCTCCGAAGCAATCAGTGACAGTTACTGATTCATCGGCTAGGATTACACTTCAAGCTTTACTTGATATCACGGTTACAAGAATCCTTCAAAGCCTTTCTAACGAAGAGCATAACAAGCAGTTGAAGCTGATATCCAAGTGGGGATTTGATGGTGCTTCTAACCAAAGCCGATACAAGCAGAAAATTGAGGGTGAGGAAGATGACTCGAGCATTTTCATGACCTCCTTGGTGCCACTAAAACTCATAGATGGAGACAACATTTTATGGACGAACCCAAAACCATGCTCAGTTTTGTATTGTCGTCCAGTTCAGTTTACTTTTGTAAAGGAGAGTGAAGCAGTTGTCCTTGAGCTGAAAAAACAAATTGATGAAGAAATTGAGGCCCTTATCCCCACAGAGTGCAATAATAATAATAAGGTGACTCATCAACTAATGATGACGATGATCGACGCTAAAGTCTGCACTTACCTTTCTGAAGCTAGATCAAATGCATCGTGCTACCTGTGCTTAGCAAAGCCTACAGAAATGAACCGCTTAGATGCTGTAACATCAAAAATTGTGTGTTCGGACCTGTATGAGTTTGGCTTGTCATCCCTACACGCCCGTATAAATTGTATGGAATGTCTGTTACACATTGCATACAGGCTCGACTTCAAACGGTGGGCAGCGAGAAGTGATGAGCACAAAGAAATGCTACAGACAAGGAAGAAAATAATTCAAAATAAATTCAAAGATGAGCTCAATCTGTTGATTGATATAGTAAAACAGGGCTCGGGAACCAACAATGACGGGAATACTGCAAGAAAATTCTTTGAGTTTCCTAATAAAACCGCAGCTATAACCGGTTTGGATGAAGACCTCATCAAAAGATTTGCTGTAATTTTACAAGCAATTACATCTGGAGAGCAGGTCGATATAATAAAATTTAGAGATTATGCTCGCAAAACAGCAGAAAAGAACGTATTATTATACGACTGGTACTACATGTCGTCAACCGTTCATAAGTTATTAATCCATGGGGCTGACATAATCGAGAAAAATAATATTGTGCCGATTGGGACTCTCTCGGAAGAAGCCTCAGAGTCTCGAAACAAAGATTTTAGGAGGTTTCGAGAACATCATTCGCGGAAAAGAAGCAGGCAGGATTCTAATCAAGACATTTTAAATATGCTTGTTGTTTCTTCGGATCCTTTGCTAAGTGCACAAAGGCCTAAGTTAGATGCCAAGAAAAAGCAGAGCTTTTTTGCTGAAACTCTCGACTTAATTCAATTTCAGGAAACTGAGTTCGAGTTTTTGGATATATCCAATCTGGATGCTGACTCAGAATTGGAGTCTGACAACGAGAGTGATAAGAAAAATTTGTAAAAAAAATATATATGTACATATTTGTAAATTTGTATTTGAGTGTGTTTGGGTTTTTTTGTAATATTTAATGATATTTTTTATTTATTTTACTTTATTTTACAAATGCGTAGTGTTAATTCCTTAAATTAAATTATTTTGTATATAATATAACTTTATAATTATGTTACTTTAATAATAATTTGATAATCTTTTTTTATTTAAATAATATAAATGTGTCAAAAACAGCAGTTTTTTTATTGCATGTTTCTTGATTCGTGTGTTCTTAATATTTGGGTTAATAACATATCGTACTTTTTAACTTGGACACCAAAAGGGATCGTTTTACATGTAAAAATAAATAAAAATATTTTGACGATTTTTTTAAAAAAAACGGCATTATATTTTTCGTCCGATCGCCAACCAAAAAATCATAAATAATTAGCACTATGACCACCTCCAAGGATATTACGGTTAAACATGCCGTTTAGGAGATAATTCGATTTTTTATACTAGCTTCATACAAATTTTTCGTAAAAAAATTATATTTCCTTCGTTTTTGGGCAGAATTAACTCGGGTGTCATTTTTGTACATAGTAATGACTAATAGAAGCGATATCCGACATAAAAACAAGCACTTGCAAATTGGAATCCCTAAGTCTATGAAAGCCGATTTTCAGCCCACCGTGCGGCGCGACTATTTGTTGCCGCGCCGAGCCGCGCCGTCGCGCCCGCTGTTGGCAAGTGTCCACTACGCTTTATACATCGTATTGTTTTGAATAACTCAATTTAATCGCGCTTGAAACTGAAACACATCACGACATTTTAACCATATTTTGTTCGTCTCAAAGTCATGGGTGGGATGAATACAAAAATAAAGTCTACATTTTTTTTTTACTCTGAAAAACAAATATTTGGTTAAGCATCAGCACAATTAAAACATTTGTTTAAATATTTCCGGGTGAGTATTATTGTAGCATGAATGAAAAATTCATTGGACACAAAACAGCGGAATGTTACCTTACTTATCCGGTTGGGAGTTTTTGTAACAGGCGTGAAAATATTCTATGCACACCTGGTGCTGCGTAACAAAACATTTGATTTATCTACCGTCAAATGAAATGCAAATATAAACAGACAGTAAAAAAATACCTGCGAGTATGGAATAGTGTGGAAGCCGAGCGTTTGATGGACAAACACGACACCGAGTGGACAATAGCGAACAGACGCGACGCGACGCGCAGCTCGCGCGACTAACACGCGACAAAAACGCACCGCCAGACTGGAATGCCGACACCTGACACCTGCACTTATAATTCCTTATAAGTCGCCCTACTGCTTCCAGATTATGATCTTTATGTGTTACGGAATAGGGAGCAAAGGTTCACCTTGCGACACAGTAGGCGCTGTAGTATATTTATTTTGACAGCTTTATAATCCCAGCAGTTTACACAAAGTGTGTTTGATGGTGATCGTGACTCTCCGATAGAATAAATAACTGCTAGATAACTCGGGATGTATCTATATTTCCAGCAGACGTATGGTTATGACTGGGAAATCGCAATTTGCAATGGAAATGTTGTTGTATATTTCATTGTTTATCGAGGAAATCGAAATCATTATCAAGTGACCCGTTAACGTAACGTGTTTGACATGTTACCACAACCACTCTCTCAGTACTTCTGAATACCTATTACTTCGTCAGGCGCTCGTCGCAGCACTGTGCTCCTTTCACCCCCGTCATTCAGCCTTCGTCAAATGCTTTCAACACATTTCTACTGAAATATCGCGTATATTTTTGCCGCTACATTTCCGTGCGAATGCATCGCAGGGATCTAGGTTTGAGTCCCGGATGCTGATAACGTCACTCCGAGGCGATGTCGAAGCCTTCCATACCGTTCCGGACCGCTCCGAGCCGCTCCGAGCCCTCCCGACTCGCACTGACACATTTCACGCTTGGAAATTTTAACTTGAGAGATTTGAAATGGAACGGAAATTTTGAGATCGAATTTCGTGATATTTCATTTTTATAATCTTCTTTTCTGCTCCACTTAACATAAAACTCAAGGAGTTTTAAACCGGCCATTTTGTTATAAAAATATTAAAGGTCCTACATTTTTATTTCTCAGTTATCTGCCGAATGTTATTCACCTAGCGCTGAATCATTTCATTTGTTATAATTATGGTAATGAGTTCTTGAAACTGTGTTAAGACCTTTCTCTTTAACTCATCTGGTGTCAGAAGTCCCAGGTTTACAAACCAGGTCTGTGCATGATATCATGCTGTAAGTGCAGCTGTCTGAGCCGTCGGAATAATTACTATAATCCCAGTGAGCGCCACGGAGGCGGCAGATAGCATTACGTTCAAGCTTACATTTGATTAAATTAAACGTTCTGATTTCTAAAGCCGACGCCTTCATACATTTGTGATGAGGTCTAACACTCCCGTTATATTAAAACAACAATTTAATTCACCGTCAAAGCAGTACATCAACATCATCCCTTTAGTACGACCCTTCAGCGGATCCTCTGAAGCCTCTAATGAACTCCGACACGACGACGGATCGTAGGAACGAGTCGCAGCCGGCTCGTCATACCGGAGCACTTTGATCAGCTCCCGTCGACCCTCGCCTCGCCCGGGATCATATTGTAACGCTCCCGGGACGTATTAATCCTTGTTAAGTCCGATAAATTATTCAGTTTAGTAAAGCGCCAGGTTGAGCAACACGTCTTCGGGGAATACAAGGACTGACTTAGCAACTTTTTAGCTCTTTTGTTCTTAACACTTACCACTTAATATTGCTCGACTTTGTGATTTGCATCTCGCAAATATAATTTGAGAAACATGAAATATTACTTCGGTGAGGAAATCTGATCCGAGTCGGTTAATGCGAAAGTTTAGTGCTGAGCGGTTGAGTGCTCTCTTTGGAACCAGACGACGACTGTTCGCCGCCGACTTGTTCGACTGTTCGCACTGAGACGCTCTTCAGGTAACTTGATAATGAAGTGCGACAGGATACATGAGTAGTGTTGATGGATTTGTTCGGATAATTTACTATACAGTGTAGGACGACTCAAACATCTAATTAAAGTCTGTTATATAATATTAACCTAATTTATGACAGGAAATGTCTTTTGCATATTGACCCTTTTTAGACACCTACAATTTTTATTGTAAATTAGAATGCATTTATTACTGCACGGAAAAAAAGGATGTCTTACATTAAGACAATATCCTATTGGTCAAGACAAATATTGATTCATATATGGGGAAAACAATATATTTTTGAATGAAGTAAAATATTGTCTTAGTTTTATTGTCTTCCTCGAAGACATTAGACTTAAATGAAGAATTTTTTATGTTTAATTATAAGAATATTATTTGTCTTAGTAAAAGAGTATTCTCTCTTAGAATCATTAAAAATTTGATTTGTCTATTTTCGAAGCAAGACTCATCATGTTTCACACTAAGACAACACATTCTTGAACGAAGCTTCTACTATTCTTAACTGAAGAGATATTTGTTTTAAGACAAGACTTGTTTGTTTCATACTGAAACTATGTAATCTTAGGTGAAGCCTCTACTGTTGTTAGCTGAAGAGATATTTGTTTTAAGACAAGACTTGTTTGTTTCATACTGAAACTATGTAATCTTGGGTGAAGCCTCTACTGTTGTTAGCTGAAGAGATATTTGTTTTAAGACAAGACTTGTTTGTTTCATACTGAAACTATGTAATCTTAGGTGAAGCCTCTACTATTGTTAGCTGAAGAGATATTTGTTTTAAGACAAGACTTGTTTGTTTCATACTGAAACTATGTAATCTTAGGTGAAGCCTCTACTGTTGTTAGCTGAAGAGATATTTGTTTTAAGACAAGACTTGTTTGTTTCATACTGAAACTATGTAGTCTTGGGTGAAGCCTCTACTGTTGTTAGCTGAAGAGATATTTGTTTTAAGACAAGACTCGTTTGTTTCATACTGAAACTATGTAATCTTAGGTGAAGCCTCTACTGTTGTTAGCTGAAGAGATATTTGTTTTAAGACAAGACTCGTTTGTTTCATACTGAAACTATGTAATCTTGGGTGAAGCCTCTACTGTTGTTAGCTGAAGAGATATTTGTTTTAAGACAAGACTTGTTTGTTTCATACTGAAACTATGTAATCTTGGGTGAAGCCTCTACTGTTGTTAGCTGAAGAGATATTTGTTTTAAGACGAGACTTATTTGTTTCATACTGAAACTATGTAATCTTAGGTGAAGCCTCTACTGTTGTTAGCTGAAGAGATATTTGTTTTAAGACAAGACTAATTTGCTTCACACTGAGACTATGTAACCTTAGGTGAAGCCTCTACTATTGTTAGCTGAAGAGATATTTGTTTTAAGACAAGACTTGTTTGTTTCATACTGAAACTATGTAATCTTGGGTGAAGCCTCTACTATTGTTAGCTGAAGAGATATTTGTTTTAAGACAAGACTTGTTTGTTTCATACTGAAACTATGTAATCTTAGGTGAAGCCTCTACTGTTGTTAGCTGAAGACATATTTGTTTCAAGACAAGACTTGTTTGTTTCATACTGAAACTATGTAATCTCAGGTGAAGCCTCTACTATTGTTATCTGAAAATATTTGTTTTCATGAGAGAGTTTTAATGTGCGATTTAATAATATACAATTTATTTTTAGATATTTATTAATAATACTAAAATAAACATAAATAGGCAATTTTTAACAAAATATATCTAAATATACAGGATATTAAGTTAAATGAGGGACATACTTTAACGGAGTGCATAGTACTCATGAAAATTAACAACTTTTAGTATGGGACCAAGCCTGAAATCGCGAAAAAAAATCAGCTGTTCCCTACATTTTAAAGACTTATGCGAACATAAATGTACTGAACAGCTGATTTTTTTTCGCGATTTCGGGATTGGTCCCATAGTAAAAGATGTTCATAATGATGGGTACTGCACTCCGTTAAAGTAGATCAGCCACTCGTTTAACCTAAGACCCTCTATATAATACTACAATAATAATCTTACGGCTAAACCCAATCTATGGTTGTAACGTCCCAATAATCTAAGACATAAAACAAAAGAACACGAACGGACGGAGTAACGTAAGGAGAGATAGAATTATATTGTCTGTCACCAGTAGCGATCTGTTTTTACTGGCAGTAGGTTATTGGGTTTGGCCGTTAGACTAAACTATGAAGCCTGCCATACATAAATGATATTATTTCAATATCAAATGAATCACTTACAAGTTACGTTAAAATATGAAAGTTATAAGTTCTATTATCACGCTATTATTTCAACAGGGTACTAATAGCAGTGTATGATCAACATTATGAAACATTTTAATATTACTTATTTCTATGTGTTTCTGTCCAGCTGGACCCCGCGAGCTAGGCTCATAAAACTTTTTAGTTTTAGTCAGTAAAAGTCTGACACGCCCTTCCGCTCCACCCAGAGCGGGAGAAGTTATTTGATGATTTCCCACCCTCAAAAAAAAAAAAAAAAAAGGCTCATAAAACTAGTAGCAATGCTTTGTTTGTTCAATGTACCTCATGAATTTATCAACAAGATCCAATGTACCTCGATCATTTTGATAGAAATCACGATAAATCGCCTCATCTATCCAGCGGGACCCTCAGCTACAGTAGGTACTGCGCTCGTAATGCAAAAATAAAAATATTGATCGCATCTACTCTTAATTTACCTCTCGATTCATGTATTAAATTTTATGAAATTTTGATAGAACAGGAGAAATTCAGCATGAAAGTTTTGTCTTTTTCAAACAAAACATTCATGCTGAATTTTTCCTGTTCTATCAAAATTTCCTAGAATTTAATATATGAATCGAGAGGTACATTATGAGTACATGCGATCAATATTTTTTTTTTTGTATTACGAGTGCAGTATAGCTGAGGATAGATGATAGATGAGGTGATTTATCGTGATATCTATCAAAATGATCGAGGTACATTGGATCTTGTTGATAAATTCATGAGGTACATTGAACAAACAAAGCATTGCTACTAGTTTTATGAGCCTAGCTCGCGGGGCCCAGCTGGACAGAAACACATCTTATTTCTAGTGTGACCTTACAATTATTATTTAGTTTCATTCTGCTGTCCGGTCTTGGCATCATTGTGGCCTGTTACCAACAACACACTTCTCAACGATACAATAGTGCGGATACCTTAAAGGTCCGTCTTTAGGTTCAAAAACAATACTTTTACAGAAATATATTGAATCGTTAAGGGTAGTCATCATGACAAACTACTCTGCTATAAAAAAAAATTACCACCCCTTTAGGGTCCACAGTATTTGCCATGATGACGCCAAATAAAATCACATGCACACAACTGACACAAACACAATACACTTTTTAGTCACTCTTACACGTAGGTACACAATAACTAAATTTGAATGGACGATAGTATAGCTGCATGCAATGCATCCAGGAAGAGTGAATAAATTATATACATATACTTTAGAATTAATTTATCGAAAAGGTTAAGTATAGAAATAAATAAAATTAACTTATTTATTTTTAAAAGCAAGCTTTTAAACTAAAAAGTAACAAAATAATATTTAGTGTATGAACTTAAATAGTAAAGATACAGAACAGCCCCAATCCTTAGGCGCATCATCAGGGAGTAATACAACTTATAAATATAACTTTAAGAGGTGAATTGTAATTAAATTTAATATAGGTATGTAAATACTGCAAAATAACATGACGTTTCACGTCTCAAGCTTTTTAGAAAATATAAAAAAAAAATTGAGGTCGTACACGAAATTATGCCGATTTCGCAGCGCAAAAATCCGCTCAAATCGCTCTTATGTATTTTATATGAACTATCGCACACCACGCCGGGGCGCAGCGGGCATAATTTGTGATAGTTCGTATAAAATTTTTGCGCTGCGACCCGACAGCTGCGGCCCGACAAAATATGTATACGCGAACTTTTATTAGTCCTGCGCCTTTGATTAGTGACTAAGGATGGGGTTCTCCTGTAGCTTTACTAAATATTATTATATTACTTTTTAGTTTAATAGATTATATATTTCTACCTTGACCTTACAATTATTTAGTTTTTATTCTGCTGTTCTCTCTTGTATTGTGGCTTGTTACCAACAACGCAAACTCTGCAGCTTGTCCTACGATCGAGCAGCAAAATATAAACCAAATAGTCAGATTATACAACTTACATTATTATGCGACTTTTTCACATTTCAACGATACAATAGTATAAAGGTATCCCCTTTATATAAGGTGTATCTGTTCATACACGAAATCTCTTAAGGGGTCATTGTACTCATCTATATTCAGAACAACTTTTACTATGGGACCAAACTTGAAATTGCGAAAAAAAAAAATCAGCTGCTCAGTACATTTATCTTTAACAAACTCGTCAAAATGTAGGGAGGAGTTGATTTTTTTTTCGCGATTTCAGATTTGGTCCCATTGTAAAAGTTGTTCATAATGATGAGTACAATGACCCCTTAAGAGATATCGTGTTTGAACAGATACACCTTATATAGGTACCGTCTTTTGGTTAAAAAAAATGCTTTTACGAAATATATACGAGTATAATCGTTGGCATCATGGCAAACTACTCTGCTATAATAAAAAATTACCACCCCTTTAGGGTCCACAGTATTTGCCATGACGACGCCAAATAGAATCTCTTGTGTTCAAAATGATTGTTTTACCCAATATTTTGAAATATTTGAAAATTACAATTAAGTAACAAGTTTAATACAAATCATTACATGCGGAATATTCTTAGCTCTTCAAATCCACATAATAACATTCATTTAATTTTCTTAATAAAGTAGGTGTTGTACTATCACAATCATCCAAACGAACTAATCTAGTTTGCGTTGTACTTTCCACAACAAATGACATATAATGAGAACTGTAATCTACCGTTTTTAACACTGTACACAAGAATGATACCATACTGAGATCAGTTTCTTTTAAAAAAACTTGGTCAATTTTATAAAATAATGGATAGTTAATATCATATTTGTACAAAATAACATTTTTGTCATTATATTGTATCCCATTAATTTCAAAATGGAAAACATACCTGACCTTATCTATAATAAGATAATATGTTCCACCAACATCTATTATATACGGCTGTACCGTTTTTTTTTTTTCCCATATGCATCCGTAGAAACTTCGTCCATTTTTGATTGTATATCGCCAGGTGACTAAAAAAAGAAAAATAACGTTAAGTTTCAATTTTTTTTTATAAATCAGTCATATATAATGAAACTAAAAAAAAACAATGCTGTCTAAAAAAAGGTTTGCACTCCTGACTCGATGGTCTCACTTTGAATTTTTGCAATTTTTTGGGTTCGCAAGTTACAGGTGACGTGGGATAAACATTTTAAGACACAGTTTCAGCAACCTTAGTTGATGAGAACTAATCTCAGTCAGTCAATTAAAGTATGGATTTAATGTAAAGTACCCTGTTGGTGTAATTACCTTGACATTTACAATGAAGCTTTCTACACACTCGGTAGTTGAAAATTTTTGCCTCCTGTTTAGGTGTCCTTTTGGTGGCACCAAATTGCAAAGCAATTTTATTTGTGATGGAAGTTTTTTATCTAGAATAAAATAAACTTTACCTATTAACATTAACATAAATAATATAAGTAAGTACATAATTCTCACATTTATTCTGTCAGAAAATATCAAGGAGCAAGCATATCAAGGCCCTCAATAAAAACTTGTATATTATTTAGCCTCATTTCTAAAATAAAAATGGCATCATATAAACTAAATTACTATTTTGTACCAACCATTGTCATCTAATGCATTAATATACTCGATCAAGGCCACCACTTCTTCGTTAGTATTTGTTTTTTTTATTTCTATTATCTTTTTGATAAATTCATTCCAATTTATGTAGAATTTATTCACTCTTCCTGGATGTATTGCATCAAAGTCTAATTGAATCTGAAAATAAGTTAATGTGAGTGAAAGAAAAAACATAACTTATTTGTCTCTCCATGATGAAATTAATGTTTCTTACCAAGACATCGCTTCTGACGTCATTTAATATAGGCCAATTTTCAATCAGCCCACCTACGGTTTCATGAGCAGAAATTTGGCGGAGTTCATGGGTCGTTTTCCATTTGTTTATGACACATTCCCAGGGTTCTGAATTGTTTTTCAGCCAAATAACATCTTCTTTGTGCACATCTAAAATAAGGCGAAAATGGTGAATAATGTAAATTAAATCACAAAAAAATAGCTCTATGGCTACTCTACCTACGAAAGCATTACATCTCTAGGTAATGAGTGGGACAGAAATAGAAGAAACCAATCGCAAAATAAACCAGGTAGGAAATACAATCATAAACTATTTACTGCAAGTAAAATGACAGATCCTAAATAAAACTAACTACTGTAAAATATGTACTGTAACAAAATTAAAAATAAACCTTGTAGTTCGTTTAAGTTTTTAGATCTTTTAGAGGGTATAGAATCTTTATTTTCTGTTTCATTCAATTTTCTTTTACGTTCACCAGATTTATATAGGGTATTGCGAATTTTATCAACTAATTTTCCCTTTGCAAAACCTGGTTTTCCAGAGATTGAATCTCTTTTTTTAACAGAGGGAACAAAATATGTTCCCGCATTCTCAGTGGGAAAAAGAGCGATGATTTTTGAAGGCAGTATGTTATACCCTTCATGATTGATACGACTGGAAAAAAAAGTAAAGTTTAGGAAAAGAAAGAAAATTCATCTGTCAAATCATGTACAGTCAGCAACAAAGTCAATAAGCATGTAGGTAACTAGTGTTTCTAATTACTAGTCTTTTAAGAAAGATTAATTCTGTTTCAGATAATAATTAGTGTTAGAGCGGCTTTAACATGAACTCATATTGAAATCCATTTAGTGAGGGGCTGTTTTAGACTGCGCTTTTCGATGAGTGGACTCCACTCGAAAACCTTTGTGCCCCAACCGACGTCAGTTCCTCGAGCTAATAATGTACGTGGTAATACAAAGTAAAAACTAAATTAATAGGTACTTACTGATTTACAACACGTGTAAAAATATGTCTGCAGATAATGTCTGTGAGTGTATTTCTATGTTTGACTGTCAGTTGTTTATTTGTTTCATAATATTTGAGTATGCTACTTCCAGAAGGTGATGTGGTAAGTAATGTTCTCAAGTCAAATTCGGGAAATGCTGGCCGACATCCTATCATTTCAAGAATATTATTTTCTTCGAAATCTGATTCCAGTTCACTGATGTAATTGATTTCTGTTTCTGTGTTTTGAGAACAACTGGGCACAGAAGTGACCGTTGATGTTTTATTCTGAAATGAGAAATAATTCAATACCTACTTTAGCATAATATGGCTTTAATGGATTAAAACTGTACCATGAAAAAGCCATCAGAAATCCAGACTAATATTATAAAAGCGAAAGTATCTCTGTCTCTCTGTAGCTTTTTACGGCTGAACGGCTCAAACAGGGCGCAGCGAGTTATTGTATAAAATTTAAGCCGTGTCAGCACTGCTTTATTTTTGTTATTTTACTTAAGTAACATCCTGCAAAATATTATTTACTATAATTGATTGAGTCAGGCGTTACTTTGCGGAAATCCATTTTAAATTTGAAAATGAAAACAATATATCTAGTTTTAATTTCCGCGAATATTAGTGGGTTGCAGGTATGCACCTCCCTCCCGCCCGCTATATTATGCACATGCAAGATTACTGGGCAAATGCAAGGATTTTAAGCACATGCAGGAAGGCAATGCAAAACCCAACACCAAAACACGTGTCGGTAATGGTGTTGGGTTTTGCATTGCCTTCCTGCATGTGCTTAAAATCCTTGCATTTGCCCAGTAATCTTGCATGAGCATAATATAGCGGGCGGGAGGGAGGTGCATACCTGCAACCCACTAATATTCGCGGAAATTAAAACTAGATATATTGTTTTCATTTTCAAATTTATTATTTACTAGTAAATCTACATAGGTACCTATAATAAAGTTATGCCTCTGCTGTTAAATATTCGTCAATTTTGTTTTTCAGAAATATGCGCGTGGAAATTTTTGGGCTCAGCTCTTTTAATAACTCATTTGTTAAGTCTTTAAAATGACTTAAATCAATGCCATTGTCTGAAAATAATAAATAAGTACCAAGAATTTTAGTCTTGAATCAAGAGAACAGAATTAAAATTGTTTCGGGTATTTGTCCTACTACATAATATACCTACCTATCAATAATTATTATCAAATTAACAAATTGGTTAGACACCGCGACGCGTCCTGTCGTAGTAGGTAGGCAGGTATAAATACATAGTAGGTATAAATTCGTGAGCGAGCTAGAAATACGGACATAATTAGGTAGGTAGGTACTTATAGTAACATAATTTTCTAAGCTTCCCTAGTCACGTAGGCGCAGGTATGTAGGGTAGGCACGAGCTATTCTACCATGATTCTAATTGGTTAAATGCGATTAAATAGTTGAATTCAGTAATTAACATTATCGGAGAGGTGCTTACTTAGAATTAAGACTAGGTCTTTATGCCTACATCCATCGAGATATGTACCTATTAGCTGAATATCTACATACAAATACATCAAATAAATAAAAAGCTTAGCAGTGTCTAGTGTACAGACTAGAGGTACAAGACTTACCTGTAAAATTTTGAATTATTGGTTCTTCGATGCCCCAGCTTTTTAATAATTGACACGTTTCTAATTCTAATTCGGACATTTTTTTTACAATAATGCAAATCAGCAAAGGTTTAAGGCCAGCCCAGTCAGTAGTCTTAACAGTCCAGTCCTTTATATTTAATTTAAGCTGAGCTAAGGGAGTCGACCATGAGTAGACGCACAACGGCACAAACGATATGAATGAAACGAAATCGGATTGTCGTTGTCGGGCGCAGCAGTTGAAGTACTTGTGCCACGCTTGCTCATTATTGGCTGTTTATTTTTATCTTCCGATGAATTGTGGCCTCTGATTGGTTGCGTGGCGCGCGGAATATTTTAACAGTGTTGCCATCCCACAGTATTGTTTTTGCCTCGAAAAACGGACATCCGCTTTTTATTAGCTTATTCGATAAAACAAGTTATTAAGAAAATAAGAGTAAAATACCCGTGAGCCAATTTTACACCAAACACGTCTATTTAGTCCGTCAGTCAAATAGTAAAAAAATATTAGACACGAATTTTTTGCTTTATCATATTACCCGTCGCGCGGCAATTAGCAGACAACAGAAATTTTATTGTTATCTGCACACATGGTTGCAATCGATATTTTAAGAGTTAATAAAAACCGGCCTAGTGCGTGTCGGACCACGCACAAGGTCCCGTAGTTGAAAATAATTTATGTCAAAAACAAACTTAACTAGACTCCGTTTACATTACGATTAGATATTCAAAGATAACTTTTTACAGTCTGTTACTGCAGCTGCCATTTGTCATATCACCAACGCAATAGAAATCAAAATCGGTTGAACGGACTATAAAAAAGGTTTCTTTAAATGTCTTCTTGTGAATGGGGTATAGTTAATTTTAATTTGTTTCTTTTATTTAACTTCGCGGATGTCGGAAAATAGGTATCCCACGGGAACGTGCTACCGGGAAATGCTTCCTTATTCCTTGTCTACATTATTTAAGGAACCTCTGTGCAAAATTTCAAGTTTCTAGGTTCAAGGGTTTGGGCTGGGCGTTGATGAGAGTCAGTCAGGACTTCTCTTTTTATTTTACAGTAGCTTTTGCTCGCGGCTTCGCCCGTTAACGCCATGGAGCCTGTTCAATATTATTTTAATAATAGTGTAACAGCGAGTCTTAACTGTTATATAAAATATAAAAATACAAAAATGTAAAAGGAACTAAGGCAGATTATTTAAAATTTACTCCAATCAACAAAAAAATGTGGATATTATACGAGTAGGTACACTCGAAAACTACGGAACAGATTTTCATTGGGTTTTCAACTTTTGGAAGCTTACCTAGTTTCCCAAATTCGAGGTATTTTTCATTGCTATGTGTAAACAGTTTTTAGAGAAGTAAAATAAACTACGCTAAACTTTTCTATTTCCTGCCTATTGTTTTTCTTGTAAGGAAAAAAATATAAACTTGGTTTTGACAAAAAAAGAAACTCGATTTTTTTTTTTGTGAAAATATTTTTTTTTTTGCTGCTTGCAGCACTGCGTCTGAGCAAAATGAAAAGAATTTCTAAAAATGTGTCTTCTTGTATTAAGACAAAAAGTCTTGGTTTTAAAATCATAGGTAACGTCTGAGCAGAATGAAAAGGATTTCCAAAAAAGTGTCTTCTTGTGTTAAGACAAAAAGTCTTGGTTTTAAGATCATAGGTACCTACTTACCTATCCAAAGTTGTTTTATAGGTACATTCAGGTTCAGTCCTACCTAGGTCTTTTAGTTTTAGAGAAAATACCGACCTAAGTAAAAAGTACCAAAGGCAAAGTGTGCCTACCCTGCCGCGGCTGTCTGTTCACGTTTTTCTCCGTAACTAAGTAGGTCCTACCTACTCCATGATTACCTATTCAAGAGGAAGGTTTATAATGTTGATTAGCTTACCTACTTATATTCATTATGCGTAAATAGGTATAGGTACCTAAAGTAACCGTCATGAGAAGCTATAAATTTTGTAAACAAGTGTTCAGGAGTTCACAAAATTTGGACCAACAAAACGCATTCGAAACTCGAATGACGCGTTTATTTCAAAATGGGGCGTCCCGATAGTTTACAATACAATCCCTGCGACGGACGCGTTCCGGTACCAAAAAACACAAACGATAGCGCTTTGCGTCGTTAAAATATGATCCGACTAAATTAAATAGGTTGTTACTTTCATATAACCCGTCCATATTTCATGTCGATTGAATATGGTCAATTTATTATTATCTCGCAGTATAAAATGTTTACTTAGTAAAAGATGTTTGTTTACATAATTTATAGCTTCTCGTGACGGGTACTTTACCTACCTAACCATACTAAAAGACTTATCACGATGAAATCCGGGGAGGTCGAAAAAAACAATTGTCGATCTTCGTACCTACCAAAAAAACGGGCGAAGCCGGGTAGAGGCGCTAGTAAATACTATAGGTTTCTATCTAGATAAGGTTAATTAACGGTTAAATCGCTAGCTTAGTAGGTAGTTATTGTGAACATGATGTGGGTAAGTAGGTACCTGGTTAGTTAACAACGAGTGGTTAAATGAGTGTAACTTATAAAGTATAAAAGAATTTATGGATAAAAAATGTTGATGCCATAGAAGGGTCACATTTTCAAAAACCCAAAGGTTTTGCATGCTATGCTATGCTATTTTTTTGTCCTAGCTGTACCTGTTTATGCCTTTTTATTAATATTTAACACCATTGTATACCTACTATGTTTTATGCAAATAAATGATTTATTATTCTTTGACATATCACGAGACCCTTGGGTCCCGGACCTTTGGAAGGCGTACGAGGGGCCGAAGCCAACTTGCAGAGGCCCCTTAGACCATTTTACATTATGAGAAGGCACTAACCGACGATTATTCCTGTATGCCCTATGCAAGTGCACCCAAGGATAACCCCTGGATGATGCAGGACTATTGCAGAACATGGAAACAAAATATATTGGGCTATGGGTTTGGGTGGTTATAGTGGATGGAGTACCTTGTATAGTTAATAATACAAGGTACTCAATCCACTATAACCACCCTTGAGTACCTTGTATTATTAACTACTAGCTTTTGCCCGTGGCTTCGATCGCGTTGGCAAAAAGATTTTTCTTTCCTTGCACATAGTTTGCGCAATCTGTGATGAGTGAGCGCATCCATACTAATATTATAAATTCGAAAGTAACTGTCTGTCTGTCTGTCTGTTACCTTTTCACGCCTAAACCATTGAACGGATTTCGATAAAATTTGGCAAGACTATAGATGATATCCTGGGGAAGGACATAGGCTACTTTTTTTATTTTATATAGGGAATGAAAGTTTGTGTGGGAAACCCACCATTTCTTAAGTTAGGGACATGAAAATTCAAATTTATTCTTTTGGTAGGAAATAAAGAAATATGCGGTTCGGGATTTTTGAAAATTCATCCCCTAAGGGGTAGAATAGGGGTTGATTTTAAAATTCACAAAACTGCACAGAATTCGATAAAATTAACGGATGAAAGGATGTGAGAAATATATGTGCGAGTGAGAAAGTATTTATTATTTATTTATTGGAGTATTTATCAAGCAGTATTTACAAGGATTCTGGTCGCTTATTTTACCATACAATCCCACATACATCTTATTAGTACCTATAACCAAAAAAGGCTTGGTTTCAACTAAGTCAATATTTTCCAGTTAAAAGTATTCTTGAAATGAGATTAATGTATTCTTCAATTAATAATATATTAACTACATTTTTTAAATTCTTAATGGAAGGAATCTGAACTTCTTCAACCGAAAATACATTATTCTTGACATGCAAATCAATATTGTTTTAAATTGAAGAATTTTGAGTTCTTGTAAGAAAACAAATAACATTTTAGAAGAAGATGTAGAAACTCTTGAACTAAGAATAAAGTGCTTCTTGAGTCAAAAATAAGCGAAATCTTTGAATCAAGAAAATACACCTTATTGGTACAAGAAAAAAAGTGTTGGTTTCAAATAAGTCAATATTTTCCAGTTAAAATAAAAGTATTCTTGAAATGAGATTAATTTATTCTTCGATTAATAATATATTCTTAAGGTAAGTATATACAACTACATTTTTTAAATTCTTAATGGAAGGAATCTGAACTTCTTCAACCGAAAATACATTATTCTTGACATGCAAATCAATATTGTTTTGTATTGAAGAATTTTGAGTTCTTGTAAGAAAACAAATAACATTTTAGAAGAAGATGTAGAAACTCTTGAACTAAGAATAAAGTGCTTCTTGAGTCAAAAATAAGCGAAATCTTTGAATCAAGAAAATACACCTTATTGGTACAAGAAAAAAAGTGTTGGTTTCAAGTAAGTCAATATTTTCCAGTTAAAATAAAAGTATTCTTGAAATGAGACTAATTTATTCTTCGATTAATAATATATTCTTAAATTAAGTATATTACAACTAGATTTTTTAAACTCATAATGGAAGTAATTTGAACTTCTTCAACCAAAACTAACAATAAAAAAACATTGGTTTAGATTACCCACCTTTCTATTCTTGAATCAAGAAACAATAATTTAAATGAATAAGAGTATCATATTCTTATATTGAGTAAAAGTTTTTTAGATTAAGAAAATGTATATCTTAGGTCAAAAATAATGTAACTGTTTTAAAGTAAATATAATATATTCTTGAATGAAAACACCATTATCTTGTTTTGAAAAGTTTTTAAAGTCTTCAGTAAAAAGTAGATATTTTCTTCAATTAAGATTGTAATAGTCTTGAATCAAAAATATTTGCTCAAGTCAAGAATTAAAACCAAGTATTTATTATTCTTAATTTGAGTAAACGGGTTTTCTTCGACTGAGTACATTTACTTAAGTTAAGAAAATATTTACTTGGACTGAAACAATTTTTCTGAGAATATTGATATTCTTCGCAGAAGAAATCCTTTTTTTCCGTGTGGGCTCTTCATGGATTTTGATCATGAACATCGCTTCTTCGACACGCCAGTCGGTAACGCTGTGGTCCTCCGTCACGTCTCCGGCACGCGTCCGTCACGGCGGCACCGTGACACGCGCCATTAGCGAGACAGTGGCCGTGAGTGCGTCACAGCGGTGTGCTGACTCGTTGACATGGCCTGGCCTGCCAGGTGGACGACTAGACATGACTGGACCGGGTACACTGAGCTACGTTTGTTGTGCATAGGTGGCGATGAGCTTCAAGTTATGTAAAATTCAAAATTCAAAAGTCATTTATTCAAACTAGGCTGATAGACAGCACTTTTTGAACGTCAAATTTTACATAAAGACAGTCCCCCAAAACGCCCACCCGTCACCACTTCCTAGTGTTTTAGCTGGGAAGAAGAAGTGGCGCAACAAACTCCCCAGCAACACATCTGTCTGTTGCGTTTTAAGAACTTGAATTTATACAATACTATGCAAAGTCATTAATACATGAAAAAGGAAGAGAAAAAAATATATAATTATCCAACATGGAAATCATAAATCAATTCACTATAAAACATTATAAATAGTAGATTGAGTCAATAAAGTAAAAACAGATTGACCTACATAGTCTTCAAAAATTAAAAAAAAAAAACAATATTATATGAACTCATATAACCCGTAAGAATAGTCTATCATAAAGGACGGTGTTCATTATTTGCGATATCACTGATGAAGTGACGAATATTTAATGCTTAGAAAAATGAAAAAGTGTTTTGAAAATTAGGGACTGGTCATAAAAAAAAACTGAATAAGAAATAATGAAAAGATGACTTGTCCCAGTATTGTCTATGACTGGTGATAAAGATAATAATATATTCTTCAACATAAACATATGTTGGTGTTGGTGCACTGAAGTCATAACAAACGACTAACCCAGTTCCCGCTTCCACACAAAAGGTCACAATGGCTGCAAGTTTAAAACTAATACAGAAACTAGATGATCAGTAATAAGCTAATGGGTAGCTCGCCTTGTTTAGTAACGCAATTAGCCGCGGAGCGCGCTGGCGCTGGCGGGCCGCGCGCCCGTGATGAATATCTCAGCGCACTGCCCGCTAACGCACTTACGGAATTATGGCGGAGTTCCCGACGTCTTGGATGAAGCTGTTCTATTATCCTGCAGTTTCTTGTTGTGTTGACAGAAATGCTGAGAGTAGATTGGCTATCCACTGAGAGTAGACTGGGGACGGATCATCAGATGATAAAATAAATTAGCTTTCTACTAGGGCTATGAAAAGTCATGTTGTCATCAGTTGAATATTGTACAGCACTTCATGCAACCAAGGAGAAGAGGTGAAAATTGCTGAAACAAAAACAAAATTAGGTAAAGCGACAAAACATACACATCTAGTGAAACATCCCAACTAGCACACAAGCTGCTTAAATGACTTCTTTACAGTCTGAATGTTCTATAATAGCTGGTCAATGGGTTTCCTATAATACTAAAGTAGTTCAGTAGCGTATTTTATAGTTCTTTAACAGGCATGTGGTACAATAGCCGTACAACAGTAAATATAATCCCAATGAAGATACAAAGGCGTGTTATAGAGTTATTGTACGGGTATTTAATATAAAGCAGAGTTATAAATATCTTTTAAAACACTGCTAGATCTTATAGAGGGCTTTAATAGTTATAAGTGTTTAAATGGAGTTATAAGCTTCCTCTAAAGTGCTTTAGGTTGTATATTGCATATTTCTAAATGTCTAAGCTGTTAAATAGTACTACCTAGTACCTTTGAAACTCTATATCTACAGCAGGGATATATAATTCTATAGTCGGACGCAGGTCGTTATAGTGGTTACTTTTACAGCAACTGTATGGTAAATAGCTGTTTATGGCAAGATAAACACGCCTTATAAAGCTCAAAGCTCAAAAATTTCATTTCTAGGGCCAATATAGCGGGTGAAGTGGGACAAAAGTATTTTTACTAATATAATTGCTTTATTGTGACTCCATTCTGTCAAGAGTGCATCGAAAATAAAAAGGGTTCCATAGATTTCTAATAAAAAAACTACTGCAAATTGGAATAAATATTGAGGAACATGGCAACACAATAAAAATAAATATAACATGTTTTATTTGGAGATTGCGGGGTATGGAGCGACGGTCAGGCGCGGCGCATACTCGCTCGCTTCCTCAGCCACCGATACGTAGGCGTCGCGCGCGGACTACCCGCCTCTGCATCCACTCGGCAGCTCCGATAACAACAAGCAAAAAACGAATAATGATAAAGTATAAAAAGGATCAACAGGGGTTTTAAGATTCAGATAATGGACCCCTAAATAAAATTAGATACCCACAACGGATTATCAATAGCCCGTTGTACAACCTTAGACTCTTAAAAGAATATATAAATGACTGATGTACACCTAAAAAAGTACAATAGATCGCCAATACCACAATCGTAGAACCAAAAGTTCTACAATAGTGGATACTAGCGGTTTAAATCGATATAATGGTTCTAGTAAACTCTGAAGGCTGTTGTAACCGAGACGCCATTATAGTTGTGAATACAAGCAATTCTCATGATTTTTTATAATTTATTTTTATCATTTATATACATAAAAAACCAAATTTACGTTGCTCTTTCTCACCCAGAATTCTAAAGAAACTACCTAGAAAGCTAAACTATCATATATAAATTAAATGTAAAATTCACACCTTCTAATCAAATGTACTTTTTATCCATAAAACGACATAAATCGCAGGCGCGTGAAAATTTTAGCTAAAATATATGTATATATTCACAATACACTGACACTCGCACTGGTACTTTGCATGTATAAAAGGAAAAATCAACACTTAACACTCACCTGTTGTTTTTTTTTCCCAATTATTTGAAGTCTTCCATCAAACACTTTTATGTAGACGTCTTTGTTAAAGTTTCAATTATGTTTTCTTAATTTCCCCAAAATATCGTTACTGTATATCTAATACAGATCTGTAAACTCTAATTCAGAGATACAAACGCGTCTAATAAGACGCAAGCACTACAGTCGCGCTACAAGAACTTATTTTAGATAATGAGGCGCACACTAACTCTCGCATAGCACCTTTGTATCTCCGCACTAACACATATTTACGAACATTGTAGAGACATTGTAGAACCTTAGGCTGTATAATTTTGGGCCTCTTTTGGGGGTACAGCGGCGCTGTAGCCGCTTGTACATCTACTGTAGAACTTACTTATGCAGGCTATGCCGTTATTAAAAACCTATAAACGGCCGGTGTACGGCTTGTTATAGAGCTTGTGTGCTACTTGGGATAGACTTGTAAAAATTTAATTATATAATTTGTGGAGAGAGCAAAGTCTTGTTTTAACAAAGTCTTCTTAAAACATAAGTCTCAATAAACAGGAAATCAAGTCCAGCGCAACATCTGCAACTCTAAGAATCACCACTTGTTTGTTATTTCGTAAATCCTCCGAGAAGCGAAATGTTTTGTATTCGCTCTTCCACTCACCGAAGAAAACTAATTAACAAAACTTCATTAGGAAGAGTTTATTTAGCCGAGCTGTGTCTTCGCAAACAAAGGTCCAGCCAGCGGACCGTGTGTCTGCGGTGAGTCGACGATTTGAATGTTCATATATTGAATTATTTGAATTTGTTGAAAAGTGCTTTTTGGGCTAAAAAAAAGAAGAGTTTTTTTGTCAAGAAGGATTTGACAAGAAAAAATGGATGATAATGGGCGATGATGTTTAGAGTTTTCAAAAATGAATAGTTTTGATCGTTGGTATCCACATCTGTTACGTTCCTCTTACCATTGAACGAGGTTCTGCATCACGGCGGCAATTTCCCCAGAGCGATCCAATCGTGGTCACAGGTGACAGAGACAAAGTCGACGATGGAATGAGCCTACCCAGAAGAAGTCTATTCACTCCAACTGTTAAGAGTTCCACTCCTTTGCTGTACCAACTACCATATATGGTCGTTGGATAGTACCTTACAGTGCGTTTAGATCTTTGTTATATTTTTCTAACCATTGATTGTTTTTGTTTTGTTTTATTATTTAAGGACTTGTCTCACATAACCTATTTTAATATGCGTGATATTAAAATAGGTTATGTGAGTTACGTTACGTCAGTGTTTTTTTAATTAAATTTTAGTTTTACATTGTTGTCAACATTATACGTTTTAATGTAGAGAAGTTATCTTTTCATTTCGCTACAATATGTATTTATAAAGAATGATATGTGTTGGCTGGAAGGGTCACAAACATCTGAACATTTTAACTTACATGTTTGTTCTCAAACAAATGTGTTTCACTCGGTATCTTCGCTGATCTTATGTCATAAATCATGTAAGTGAGTTAAACATTACCATTCAAATCTGCTAGGCATAAGCCTCTCAACTCTTTTGTTAATTCCACCTGCTTCTGTGTATTTCATTCAGTCCCGCCCACTTCACCGACGCCGTCAGCTGAACAACGAACCGTTTATACACTCCGCACTGAACCCCGTATATCTCCCGTGCAAAACACTAAATACCTCTTAAACTAACCCATTATAAATTCAATTACGGGCTCAAGACGTAGACAATTTGCGGAGCGGGTGTGTGGGTGTGCCAGGGGGTGCAGACGAAGACGGTCGCGGGGGGAGGGGTGTAACTAAACATATTGCGGGCCACTCGGGGTCTAAGTCAGGGTAATCCGACCCGCTGCTCCTTTATTGTGAGGATATAACTAAGCTACTGACACTGCGAACTTCCTAAGTATTCAAGACATACGCTACAACAATATTAGTTTGCGGAACAGCTCAACGTCATGTTAAAGCCAATATTTTCAGCAATTAAGTGACTAAAGGGAAAATCGAAATAGGAAAATGACTTAAAGTGTCGCGTGTTCAAACAGTGAGTCACTTAACGTGATGAAGTGGAGGCTCCGACGTGAATCATGCGGAGTTTCTCGGGAATGTAGCTAATATACAAATGCAAGCATGTACACAATTCGATTCATGAATGAAATCAATGAATGGTAATGTCTTGTTTTCTCTTGACTGCAAACCTTTCTTAGTAAAGATGTTATCTTACAAACATACATATGTTGACGATTTCGAGAACAGCTTATTTTCTTATTCTTTTGGAGTTTCAAGTATTCTTCGAAATCTTAACACTGTTCCGAATTGCCCTTGTTTATTTATGATGTGCTCAACTCATAGGTTTAATTATTGATTTGTTTCTTTAACTCTTACCATACCTAATTACTTTATACATATCGTTTCGTCCCACTTTGTCCAAGTCCACAGTTTCGGTGGCGGTGTTCGCTAAGATTTTGGCGGTGCCTTTGTGCGGTCGTGATAAAGGCGTGAGCCGTTGGTGTCACTCGTATTATTACGGTGTGACCGCCATTGTGACAGGTTCCGCAGCACTGTTTACTAAACTGCGAGGTTCACTGGACCCGCAGTTTATAAATAAATCCTTCAGTCTCCACGTGTAATTGTACGTCCGATAGCTGAAAGTGGTCTGAAGGGCTGTTATGTTTATGAACTGTAGTATTATGTTTTGGCGTTCAATGTTGATGAGAGGTAATTTTACACAGCGTTTAGAATTCCATTAAAACTTAACCAACTTTATAAGATCTCAAATTGGCCAAACCCAAGCATTTTCGACTTTTCACAATATTGCAACAAAATGCAACTTCATCTAGTCGATCCACATTGCAATTTAGTAAAAACATCCTCACAAAGCAATCCCGGTGCCCGGCAGTATGACGTCCCCCCTCGTATTGTTTAATCAGTGTACAACGACAGTGTCCGTCACGCCACCGCGCCAGTGTTGTGTTGTGTTGTGACGTGGATTACCGTCGCGCTGGTAATACGCCGGTGGCCGGTGGCTCACCGCACGACCGTCATTGTAAGCTGTACGTTGTGCTGCTTGACATCAAAGGCGTAAAGCCTAGTTTGCATGGGCCAATTGCGTGGAATGGACCTGTATAAATCTGTGAGGATACTGAATGTGCACAAGGTACAATGCAAATGAATTAGAATGTTTTCATTGTCCAAATGTGTGGATAATTTGCACAATTTCATCAGTTACAAAAATTGTAGATTCGATGCAAGTAGGCAAACTTAATTGCAACCGAGGCGGAATAGACAAACTTTTCCGCATTACTGCGAAATACACCTCATTGCTTGTCTAAAAACAGTGAGGAAGGAGTTAGTTTTCGGATAAGCGTATTGCAAAAAAAAATATGCGTCATGTATGCAACAAACCAAATTGCCCCGATTTTTTAATTTTATCCATATATAGGTCAACATCTAAAGATTTTGTAGGTTGCCTCGTTGTTTCTTAAGGACGTTATTTGGAACGATGTCAGTGTTGGTTTGCTCTATGTGTGCGTTCAACCTTAAGATGAGCTGTTTTGCTGTATCCAGCTCCTACATAGGTATTATGAATGTTTTGTTAGCGCCACAATGACGCGTGACTTCACGGCGTGACAGCGAGACGGGATTACCCGGCTAATACGCGCATTGACCGACCGCACCGCTCGCATTGTGCGGCCACTCGGCTATTGTGAATTGTTTGTTAGCGAGCAACGTGGACGTGCAGCGCGCTGGAACCTGGCGCGTCTGGTACTTACGGTAGCAGATATTTATATCATGCCTAGCACACACGCGTGTAGGCAAGCTGAATGAGCAAAACTTTAGCTAGAGCAGATATCGCTTCTCAATGTTCTCAATATCTACTGTATTTGGAATTCAAATCGATTGATGTGACAGTTTCTCTGAGTAGTTGCACTGACTTGCTTTTGCATTCACAGATATTCTTAGTGTAAATATCATTCTATCTATATATCTATAGACATCTCGCAACCAACTATCTTAACCAACCGTTTAATTTTTTCATTGAACGGCGCCGTTTAATCAGCCTAAGTTACATCTCGGCATTTAATCAAACAGATAGGCGAATGACTTCTACTCAATATTTAATGACTTGCTTGGCCATGTAGCGGAGCATAGAGCACCCTGACATGGACATGTCAAATTTGAAAGTTATAACGAGACGTTTCGAACCGGACCTAGAGCTAACCTAGTGAGTGAGTGAGTGAACGAACGAAAAAGGCCTTTATTAAACGGCGTCGTTCAATGAGATTGGCAGCCAATTAAACGGCTTATTAAGCTAGTTAGCTGCAACAGATAGAATCAGTGCAACTGGAGACTAATTGGAAACTCGTCTTCATTTTTCATATTTACATTGTAAAGTAGTTACAATGGGCTAGGTCAGATGCAAAAAGAGCTAGATGCTGTCTAATAGGTATAATCTAAAGAGAAGCATTCGAATGTCCACAACTAAAACCTTTGCAAGATGCAACACAAGGCGATCACGAGTGTAATGAGCACCATGACGTCAGCAGCCGCTGTAAGCAGCAGCCGGAGGATTAACCGGCTAATCCTCGCAGCACGCACCGCGCGCGTGCCGTCCGGCGTGAGGACGCACTGAGCTGGTAAAGGCCAATCTGCTGGCTGTAGAGACAGGTGCAGGCACAGAAGGCTCGTTTTGTACTGTCTACGTCAACTGGTGAATGCATGCTGGAAAACCAAATTTTAGACAAAACAGTTCTGTTGAACGCTGGAAGCTGTTCAACCGAACTTCTGATAAGTTCCCAATAGAACGATTACAGTTTCGAAGTGGACGTTTTCTGTATAGATGACCAACACATGGCGCTTTTTTCAAAGCGTAAATCGTATGGCCGTTGGTATTGATAATGATCATATTTAAACAAAATTTGTTCCGGTATTTGTCGGTTTTTTACTCTTGCTTGTTTGTAGCTTTCGTAACCAAAATATAATTTCATTTTTTTTATGGGGGGAAGTCGTCAAATGACTTCTCCCGCGGAAGGGAGTGTCAGGCTCTTAATGACTAAAACCCACCCGTAATCCTTCTTGTGCCCTTTGCGTTCCAGGGCCGCGGTGGCTCTTTCAAACAAATTCCGCAACTTCAAAATAGCCCTGTATTCTGAGTTTATTATCCACTTCGAATCAAATTGTCGCGTATAACTAACTAACACTATGCTGCTTACCAAAAATGATTTATCCTGGACATTCTGTACATCTCTGCATCATGGCTGAACTGCACCGTTGTACCACACTCATTGTGTACCACTGCTGCCATTTCGTTGCGCCTCATTGTACTGGATGTGAACTTCAAATGTGTTGCACTGTATGTTTGTCGTGAGGTGTTTGTGTGTAACTGCACACTGTGTAGCTATCTGTGCGGGGATTATTTTAACACGGCAACTTTAAACACGTTACATGTCTCCGGCTTACGAGAGATTTTATCGATGCAGCTTTAGAAATATTACGGATATAATCATTTTACACAGGTAAATGAAAAAATAACGGAGAAAATCCTGTCACCTCGTTAGCAAGAAAAAATTAAAGACAGCGACATTAATTGTTACTTTCTTACGTCGCGTAAATGTGGCTAAGTCGCGTTTTTTCCACAAATGATCTCCAGAATGCTAATTCTGTTGTCACTTCGAGCTGTAATGAGACAAAGGCGTGATGCTATCAAAAATAACGAGACGGACGAAGGCAACGCTTTACATAAAGTTATTGTTAGGAAGGTTGTCAATTAGGCGTGGGCCTAGTCCATTGTTCCAGGAGCTGACGAGCGCCCACGCGGTACACTCGCTGGATATGCGACCCTGGTACCCACGGACGAACCGTTGAGGGAAACAATTCTACAAATCATAAATTCTGAATAACAAGACAGCTTACTAATTTGATTTCAAATTGATATTAGTAAAGTGTCTTGTTACTTCATTAGTTATGTTTAGATTTGACCACCAACTATAAATGTTCGTAGGCACTCCTTAATTATTTGTGTAAATAAATTAATCTTGTTGTTTTTTTGTTTCAGGTATATCTACGTGTATCCTAGAATCTACCCATCCGTAATTTCAAACTCGTAAGAAATTTGTTGTGCCTATATGATTACAAAAGTATGTGTGTAACTAATACATGCCCCTGCCACATGTCATCTATCCAAAAACAAAAGCACTAAAAAAATTATGTCGATATTAAAAAATATATGTTTTATTAATTTAAAAGTGTAATATGATATAGCAGCACTGCTCCATTTTCACTTCCAAATACTGCATTCAATATTCATTCAAAAGATTATCTGAACGATTGCCAAAACAAATTAGCCACGGACAGTAGCCAAACACAACAGTGCTATAAAGTTAGTGCAATTCAGATCCCACACTGCCGCGCGTAAGTAGATCAGTGCATTGCTGTGGATGCTATTCTGTAGAGCGCTTTATTCCTACCCACCCATGCATAACTTTACTCACTTACCTAGATTTCATAACTCGCGTTTTACTCAGAATATCATAAACCGAAATGAGCTAAGACGCAATTACCCAGATAAATCATTAATCCGCCTCTGACGTCCGTAGTCTGTGGTTCAATCGAGCTCGTTGATGTGTTTCACAGGAATTCTAATACGATGATGCGAAATCCGAGACAGAGCACGTCTTAAGACTTCTGATATACCTTTACTGATATCATATATGTACATACTAAAGAAGAATGAGACGGTATTATCAAATGTAACAAAACGGCCGTTTTTATAACGGTTTTAAATGTTCGAAATATTCAGGAAAATCGTCCGACTGTTTTAAAACGAACTGTAGTGTTTCTTCTTTTTAAAATACGACCGTAATGATAATCTAAATGTTGGGTGTCTTTTTTTGAGCACTCTAGAATATTACTGAGACGTTTCTCTGTTTTCGACTTGCCAAGTTTTTTCCGTTGAAGTATTTGGGGATGCCGCTGTGCGCTGCACACGGTAGGGCCGGGGCTACCCGCCGCACTTCACTTCACATCGCACTTCAGACTATCTCGAGTGGAGGATGCTAAGACACCTCGCTAGCTCAGTGGCTACTACATACCGTAGTGTAGCCCTAGGCGGCCATAACAATCATGTTGGGCATACAACTTTATTTGTTAACTATCGACCTACCTGATTTTAGTAAAAAATAGTCAGCCACATACGTTGTCTTAGGCGTTATCTTATACGTTAGTTAGTAGTAGGTCTTCGCTCGGTGTAACCACTCGGCGGTTAGACAGATTTTCAGTCACAAAAACTGATCTTTGATTGAAACATTTTGTATGAAATATTTTACGCTCCAAAAAACTTCTAAAGAACCATCTTACCCTTTAATATTTTGTTGGAAAAAATAATATGAGCTTTACTATAATATATCGTACTCAATAAGGATAAGAATAACACGATATCAGGTGATTATCTTCCCAGGCGAGGACTCCATAAAGTGGGTTACTGAACTAACGTGCCTGTTGCCATAGCAACCGGAGGTAAGCGTATTAATAGCGAAACTGAGAGATATTGCCATCTTCCTGTTCGACGATATTGTTCTTTTTACATCATTCCGACCCCATACACAGATGCTTCAAATAAATATTGATTCGTATCGCAATGTATTAATTTTCATTACTAATAAATAAAGGTATTTATTAGGATTGATCATGAATACAAAGTGGTTATTATTATAATCAACAAGACAATGACTGTTACTAAATCAACAGTAGTTACTGTTGATTTAATTTCACTCGATTATATTTAATATATTTTACAAACCAACACAGATCAAATGCTTTTTTTTCGACAGTAATAAAGGTACGTTCCCGCCATAAATAATAAACCATCAGCGAAACATTTATCAAATTGATTTATGGCAAAGTATCGAGGAGGCAACTTTTAATGAGGGCTTGCTGAAAGACGAACATCTGCAGTCGCATATAGTACGTAGGCTTGTACGTAAAAGGAGGGACGTTTTCAAACAAAATTACATGTAGCTGGACATATACTATTTGAAAGAACATTGATTTGCGATCTTCGAGCATTCATTCGAATTAAATCAGACTGATTCAGAACACGCACAAGTTCGCAACTGCCATGTACCAGCAATTACCATTCAGCGGAGCCGCGCAACTTTGTGAAAGAACCTATCTACGTCCAACGACTGCCTTATCTCCACTAGAAGCGGCTTCATTACTCAATATAAAGGTTCCCCGCTAAACCTCTCTTTTATTATGTCACAATTAACTCCATCTCTGTTGCACTCACTAGCTTGTATATCTGTCTTCTCGTTTCAACGTTCATCACTTCATCAGTAATGAATGGGGCATTAGTGTATGTTATTATTGAGCGTGTTTCTGTCCCCATCTTAATCGTCGCAGCCTTTGTCTGTTTCGCCGTTTGTGTTGCGTCTGTGTTGTGTGGCTGCCTGCTGCTGCTACTTATCGCTGTAATATAATACTGCTTTGTTACAACGTAATGTTATTAAGATTGATAATACGTTTGTCCATTACTTTTGTTTGTTCAGAATTACTTACGTTTTGAGAACAAGGGGTTATTGTGCTTCTTGCGTTATTAGTTTCTCTATCTTTTCTATTATCTTTGTTAAATATTACGCTTTTAGTACACATAAGATGTGAATGTTTCTCAACTTCTCCAGTAATAATGCTGTGTTCTAAATCCTTCACTGTCAGCTTACGCGTTTGGCTAAGTTTGACCTTTTCCTGGCTTAGGCCTGCTAAAGTCGTGCGCAGAAGTTATATCTCAGTAATCTCGCCGTACCGCTGTAAGTTAGTCCTTCCAGACCTAACTAGTTTATTTCTATACTTATAATACCTGACTTTTACGATACATACATTTTTTTTCTTGTTGCCTACTCAGCTATGCTGATGGAGCGATTAATAAATAATGCTGCGTGGGACCAGTTTCTTCATCAATTACAACTTTGATGCTTATGCTGTGGGTGGTCAGTTCTCGGCCACCATTGAAATACGCAATAAATTACGATTTATGCATTATACCGCAATTATTTCAACGACACCTGTAGTAGCTTTTAAATAAGCCTCAATAAGTACTGACCAAAGTAAATTAACTTGTTAAGGAAGCTATTAATGCGGACCGACAAGGCGATCAGCGGATGCCATGACACACAATAAGGGCTCTCGGACACGCTCGACTCGTCTGCGCTGCTCTGTTAATGGTTCTGCAATATACTTGACAGTTTAGTTTCTGCTCATTATGAATGCATTGTACAGTGAGTCTTTCGAAGAGTCCATGGTGTGCGGACGCCCTAAGACAAGACGGTGTAAACCGACATCCATTTAGCTGATGTCGATCAGTATTAATTTTTCATTGAATGAGAGTTATAATAGCAACGGTTGAAAGCTGTTATTACTGCAGGCACACAGTGTACAATCACACAGTAGGATAATCATTTTGTGGTGCTGCGTCATGTAGTTCTAACAAGGCTGCTACATGTAATTTTCTGCATGTCGTTAAAATAACCAGCCCTGGCGGCAGGCAACACCTGCAGACTGAACGTTTATGAAGATATTATGACTATCATTTGATTAATTCTAATAAGTAGATTGCCAATATTAATGTTCGTATGGAAGATCAATAATGTAATCAAGTACTCAATATCTTAACGCATCTTGCCTTCAACAGCTTAAAACCAGCGTTGGTAAATCTTCTTAAAGTTACGATAACTTTAATAATTATTATTGTCCAACTGCTATTCGCTCCGCTGTGTGGATGGGCGAGGGGCAGCGAATGTATTAATTGTCGGTAGATATCGGTGGCTCGTAATGACATCGTTATGAAGACATTCCTGCTGGGAAACGCCCCCGACAACTACAGACGACGCCCGACGGACGCAACTCTAGAGCGACAGCGGGCTTTGAAAGTCTTTAACTTAAAACGTCCGAAAGCTTACTGATTATCAGTTTCGCCTATGCCATGATTGCCAACTATGGACGCTTGATCTTTCATGGAACTACTCTTTTTTAATTTTTTAATGACTTGGTTTTAATTTAATTTCTAACTTGTCGCTACAAGATAAGTCAGTGTAGATAATGCCCTCTACTATTCTTTTAAAAGTAGGTACCGCTTTACAGTTAAGACGGTAAAACTGAAATGAGCCCTGGAAATATGAATCTTAAAATAAAATAAATTAAGTCGTTTATTAAATATGACCGTTAAAAGCACGTTAATTTATTTTGAGCAGTTTCAACTTAAATAATAATTACGTAGTTAACGCTGAATAATTACTTCCGCTAAATGACTGTTAAAATTATTAACATTTAAATGTTCGCACTTTAACTACGCTACTACTGTTACGCGACTGGCTAACTTTAAGAGCGTTCATGCCTAGCGCAGCACGTCAGGTTTAGGTAAATAGTTCGCAAAATTCACTCACACAGAAGCGTGGGTAACTGTGTGCGTAGACTAGCCGCGTGCGCTCTCTTTGTACTTCGACTAACCAACTTTGATCCGTTAGCTTTAGAGCAATAATAATGTATTGTTATAGAAAAATTAAACTGGAAGTTAAATACAAATTATTTTTATTCTGATGATTTGTAGATTTATGATTAATAAAAAATAATTATATTTGAAATATTATTTTGCCTTTACACCTTTTCATATATGAAATCCTCTACAGACGAAATCTAGTTATTTTGGAGAAAAATAATATTAATAATTGTACCTACTTAAGTGTTGGTAATTAGTTCTAGTGGATTGTTGTTAGCTTTTTTTCATTTTATGGTTAGGATAAGTAGGTGGGTAATTAAATAAAGATTTATCATGTTATATTTAGTACCTAAATCATTTATGATAAAAAAGCTGTATAAATCATAAAATAGTTTCCCTCAATTGCATTGATCGGCTATTTCTGGGATCAATTATTTCGGGAAGAACGCATACATAATAAAATTTTGTTAAACGAGGAATCATTTTTTCTTTACAAAATTGAAATTCTTTACAAAACTTTGTAAATTCTTACACCTTTTATTGGAAATTCAGGACTAGTGCACACCGCAAAAAGACACACATTTTTGTTTGAAATATTTTGGTAACACCAGTCATGTTTAACATTGAAAATTACGTTATCGCCATGAAATAAAAATAATATCCATATAAAATAGATTTAACGAGTAGTGCTGAATTCAAATTCGGGCGTTGTTTACAAATTTTGGCAAAATTGGAAGCAGTTAAAATACTTCTTCTCAGCTCGAGTCACAAGGCACTCACAGCCTGAAGAACTGTATCCCTTTCAATGAAATGCCGTTTTAAGGTCAGTGTTTTTAAATTTTCAAGGAAAACTACATGTGCCTGCTTGAAATTGTCTGGGTTCATGACAGGCGTTTGACATGCATTTGCGTAATTGACTTTGTTCAGGAGCCCTGTGCTAAAGTTTATTTCTCTCTTTGGTGCAGTAGCACAAGTCACATTCACTCTGATCTTCAAGGATGTGTTTGGCGCTGTTCAGAATATCTCTCAGTATTTTTATATTCTTTTCTGATTCGGTTAAAGTTTGTGTTTGCCAGTACCGTACCGAAAATCTTACTGCTGTTCTCAGCCGAATCAATAGTTCAGAAGTCAACAATTTACGCTCCGACAGAGGGATAGATGTATAAGTTTTAAGCAATAATTTTTTTCCGTTGCAATTGCGGAGGAGATGGTTGGTACATTAAATTTTTTGAATTAGAACGCCGGGATATGCTGGCATCACCATCAGCAATCAATGTATTATATTTAATTTCCGAGTTTCTACGGAAGACTTGAATCCTTCTACCAGTATTGTTGGTTCCATACTAGATGATGAACGTGATTTTTAGAACATTTGTGAGGAGCAGGCTGTTGTTCCTTTTTATTTGCGCGGGCACAAATTCCAGAATACTTATTCCGGACCCCAATGTAGAGAACTTTTCCTGTGTGATGTCCTATAATAGGTGCAACACACGGACAATGCATTATACTGGTTTTTATATGAGCGTTTGCTCCATCAACTGTCTGCTTCCACTGGTATCATCGGAATGACACGAGTGTCACCTTGTAATCGAGCAGCAGCTGTTTCCTCCTGAGCTGATGCAAACATACTTTCTTCAGCGGATTTTTTCCACATTTCAGCAACTTTATCATGTCATTTACTATAACAGTAAGTCCATCGATGTAACAACTTCATTCAAATTTGTTAGGCCAATTCCTGAAATTATGGCTCCTGACACGGTGCCTTCATTGACATTTACCTAGTTTATTTTTTGTGTTTCATCGTGACTACTCACTTCGAATTTAGAATTGCACATATTACATTGAAAGAATTGTATTTTTTTAAATAAATCATAATAGTGGAAAATTATACCTAAAGATCGCATTCATTTGTCACATTTTTTATTTCTGATTGCGATTCCAGTATTTCCAATTCTTTATCAACTCTTGTGGTAGCTGTGATTCTTCGGTATCATTCTCTTGTGACATACCCCCATTGACTTGCAGTTTTTGTATGGTTTAGAAAGAATAATAGAATAAGAAGAAATAATTAATTTCACAAAACTAGTTTCAGTACAGCGCAAGTTGTTTCGTATAATAATTAGTGTCGTGAAATCTACAGTATCACCGAAATAATGGCCCCGTCAGCATCAAAGCTTTATTTTGCAATGTACAGTAATATTATAAAGAGGAAATATTTGTATGTTTGTAACAAATATATATTTTTTATTAATGTCCTAATATTGAAGAATGTGACCTTCTATTTTTTATCGGTTATTAAAATCCCCATGTAAGAAAAATGCGAATTGGCTATAACCAGCTACGACATTAAAAGTGGTTCCTCGGTAACGTACTTTTTAGCTTCATTAGCCTTGGCCAAATTTCCGTATCTTTTCCTTTTTGCCCCGTATAGCGCCTATTGCTACCCATAATTATCGGAAAAAAAAAATGAAATCATACATAAAAAGAGTTATCTTCTTTCATGATTTGAACTCCATTACTTTAAAATATGTAATCATCAAAGTTTTGTTTCGTTAAAAAAAAAAATAAACAAAAAGTATCAATTCGTCCTAGTCGCTCTAAAAACTCAACAAACTATAATACAATTTTACGCAGCACGCGGCAACGGGAGCGACACACGTCCAACCTCTGAAAGGCCTCGGCCGGCACTGAGCGCTGGTGCGATTCCGCGTCGATTATATAGTAGTACTAAATAATTTATAGTAAAATTAATATAGAAGTTATTTAAAAAAAAATGTACCATGTTTTAGATCGTAAATGTCTTCATTTACTAGGTCTAAAAAACAACAAAAATACCTTTGATTTCATCCTAAAATAACACGTTTAAAAACTCGAAAAGTGGCTAAAAATGACACTTTTGAGTATACTTTTCTTGTATAAAAACTTACAATAATTACGTTTTTTTTTCAGCCAAGCACTAGTAAATGTTTTTGTCTTTTTAATAGTAATATTTCTATTAGTTTGTAGTGTATGGTTTTACTATTATCTGGCATTTGCGTAGACCATCGACCGCTAGTTTTAAAAAGGGATTGAGTAAAAACTGTTCTAATGAGAAAACTTTACGATCATTTGAAAATATTTTTCAGCCAAGCACTAGATTATGAAATCCTCAATAATTTGACGTCAATATCTTATCTACGAATTAAAAAGATTATCGTTTTATTGTCCGTCGGAAATCATCAATTTTGACTCCAGCGTGGTTTTTACGGATGAACGCTCTTAATTACATTATTTTTACGTTTCAGTCTCACATTCAACAATCGTAAATAATAGTTATTACCGTACACCTACACAGTTGCTTCTTTAAACAACTCACTGTTGTAACTTAGGAGAAGTTAACATGAAGTCAGCTGTCAAACCATTCAAACAAGATGAAATCACTGTTCACTTTGAGCTCACTCCGACAAGATTACACTATGTGATGGTGACAGACCAGTACTCAACGAACCCGCAGTTCTACAGGTTTGCTAAAAGACCTGCTTGAATAATTCAAAAGATAAATGTAATAAAAGGCACAGCATGATCGCTCGTCACTTGCACAGCCTCTATTTCTTTCATTGGCTCGCAGCGATTAATATTGTATGAATTAACTAATCTACTAGGTACTGGTAATACACGACACGGCAAAATGGCCGCCTCGTGGAGATACAAGAGAAAACGTTGATTGCGACAAGAGGACGCTTTATCATGAAGACGTATATCTCTGCTGTCGCTGCACAGCTGTAGACAGCTTAATGTTAGCGGTGTCGTCCGACATATTTATTTGCATTTAACGGTATTTTTGTGTTATATTATAAATGCTGTAGAATCGATTAAAGTCATGGGAAATGTCTGTGAATTAGGAAATGCTTTTTTTTAATATAATTGGTTACATCATAATCGTATTCGGAGACTCAAACGCGGCTCGGAACAGGTAGCGTCACTGCGCAGTGACAAATTCATATGCGTGAAGGTTGCAATACTGCATAACGAACAGTGAACTGCAGAAGCGCCAGTAAGTTTAAATATGAACCACGAGCCTACGACAAACTAATCCGACCCCGTTGGATACCTCTATTACCAGAGTTAACCTTATTAAAGACCCGAATAACTGTTCAAAGCTTATCTATACTTAATATATAAAGCTGAAGAGTTTGTTTGTTTGCTTGAACGCGCTAATCTCAGGAATTACTGGTCCGATCTCAAAATTCTTTCAGTGTTAGATAGCCAATCGAGGAAGGCTATAAGCTATATATCATCACGCTAAAACGAAAAGGAGCTGAGCAGTCATGAAACATGTTGCAAAAACGGGGTCATTTTTTTTCTCTCTTAAGTATGTGTCGCAGACGAAGTTGCGCGGGTCAGCTAGTCTGGTGACAACATAGTCAAAAAGCGTCTAAGGCATTTGGTTTGATCCATAGAATCTTTTATCAGTTCAAAAGCATCAAATCTTTTAAAACACCGTACTGTACTTGTTCGTAGTCACTTAGCGTATAGCTCTCAAAGGAGACGTTTGAATTCATGATTCCTAAAAATTTGTATTATATTATGAGACTAGCAGCATCCCACGGTTTCACCCGCGTTGTCCCGTTCCCATAGCAATACGGAGATAAAATATAGCCTATGACACTCCACAATAACGTAGCTTTCTATTGGTGAAATAATTTTGAAAATCGTGTCAGTAGATCCAGAGATTACCCCTTACAACGTCACAAACTCACAACCTAATAAACGTAACCTCTTTATAATATTATAGTGTAAATATAAAACATTTGCCGGGTTAATTTTATACCCTGTCCTTTAGAACCTTAAATATAATAGTTATTTCTATCGCTTTGGAAAGTATTGAATGCAAATTGTTAAGATACATTCAATTCCGTTCAAGAGTACGAGTATATTTGCCTAATTATGTCACTCGTTACCCGAAATGTTATATAGTACTTCCTTTTTATGAGCGCAGAAAAATTGCTCGACCGATTTGACATTTTTATTCTAAATCATGAACGGATCAGTAGATATACCTGAGTTGGTGAATAAGATACTACGTGTACGTTGTATCGACGTAGACCTCACCTCTGGCCACGGTGCTGAGAACTTCTTACAGACAAAACTTTTATTTTTTGTCAGATGGATACGCTCTTGACTCTAGTCTAGGTCGTAGGTGACAGAGACAAAGTCGATGATGGAATGAGCTTACCCAAAAGAAGCCTGTTCGCTCTGACGTGGTTAAAGCGTCGTACTTTTCATATTATTTTTTTGTACATTAAAATTAGAATAAATTGCAGTTAAAATTTCAATAACAAGAAAAGAACACGTTTTGAACTCTTTTTGCAAGCGTGTCTTGTTGTTGAAATTCTAAATAGAAATTTGTTCGTTCGTGATTGTTATTTCATTCATATTTTTATTTCATTTTAGAGTAAACTAATATTAAAGTACCTAACAATTTCGTAAAACTATTACAGTATTTTTTTATTTATAGTGTAAGAAGACAACTATAGTCGTTTTTAGGGTTTCGTACCCAAAGGATAAAACGGGACGCTATCACTAAGACTCCGCGGTCCGTCCTTCTGTCTGTCCGTCTGTCACCAGGCTAATGAACCGTGATAGTCGGACAGTTGTTCACAAATTATGTATTTCTATTACCGCTATAACAACATACAACAGAATAATACGTTTTTATTGATAATGGCGGAACACTTCGTGCGCCAGTCCGGCTCGCACTTGGCCGGGTTTTCTTTAATACATTGAACACTAGTAAATGGCTGTAATTCTATTGCAATAAGAAAGCAAGCGTTGTAAAAGCCATAAGTTTTCCTAAAATAAGGTCCATAATATCATCACCATGTTGATTTAAGAAATTCTTATTTTGACAAATACAAGATTTTCTAATCATATGACACCAGAAAATTGGAAACATCGTAAAATTGTAATTATCGCCTGAAATTGTGAACTATTTTTTTCTTATTAAGTCTCGGATAATTTGGAAACTATTGAATTAGCATGGAATTTATTTTATAGAAAACGATTTCTCATATTGTATCGAGAAATTTAATCTGATAAAGATTATATGTACATATACCTTACTGAGTGTACAATATTTCGATGACAAATATATCACTTTCTCATCATCTGCCTAGCCTTTTCCCAACTATATTGGGGTCGGCTCCCCCAGTCAAGCCGGATTCAGCTGAATACCAGCATTTTACGTGAAGTGGCTGCCTACCAGATCTCCACAACCCATTAACTGGGGAACACGATACTTCTTGGCAAGATTGGTGTCAGATTTTCAGTGTGTAGTGAGTAGTGAGTCAGCTAACACGTCACGACCAGCACAGCGTCTCTCGTGCCGCGGCGGAATGTGTTGAACCCGCACCTCTGGCCCACATCCAGTGGCCGCTACCAAGAGAAACAAGCAGCAGTTATTATCCCCCATTACGCGAACATAATGACGTTTACACAACATCATATTGTTCCACAAATGTCTTAGGGTTCTTGCAGACAAGTATTCTAACTGTTTAAGCATCTTTGTATGATATTTTCTGCTTTGAACATAGAAAATCTTTTTAGGCACTACGTAACAGCAGCTTCTGGTACCCCAAGACTAACCTCTAATCAAAAAGCCTATGTTGTCGGAACTCGGAAATAGACATACTGAAAATTGACGCCTTATTTCAAGATACCACAACATTTACTACGCGGAGCCTTTGCGTTTGAAAATACATGCGTAGGTACAGCCTCCACGTGACCACATACAAGACCGTTACTTTGCGATCTCGTATAATAGGTACATGGTCCTCCAGTGCATCAGCCATGTAAACAGAATGTAATGATGATCGCCGGCCAGTACATCACGCTGTAATGCGATCTCGGCGACTGGATGGGCCCTCCCTATTGAAACAACGCCGGTAAATCATTCGCCAGTAGGCACACACTGCACAGGGCTGCCAGCTCTCTGAAAAATGGCAACAGTAATCTGCAAATTAATGTAATAAACGCCCGCTCTCATTACGCTTTGTAAATATTTTCTCAGAACTCGGATACTTAAATGTGTAATTCATGATATTTAATGCACAATTTAAATTCAACCAAAATTAAATTTTGAATAAAATTCAGTTTGAGTTAACCTGGAACTTAATCGTTCGTTAATATAATGTATGTATGCCTGTAGGTTGATTGTTAATGCAGTTTCACGTAACACACACATCAAGCTTTATAACATTTACTGTACACAAAAAGAATTATTTATTACATTATTATCCAGGAACATAAAGTTGTCTAAGCCGTGCTCAATACGTCTGCGGTATTGGCAACAGCCGGAAGACATAATTACAAAGTTGTCTCGCGACTGTCTTGGTGGGCACTCCGCACTCCGCGCTGCAAGCCTCGGCTACTGCCAGCGTACCGCGCCGCCGACCCCTCGCCCGGAGCCTAGCATGTAGGTATGATTATAGGGGACGGTACACACTGATGCATTTCAGTAATTTAAATTGGTTTTCCATACGATTTCGCTTTTCACGCTACATTACGACTTCGGAATGAATACACTCATCGAACATCTTAAAGTGGGAGCAATATTGGCGGCTGTGTGCTTGCCTTGCTTATTTTAGATGTCTGTGACTGTGATTATGTAGCAACTTAGCAAGGTTACTAAGTTACCTTGCTAAAACGGACTACAGAATCACAAGTAATATGTGTCTCCCTTTTTCTAAAAAAACTGTTTGTGTCAAAAAAAAACTTACACAGGTTCATAGTTCATCACGTAGATACATTTTGATATTGTTTTAATGTGTTTTGTTTTGTGTGATAAATATTTAAACCTAAATACTCTCTAATCGCAATAACCCTGAGACAAAAGTATAATTATAATGAAAGAATTTTAATCAGATTCTTAAACAACCTTATTTTCGGTCTAACAAACGTGGTCACTACGTTATTAATTGCAGTGTCGTCTTAATGGGTAAACTCTTGATTAATAATAATCTTATGGCGATGTGGTGAGGCGGCCCTACCAGGCGCGCAGTTCAATTGAGATGTCAGGCCGGGGCGGGCTCCGCGAGCCGCTGATTACACGCGTCGCGAGTAGCAAGCACCTCTGCACCGGTACTGTTGCCCTGGTACGCTGCGCCGAGGAGGTCTCCATTACTGGCGAGGCTGAATGGGCTGATAGGTCACTAACGGCCTGCATATAGGAAGGATTCTGAGTTCGTGAGCTTAATTAATGTTTTAGAAAGTGTTTAGCTAAATTACTTCTTTAGTAAATCATGCAATATTATAAGTAATACGCTCAATCAAGTAACGATTTATTGAGACATGCAATAAATATGTTAATAGTTTAATTAATCAAAGTTTTAGTTGCTTTAATTAAATTGTGTTGTAAACTCTATCTATAGTAACTACAAATATGAGCAAATTACAGATATTCTACTAAATTACTACATACTCGTACTGCGATTTTATTTTGACTTTTCCACGCATTTCGATGAGATTAGCGAAGTAAGTAACTTACGTAACAACTCACGCAGTGTATGCAGTCTGCGCCAGGTCCACACATCGGCGCGCATCGCGTAAATTGCACGCGATCGGCAGTAATTTAATAAGACGCGCATTCTCCCGCGGCCGGGCCTGCGCGCGACCATGACGCGAGTAGCAAGATTTTGTTTTACACAATAAGCCAGAATTGATAACATTGATGTGGCGTCTTCTCTCGCAGTGTTGTCTTTTTAACTCAAAAGGTTGACTGGCAGAAAATACCTTGTTGCATTAAGTCCGCCATTATACATAAAAAAAAAAACTAAATGAATAAGTATGGCCCATCCCAACACCTACTGAATCCATCACAAATTATTCCTTCAATCCTCGTCTCTCTTCAATTATTAAGAAAAAAAAGGTATAACAAAAACAAAATTAGCGTATAGTTGTTCGCTAAACAAGCGACGCCAATAAACATGTAATTTTACGTTTATCTCCTAAAGCTGACACAAAACTATTAAAGTTATTGTGAAACCGCACATAAATAACGTGTCCGAACGAGGTTTGATTAATTAATAAATAAATAAAGTTAACGGGATTAAACGAAATTGTGTATAATTTACATTTAAAATGTTATAGCTGTCTATACGAGCGCGACTAATCGCTAACAGAGCGCGCAGCGACACGACCTCAGCAATAACTCAACATTCAGCTAGCGATACATAATTGAACTATTACTACTAAATGGTTTTTAACTTTCGAATAAGTTTATTTCAGGTACATTATTATTCGTCTGTTAGGAAGGAATATTGAGGATACCACCCACGGTAGCACAGAACGCGTAGAACCACTACATTTACTGAAATCAATCTTAATTGTTTGTATAATAATTTTCATTATTTACGTGTATCTTTTTTCATCTTCTCCCAGTATGTTGTTGTTGGGGTCAGCTTCCAGTTCAAACGCGTGCCACAGAGAGGTGGTGAAGAAACCGTTAGTAATTTTCGAGTTTCCGTCTCCCTGTAACGACAGCCAACATTTAGACTAAAAGCAAATAACTGATATCATTACCTGTACTATTACGAATTTCTTTGCCTTCCATTAGTCTATGAGCCAACACTTCAGCCGTTAATTCATAAGATCCCAATCCAAATACACACAGTTCATATTCTTCTGAAGTCATCATTTGCAGCCACTCAGCCATATGTACTGTGTACGTACATACATACATAGATGTTCTGTGTAGGCTGTACGCGCGGTGTGTGCTCAGACGGTCGGAACAAACAATCGCTGCGAAGTGGCGGCGGTTTGTTTAGCTCAAACTTTGCTACATTATGTATTATGTACAGCCGTAATTGAATTGTCTGACAAATATTTGAGTCTATACACGTCATATACATACATAGTAGGTATATACAACTCATACACAACATAAACGAACCGATACGTATAAGAAACTCAAGTTGAAAACTTAATCATAAATCCAGGTAATTTTAATTCTTGAATTAAATAAAAGTAAACGTGGGTTATTTCATCACAAGCTAGCAGCTCAAGTTTGTGAAGTTAGCGCAATGTAAGCCATAGCTATTGTTAGTTGTTCCAGCATCTTACGACCTAACTTACGTGTTGTTCCCGGTTTGCATTGTTCTCTCCGCTATGACTTCTTAATTAGTTTAATATGATTAACAGTGCAATATTTTCTGCGGTACATTAAATATTTTCAACGTGGGAAAGACAAAATGAACAGTGACAGAAATAATAGAAACTAACGTTTACTCTTCAACATTATTTAAGCGTAATTGTACGTTTAATATTATAATTATTAATACAGTTTTAAATACCCAAACGGCCACCCCTGCTCCAATTAGCCTCTACATGTTTCAGCCTTTGAACGATAGACCAAAAGCTATATAGCATGGATGCTAAGCAAGCTTTCAGCGATATTAACCTTTTAAGGCCTATACCAACATGAACTACTTAATAGCCGCTCCTCTCCTCCGAGGTAGGGGTGCGTATACGCAGCGTGTACGCAGCGTGTCCCCGGCGTGTTTGCTCGCGCCGGTAACCCGATCAACGCAACGCAAACGCTATTAGCGTGATGGAGTTGACCGCGGCCCCTCGCCTTTGCTCCGCCGTCCTCCGTCACAACGAGGCTATTTTATTAAATTTTAAATGTCACTGTGTTGCTTCAATTTTATGAAAAAACGATGGTGGAACGACTAACAAATAAATTGTGCAACATTTTTCTTTGAAGAACTTTTCTCAAACTCAAACTCAAAACGTTTATTTCAATTAGGCCATTAACGGCACTTTTGAACGTCATCAATAAAAATTATCATAAATTAAGTGACTCTAGCGTCCATTCGCAAAGGTAGATTCTTATGGAGAAGAACGGACAAGAAACTCCATAGTTACTCTTTTCAAATCAATGTTTTACAATATTTGGTAATACAATAAATAAACACATCAAAAGTATCTAGGGATCAACATATATTTTTGCAATAACTTTTCTCCTGATTGATATTAATTAAAATTTTCTTTAAGGATTCATCAAATAAAGTGTTTTCGTTTGTCACAGTAACGATAAACCAAGTCACCTTTGCATTAATAAAGAAATTTGCCATTTTCCTAATAAAGGGATTTTTGACATTTGAACCACTAACATTAAAGTTCGAAAAAAAGACTGAAATAACAGTTTTCTTTAAAATTTTATTGGGTAACTTAAACAATTAATAATCCGTGTTTCTACCGCGAACACTAACAACACAAGAACATCGGTTTGGCATACTCAAAATGAGTTCATCCAAATCACGCTGTGGAATGGCCGCCCATGTTCGTTGCAACAACAAAAAAAGGTCTTCTTGCGACTGGATACCCTCCATATTCGGCAGAGCTCTTCTCTGTAGCATATCCCATGCATGCTCAATCGGGTTCAAGTCTGGCGACTGAGCAGGCCAGGGCAGGACATTGATGTTAGCTGCGGCGAGAGTCTGTCTTACAACTCTTGCGGTGTGCGGTCGTGCATTATCATGCATTAACTGAAATAAGGGACCGATTTGCACTTGTAGAGGAACGATGACGTCTGATACAATCGTCTCAGCATAAATTTGAGCGTTGAGGTTGCCTCTGATCCAAATCAACTCAGTTCTTCCGCCGATCCAAATACCCGCCCATACTATGATGGTTCCACCACTATAAGGATGGACTTCCTGGCAGGATTTTAATCGCTGTTGGCGTCCAGGGGTTCTCCAGTGTCGTATACGTCTTGTATCCGGTCTCATACCAAAACGAGACTCATCAGAAAAGCACACGAAACGCCATTGTTCTTCTGCCCAATTTCTGTGTTCAAGAGCCCATTGATATCGAATCCTACGATTGTGCATTGCTATAGGTGGTACCCGTAGCGGTCTTCGGGAATGAAGGTTCACTTCATGCAAGCGGTTTCTGACTGTTTGGTCGCTAATTAAGTTCCCTGAAGAGTGATGAAGCCTCACGGCTAACATCATGGCGGTTATTGTTGGAGCTCTTCGAGTTAAGATTTGAATGTATCGGTCTTGTCTCCGTGTGGTGCAGCGATACCGTCCTCCATGGCGCTCAGCCAAGGTAAGCGAAGAGCTCTGCCGAATATGGAGGGTATCCAGTCGCAAGAAGACCTTTTTTTGTTGTTGCAACGAACATGGGCGGCCATTCCACAGCGTGATTTGGATGAACTCATTTTGAGTATGCCAAACCGATGTTCTTGTGTTGTTAGTGTTCGCGGTAGAAACACGGATTATTAATTGTTTAAGTTACCCAATAAAATTTTAAAGAAAACTGTTATTTCAGTCTTTTTTTCGAACTTTAATGTTAGTGGTTCAAATGTCAAAAATCCCTTTATTAGGAAAATGGCAAATTTCTTTATTAATGCAAAGGTGACTTGGTTTATCGTTACTGTGACAAACGAAAACACTTTATTTGATGAATCCTTAAAGAAAATTTTAATTAATATCAATCAGGAGAAAAGTTATTGCAAAAATATATGTTGATCCCTAGATACTTTTGATGTGTTTACTTCATATATGTGAGGACGATGCACCAAGTATACTAGTTATAGAACAAAGTATTACCAGCAGAGGTAAACTTCTTAATAACTCATGCCCATGGTACTCACATATTTACAAATATTGAAATAGTAAAAAGAAAAAAAAAAAGTACAAGACACAAAAAATGTACCTATTCATAAATATAATTCACTCATAAATCAACCAGTTTGATTTTGTCTACACCCTTGATTGCCCTATGGAGCAAGACCAGCATGTTTCCAAGCATTCTTATCCTGAATGTAATCTTCTAATTTGTCATAATTATGCTTGTTTACAAAGGGTGGTTTTAATAAAAGTTTTAAATTTTCTTTCATTTAATTCTAATATGTTACAAGGTATTTTGTTGTAACATTTAACACAGTACCCCATAAAAGATGTATGTACTTTAGCTAATCTATAAAATGGTTGGTCTAATTTGTCTTTATTTCTAGTATTAAAATTGTGTCTATCACTAATTTTACTAAAAAGATGTCGATTTTTCCTTACATACATAATATTTTCATAAATGAATTGGCAAGGGACTGTCATAATATTGATCTTTTTAAAAATTTCTCTAAGAGAATCGCGGGGACGCAAATTAAAAAGGGCCCTGACAGCTCTCTTTTGTAAAATAAATATGGATTCAATGTCAGCAGCCCGACCCCACAACAAAATACCGTATGACATAATGCTGTGAAAGTAACTAAAGTAGACCAAACGTGCGGTTTCTACGTCTGTTAACTGTCTTATCTTTCTAACAGCATAAGCGGCTGAGCTTAGACGACCAGCAAGAGATTTTATATGAGGTCCCCATTGTAATTTCTCATCTAAAGTAATTCCCAGGAAAACCGTCTCATTAATGATCTCCAGTTTTTCTCCATTCAATATAATGTCGCATTTTCTACTTTTAACATTTGGTAAAGCGAATTTAATGCATTTGGTTTTCTTTTCATTTAGTACTAAGTTATTTGCCGTAAACCAGTTTTGGACCTGACTAACTGCGCTATTGACTTCGTCAAAATTTTGTGACCGTCGGTCTATTTTAAAAATTAATGAAGTGTCATCCGCAAATAATACCATGTTTGGCTGGTTTGGAATTAAATGGGGCAAATCATTAATATAAACTAAAAAAAGGAATGGACCCAATATTGAGCCTTGCGGAACGCCCATCGTCACTTTCGACCCTTGTGAGTTTACACCGTTTACCTGAACTTTAACCTGTCTGTCCGCCAAGTATGAACTAAGTAAATCAAGGGCTCTATTCCTAATCCCATAGTGCTCAAGTTTCAATAAAAGTGTCTCATGGTTAACACAGTCGAACACTTTCGAGAGGTCGCAGAATATTCCAATGGCGTCTTGCGACTCTTCCCAGGCGTTAAAGATGTTCTTTATTAGTGTGACACCGGCGTCTGTTGTACAACGCCCTTTGGTGAAACCATACTGTTGTTCATGAAAGATGGAATTTTCTTTAAAGTGACGTAACATCTGACTAAGCATTAGCTTTTCAAACACTTTACTGAGAACTGGCAGAATTGACACAGGCCTATAATTGTTAGGTTCTTGACAATCACCCGATTTGAACAACGGGACAACTTTACTGTGTTTCATGAGATCCGGAAATACTCCTTGGTCTACACTAGTATTAAATGTGTGTTTAATACATTTAGGTATGTGACATTCGCCGGAATCATCCCAAGGGCACTAAACGGGATATAAAGCTAGCCTTGTGTCAAATTTCATCAAAGCCCATTTAGCCGCTCTGGGGTGATGGAGTAAAAAATAAACATCCAAAATTTTGCATTTATAATAGTAATAAAGATTAATGCAACTACGAAATATTACATGATTATCTTCAGCTACTGCTGAAGATGATTATGTAATATATAGTTATGTGGAGATATGCAGTTCATTTTAGATAGGTTGTTCTACTGAACAACCTATCTAAAATGAACTGCATATCGCCACCATAAGCAAGGACCAGTCTAACAACTCCGTCCTTCAGTCGTGGCACTCAGCTCGCGGGTATTATCCTGTTATTACACAAAACGCACAGCCGCGCCCCCCGCGCGGTAATAACACATCGGGAGTGTTCCCTCGTCCGGCTCACTGGTAGCACATCCACGACTTGGTTGTTGCTCGAACGTTATAACTTACACTACACTGTCGGGTTAGTTTCTTTCTGGATGGACTGTAATTCAAAGCCTCTCTAATTGCTTTATTTCATCGACATTTCATATACCATATGTAACTATTAGGTTCCTGCTAATAACTGAGAAATTGTTAGTTATTGACTGAATTATGATAACTTGCATAAAGTTTTAATAAATTATGAAATGTTTAGCCAGTCGAAATGTACATAAGTCTAACAAAATCAATTCCTATCTAGGACCAACGTACGTCAAAGTCAAATAATAGTTAGACGTAAGTACCTGTAAAAAAAGAATGACAAAGTAGTTCATTTTTATAAAAGTTGGAGCAAGCAGCTAACATTGACTTATCGCTTCATCCCATAAATTAAACTAGTCATACAATTAACGTAGAACTAAACATTCGGTCACGCTCGTCATGTAACCCCTAGTATACACCGCGGAACAAACATAGCTCAATAATCAGGACGTAATGGCGGCCATCCGACACCGTATCTTAGCCCGACGCAATTAAAACAGTATCTAATTGTCCCCGTCGGGCTCGGTCCGATTGCACGCGTTTTTGTAGATAAGGCGCGGCTCGTAATTAGGCGGAGCGATATTTCACGCCTAACACCCGATACGGCCGAGTTATGTGACCGCCATCGCTTCTGGTGGGCTGGCGCAAGTTACAAGCCTTAGGAGGCATAGTTTTGTTTTATAAAATGTTTTGATTTTTAATAAAGTCTACTTCGATGTGAGCTGCAGTGCACCCATTACCATTATTAGTTATGTCTTGGACAATTTGTTCTCTATGTTTATTAATACCTGCGACTCAGTTATAAACTCTTCTAGCTATTGTTTTATTTGGTTTTCTTCAAAATAAAAACTTTTGAACAAGCCCCAGCTTGATAGAATTCAGCTAAATACATGTTGGCTGAGCCGTTCATATTCGATACAAATCGTCACCTATCTAAAGGACAACATTTCAACGCAATGACAAGAAATCCATTTATTTTCACTATAAAAGGGCTCTCTCCCTTAAATTAACCGTATAGTTCGGTAGTAGTACCAATTGGTACTAGACATGCAAACCTCCGCCGGCTCGGTTGTAGTACCAATTGGACCTCAGAGTTACGTCATACGACATCCTAATTTATAATTGCATTTTTGATAAAGCCACTTAAAAAATCTTATGTATGGGCGTTAATTAAAACAATTAGATAAAATGCTCATGTCTTAGCGCCATTAATTCTTTAATATTTAACCCACAAGTTTACTAATTTTCATAAATAAAATCGAAGTGCATAAATGTGATAATCGCCATCAACCATCATTCTTATTGTTTTTTTTTATTGTTAGGGTGTACCAAAACGATTAAGCGAATCGATTTATTTTTTATTTCAACCTAATCGATTAATTTAAATTCGTTACTAAAATATTAGGAAAAAATACGTTTAAGACATAAAATACAATAAGCATTAATCTTAATTATTATTTATGCTTTCTTATGTTATTCAAATAGGATTTTCTACAATAAAGAAAGAAATCTACTCAGCAGATTATCGGACCCAAGGTTAATTTGCGCAGAAATGTCTATGTTATTCAAAATAAGAATGAAAAATATTTTATTCCTTTTAAATTACTGAGAGTTTTATTTTAGATACTTTCAGCTGGTTGCGTACGAAATACCAAGCTTATAGTTTATGTATTGTATGTTAAGTAAGTCTAGACAAATTTACACTGGTATTTAAAAAATATTTTTTATCTAAAGTGAGTAATGGTATCAGATTTTTTTTTATAATGTTATGAACATTGAATATTGCTTTTTAAAATACTTTTCGATTTTGTCATCCTGCTCCTGAAACCCAATATCTAATATGTCCATGCAGGGCACGGAAACATGCATTTTATTACAATTACACATACTAACATACAAAATATATTTTCAAGTTAAGGTTCTAAAATTATCTTCTAAAAAAGGTTATTAAGGCCAAATTCTACATGGTAAATAACTTATCTCAATAATTTTGAATAAGTATTATAAGTGAAAATGGCACAGACTATATTTTTCTAGTTTTTTGTTATGGGTGTTATTTTCATGGTTTATAGGGTTCCTAATCACGAATCTGCGATCAAATTCCATGAAAAAAAAAATCGTGTAAAGTGCGAGCCGGAATCTTGTTTGGGTTGCGGGAATTCATAATTATTACCCACCGAATTTCATCTGAATCGTTTCAAATGCGTGAGTATGCGTGACATGAGTGGTCCTTTGCTTTATAGATCTTTTTTAATGCACATATTTAATAAATAAATAATAATGTCCGCACAAATCGAACTTCGAAGTTAAGCTACGCTTGCCAAAATCGGCTAGTGGATGGGTGACCATTTAATACAAATTGAGTTTCTACCATGGCTTGGACAGCATGTCGTTGGTGCCGGCTGTCATTCGAACATCTTAGACAGTCGATAGGCCACAAACTGTAACCCCAACATTGCCAAGAGGTATGTTCTACTCAGTTACTAGATTGTGGAGGTCTTATAGGCAATAGCTCTATGTAAAAAAATGGTATTCATCTACATGCGATTAGACTAGATGCCGAACCCAACATAGAAAAAGAAAAGGCTAGGCAGAATGCCGTTAGTGCGTCTCGAAAAAAAAAACTTTTTTTTTTTAAATTCGAATAGCCTATGACAGTTCGGCATTTATGACTAATCGAAAGATGCCCGATTTGAAAAACCTATGCAGCCGTTTAGGCTACCGGACGTTCCAAAGAAATAGACGCAACTACAAAAATACATAAAGGTACCTACTTACATACATAGGTACATACTTTCAACAAACATTCTATAATATAGGTAGTAGGTATATTTTATTAAAAAAAAACTTATCACATTATATAGTATATCGAATTCAAATAACATTATATCAAAGTTCAAACCGATCCACTACCTAACCACACCATAGTCAATATAGAGATTAAAAAAAATATGTGAAAATAATAAATATTTCCGAAACACGTCACGAGCGCATTCTGGTTCTGCATTTGAATTTTAAATTAAATAGACATTTTGGCGCGAAATCTCATGCATGCAGCATGGGTCCGATTAATTTGTTGATTTTATTTCTTCAACTTCAATTTCAGTTGATTTTATTCGTTGATTTCCAAAAAAAGAAATATTTGAATTACTTAACAAAGTGCAAATATGATTTTTATAAATGCTTATTGGATTTTATGATAAATAAAATATTTTGCGCTAATTTTTAATAATCGATTTATGATAATTGCTCATTTATATTTATCGAGTCGAACGAAACAAAAAATCCATCGATTATAATAATCGTTTTCCCACACCCTAGCATTAAAAAAATCAAAATGGCTGACTTTTTTAAACAAAAATAAATTAGCGGTAATGAATATTACGTGTTATTGGATCTGTGTTCGTTTATTGCATTTAGATCTGGGCTTTTTCTTGTTCTTCACGATATTTAGAATCATAATATGTGTATTTGTAATAGTATTTACATGTGAGTGTGTGATTTTTGTGTGAAATAAAAACGTAAACAAACACAGTTGGCGCGAAACTTTGACTTTGGATACCAAAAAACTTCATTACCGCTACATATTTCCATAGAAAAATGGATGAATTCGTCAAATAATCAAATGATGAACAAACCACTACTCCTCAAGTGGAGTTTGGGTCTCTGAAATTCATAATTTTCATGTTTTTTAGCCTCGAACACCACTGCCATCAAAGTTGAAAAGTAATATTTTTTTGTCATAATTGAACCGTATTTTAAATTAACTTGCGTATAGAAAATGACAAAGAAGGATCGCAAATATAATGAATATGTCTTGATTTTGCGGTTTTGCCTCTTTTTAGCAAGCGAGAAGGTTGTTTACATATATAATTTTAGCAAATCTAAGACGACTATCTTTTGGAAGGGTGTAGTAATGCGTATTTTAGACGCATTTTTAAGTTGACTGACGTGATTTGAACGAGCTTAAGTTGTAATTTAAGATATTTCTCAATAACTTATCGTATAAAATTGCTGCAGAAACAAATTTATCATAGTTAATTAAGATGCTGAAAGTTGAGATAATTTCTGAAATTCATGACGTAACATGCAACACCCCGTCGACTCAGCTAGTGTGTCAAATGTCAAAATCTTGTCGAGCAGAGTGGTTAATTCAAATTATGTTTCTACCTCGCTGCAGAAGGCCGAATCCATACAACGAGCGGAAGTGGCTCACAAACATTTAGACGTGTACTTACGGTGATTTAAAACAAATGAAAGTCGCAAGTACGCTTGCACTGGCTGTATGCGAAACGTGTCTATGTGTGCGTGCGTTTTCGCTCGTTGTCTCTAGCTGGCCTTCTGTATCAATCTATATTGTGGCCCACGCTGCATTCGCCACGAACCACCATAATATTGTATTAAATGAAGCACTACTAACTCGGATATACGGCGATTATCTCAACACTGCACTGTATTAACTTGAATTAATGTTAATGTGTGTATAAGTTGTAACTGTGCACATTAAGTTCATTAAGTTGTCCTAAATTACCGCAAGAAGCTTAGTGTTATTGCGGAAGGTTTTATGTCACATAGTTAGTTGCCATGGTGAGATATGATCGACCAGAACTTGTAAGCAGACGTTTAGACAGCGGGAAGGTTCCCATTTCATGCACTAGTTTATAGAACATTAGTAGTTCTCCTCATATTGCTGCAGAGAAGTTAGGTACCTGTTCTACATACGAAACGACCAACTTGGGATGAATATTATCTACTCAGTTCTCTAAACTTCAGTACTTCTGAATAATACTCCTAACATTTACCGCGTATGCACCTATGTATATCTAAGTATCGTAAACTTCCTTTATGAATAAAAATGTATTTCTATTTTTTCTTTTCACCATAAAGTAATAATGGAAAAAACCGTTAAGGTTCGCGTCGTCAAAGAGGCGTCGCCGTCGTTCCGCGAATGGGATGGTTTATATCCAGCGATTGTACGAACTGCTGATTCAGTGCTATTCAGCTGAGGGTCGTGTTCGTACAGGAGGCGGGTTTATGACCGGCCGGATGGACGGCAGTGTTCGTTAATATTACCTGAGTTATGTGCTTATGAAGAGGCGATGCGAGCTGTATAAATATCTTTTGCGACCTCTGGTGTCAACGAACTGCAGGTGGTAACGTATCAAGCGCATCAGCTATGTCGGTTCATAAACACAAGAATTTTTCCAATCAATAACTAGTCGTGAAAGAAAATACCTATTTATCGAAGAACTCATTTCACTCTACGAAAGGTTGTGTAGGAACATAATAGAGCCGCAATACAAGAAATAGAGCAAGATATTTAACACCACAGATGCCAAATTATCGCCTTTTTCCATTCCGTAATATTTTCTGTTTGCGCAATATGAAACACATGTGACAGATCAGAGCCTTCCTTCTACTTGCTGGTCGGCGCTAGAACAACCTCTCGTTTAATTTCCCACAAGCCACGAGGGTACTCATGTGGGCTCTGCTTTACTTACACGACATTCTGTTACACGCAACCTGCTGTTTAATTGTATTCCAGCGATAATATAATAATACGTGCACGACTAATTTATTTTATAATAAGGAGCACATTCTTGTACGTACATTTTGAGATAAGGTAATATCAAAATTAATTAGGCAGACATTTTGATAAAGAGATATAGCACGGGTACCTACTGCCTACTAGCAGGAACGTTATTAAGTCTGGTGCTAGGCAATACTGTTTATTTCTAATTGAACTTTAGATAAAACGATCACATTTATCTTATCTAGCTCAGTCGAAATGGTTAAAAGCAATTTGCAAGCCGTTTATGGAGCTAAGTGTTGCTAAATAGAACATTTGTTAGTGGCGGCGGGAGCATAACTTTAGTCTATTGTTTAAAGCGCTTGAAGTTATTACCGGCGCAATAATACCTGCTCTGGAATGTGAGAACATGGCTCCCCTAACCGATGGTCTGATTCCTTTCAGCGATATTAGCTCCAACACGACATCGGCGAGCCCTACCTGCTGCCCGTCACATGCACACCACCCCTCGTCAAACAGAAGCAGTACACACAATTACGTAGTCTTGCTAATTGTAACATAATCGTGCTTCCCTTCCGGTGTGTCTGCGGCGTCCGGTTGCGTCCGGTCGCCGTCCGGTGCCGCTCGTCGCTCGATGTCCGAATGAATATAATTTTTACGAGCGTCCGACCGGCGGCGGCGCGCGGCGGTGCGGTGGACGAGGCCGCGTTAAACTTTATTGACATTAAATCTTGATTCGGAGTGACATGGGCCCCGCGAGCCAGCTAGGGCCCAGGGCACGGGGCGCGTGAGGGGGGGGGGGGGGGGGCGGACCACGCATGCCGCAACGTATTTGCATGAAACCATGCTACTCTATTTATACAAATAGTTTTTGTTTCGGGAAGGGCCTTCGGAAAACAAGCTCCAAATTGGTTGATTTAACAATGGCTGTTGCATAATTTCGGTCCATTTTCATTACTAGTGGTGCCTACTATATTAAAAATAAAACGTGTTTCCGTTATCTCATACTGGTAAAATGTTGCGATGAGAGTATCATGTAAATACATTTTAAAAACAATAACCTCTACGGTCATACAAATAAACCAATATAAGTATGTAGGTACTCATATAAACTGGCAAAAGCTACTTAACTATGAAAAAGAGCATTAAAAACAATGTCTTGTGTTCCACACTGTGACCTACTGATATCATCATGGATGTTCGAGTAACCAGTTAACCACTATTTATAGAATACATTCAAAAATGGAACTGTAATTTTATGAAATCCCCAAAATTTCTACTGAACAACTCAGCCTAACTCATAAGTTTATGACACGTTACTGTCTAATAAAATATAACTATAGTAGACCTAGGAGCACTTTGGGCTTTAAGTTTTTTCGAATGCCTAGAAGTTTACATATAGACATCATTAGTGTGGCATAGCAAACAGATAAGACATGAATCGTTTCTCTTACAAGATGCAAAAGCCAAGAATCGATAACAAAAACCGAGTTTTATCACTTTACACACATCGAGTAAGCTGGTTAGCGTCTAGCGATAGAAAAGCACAGGAACAGTAACGTACGGATGTGTTACCGCACAGGACGTGAACACTCGGCCGCGCTCTCCACTGCACTCGTTCAAATAAATAGTATTCGCTCGCGGTACATCTCCGCCCGGTCGTGCTCCCGCGGGGCTGTGTCGCCGACTACTTTATTAAATTCTTCAGGATTTTTAATTTATTAGAACAGGCTGAGGGGTGAATTATCATATCTGTAAGGTTATTTACGACGTCGCGGTGGTCATTTGATTCCGGGTCACGTAGCGATTAATAGAGCTTCCCGGTCCGGGGCCCGTGCCGCCTCCGAGCCGGATCCGCCGGGCGTGCCGCTACGGATCCCACCAAATTAATCGACGCACTTTAGAGCTATTTAACATTATAATTGGGCTTGTCACAACGGTTTACTTGGACGGCGTTAAACTCATTCCGAAGGCTTTACTGTAAAGCTTCATTTGTAATAGTAATTACAGCCATTTGAAACAACTTATTTAGCACTAATAGTGACTGGTTTGTTTTGAATGCATAAGTAAAAGATACTATCTATCAATCGTAGAGCAAACTCGAGTAGTCGGGTTAGTTAATCTAGAATTATTGTTTTCTATTTCACACATTAACTTACAACGTGTTCTGCGTAATGTATACGTTCTGTTTACTCAGACATTTAATTTTAATCTCTTCGAAAGAAGCCATAATCTTTGTCAGCAAATCTTTTACATTACGCGACAAAAATGTGTTTCTAAAGTTCATCCGCGCGAATAAGAGATTAAACGAGCAGCGCGCGTGAATAGCGCAGTGATCAGATAGCCGGCGCCCGCCGGAGTGCCGTGCCGTGCCGTGCTGTGCCATGCCGTGCCGTACCGTGCTGTGCCGCGCCGTGCTGTGACCGAGCCGGATTAGCCATATTCACACGGAGATGAGTACTTGTAACTTGGCGGGAGGTTGACGTCTTTCTATTAACGAAGATGTAAGCTGTTACGTGTGCGGCAGACACAGCCGTGTGATAGACATGGGAAGGAATGCAGATTCTATGCATGGTTAGTCTCATCTTATGCAACTGGTTGTGTTCATAAAATATTTAATTAAAGAGCTTATTACATTTAATTTATAAGTAATGCTTAAAATGTAGGCAGGTACCTCGTTGATTTGGATAACACAAGCTACTTAGTCAAAATACTGTAATATTTTATTTATTTTTTATTTTATAGTCTCAGTACTCGAAAAACTCTGGTATTACATGTCTTTTAAGTACTAATTTTGTAACTTAAAAAGTATGTTTCTTCAGCTGTTTTGTTCTCACAAAAGAAATCGTCCATATAAACAGACTGCTGTCCAAAACTTATTTATTCATACGTTCGACTTTAGTGACACACAGTCTGTTTTTTTAGGGCAGGTGGAAAAATTACCGTCAAGTCATTTTCCCCTTCCATTTTCACCTGTGTGTCGTTAGTGCAGGTATTAAAAATTACAAATTTGCTTTCATAAACCCTAAGGTGTCGTTTTCCGTTGCACCGCCTGCAATTTGAACAGGCTGAACCATTCTGTGTCAACCGACCCACGTGCCAACATGCCCCGTCACCCACGCGGTGTAACGCTAAACTTGATCGACGTTTGAAGCCGTGATTGATTCGATTGATTGCAGATAAACCGGTTAATTTATTGTTTCCTTTGCTTCAACGTTTATGATTGCGTCGCTAGTGTTGCTACATCGTCTTACGGTTCATAACGGTTAGACCGATATGTGAATTATTATCTTAGGGCTGAATTTTAAATAGTTACTGAACTTTTAATTGAGGACTAAATATGGATGTTTGACAATATTTTACACAAAAACTGGCCGATTTTTATTCTTCAGGTAAAAGTTATCTGACACGCACACACCCGCGCGTCGGTTCGGACACGCTCGGCGCATTCTGTACTTTTCTTCTCCTGTAATTTGTGTTCGTAACTGTTGTGCTGTGTCTGTCCTGAATAAAAGTTTTTCTATTCTATTCTATCATTGAAAAAATTAAAAACAAGATAGATCTTTTCATTGCAGTTATTTTCATGAAAACCAAATATTTTGGTTATTTTTTTTTTAATTTTCACCACTTCACGCTTCTAATAATACCACATATGATTAATATCGGTTAAGCCGTTAAGAAGTTATGGTGGAATAAAGTAACTCACACACATACATTAACCCAGAAAATATAACACCCCTTTTTTTGGCTAATCGTGTAAAAATCTGGCGCTTTCAGGCTGAACCTAATAAAAGTCGAATCAGTAGTTAACGACAGACTTAGAAAACATCAATTTATGTTTCTTTTTATTCTTTCCCCCTAGTCAAACAAAAAATAACAGCGGAACGAACTTTTCCCATATATACGTCAAAAATGTCGGCATTCCCGCGGATCAAAAGTTTATGACCAGTGACCGGGAACAACAGGAAGCGCCTCGCGCTGAGAGCGACGCGGTACCTAACGCACAGCCTCGCCTTAATGTATGCGCGCGATAAAAATATCAGCAGTCGTCCGCACGCGCTGACAAATCACCAGCCGATAACTTTTACTACTTTCCCTGCTCTTCCGGTACACGTCACGATGAACGCAGAAGGACCACTCCCCACAACATGAAACAGAGACGACAAACGACATGAAACAATTGGCTGAAAGTCTGGAGCTGCATTTTGTTGAAGTGTCACCTACATATTTTGACAGTAAATGCATTTTCGTGTTTGCTACTTTTCAGTTGCATCGTCATCAAAATACTTGGCTTTCCACAAGAGTTTGCTAAATACATAGCGATTCGTTTTCTCCTGTAAATTTCAGACTATCTGCCTGTTTCGGTCCTTCTGCCTTCTGCCTTCCATAGCGTCAACCAGCAATATATTATAATTCGGCTCCGGTGGGTTGCGGCGATAAATCCCGGCGCGTCGCCTGCACCTCTTCCATTCATTCGTTCGTTCATCCCGGTGCTGCGTGCCCGCGCCGCTGCCTCCTCGTTCATTCATAACCGGTCACTGCGTCAGTGCGACATCATTTTTGAGTTATAGCGTGGAGTCGGTCCCGGTTTAACATGCTTCATTGCTAGAATATTCATATTAGAGGTGGTTTGGTAACGGATCTTTGCATAGGGCATCGCCTGTTCGATGGATAGGATCTACTCTTTGGAACATGTAACAAACGCACTGGACAAATGGTCAGTGAATGTGTTTCGCTGAAGGCACTCTTGCTGCTCTTGTCGCTAGTGTGGCATAACTAGTTTTATATGCTTGCCTGACATACCACGAATGTTCTAACGACAAAAGTACCTTAAAACAAAAGATTGTCAGAGAAAATTAACCGTTACCAGCTAAAGCTATCTGTAACAGTTTAATTCACAACAAACAACATTACGCTCCCTTGTCAATAGATGACATCAACATCCATAAATGTATTGCAATAAAATACAAACTAAATCCTTCGGCGCGTAGTTCACGATACCACGCACAATTAGCGGCGCGCATATAAAGTGCGCTAATCTCGCGGCGGCAATCAAAATACTTCCCTCGACTTGTCCTCTCCATATCGCAAATGTCAATTACAGCAAATTACAAGATTCTGTTGACATTTGCAGACAGTAAACGTAGCTCACTACGAGCTGTGCTCACAAATCAAGTGACACAACTTTAACGTGAAGTTAGTAACGGCTCATTTCAAAGTCATTTGCCAATAATGTTAACGAATCGGTATTGCGAAATCTTTTTCCAATAATTAAATTGGTACAAAGTAAAAAAAAATATACCTTTAAATTAAATGAGGTGAAATGGGTAGCAATGGTAGTCTTATAACAACAAACACAAACAAAAGAAAACTGCAGAAGTTTTACTATCGCAAAATCCGTGAAGGAACTGCAATAGGCAGGCTAGGTATATTGCCTCGTCTGATTATGACGATGGAGCTGATATACAATATTACGTAAATTCTCTAAGGAACCGACAGTTCCTGATCACGTCAGTTCGGTCCTCGGGCGCACTCCTGCTCATAGCTCGTACATATGACGCATAACACGGTGTTCCAGTAGGATGGTAATCCTCACGTGAGCGGCGCGCTGCCGCAGTCACTCAGACGTCCCTACCACTAATTGCACCCACTGACAGCTACGTGGAGAATACTGTACAGTGCACATACAGGGAATGTGTATTCCTCATTCACGAGAACTCACGTTGCAGCGGTTAGCATCTTTTTGATTGAAACATCTATTGGCAACAACAACCTCGTATTGATCAAAAACGTCATCTAAAAATCAACAACTAAATATGGAACAACAATCGGCGCTGTATTTTCGAGACATCTTGATAAAAAGACGAACAAATAATGCCTATCCCGTAGCTCCAGTGTTAAACTTATTTTATGTTCTACTAGCTTCTGCCAGCGACTTCGTCCGCGTGGAATAGTTACTTTACCCCCGATTTTGAAACTCTCAGCCCGATCGGTTTAAAATTGACAAAAGATCCCGAGACATGCTGTTTCGGGATGTTTTTTAGATAATTTTATGTAGAACATTTCCGTAATACATGATTTCTATGTAACTTTAACCATTAAGGCTACACACGCGACGGAAGCTTAAAAAATGGAGTAACTTCTTCCGTTTTCCCAACATTTTCCTTCACTGCTCTGCTCCTATTGATTGTAGCGTGATGAATAGTATACTATAACCTGCCCAGGAGTATGAAGAATAATTGCACCAAGTTTCGTTAAAATCGGTCGAGTAGTTTTTGTTTCTATAAAGAACATACAGACAGACAGACAGACAGACAGACAGACAGACAGACAGACAGAAAGACAGACAGACAGACAAAAATTTTACTGATTGCATTTTTGGCACCAGTATCGATCACTAATCACCCCCTGATAGTTATTTTGAAAATATATTCCCTGTACAGAATTGACCTCTCTACAGATTTATTATAAGTATAGATTTATGTGCTTTAATTATTTGTTGTAATTTTCTGTTTCACATCTGCCGGGCGTGTTTTGTTTTTTTTTTCTAACAAGGAGCCCCGTCATTTCGCTGTCTCTATAACATACATAAAACATCGCCAATGTAAGAACTTAGTCATGTTCTAGTCTATACCTTTTATTACCTATACCTAATCTTTATAGATCCACATATAATTGTAGAGAAAAAAGAAAACATGATTTGTTCTTTTCTTTAAAATACTACTTACATGCTTAAAAATTAAACCTGTGAGTCAAATGGTGAGCTCCCCTCTTCCTCGGCGGTGACAATATCCACCCTTCCTCAGTTCCCTCCGCAAGTTTACGACGATTGGAAATTTACGACGTGTTCGGGATATTAAGCAGCTGATACATTCTGCATACACTTCTTTTACCCCAGATCACATACACGCCACAGCGCACGAAATCATTTCACTACAGTATGAATGTTTTATACGTGAGGCGTCTGTGCAGCACATAGATTTATTGGTTTGATGAAAATATAATTAGCTTTCAAAGGTCGCGGAAAAGTATCTATGAATAAAGAGGAAGCTGCGGCGCGATAACATCAGTAATATTCAGCTTTATCTTCACAAGTGAAGTGTGAGGACAGAAAAGATAACATCAGATATGCCAAGATTCTTCTCAATTAAGATCGTACATATTCACTGATAGCAATTCATAAGCTCGTAGATTTATCAGTACGGATGCACATAGCTTCATATTTAGTAAATAACGTAATAGATGGTCGTAACTTAGCACTCTCGGTATCTTATCCGCGCGGCGCACGCAGCGACATTTTACCGAATACATTGTACACAGCCCTCTAATAACGATTCGATTGCTACGTGCATTTTATCTTAATTGCTTTTTACGAGCTCCCTCTGCCGTACTATGTAGATAACTGCAGATATTTGCATCCGAACAACAGATGAACGTAGGTGTTCTGATGGCAGACCGCATCACCGCACGCCATGCTGCTCGTGCTACAAGTCAGACGTTTTATTTGTTGGATGTGGCATATATCACGGCTCTCACGGACGTGATGTGAATTTCGTCGAGTGCAGCCGATCACGTGCGAATGTGACGCGTCATCCGATTTGAATAGTCTCGCGCGGCGGCGGCGCGGCGCGGTGTGACGCGGTGCGGCTCGTGCCGAGGGGACCTACTCGCGCCGGAGACTCTTACCGAGCGTCTTCCTTCCGTGACACTTATATTTATGTAGCAGTTGTTGAAGATCGAATGGGGATTTCTCTTCAAACGTGTTCCAAATCAATATTCTTAGGAGGGCTCATGTTTACTGCTTTGAAATGAACTAGACAGCTAAAGTTCGATATTGAAAACGATATTCAATTAAACATCTTTATATTTATTTATAAAAAAAAAAAAAAAAAAAAATTGATTGAGTCAGGCGTTACTTTGCGGAAATCCATTTTAAATTTGAAAATGAAAATAATATTTATCTAGTTTTAATTTCCGCGAATATTAGTGGGTTGCAGGTATGCACCTCCCTCCCGCCCGCTATATTATGCACATGCAAGATTACAAGGCAAATGCAAGGATTTTATGCACTCAACGGTCAGCGAGTCAACACGTCCCCTGAGGATGCCTCGTGGAGAGGCGAAACACGTGTCGGTACCTATTGGTGTTGGGTTTTGCTTTGCCTTCCTGCATGTGCATAAAATCCTTGCATTTGCCTAGTAATCTTGCATGTGCATAATATAGCGGGCGGGAGGGAGGTGCATACCTGCAACCCACTAATATTCGCGGAAATTAAAACTAGATATATTATTTTCATTTTCAAATTTATTTATTTTACTTATTTTTTATTTTATTTTATTTTATTTATATACTAGTGATTGCGTTAATCTGATTATAATTCAATTATGGTTTCGTAATCAGCACAAGTTACCAGTTACCGGATCTAGTCTAAACCGCTAACTAGTAGCCTCCTATCAGTGATCGATGAATTTAATTATTACGAGATAATCTTTTAATAAAGCTGCTATAATTAATTTCCTACAACAGGTTATAACGGTTGAAAGTATCATATAATAAGAATGTCTTCCGTTGATAGACTGTGTGATACTTATTAATAAATACCGAAGATGGTCAATCTGGCGAACCACTATCTTATGATATATAATAAACATCTTTGGGAGGAAACTTCGTGCTTGTTCGGTATGTTACGTACTCACCTACAGTATGTATGTGTTCCACGCCATCACTGTGTATTAGTGACGGTGTGACACGGCAGAGAATGGCGGGTTGTTTAGTGCGCTAAATAATATTAATAATTAAATCCGCGCCGACATCGTCACCTCACAATAGGACGAGACGCAGCTCGACGGCAAGCGGCCGCTAGTTATGAGCTCATGCGGCTCAAATTGACTACTAAACACCACTGTGGGCTAAATCATTTTGCTGCATAATATTCTAAATAATTTTCCCACAGCGCTGCTTTGAACTTTACAATTCGGCCACTACCACAAAAAATTAAAATAGCATTCATGCGAATTTGAACTGAGAAAAGCATTGTTAGCCTGATCTATTGGCCTTACCTCTCATCAGACTACAATTCATATTATGAATATTTAAACGCTTCATTCTTTTTTTTATTATTTCAAAAGCAAACACATTAGCTCCGTCGAGCTAATAGTGACTTTAACTACATCAAAGTAAAACTTCAACCGACTGATCTCTCGCTTCCGCTCGTAACTTGCGACTACGAGACTCGCGTCATAATCGAGTGGAAACCACGTCTTTTGTCCGTCGCTGCTTATTATCAAGTGGCGCTTTTCACAGCTATTAAGTGCAGGACTGTACCGCATGCCGCAGTCGGGCCACCGAGGGTGGATCCAGGGCTACGAGGGGGAGGGGGGTTAGCTTTCAAACGCATAAACAATCCAGGAGATAAGAATATACAGTATCCCCGCAACTTCACATTATTATTACTTCACATTATTAATATTCTAATGTATAACCGTTTATTTTCCCAAATAAAATAAAATAAAATAAAATAAATTCACGTACAGACACGAAAAACTAAGAAACTCTGTTTAAAGAAATTTATTCTCATAAAAGACTGTCACTTACATGAGAAATATGTTTTACAAAAAAGTAGGTACTTAACTAAGGAATTGTCGTTTATCGTAATTATAATAATATTATGTGGGTACTTCTATAATGCATTCGGACTCAGCTCTATTACAGAGCTGCATTTTCCGGTCAATTAACAGATTAAACAATTCACCTACAATGTTATCTCTTCACCAGCATTGGTTGGTCGGTAGAGAATGCCTAAGGGATTAAATCCGCCTTTGTACTTATGAACATGAAGTCTAAATAATATAAAACAGCATATTATTTTTTACATGAAACAGCATTAGTCATATCGCTATCTTGTCCATTGTTCAAATTAATGAGAGGTACACCTCTGGCACCGACCCCGTAGAACTGCAATAATTACAGTTAGCGTGTATTTCAACTATATCTATATTTCGTTTATAGTCTACGTGACAACTCGTGCGTCGTGCGGAGTTGTCCTTCTGTTGTAATCTGCTGTGTGTATAATGGAGACATTATATTGTCATAATTACACAATATTCGGTGCGACGCGACTAATTAAGTTTGTTATTCATTGAATAAGCGTGTTTTGAACAAAATGTAATTTTGTCGCGAGATTATTTAGAAGTAGAAACATTCGCGTTATTAACTGAACATAATATTACGTAAATTGCTACACAGCCGGCTTTGTTCAACACTGACACACACTGACAACGTTTTTACTAAATTATTTATTATTTCTTCAGGAAAATATGTACCTATCATGAAAGTTTAAACCGCTCACGTGTTAGTTCGCTGGAAATAATAGCGATACTTTTGGCTTCACACGATTAAAGAATGAGATGAAAGTTTGTAACTTTGTTCTCGCTATCGAGTAAATTATCAGTTTTACCTCTTAGTGCTAGAGGATTTAGACTCAAATGCATGAGGACGAACCTAGCAATCTCGATGGTTTACTTTGTACAAGATACAGTTTTCAAGTACAAAAATATCTCTCCTGAAAACTCACTGTAATTACATTTCATTTAATATTTAGCAAAGAAAACTTGACTCACTAACACGATCCTACATGGCAGTGCCATGAAAGTCAATAAAATTAAAAGCTATACGCCAAATAATGGGCACTCGGGAAAGGTAAATATTAGTTAGATGTCAACAATTACAGGTCTCAGTACTTTGTACAATCAGCTGTGTTTCACTCACAGTAAACAACGTTATAATTAATGTGTATTATTGTCGACTCCCCTCGTAATTAACTACATTATTTTCTTAAATAACAAGCTCGCCTGTTACTGCCACACTTATAAACGAAACTCAAATGGGATTCTTTATTATTATTACAAAATAGCTTGCGGGCTTTGTTCAGTTTAATTTTAATTTAGTTGTAGAAAACCAGCATGTCGCAGTGATGATTCAAATGTTATAGGTCGCGTTCAATATGAAACGTGTAGTAAAAGTACGATAGGACTCAATTGTAGTAGTAATAACTACTATAATTGAGTTTTAGAAAACTAGAAACTGATAACTCAAATGTCATACTGACACATCGTTTTAGGATTTAAAAAACATTTACTTAAAGTACGGTAGGATAACACTACTAGTGACTAAGGGTGGTAGCACAAACGTCTGACACTAAGCTTTAAGTAAAAGTGATCTCTGATTATTTGGAAAGTGGACAAAGCCGCGTAAAATTAGCTAGCGCGCGGCCGGAGCAGTACGCAACATGCGATAGTCATTTGTTACTGATCAGTCGACACAACGACAGTATGTTGAACATATACATACACACAGTTACACAGCATCGCGTGTTGACGTCCACTGCTAAACATGACCTCTGAATTAGTCCGATCCTCACATTTATCAAACGGCCTGCTGGTTGAGGTATATATACTAATATTATAAAGGGGACAGATTTGTATTTTTGTATATAACGAATAAACTCAAAAACTACTGGACCTATTTCAAAAATTCTGTCACCATTAGAAAGCTACATTCACCCTGAGTAACATATTATCGGCTATATTTTATCCCCATATTCCCATGGGAACGGGAACTACGTGGGAAAAACCGCGGGGCACTGCTAGTTGTTAATATGTTTGCAGGAGCTAACTGCCTTTTCTCTTCTGTAGGAATTACGTTTATCTTACTCTCCCGCTGTTCTTTTCTGATTAATTTCGTTGAGAGGTTGTTTCTCCGGGACTCATGGAGCTTCATTGACTGACGTGTATAGATCAGTCCAACAGTTGCAGTGGTTGGGCACAGCGCGGCGGGCCTTCTCTTCGCCCAAACTCGCCGTATGAATTTTCATGAGATTTTCCATCTATAATTATACATTCTAATAAGTCAATGTGATTATAATAACAATGGCTGATTCCCTCCGCAAGTAACTTTGTGACTTCATCTACATTAGCTTATAATTCATGCTAATTATACTTCATATTGATAAATATTCAAATGGCGGAGTTTAAAGTTTTTGTAAAGAACTCAGAGTTTCGGTAAGTGCTTCCTGTTCTCTGTTTTGTTCCGTTTGCGCACAGTTACCGTTCATTTTAATTACTAAGTGACTTGCGAGTTATGTAGGTAGAGATAATATTAACGAGTCGTAATATGTTTGGCGAGTCATATCTATAGGATGTATCAAGGCCAATGGTCCAGGATCGCCACGCAGTAGGGATGGGGGACGGGCATCGTAGCTGCGGTGGACCAAAGATGTACGCTGGAGATGGCGAGACGCTTTAGAGTCATGCCTGACGGATTAGCCGGAGGTGGCCAAACATAAAGAGCGTTGGAAAGCAAAGAGGGAGACTTTTGCTCAGCAGTGGACAATATAGCTTAGAGGAAAACAATTATAATATGTTAACTTATTTGAGCACATACATACATATATGTAAGCAAATTGTCAATCTTACTGTCAACATGCAACTAACTAAGACCTATATTGGTAGTAAGCCATTAGAAACCTCATGTATGTATATATGCATAGTTACATGGCCTTCTTAGCTCGAGTGTGGCTACGATAACACTCAATTTCAAAAAGTTTTATTATAAACGATGTAACCAAAAAAGAAAATATGTATTAAATACTTCACATCTTTATAGTCTGCTCATAGATATCGGAACGGACATTAATTAATTATGCTAAACTGACTTTTATTAATATAATCTGTTCCACTTTCACTAAGTCAATAAACATAAACACTGTAAAATCTTACCATCATAAAATAATTAATGCTTGTTTAGGAAAGTTCGTCAGGTTCTGGTTATGGAAAATCATACGTATAGTTAATTAATTTAAAGCTATATTTGTAATACAGTCGTATACTACTTATTGAAAAGGTCGACAATAAACACGAAGATGTAAATCGGAACTCCGAATGTTCAATTAAATATACGTTAATTACCGATGAAGACACTAATTAAACTACTAATTATATGATCACTTCGGCTTGATAAGCAAACGCAACTCATTATGTTCACAATCGTACATCTCCGTGATTTATTTAGTGTGATACAAACCCGTAGCGAACATCGGTGGAGAATCTAAATTATAATGATAAATTATATTTATTTTGTAAGTAGGTTAAACGTAACACTTTTACACTTCAAATCAAAATGTGGCTTAACACATGTACCATTATACTTAATAGTATGTTATATGTGTATATTCTGATTGAACAAACAAATAAATCTAAATTATCCAACAATAATGATTTCAAGTAAGGTTGCAGTGCCTCGGCGCATGTAAAGTCCGCAATTTTCTCTGTTTCCCATATTATCGAGTGCGCAGACAACGCGGATCAAGTTGGCTCCACTTTATAGCGTCCCCGCCCGCACCCGCGCGCCGCATCCCCGCCCCGCGTATATATTCAGCGCACATTAAACTTTACGACGTCAACTTTTCAGGCACGACAATAAAATCATTTGCGTTATTTATGCTCGCCACATAAAGCCCGATATTCGCCACTGTCCACATCGCGCGCATGTTCCATACTCACGGAAATATTCAGTTTGTTGTCCGTGCACAATTTATTTATTCACAATTATTTTTATTTATTTATTTATTCGGCTGGCGGTGCGCGCCGATGCATCAAAGTTGGGACATATTTTTGTGAAGTTTTAACGTGTTGTGTAATTTATACGAGTGATCAGTCACAGCACGCAGCCCGGCCCGGATGTGCCGCGCCGGCCCGGACCGGCGGCGACCGAGCTCGCCGTTCACTGTAATTTCTTCATAATGAAACTTATAGCAGATATTTCCATAGCAAAGTATTGCAGTATTAAAGGCAAATTGCTGTAAGCGCCCGTTCCGTACATTTTTAATATCGCGGACAGAATATGACCTCTCCACGTTTAATTGCTCCTAGAAGCTCCGTACATTAAGAAGCGCTGTCTGTTATTACCGCCGTTTTGCGAAAACGAGCTCTAGAACTTAGAAATTACAGTAGAAAGTCGATGGGTTTTGTGCAGAAAGGATGCACATTTTAATCTAGACTTTGTGGGACTTTTTGCCCGCGCAATTAGGAGCTGCGACAAAGCACCCAAAGAGATTTCAAAGGATTAAATGTTTCCATTACATGGACTTTTGTCGGAACAGAAATAATATCTTTAGAGAAGGAACTCGGAGGCTCGGGAGGTATATTTTTGAGGAAAAAATTAGTTAGTACTCCACTATTAGTACGTTCTATGTTGTAGATGTAATAAATAACTCCCACGCGACTGTTTGTGCTGAATTTAATGAAAGCGGCTTTTGTTTAGTGAACCCCGACTACCTGGAGGCCTAAATAAACTAATTATTTTACAAAGCGTTAAAATGTTTGAGTTTTGCGTGGAAAATAATAAAAACATCCCCATTTTTCTTGGTCAATAATAGAGATGGAAATAATCGAATGAAGCATGTGTCAAAAACTTTTTAGGAGAAATTATCCTCCCACCAAAAAACATGTGAAACTGTGTTGTTAGGTTTATTACAACAAAACATACAAAAAGTTCTTGAGAATATGAAATATTAAACTTAGATGTCTCGCTACTTGGTATCGTAGGCCGGTGCTACGCCGCCTACGCCGTAGCACCGGCCGTAGGCGATGAGGCGTCGTAATTTGTAACGGATTGGTGATCAGTTTTCGGGTTTCTACGGGCCATGGAATGGAGGTAAGAGGCGTCATTAAGTACGTGGGATTCATTCCTAGACCACTGATGGTGGACTTTGGGATGCACGTGCAGCGACCGGTCCCTAATTTGGGGAGCCCTAACGGCTACCAGCTACCGAATCTTTATGTGGGGATCGTGCGGTTAACCTGATGAAAATTGCGAAGACCGCAGCGAGCGATAGCTGGCCCGGCGATAAGGGGATACCGGACCATTTTCTATTAGGCAGCAACTGTCTTGACCGTATCAACGGATTGGGACCTAGACGAAAAAAAAATCGCATCATGAAATTATATAGTTATATGATTATTGCTCCTGGAATGTGTACTTCTGATGTAATGCTTTAGATAGGCGAAGAAAAATAAGATCATGCTGGTAAACTAATCAAACTCGACCTCCTGACACACCGTACTGAACGTACGACCAGCTCTTATCATGTATGAGTTTTTTCTGTAATTGGTTTGAACTTGAGGAACATGAAGTAGACGTAGAGTAAATGATGATGCGGTTGACGCTGGGCCTTAGAAGAAACATTCCCGTAGATCCCTGTACAGCGTACATTTATGTATATGGTGCGGAGCTGTCTCCTATGTTGTGCTGCCAGCTGTGCAAGTATGGTAATGCTAATGAGAGCGTCGGTCAGACGTGTGGATGTCAAACAATGCTTCATCCGCGCAGAGCCGCGCGGGGTGAGCAGGGCCGCGCGCGGTGGCCGCACTTGTTGCCGCCGCCTCCTCACACTCTGTGTGCCATTAACAGGTGCACTCACCTCGCGAGTCTGTTTCTTAAAGAAGTAAATGGCTGTTTGTGTTAAAACCACTATTATTCATCGAATAAAAAAAAACCACTTAAATTGGATCAGAAATCTCGGCGTAATCACTGTACATACATAGAAAAAAAACATACCTGCCGAATTAAGAACCTCTTCCTTTTTGAAGTCGGTTAAAAATGAATTAAATCTATAAATTACAAAGACCTCCAATAGTTCATTAGGTAGAACGCCAACCTGCCGTACTTTGGTGTGGGTTCGATTTCCGCACAGGGTACACATTTATATAAATTTATGTCTGTATTTATTCTGGATCTGTGTATTTTATTGTAACTATATGTACAAAAAAAAGTATTAATAATAGTAGTATATTCGTAGTCTCGCCCATCCATAGCATTTTTATAGCAGCTTTGCTTAGTTTGAGACTAGTTCTGTGAGAATTTTCCACTGTTATTTTATTACTAGCATTTACCCCCGACTTCATGCATCGTTCGTAGTCGTTTTTTCCCGTAGCCTTCCCGTGAGTAGCTGCTAACTTGTACAAAAATATTGTTTGAAATCCGACTGGTAGTTCCAGAGATCAGCGCGTTTAAACAAGTTTATAGTTATAGTTTATAGTATAGATTTATTTAATAACCATGTCTAATATGCTCATGATATTACCTAAATAAATATACCACTATGCATTGTAATAAATATCAATGTTTGTCTGTTCCAGGTACGTGCACAATATATTTAGTGACGTTTGTCAGCATTACACTCGTAAGTGATACGACTTTTTATTTCCTTAATCCTATTTAAGCGCGCACACGGCGGGAGGGCCGGCGCGGGGGGGGGGGGGCGAGACCCACGATGTCCTCTAGTGATGTTGATGTCCCGCCTGTACATACTTACAGAAGGAATTAGGCTGTATTAAATACAGCGTGTTTCAGAAGTGCGTAAGGAAACGTTCTGTATCTGATGTTAAAAGTACGGAAATAATAGCAAAAGTAATAAAAAAAGTTTTTTTTAAAATAAGTACTAACTCCACAAATACTAAGAAGTTTCAAATTAATATTTTTTCAAGCAGTTTCATGTAGGTGGGGGAAATTCAATCACAGATTTAATGCTACTATCTGCATCCGACTGCTTCAAAAGTGTTTGTTTGTAAGTTTTTAATTGTTCTATGTGATCCGATTTTTTAAAAAAGGCGTTTTCTTTTTTTCTTTACTTTATTACTTTACTAGCTGTCGCCCGCAGCTCCACCCGCGTGAATGTCGAATATTATCCCAAGGGAATATACTCTTGGAATTTAAAGTATCCTGTGTTATTCCAGACTATAATCTACCTCTGTGACTAAAGGCGAATGGCAGGCTTGTATGGGAACTTCGTACAGCTAATAAATTTTCGTGTTTTGGGATACTTTTTGTTTTAATTGATAACTACTATGATAGGCAAGCCCTTTTCAACTTTTTAGATTTTTAGAACTTGGGATATAAAAGTTATAAGCAGTTTTATTTTTAAGGTTATGTAGGTACTAGTGTTACAAATAAGTACTCATAAACATTGTTTTGGTGATAAAATAAATGTTCTAGATTACTTGTAGTGTTTTACTTACCATTAAATAGGTATATTGAGTCTAGTAATCGTTTCTGCTCAGTGAGATGCATTAGGAGATACCTACATAATATGTTCAGTAGCGGACTGCAACAGTTTGGTAATGACGAAGTTCTGATGGGTGTCGAGTGTCAGTAAATAAAACAATACTTTGTTTTTGAAAGTATGTACATTTATTATATTGTACTTGACAAGCGAACGTTGTAATTAAAACATTGCACACACATACACACACAGCACAGCTTAAAGCGTCCTTTCGCAAAACTACTATCAAGAGATAGAGAACGGAGGAGCAGATGCTCAACTCAATGTAAAACCAGCCAGATAATTCGCAAAATTGCTCAGATGCAGTCACAAACCACAATCCAAAACAACAGCAAAGAACTGAACTGAAGTCTGAAATTGACAACAACAAAAAAAAACAGATTTTCTTTACCTGTCAATAATTAATTGCCATATGAACAAAACATTATTGATGACAAAAATCATCTTTTTCATTAAATCGTGACTATTATGATTTTATACAACAAGAATACACTCTCAGATATAATATATAAGTGTTCAATTATATTTAATGCTATTTCTATTTCTAAATAATTAATTATCGTTTCGATATTTGTGTTATTTTACATATGGCAACCTAACAAAAAAAAAATAAGTGCGTTTAGTTTACCTTTTTTTACGTTTATTTGTTCAAATCTTTTTATTGATATTATTCATGAATCCCAAGTTCTAAAAATGCTGCACCTACACGAAATAAAATGGTTTAATTGACTTAATAAGTGGTACAAATTCTATAACAGAACAACAAAAAAAGTTTGCTGTACGAAATCTGCCGTTCACCTTTCATCAAGATCCATTCAGTAATTTTTACGTGAAAGAGTAACAAACATCCATACCTACAAACTCTCGAGTTTATAAGATTAGAAAGATAATAAACTACAGATTCAAGAAATTCTACAGAACATGAAACCCCAATCAATAAAAATATAATCCACATTTTGGTAAATATTCTATGTAAGTCGGTAACGGCAGCGTGATGAGTACACAAGAGACGTCCACGTCGCCGGGTGACCGCGCGGCGGGCCGCCGGCCGCGCGGTTACTGATCGATGCTCGACTGTTTGCTCAGGACCCACGTACTATTGACACCCCTTGATTAATAACAAATAACTCCGGTTTTTTCATCCTCTTCTGTATTGATCCCTTGACGGGAAAGCGAAGAAATCAGATGTGCGAAGTTCCCATTTCATTTAGCGAAGAACTCCACTCGATCGTGTAGCGCGTCGAATGGCAGCAATTTATTTACTTTTTAATAAAATGGCATACTAACGGCATGCGCGGTGCAGGCGTCCGCGAGAGCGATCTGTCACGTCGCGGCGCGGCCGCACAGCGCCGCACACACTCACATGCGATCGCAACACTCTTAACGTTTGATTGGATAACATTCACGCGTTGAAACGTTGCGTTGATTGATTTTAAAATAAAAATAACCAAGTTATATTAGATTGCTGTCACATAATCAAGTACGCTCAAAGTGTTTTGCGCAAACGATAAAAGTTCGTTGAACAAACTGTCGAGTTAACAACGTCGAAAGCTGAGCGTCCACTGTCCGGTCGTATTTCTTACTTTGTAACTGTCACGTCACACGCGGACACACAGATAATCAAGGTAACCGCGTCAGTAACACGAGCCATCAATAAGCACTCCCCGCCACCGCCCCCCTGCCTCACCCTCAGTCCGTCGGGACAAGGGTGTGTACTGATTTGTAATTTGGTACGCGCGGCGCGTCGCCGAGACGCGCGTTATTCCCCGCTCATTGAGAGACTTAGCACAGAAGGTGCGGTCTGTAGATATTCCTGCTGGCGTTAATAATGCTCACCTCATTTTTTTCAAATAGATCTTGCCATTTACAGAACAAGCGTTTTCGATGTTATAAATCTCCAAATCGTAAAGCATGTTTCGAGCTTGAATCGTTCAGTCGTTTATCAGTTATCAAAGCCTTGTTGTGTGCAACGTATCTAGTCTAGGTGTAAGCTGAGACACCTTTCGTGAAAACGTTCTTTGGAAACTGTTACAGAAATCTGTTCAACAGTTTCAATCCCACTGAGTGACATGCTGAATTCCGCAGTGGTTCTACTGTATTACTTTATTCTGTGAGTGCACACTCGAGGCAAGGATCATCTCGCGTTAACTTTTTCTGCCCACCCTTAGGAACAAAGACAATCGTCTCTATCGCTACAGCCGGGGCCCGGCGCGCGGGGCCCAGGGGCCCGGGATGCAGTGCAGGACGTGATCAAATTTATTACTGCCCGTTTATCTCGCTAGTTTAATTTTTTGCCGCACAATAGTCATTTATATTCGCAAAGCTTCGAGAGAGATGTTCCCGCCCGCTCCGCACGCGGCCGCTCGGACTTTTTGTTTAGTTTAAATTTTCAGCGCTGCAGCGCACTGCATTGCTTTGTTTTTTTAAGGAAACCGTATGAAAGTATAGCTTTCACATTAATCTTGAGGAAGCTCGCATCAATATGCAGTTGTACGTCGATGTAGCGCCGGGACTCTGTGCTACCATGTATCGTAGCTCGGTATTGCGGGAGATTTATACTCACTGTAGCGTGTTCGTGACGTCAGTAAAACATTTTAAGAAACCTACCCAGAACAAGACTTGTTTGTCATAGACTTTCAATCTAATTAATAAATTAATCATTTACTAAGTTACTCCACTATATAACAACTACCAACATATTAAAAGCGTTGCCACATGCGAAACTACAATTGTTTACTAAATATTTGAAAAACATGTTTGTTCCAAGTGTATTGAGTTTACTGAACTTTCCAATGGACCATTGTGACAAGAGGAAATCTTACTGAAGTTCAAAGTGCCAACCTTCAACTTTGTACTGCAGCGGCTTCTTATTGTCGATGAAAACCTATTCATACTTTGATCGTCGCTTCTGTTCCAAACATAAAGCAGTACCTACCTACTGATCTGCATCTACGTACGTTTATACTGACGATTTCACGCTGGGCCCAATATTATTTTACTTCTTATTAAAAAAATACTATCAATTATCTACGAAGGTTGTTTATTTACTGTAATATGATGCCCGCAGTATAAAACACTGCTGCACACCACGCTTAACTTAATTAGTCAAACCTAAGCGATTATTAAGGATTTACGCGGATCACCACGTAAATATTAAAAAGTGTTGGTTTCTATTTTTTAACTGAATTCTGTGAAAGCTGTGATGGGTACGTTTAGCTCTAGGTGGCTTAAGATGTCACCACTAAAAAGTGAAATATAAGAAAAATAACTTTTATACAAAAAATACAACAGACTTCTAAACAAACAAACGCCAAAAGTATAAAATAACTTTAATTTCGGAAGTCGGTGTTCAAAAAATCAAGAAACAATCAAAAACACAGCAAACAGTTAAAAAAAAATATCTGAACGGAATCTTAATTCAAGTTTGCGATATTTTTTAATTTTTTGGTATAATAAATTCTTTTAATTAGATTACCGGTACACGTAAGCGGAAACACGGTAATATTAATAAGCTCGCTAATAACTCCCTTATTAATTTTAACGTAATTACGCACAATCTTCAGGGAAATCAGCGGGTATGGAGCCATAACTCAACTGGCAGGAGTACATGCACGGGATTGTTATTATAACAGCTCTAAATATACCTAATTATAAACACAATATAAAACTCTTCCGTTACTGAGAACTGACAAACAACGCACATCTAAGCTACTGGTTGTAGAGAGAAGCCTGAAATTTGCCATGTAAGTTTCTTGGGGAGTGTAGGGGACCACTACGAGAAATTATCCCAAATTCCTACGGGAACGGAAAAAATGGTACATGCGCGTACAAAGTCGCGGGCGGTGCGAAAAGTTAGTAGTATAATATAATGTTAAAAAACCTTAAGTATGGGTACGGTCTAATAGTTTTACGCATAATTGAATTATACATAACTAATGTCAGAAATCAATCTGCCTGCCTCTTCCAACTATGTTGGGGTCGGCTTCTGGTTTAACCAGACGCAGCTCTCACTTCTACAACTAAATCCCAGTAACTGAGTAACACCTTGAAGATCGGTGTCAAAATATCCCTATTCTATCTCCCCGTGCTTTTCCGGGCATGGAGTAAATATTTAACAATGAATTGAATGAAATGACTATGTGAGCGATGTACTTATTTGAAATATTGGTATTTCAAAATAGCCTAGAGAGACTTCCAAGAAAGCTGGCGTAAGCTGTGCGCGAGCGTTTTGATAAATGAGTGCGGGACATTAGTCAGACGAGTCTGTGTCGTGAGCTCGAGTGTATTCGCAGCGGCACGAGGATTAATTCTGTCAATTAGCGACGAGGGCCGGTGCGCCTGGCGCTGGTGGGCTCGCGTGCTGCTCCGAGCGACCATCTCGTCTGTTACCGATTGTGTTACCCAATTACTTGCATAGTGTGACAGTCAGACAGACAATTGCTACATCTATTGAACGCGTTAATCTAAGAAACTACTGGTTCGAATTGAAAAAATCTTTTTGGGTTGAATAGACCATTTATCGAGGAAGGCTTTAGGCTATATATCATCACGCTTAAGCCAATAGGAGCGGAGCAGCGATAAAGAATGTTTTAAAATCGGGGATACCACGGGGACGAACTCGCGGGCAGCAGCTAGTTTAAAATACTAGTGCTCAGCTGCATCCGGTAACACTGACCCCAAAATAGTTGAGAGAGGCTAGGCAAGTCGTGCCTTGCGATCAGGATTTACACCAATTTATTTATTTCTTTTCTCCATCGTATCTGAAGTGGTGATAGGTGACTAGTGTCGTTCCCGCGAGTTGCGAGCCTTATGTTAGACGTAGTCTTACAATTTGATCTGTGGCACTTACTGAATCCTCGTAAGAACAAGTAACTCACACTTAGCACGTTCTTAAACGTGCGAGTAGTTAGTAGTAAGCCCTCGGCAGTTCCGCGAGCTGTGCGACGTGTGTGTAACTCAACGAGCGAGGTGGCGCCGCTCGCGGGAGTCGCGCGTGCTACTATGCTATAGGTAGCGCTAACTGGGTTAACGTCTAGCGACAATGAGCAGACAGGGGAACTGATTGAGTTTACCAGCAATCGTTTATATCTAAATATATAATAATAATAAAGTTTAATAATAATAATAAAGTTTATAACGTTTATATGTACCTATATAACTTAAAAGGGACTGACTGACTGACATAGTGATCTATCAACGCACAGCCCAAACCACTGAACGGTTCGGGCTGAAATTTGGCATGCCGGTATATATATTATGACGTAGGCATACGCTAAGAAAGGATTTTTGAAAATTCGTCCCCTAAGGGGGTGAAAAAGGGGTTAACATTTTGTATGGAACTCCCGCGAACGAAGTCGCGGGCATAAGCTAGTTATGCTTATAAAGACATTTGAAGAGATCACAGGCCAATAAAACGAAAGTCTAGCGTTGTATTCAGGACACAGACTTCTTGATCAAGTGATTTTATTATTTTTCTTTTGTAAAGTTACATTATTTTTTGTGACTTCATTCCACTATCTACTACTTATCTTGAGATAATTGCTAATTGTTACAACAGCTCTGAAAATGATGTCATCCTTAGAACGTTTTACGATTTATGATGTAATTGTAGGCACGCAAACTTTTGCTAAATTGAAAGTAACAACTTGTGTTACGAAGGTTCTGGTCCTGTAAGTCCTGAAAGTAGTGTTAGCCGTAAAGACCCGTTAGTTGATAAGTTTAATTAACACGCGGTGTCCTTATTAGAGCAGTGTGTCTAATAAGGTGCTATGCGCTTATCCTCAGCTCAATCGTAAAGTATTCGCGCATCGGTGCGAACACCAAACCTTATAGAGAACATCACACGACAGGAAGGAGCAGAAAGTCCACCCACACGTACGCAGAAGATGGACGATGGAAAAGCGTTGCAAGCTGCAACGATTAACGGTTTGTGTACACCTGTAGAGTCGTGTTTATCTTTGTTGCTAGGTGGCACTTCTGTTCCTCCCTGTGTGCTGACCTGCAGGTGTGCTTGGTGTAATTGGCCGTGGCTCGCGTTAATGAAGGCGGCCGACAAACGATAACCTCCGCCAGTACGCACCTCGGCGCTGGCTAACATCGACTGGTTCATTACACGACGTACTTTACAATAATACCGTGTTTTTAGGCGCGGGAGAGAAAGGCGCGCCTGAATAACGGTAGTGTTGGCTTCCGCGGTATCGTGTGTCGGATTTAATAATCAGGGTGTCGGTAAATAACAGAGAACACTTTATCTACCGGTTGGGCTAGTTATAGGCTACTATGGAAAGGAAAATGAGGGCATTATGTTAGGGAAGATCACAATGTCCACGCATACGAAGAAATTACCCACCTGCCAGATTTGGAATGCAACTGTTACTTAAACGTTTTCTTTAATTTTCAATGAATCGAATGTCACTTTATTTATCTCCAAGTAACAAACAGACACAGCTTTAACTAGAGCGAGTCAAGGACTGAATGTAAGGAAGTAATCCAGCAATGCTATTCTGTAAGAACTCACTCCAGTTCTCACTTCTGACTCTGCGGTGAAAACTGTATTTGGTATTCTGTAACTTGATGAAAACTGCACTAGCGCCACTAAGTGAGAACATAGGCGAAGCGAACGTAACTTGACAGGCAGAATATCAAATACTTTTCATTTCAGGTGAGTTACGAAGTGTAATCGAAAATGAGATATGAATCGAATTCGCACGTGAGTCCTTACAGAATAGCACTGCTGAGCTGTGGCGGGAACTTGTAAATAGGGCAAACTACTTCTTGAGCTCAGGTTACGTGAAGACTTACTGACTCCAAACGAATTACTTCATCAACTTTAGAACTCCGAGTTCGGTGTAAATATTACCTTAACTATAGGCTTTTATACTAATATTATAAAGAGGAAGGATGTTTTGTTTGTTTGTACAGAATAAGCTCCGAAACTACTAGATCGACTTCGAACCATTTTTTCACCAATGGAAAACTACATTATCAAAGATCATATTCCACTAATCAGGTGAAAGCGCGGGGCGCAGCTAGTAAGATGTACCTAGACTCGGAAAACACGCTAACCCATTGGTCCGTTGTCATTTGTAGTCGTTACGGATTGTCAGAAGCCAGAAAATCTGACAATAGTCTTGTCAATGCTCGTAAGTACCGTGTTACCCAGTTACTGGTTATATAGGTCTGATCTGGTCCCGGGACATAAGTAAAACATCTGGCTGGTGTTTTACTTTGGTTTCGGGAGGTACCTATTACGGATTCATCTTGAGGACACATCCGGGTGTCAACACATTGTGGATCGCCCGGAGGACACGGTGGATCATACGGTGGAGGCCTGCCCTGCTTGGGCGGAGCAACGCCGTGTCCTCGTCGAGGTGATCGGCGACCTCTCGCTGCCGGCCCTGGTCCGGAGAAGGCATGGGAAGTAGTCATGCTAGCGAAAGGAGGAGGCAGACCACGTGACGGAGAAGGAAACCTCATGCCCCAGCCGCCGCAACAGACTTCTGGCCACCGTAGGCCCGAGCCTGCGGATGGCTAGTGATGGGTGGCTCGCCGTCCGATAACCAGGCCCGGGTCGAAGGCGTGTCGTATTCTAAGTAAGAGATGTCAGCAAAGAAGACGGGGCCCCATAGGGTCAGTGCCTGCTACGGTTGCAGAATTTGTTCGAAAGAGTCACCGCGGCCCTGGAACGCAAAGGACATTAGGAGGAACACGTATGGGTTTTAGTCAGTAAGATTCTGACACTCCCTTTCGGTCCGCTCAGAGCGGAAGATGATTATTACCCATCCAGAAAAAGAAATGGTATTTCTATAATTTATCATTCTAGTGTTAAGAAGTATCTGGTTTGACTGGACTGGAGTGCCGACCCCAGTATTGTTTGGGAAATCCTAGCCTGATGGAAAGGGACAAAGTGGGCCCAGCTAAGGTTATGGTTAATAATAGGGGAAGATATTACTTTTCCAATCATAATTAAGATAGGGTGGAGGGTGATATTTTAATTCATGTGTGTCTACATTGTGTCAGTTTACTAACAATAGTTATAAGTCTATATTGTAATTACTATCACAACGGATCTTGGTTATCTGAATAAATGATTTATTATTATTATGCCTAAGTCATCATATTAACTCTTTTATAATGTTGTATGTAAGTGTATAAACAGAATGGACTCGGTGACTAGTCGTATACACGTCACGGTAGCAGATATTTCAATTACCTCGGGTCGTTCGTGACGCGCTGTAATGAATACTCACGACGCGGTACATCGCCGCGTCGCTGCTGGCCACCGCGATTTATGACCCACTGGGCAAGCAATGATCTGTGATCTGCTACTGTACTTACCTAGTGTACCAGCAATGAACAATGATCTACTTCTGTAGTGTGCTAGCTATACTTATAGTTTCAATACACAGCAACATAACATAAGGTGAAGGAAGTGTGACGAATATCGAGATACTATTGACACTAACCTGGCATCAATATACTGCTGTAAAATGAGATTAGCTGCCGAATCGGTGCGAGGAATTCAAAATTAAAGCTTAACCTTGTTGACACTCATAGCGACCAGTGAAGCTTGTCGTATCACATTGGGGGGCAGTGGGTGGGACCAGGCAGCCAATAATGATGATAACGATGATGATTGTCAAATGCCCGTGGAAAAACCACGATTTGGTAATTGAAAACCGTCGATTCGACAATCGAATTGGTCCCTTTGCTTAGTAACTTATCTTGAAACCACTTGTTAATAAAAGTATTGGCTAAAAAACAAGTATCTCATCGTCGAGAGTAGAAAGGACGTGACATGGGTGTTTCCTGTTTACCACTCATCCGCGAGTTCAGTCTACCGGTAACGAGCCATTAATTAATGGGATGCAGCGGCCATTATCATAAACAGGAATACGATATTAATATAATTGACGGATGTCGGTCACAGTTCACAAAATGTTGACCTGTGCCTCGCGGCTTGTGACTTCACTCTGCACAGTTTCTGCTCCGGATATTAATTGCATTATTGGAATGTTCGGTAGGGCACATATTCCACATAGTTGCAGTGCAGAATTACGGAATCTGACCTATTTCTATTAATTAATTTCTAGAGGTAAGTAAGCGTTGGTAATTACATGGTTTTCAGGTAATGCTCGTTTAAAAAAAATGTTTATACCCTATAACGCAATTAACCGTTACCATTAAAGAGAGACGGCACCTCGAAATTGCTTCCTTATATCAGTACTATCATGTGTCGAGAGTGTTATAACATGTCGCGGCGGGGATTTTAATATTTAGCGCGCGACTATGATTTACGACGCGATTACACGCGTCACGCGTCACCGTGCGTCACGGAGACGTGGCGGTGGTGACGTGTTGAGGAATAGAATATCTCGCCGCGAAACGTACCTTCGTGTACATGATCCATCTGTAAGTTATGGCAGCCCCATGGATAGGATTAACCAGGATTGTGGAGGTCAGACAGGCAGTCAGCGATGTTGTTTTCAGCTGCATTCGGTTATAATGGAAGCCGACCTTTAGGTAGCAGTGTAAAGGCAAGCAGATTGACTCACTGAACACATAGGTCCATGCTATATACTCGTCCAGAGACCGTCCTACTACTTGGATAGATTATTCATTTCGTACATAGCCGTCCACGCTCACTGTCGGTTCTGCCAAATGAGCGTTTGCAAGCTGCATTGCGCGTAGCTTTTCTCAGAGACATATTTTGTGAGTTGCAGCTACCTTTGCTGCGACGAACAAAATGTATATGTAACAAAATGTTCTGTAACTTCAAGCAAATAAAAGCAGGAGTTTCTCTTTGTGAAGTGAATGATGACTTAACAGAAATGGTTAAATATTAAGTATGTAACTAACCTAATGCCAGAGCTAGCTTGCATGATAATAAGTCACAAACTTAGCCGCTAGATGGCGGTAAGTGAATACGATCTCGTCGTTGGCGCGGCGGCGGCAACTTATCAAGCTCATACTTAATCTTAATCCCGGATAACTTCGCCTTAAACAGAGCTATTATAATTCGGCTGAAGTCACGCTGTGGTCACGACAGACAGAAGGACCAGTAAAACAGTAGATTAAAAGTTTTATCACTAATTAAATGAACATATTATAACCGGATCGTTAAAATATGACTGACTTTAAGACAGTTGTTATCTAATTTTAATTAAGTAAATACATACAGTGTTTAGTGTGGACTTTTCTGCTTTCTGCCTACTAAGTGGTATCTATGTTCGCTCAGAGCTCCCGGCCTAATACATATTTAATTACGTTTTACATGTGTCAGCCTCACAGTCTGATTATAAGCTATTAGTATACACTTGCTGCTCTTATTACTTCATTTTTATAATCTGTGGACGCTTCCCACAAACTGTTTCTGGGAATAAAGTAATGACGGCTCATCATCATTACGCTTCACGCTTCTTGCCTCGAGGCACAAGTTTACCATAATCAAATTATTATTATGTTATGTACTAGAAGTGTATTATTAAACCGACTTCAGACCCATTCCCAAGTTCTCGTTTTGTGTCGGACTTGTGTTACGTGAATGCTGGTTTTCGCAATTTGATTTCTCTCGTTAGTCGTGCCCTTAGCCGCCCTTTCTAAATGAACGTAAAGTTACTCCGACGCGAGTGCTCCACGCAGCTGTAAATACATATCGTGCGCCCGTAAACAATGCTAACTAGACGACAAAACAAGCTGATTACCAGCCGAACGCGGCCGACCGCGGCCGACCGCAGCCGACCGCAGCCGACCACCCCGACCAGCCGCAGTGATATCCGTCTAATGAATTCAGTGCGCCGCGTCTCCTAACTCGCGCTATTTCAATTACTGCGCGCTACACATACACAGGTGCGCCCCGGCGACGATCGCGCTCGCTCCACGTATGTATCGTACGTCGCCGCCCCTGAACGGTAATTGTAGATAGCTACGTGCGCGCGCCCAGTAATGGATACTAAACATGTACAGAATTGTACGAGCCGAAGATAGCGGCGCAGCGAGGTGTCTGCATTCTCAATTAGGCAATTCTGAGATCATAGGTAGCGGCCTGCGACCTGCGGCGAGGTGGGAGCAGGATGTCCATATTATCTGCGACACTAATAGTAGCCGAGTGCCAATAATTGATGCAATTGCCATTCTGAAGCAGCGCCGGCGCGAGGGCGGCATCCCTGATGGGCGCACGTCCGCCGGCTGCGTTAAATTCGCGAGGCTTTTATTAGAAAACAATGCGAGCTCGACCTTATTGTGTCAGAGTTCATTTCCATAACGACAAGGTCCTTTTAATTCAGATTGAAAAATATACTGAAGCATAAAAGAAGATGGCAGATTAAAGGGGATATTATGACGCGGTCGGTGACGCGCTTCGCAGCACAGCGGCGGATAGTTATAAACAAAGCGAGTACTACCCAGAGTGGATTACGGCGCGGCGTTATGAAGCAGCGCGCGGATTAATGCGTCGCGCGCCGCACACCCGCGCGTCGCGCGTCGCCGCGCCGCACCGCGTCTGCAGGGCTGCCATCCATCAGGATTTCGCCTCACATGTCAGAATTTCATTGTTGGCGCGAGGCTAACTATGATTGATTTCAGGTCTTTTAACACTTCGTCTATTCAAAAACGTATATTAACTTTCCGTTGTCGTTTGTTGGAAAAAGTTGGTTAAATACGTCAATGAAAAATATTTATGACCCTAATCGATTGAATACAAGGTATTAACCACCTTCCTCAATTCTGCAGTAGTCAAGACAGACGGCCTATTATTACAAGTTATGCCTTTGCTTCATCTATGAAAACAAACCGTCTAACTGTATAGTGCGTCATGATACTGAGCTTTGAAAGTTCCATACAAGTTACGATTACTGTTACAGCGTTAATTCCCTGTATTAGGAACAAACATTAAAGATAAACTTTAGGTAAGCTCATGTGGGTGTCTATGGAGATAATGGGAAGGTACTAACGCGTTACTAATAAATATTCCTCGTTTATAAGCGAGGTTTATTGAAAGTTATTGCTCCATGATTTAATTGAATATATTACTGTCAAGTACTTTCTATTTAATCACAGAATACGCTATTAATAGCGAAATCATGAGGTAAGTAAATTCTTGTAGTTTATTCTTGAAGCAATACGTCAAGCTGCAGCCATTTCCGATATCAGCGAATCCCCTTTCATCTGCTGCTATCCACCTATTAAATTGTTCACGCGTCAGTCACGCTTCGCGTTCAGTTTAGATTATTATTGTATTGTGTAGTTGCATTGCATAAAATGAATGACTCATCGGGGCAGACATGTTCTTAGAATAAAAGTTTAAAGTTTAAAAACAATATCTTTTTCCGATGCGTTCGGACTTCGGATAAAATAACCGGTGGTGTTCGTCCACAAGCGTCGCGTGACGTCAGGACGCCAGCAGACGCGTGATGCGATTGTCTGGAGCGGCGCGCAGCCGCGGCGCGGCCCGCGCGGTAACGCAGTTAGTATCGCGCGCCCTGTCAGTCGGCCTTCATTCAGCGTGCAGAAGCATAACATTAACTAAACTATTACCTAAGAGACAAATTCCCTACAAAGACTATGTTTTTAAAAGTATGGTAATAAGGCTCGCTACACACATGTGTTGGTTTTCCCCAACATATTTTTCTACTTCAGGTCTTTATGATCTCAGATTTATAGCGTTCATGTTCCCTCATTAACAAGTTCACTCTTAGCGCTAGGCCTTGGCACTGTTTGCTCATGTAGCTGAAATCAGCATAACAAAGGGACAACTCGTTTATTTTAAAAAAGAGTCACATTCAAATCCTTCTCAATTTTGGGTCTCTGTAGTAGACCTTCTGCTTGGATCGCGTGTATGTGAGGCGGTGCGACACGGGCGGCGGCGCGGTGCGGCGTGATAATTGCGTTAGCGTCCGTCTCGCAGCCGCCTCGCCGCTACGTGTCGCACGTGTGCCGGCCGCCTCACCTGCAGGTGTCACTCTTTCATAAATACACTGCGCCTAATCAAAATCATTTTTCGTGACTGATCTGAGAGAAACGTAAAAAAACTTGACAGCTAGTATAGAATACATTATGTCATGTTAATCAGTTACGTTATTGGACTTAGTGCTCAGCCTAGCATCATAGCTACGTATTGGTCCTATGTATTGGTTACGCCATTTATTACCTGGTAAACGGAATAATCGACAGACAGTTGTTAGAATGCAATACTGATGAAGATGATATTCGAGACAGTTAAGAGCGTGTGGGTACGCCATATGGCATTTCATACAAATTTTCAAGTCACTATTTTGCGAGATGACTGAACCGGTTTTAATGAAACTTCACACATATAAGCAGGATTTTTCGAAATGCCTTATTTAAAAAAGATAACTGGAAATTTATGTTTGTATGGAAAATTTAAAATGGGTCTAATTTAACTGTAACATTATTTACCAAAAATGTTTTCAACTATTTTTTTTTACCTACACATGTATCCTGCTTATGTGTGTAAAGTTTCATTAAAATCGGTTTAGTCATTTCTGAAAATAAGGACTTGAAAATTTGTATGAAATTCCTTACGGCGTATACGCTCTTAATGTCATTTCGCGTGTCCCCGCGATGACGAACCTTTTTTTAGGCTTCCATAGAGCGGTGTGGAGCGACAATGCGCGAACGATGCTCTCCTATGTTCTATCTCGTATTATTCTATCTGTACAGTAATTTAAATTAATTTCTATAGAAACGCGGTGTCACGTTGACGCGTCGCATCTGTCTGAGCGAGCGTTTAAACTGCAGCCTGTAATTACACTAAACTGTGAGTACATTTGCTTCACCAACGAGTTGTCTGACTTACCGTAACGTGTGCGTTACGTACTACTTCATTTACTTAGTTTACCGTTCAAAGGAAACGTATAACAAGACACTATTCTCGGTAATGCTGGATTTGCCGTTTACTTTATACCTAGTGGTTTAATATTATGAATGACGAAACATAAATACCTTCTTAACTGTACTGTTACTTGGTATTTCTAAGTATAATGAGTATGTCTCTTGGTATTAATAAGTATTTCTAAATTTTATTATTTTAATTGTAAATTGAAATTTTCTTTAAGCGCTCGCATAAATAAAAGGAAAACTCGTGTACTTTCAAAGAAATAAAAGAAACTAATTTATGGCTACTATCATAAATTTTGCAAAGCACGAAACTCCAATACATGCCTACATGAATGGCTCTGAATATTCACTGCTGGATAGTCAAGGGTTATGAAACGGCTTAATGTTGGATGCTACGATATGCGCGCGCATGTGTCCAATTAACGACGAGACCTGCGCGTGCGCCTATGTGCCTGCAGCGTGGAGAAAGAAGAACTAATGCAGCGGTTATGGAATTATACATTGCACTTTAATATAGCACAACATAATGGGAAGTGATTTCTACACCTGACTTAAAGAAAACATATTCAGTTTCTGACATCGCAATGGGCAGTTTAACACAACGCAGCAAATCTTACCTATCTCATGAATATTGTGACGAAATCTGTTAGCTAATGATTAGATGTGTTTCAGGAACAGGGCAGACTCGTTTTGGGTTCTGAGAATTCACCTGAGGATCAATTTAAAATTAGAACTTCCATTTTTCCCCATACTCATATATCTCATAATTAAATGTCGGTACGTACAAAGTCTCCTGCGTATCACTGCTATCACAACAAGTAGTCATCTAGTTAGTCGCGGTCACGCCCCCCTCATTACACTAGCTCATCGCACTTGCAACATTACATATGTAATGTACATACGTATAATACATTATATACACATGGAGCCCAGTGTAATGACTGCACGCACACAGCGCAATGCTATTGATTTTAATTATCATTAGCGAACGATCCATTTATTAGAGCTACGTGATGCCGCATGTAGTGGCAAACGAGCTTTACACTCAACTGAAATAAAATTGTGTACAGGTACAATATGACTATTACAAACTTATAGTACATTTCAAGTCAAGACTAGTGGGCGGTTCAATTTGTATTATAATAAAGATTATCTGGTAAGGTTTACTTCAGTCTCTATAAAAACCTCGGCAAGGAGCAGTTTGAAAGGGAAGCAAGATATACAATCGCCTTTGGCCAACGTACCGTAAAATGAGAAACGTCACGCCAGAAGAAAAACTTAAATAAAAACCTATGAGATGAACTAACTGCGTGGAGCCACGAGATACCCGCGGGGTGTGATCCTGGTAAATAGTTAGTGCAAGCGTTATTTCATTGAAACATGTATTTGTATGTCTTTATAACGCAATGCAACGAGCTCGAGGAGCTCGTGGATTATAACAGCCGCACGGGTCGATCTTCTAGGTTAAGCAACGCTTGCCGAGGTTGGTCTGTGCCATCCGGCTGACCATCTTAACATAACGAGACTCTTCTGTGCCTCGGAAAGCACGTTAAGCCGTTGATCCCGGCTGTCATTTGTAGATCTTTGGCAGTCGTTACGGATTGTCAGAAGCCAGAAAACACTGAACTCTGACACCACTCTTGCTAAGAAGTACCGTGTTCCCCAGTTAATGGGTTGTGGAGGTCTGGTAGGCAGCCGCTTCACGTAAAATACTGGTATTCAGCTGAATCCGGCTTGACTGGGAGCTGACCCCAATGTAGTTGGGAAAAGGCTAGGCAGATGATGATAACGCAATGCAACGTATACTGCTCGTAGCCCATAGACAAGATTTCTATAATTGATTCAATGCCTCAGTGTTCATTATTCAATGTCGTCGCACTTCGACAATGATCATGTGGTCACTATACTGAAAACAAATGAGTCGGACAGACCAGTAGACCTTACCTGCAGTAGACCTCACAGGCACAAGAGTGAATTCTGTGTTAAATCATTCAAAACAAACAACTTAATTTCCTATTGCCTGGCTTATAGACCCGACTTACGAATTGTAGGTCGCGGGTTGTAACCCAGTCAAGCGCATGACTTTGTGTAATTTATTTCATCACCTCTGCTTTCAAAACGGTGAAGGAAAACATCGTGAGGAAACCGACATGTCCTAGAACCAAGAATTCGAAGACATGTGATATTCACCAGCCCGTACTGGGCCCGCGTGGTGGATTACGTTGCCGTGTCCCGACAAATGGGGACATTAAAATTCTGATTATGTTTATGTAAATATGGTCACTTTTTGAGGGCAAATTAAAAAGTTTAAATGTGTAATTTGCCCTCAAAAAGCGACCACATTTTCCAAAATTTTCAAACTAAAAAAAAAAGATGTTTAAACTGCACCGTGTGGCATATCAAAAATTAAATGATAGTTCTCATTGACATCCCAGTGAGAACTTTCTCAAACGTATTGTTTTCAATATTTTAAAATATTCCATTCTAAAGTTACACAAGAAAATAATGGAAAGTTGGCCGTGGCGTTTCAAAACTACGTTGCCTAAAATTAAAAAAAAAAACAATGATAAAAGGCTTTTTACCAAAAGATTACAAAAAAGCTTAAAATAGATCTATGATATTAAGGTAACCTGTTAAATATATTAATCGTTGAGAACCCTTTCACCGTAGTCCCACTCGCACTTCACCGGTTTATTTTAAAAATAACTTCTTCCAAGCAAAGACAGGTCCGACTCCAATCTCCGTTCTGTAAAGTACCTACATGAAGTCATAAATATTATCATTCTCCAAATTGAAATGCATGAAATTGAGTTAGGATTCGTATTAAGTGTGTTCCTCGAGGCGACAGATACAACCTCATTGAATTATTTATTGAATCGACACGTGTGTTCGTAGTTTATTGATAAATGTATCTAGTTCTGTGGGGCATCGGAATCGGAATATTAATGAAGTGTACTTTTGTTTAATTCATTTAAGTTAGGTTCAATGTGTTCCTGCGCGGTTGGTGATTCAGACGGAGTGCTTCAGCAGGTTTTCAGTGGTTGCAGACAGGCGCATAAACAGTCGCGCGTGTGACAAACGCATTTCACATTCCCCTCGCTCCGGCGGCGTCGTCGGTTGAAATACGTTTCGGAAATCACTGAAATACTAGTAGCGTATTTGTTTAAAATTCAACGACGGGACGTGCGGCTGCGAGCCCCCGTCCTGAAGGAACGTTTCTTTTTATGGGGGTCACTCGAGTAAATAACTTGTCTTCATTCGGGGGCTCCGCATTCGAGTCACGCGCTGCCCCCCTCCCTGCCCCCCGTCGCAGCACACCGCCGGCGCCGGACACTTTGAATATTTGAGCTATGCATTTATATACATAGCTCTCATTGAGAATGAGTCATGGAAATTATCATGACAGCGACGACGCGAACAGTACTCGCAACGTGTTACACGTTCGACCACCTTGCGAACCTGCTCTCTATTTGTATGAGGATCGTTTTCCCAGCACTTTTATAGTCCAGTAGGGATATAATATTTTTCACATAAAACCTTCGATAATTCTAAAGTTTTTAATTTTCGCTGAGTGGATAAGTTTCGTAAATTCATGGCTATTTACAAAAATGCTAACAGTTTAGAGTGATGCAATAGGTATTAAGTAGGTATTTCTTATTATTTCGTGTTATACAAATATTAGAAAATTTAAATTAAAACAGTATACGGGTTCTTTGTAAGTACTATCTAAAGGATATATGAGTGAAAATGCTAACAGATAGGTACTATGGAACAATAGAAATCTAAAAATGTCCCGTAACTCATTCAAAAAATTTTTTAAGTTTTTCAATTCATTTCTTATATACTTAAAGAGATTAGTTATACCTTACAACAAAAGTTCTAACAACTAAGTATATGGCTGCACGAGTAATTGTATTTTTTCTTTATGATTAGCGACATATTGAATTTAAGTTTATAAAGTTTGCACTGTATATTCGTAATAATAAACTCTACTACCACACAAAAGTTTCAACAAATGCATAATATGGCTTTTGTTTAGATTGCGAATAACTATTTTCGATAACGAGCCGCGTAAGTAGGTACGGCGCGTGCGATCGCTGCTGAGTAGCAACACTCCCCCGCCCGCTCCGATCGGGGATGTCTCTATAGCCGCATACCTACTGACCGCTTTTAGTTGCCAAAGTACCTAGGTACATGTTCGGTACGTAACGCTTCAGAGCAGTAGATACTAACAACAGAGTGATGGCCACTATACTAGCAAGTGTAATTGTAAATTAGTCACTAATGCACCCAAAGGAGCTGTGCTTTTTTTCATTTACAAATAAGATTAGACATTTAAACAAAACTTTTTAAAAGTCCGTTCAAACGATTTGTATTTCTATTCCGTAAGCATAAAGATGGCATTAAAAGCAAAATCGTGATTATAATACCTACCAACTATTTACTGCAGCTGCCATTTGTCATGCCACCAACGTAATAGAAGTCAAAATCGGTTGAACGGACTGTAAAAAAGATTTATTTCAATATCTAATCTTATTGTGAATAGGGTAGGTATCGTGTGCGATGAAAATTTAAAAGCACCATTTGTTTCACGGGTCCGAATAGGTTGACAGCATTTGTTATAGTATCAGAGACAAAAAGTGACTTTGATTTTTCGGGTAATTGTTTCGGGTTTCGGAATAGGTATCACTAAATGTACATTAAAAATATGAAACAAAAACGGTTCCCTATCCATTAGCATAAAATTTTAAGACCTAATATAACTTAGCATAATGTTGTTTGGCATAATTATTTTTTCGCATAATGTAATTACGCATAACAGCTCATGCATAATTTTTTTAAGCATTATGTCTGTAACCATAATAATGATTAGGCATAATATTTTAAAGCATAACCTTATTAAGCATAAAGTTCTAAAGCATAACTTTTTTAAGCATAAAGTTCTAAAGCATAACTTTTTTAAGCATAATATCCTAAATAATATTAATATATTATAACGTATTGAACAATTTTGTGAGTATTTTTTCACTGTAGGAAGCAAGCATTGCAAGCATACAGCATGCAAGCAAGCATGCAGCATGCAAGCAAGCATGCAGCATGCAAGCAAGCATGCAGCATGCAGCATGCAAGCAAGCAAGCAGCATGCAGCAGGCAGGGTTTCTGTGACGGCTCCGGCGCTGCGGCCCTCCGGCGGCCCCACGCGTGCTAATCGTCGCAGACGGCTTTCGCTCACCACCGCAGCTTCGGCTTGTTGGCCGGCTTCGCCGGCCAGCCTCAGCCGCGGCGGCTCGCTCGCAGCCGCCTGCTCCTCAGCCCGCGGGCCGCCTCGCCCCTACGCGCCTACGCGATTTTAAATAACACTCTAGGGGTAGGACAAACAAGACTACGTGAAGTCGGTTTTGCAGCAATTCGGTTCTGTGACTAACTTTTGTTGCACAGCATATTAATTTTTTAACCAACAATATTATTTGATTGTTACAGGTACTATAGCTAATTGGTTTGCTCAGAATATTATGCTAATAGCCATTAGGCCTACTAACGTTATGCTAAAAGTCTTTAGGCCTACTAACGTTATGCTAATAGTCATTAGGCCTACTAATGTTATGCGAATCAAATTTATGCCAAAACAAATTAGTCTTTAAAATGATTATGCCAACATAAAATGTATGCCTAAAAAAATTATGCCAAAGTATTATTATGCCAAAACAAATTGTGCCAAAATCGTTATGCCGAAGTATATTAGGACAAAAAACATTATGCGAATAGAAGGGATCCCAACAAAAACAGGTAAGGTGCATTCGGCTAACTCCGAAAATCGGGATATTCCAATAATATCAAATATCTAGAAATCTCAGCATAATTTTTTGCTCTAACAACATTCGAATACAACCCCGCGTATGGGGGGTGATGCATGTACATTATTCAACTAGTAGTTTTTTAATTCGATAGATTTTCGTTTAAGTGTACTGTTGAGTAAGATTAGGACACTCTAGCTCAAGCTTTTTTTTGTTTTTATTGGAATTATTCTACTCGGGTAATTCTGAATTATAAACCATTTGGTTTTGCCCGAATATTTATTTTACAAAGAAATAAGTCGGCAGTTCTCAATTTTTGCTCCTAATTGAAATTGTAAAAAAAAAACTTTTCAGTGTGCACTAACGTGTTTTAAACTGTCAACTGTCATTTTATTTAAATGTTTTTTTTTAATCAACAAAAACAAGGAGTACGTTTTACCTAACTATTGCGTAGTAAATCGATTGGCGATGCAATTAAAACAATGGAAAAATGTTGGTTTGTATTTTTAAGAAAAAAAGTGGTATATTACTAAAATAAACTTCTTTGAATCTACAGGCGTTATTTTTGTATTTGAGTGTTATTGATAAAACACGACATTTACAAAAAATACACAGTAATGAAATGATTTCGCGTCTCATTCAATAATTTACCACATTCACTACAAATATACCTATTATAGCTACTTGTTATAGTAATAGAGGAACAGACAGAAAGTAGAGATTCCGTTACAACATTTTTTTTCTGGAACAGGTAGTTGTCCCGGGTTTTAGGTCATCCCTTCAATTCAATAAGTAGCGTGCATTCGGGTGGTTACGAAAGGATTTGTGATCCGTTCGGAGGCATGTTTATATTTTAACCAACATATCATAATTGAACTAATACTGCTAATTTATGTCGCTTTCTTTACTTGAATATACTACTTAAAGTTCTAAATCAAAGACTTTCATGAATTTCCTTGATAATTGTTGATAAAAATGTTTAAAATCTTAATAATTTTACTTTGTTCACGTCAAATTTTGAAGCATTGTTGATAATTCTGAATGACAGTTGAAAGTGGGTTTATTTCGTTTGAGCATAAAAAAAAACATATTTCTTTTTACTTTTGTTTCTTCAAACATTGTTCAGTTTTACCCTAAAAATAAATATTTCTTGAATTTGACCTCTCAGTAGCTTACATAATTATGCGATATTTGTTTTTCGGAATTACCCTACAAGTTGTCTAAGGTAGCCATACTTTTAAAAAGTAAATGCAGTATTTGTACATTTATAAAGATGTATACAATGAAAGATAATACTTTATATAATATTTCGCTTTGAATAAATATTTGCTTTCGCTAAGTTTTTTTTTTTTTTTTTGTAAATATCATGTTTTATCAATAACACTCAGATACAAAAATGACGCCTGTAGATTCCAATAAGAAATTAGTTTTATTATATAGCAATTTTAGTTAAATAGCACTGGTTTTATTGAAAAGCCAAACCAAATTTAAAACATACAGTGATATCCATAGCATAAATACAACAACCACAATTATGTCGATGCTAAAACCAGGTTCAAAAAATAAGTGGTTCGTTTCGATGCCAATGTATACATTCTTATAATAAACTTCCTAGCCTCATTCAAGAACTTAGCAGAAATAAATTCAAATTATTTGTAAAACGTAAGCTGTGCCAGAAAGCTTTTTATACAGTTAAAGATTATCTTGAGGACAAGTAGGCTTGGGATTGAGCTGCTTTAGTTTTGTACACCGCCCAATGTTTTTATTTCTCTCTTTTGTCTGTTTTTTGTTGATATTTATACAATTTGACATTGGTTTTTATATTTTCATTTACTTTTGACTTGAATGTTTACTTTTAAAGTATTCTTTTTATTACAATTTCTTATTTTGACATGAATACTTACTTTGTAAAGTATTATATTTTTTTATTTCCCTATTGTGAATATGAGGACTATATGGGTTATGTGCTTTTTCTTTTTCAAGTATTTTTAACGATGTCTGGCTGTTTGAATATTTTTGTAGCCTACCCAAATGTCCTTTCATTGGCATTGTTCGTCGGGTTGTTGAGCTCCTTATTGGTTTGGTGGTCCAAGGTTTGCACTGACTGGATAGGTCCACTCAAAACTGTGTGGTTCCTTCTTAAAAAGACCATTTCAGACACAGTTCTGCATGGTCCTCGTATAACGTATTGTGAACATGAGGACCATGTAGATCGCTGTCAGGGGTTTATTTCATGTTAGTCTGGCGGTTTGAGTTCTTTATGTGGCCTACCCAAATGTCCTTACTTTAGTATTATACGTCAAATCGTTGAGCTCCTTAAAGTTCTAAGTTTGAGCTACACGATATCTGACAAATGCTTGCACTGTTTGGACAGGTCCACTCAAATCTGTGTGTTATTTTCCTCAAAAGACCACTTCAGATATAAACTACATGGTTTTCATATGATTTGACCAGTACAATTGCATGGACTTCAAAAGAGACCTTGACCTCTGAATTTGTTTCGGTGTTTCTTCTCAGGGTAGTCAGCTAGGAAACACCAGCCTTATTTAGTTTTTATAACGGCCAAAACAGATTGACGTGTAAAAGTGTTTTTACAACCTACTTACAAAATAAAAATCATTCATCAGTTATCCTTTAACATTTTTCCATTGTTTTAATTGCATCGCCAATCGATTTACTACGCAATAGTTAGGTAAAACGTACTCCTTGTTTTTGTTGATTAAAAAAAACAGTTAAATAAAATGACAGTTGACAGTTTAAAACACGTTAGTGCACACTGAAAAGTTTTTTTTTTACAATTTCAATTAGGAGCAAAAATTGAGAACTGCCGACTTATTTCTTTGTAAAATAAATATTCGGGCAAAACCAAATGGTTTATAATTCAGAATTAGCCGAGTAGAATAATTCCAATAAAAACAAAAAAAAGCTTGAGCTAGAGTGTCCTAATCTTACTCAACAGTACACTTAAACGAAAATCTATCGAATTAAAAAACTACTAGTTGAATAATGTACATGCATCACCCCCCATACGCGGGGTTGTATTCGAATGTTGTTAGAGCAAAAAATTATGCTGAGATTTCTAGATATTTGATATTATTGGAATATCCCGATTTTCGGAGTTAGCCGAATGCACCTTACCTGTTTTTGTTTCATATTTTTAATGTACATTTAGTGATACCTATTCCGAAACCCGAAACAATTACCCGAAAAATCAAAGTCACTTTTTGTCTCTGATACTATAACAAATGCTGTCAACCTATTCGGACCCGTGAAACAAATGGTGCTTTTAAATTTTCATCGCACACGATACCTACCCTATTCACAATAAGATTAGACATTGAAATAAATCTTTTTTACAGTCCGTTCAACCGATTTTGACTTCTATTACGTTGGTGGCATGACAAATGGCAGCTGCAGTAAATAGTTGGTAGGTATTATAATCACGATTTTGCTTTTAATGCCATCTTTATGCTTACGGAATAGAAATACAAATCGTTTGAACGGACTTTTAAAAAGTTTTGTTTAAATGTCTAATCTTATTTGTAAATGAAAAAAAGCACAGCTCCTTTGGGTGCATTAGTGACTAATTTACAATTACACTTGCTAGTATGGTGGCCATCACTCTGTTGTTAGTATCTACTGCTCTGAAGCGTTACGTACCGAACATGTACCTAGGTACTTTGGCAACTAAAAGCGGTCAGTAGGTATGCGGCTATAGAGACATCCCCGATCGGAGCGGGCGGGGGAGTGTTGCTACTCAGCAGCGATCGCACGCGCCGTACCTACTTACGCGGCTCGTTATCGAAAATAGTTATTCGCAATCTAAACAAAAGCCATATTATGCATTTGTTGAAACTTTTGTGTGGTAGCAGAGTTTATTATTACGAATATACAGTGCAAACTTTATAAACTTAAATTCAATATGTCGCTAATCATAAAGAAAAAATACAATTACTCGTGCAGCCATATACTTAGTTGTTAGAACTTTTGTTGTAAGGTATAACTAATCTCTTTAAGTATATAAGAAATGAATTGAAAAACTTAAAAAAATTTTTGAATGAGTTACGGGACATTTTTAGATTTCTATTGTTCCATAGTACCTATCTGTTAGCATTTTCACTCATATATCCTTTAGATAGTACTTACAAAGAACCCGTATACTGTTTTAATTTAAATTTTCTAATATTTGTATAACACGAAATAATAAGAAATACCTACTTAATACCTATTGCATCACTCTAAACTGTTAGCATTTTTGTAAATAGCCATGAATTTACGAAACTTATCCACTCAGCGAAAATTAAAAACTTTTGAATTATCGAAGGGCATAGACTTCTGGCTACTGGACTATTATCCCGTGGTTCGTGTTGGATATGAAGGCGTGGGCGCGCGTGGGTCGCGAGCGATTGTTGCCGTATCTCGCGGATGGCGCTTTATCTCCCATGCTAATGAATGAAAACCATATCTAAGATATACAGCTCCAATTTATCGTTCGCGCTTAGTTTATGTGAAGCATTTGTTACTAAAATATTCATTGAACTTTCACGTATCTGTGTGGGCTTCGATGAGCGGCTTGTGCAACGTGTAACGTGACTGCTGGTGTAACGCATAACAAACGACCAATCACCGAGGCAGCAGTGAGAACATTGATATAACTGAATGCTTTCTTGTCGATCATTATAATGTGAGCTGAGCGCAGGGCGGCTTATTGTCAATATAAACATCTAGCAAGACAACACAGATCCACTCGTAGCCTGTACCCACTGTCCAGTTGTCCATCAAACAGTTATCTTAATGACATACAAATGCAGACTCGTGCAGTGACTTGCGAGTGTCACAGTTAATGTTATAAAATTGCTCGCGGTACGATTTGCATGTAAATTGAGGAACGTTGACACGTGTAGCGCGGCGGACTGGCGGCCGCTCCCCCGTGGGTAGCTCTGCAGTTCACTTGGAACATCGAGAACTGAACGTGGATAGAGAACTGTGTAGCTAGGTTCTATTGCCACTTTTTAATTATAAAATGGAACTGACTTGTGTAACGCTCCCTGCATGATAACTTGATAACTTATCATTGTTTTTCTTGTTGGTACGTTATTTTGTATGATGACCCTTTAACTGCAAATAGCTTCATGTTTTTGATTCAACTACCTTGACAATTCAAAAGTTTCTGTAAATGGTTTATTTGAAATAAAAGTTTTGAATCTTGAAAAAAAAAACTCATAAGTAGACCTTTTCAAGAATAGGGATGTTTCCTGATAAAAAAAATAGGTATGATTCTAATTAGTCCGTCAGTTAGATTATAGAAAAATATTGGACACGTATTTTTTCCTTTATCAAATATATAAAAACTGACGAAGATAAATAGCATCAAAGATCAGGAGTGGGAGCGTGTGACGTCACTGCCCGGTAAAAATTGTAACGGGTAGTGACGTCACATGAGTTTTCAACGCACTGTATCGTCTTCATTCTTGTTTATGTGAAAAAAGAAAAAAATACGACTCTAATATTTTTTGGAAATCTATCTGACGGACTAAGCAGATTTTTTTAGTTAACTACCGTATTATGAACAACATTGTTTATTTACGTACTCTTGATTCTCTGTCAGTGGTTTGATACCTACACTAGAGCAGGAGACAGGCCGGCGCTCGAGATTGCGATGTCATCGCGAGGCAAGGCGAGCAAGACGCGACCACTGCTGCCATTCTGGCAATGCGGACACGTACCCGCGCTATACGACTGATTAGTTTAGATAAATATACCGCAGGCTTTTATTACAGCAACATTCGTCTATTCCTTACAGCAGCCTACTCGCAACCTTCAGTTTTTCATTAACGATTTCAGCTAAAATCAACCAAACCTTTAGTCCGTAAACATCACTCGATGCTTCGATAGAAACAAAACTTCATCAATGATCTGTACTCTCTTGAAGAATACTTCTTCCAAGTACTTCATTGATCTCCAGAATAAAAATCAAAGCACGTATTTAGAAGCCATCTTTATTTATTGTATACTGTTTCCTCGTATAAATGTAGAAGGAATAAAAGCAGTAGTGAACAGCGATTACTGTTGCTGATTACCAAATTCATGAGGCGAGCGCCGCCACCGCGCGAGGAAATGTGCAATCGACGATATTGCGGGCGTACTTCCGATACCGCCTCGTCTCTCCGCGCGCTGCTCACATAACTAACTGTACACTCAATGTATATTAAAAAGCTGTATCTTCTCTATTTATAAGCTTTTAAACTGCTGAGTTTCTATTTCAGTTCGATCTTTAAATAAGTTTTCACTTTTTGTTCTTGTTGGTCACTCAACGACCACTGCAGTTGTTTGCCACGGAGGTAGAAGATGTCCGGCAAAGTAGCATTTCCATAGAAATCGGTTCATTTGTTGGTGACATACGCGCCGCAGACAGTAAGTGGTGCTCATAAATACGTACACTTAACTGTCTCCTGCGACAGCTGCCCTGTTCACGCTGGGCGCAGTGGGCACTGCCCGCACTACACTAGCTTTTTGTTTTTATCGTGAAACGTGTTGTTTGCCGATAAATATCATCGTCCTGTCTTTATTCAGAGCTTAAGTATTTTCGTAACAAATAATTTGGGTCGACAATCTCCACAAGAAGACTAATGGATCGCATTCACAGTGATTATATATGACCGCGTTCCGCTAACGAATTCATCGCTCACAATACACTTTTACTTATTTTACATTTGCAATGTTTTATTTGTTCGGCTCAACGAGGTGCACTGAGCGCTGACACACCGGCTCGTGCCTGCCGCACTGTCACCGTGCGCGCCGAGCTTATTTATTTATTTATTTATTTATTTACGAACTATGGAAGACTTACAGCTAAACAAAGCAGAGTAAAAAAACAGTAAGTAAGACTGACAGCCAATTACAAGTCTTCACTTATAGAATACAGTTTGGCGTGAACAACACAGTACTGCCCACACAAAAGAAGAAGTAAATTAACAGGATAACATCAAAAACTTAAACTAGAAACAACATAATCTAATATGCACTAGAAATTACAACTACCGAATACCGATGTATCACTTGAGTTAATTTACCTAAAATTATACATTTATTTTTACTATTCATTACAGTCTTAATTAAAAAAGCTAAGGCTCAGGCACCTTCTAGCCGTTGACACGCTTGTAAAGAAGGGATCGAAATCGTGCTGTTTACATAGTTTATTAAAGTTTTTGCTTGCACGCACAATAAACGAATTCTGCCTGTAATTGGTAGAGGTCAATGGGACACGCAGCGGGGGGTACCACCGCTTCGACCTTCCGGAAACGTTAAAAAGAAATTTGGAAAGTGTATCGGAGCTATTAATGTTATTATTAAAAATCTTTAACAATAAAACACAGTCAGAAATTTCTCGGCGCATCGTTAGAGGTAAAATATGATACCTCCTACAGAGGTTGAGGTAATCTTCAGATCGGTAGGGCACTTTCTGATGATAACACAAATACTTGATGAATCTTTTTTGGATGCTCTCAATACGATCAATGTATTTGTGATAACATGGGTTCCAAACCTCAGACGCGTACTCCAAATGGCTTCTAACAAAAGTACAGTAAAGGATTTTTAGAGTTTTGGCTTGAGTGAAGCACTTGGATAGCCGCATTATGAAGCCTAGTGATTTGGACGCTTTAGCGACTATGGCATCAACATGTATTTCAAACGTAAGTTTATGATCGTGATATACCCCCAGATCTCGGATGGAATTCGATCTAGGCAGCACTTGACCACCCAGGGTATACGATGTAGCTATGGCTGAGCGCTTTCGAGAATATGTTACTACCGAGCATTTAGTAGGGTTGAGATCCAGCTTACTTTCTCGACAATAATCCTCCAGACGAAGTAAATCCTCCTGAAGTGCAATCATGTCCACCTGTGATGATATTGTGGCATAAATTTTCATATCATCAGCGAAACACAACAGTTTAGATGTAGTCAGGCAAGAGTCGATGTCATTGACGTAAATGATGAAGAGCAATGGGCCGAGCAATGAACCCTGCGGGACTCCACTGGGAACAGGCACCCAACCAGAGACATAATTACTTAATACTACTGCCTGGGACCTGTTCTCCAGATAAGAAGTGAACCATCTGAGCAAGTCACCTCGTATTCCCATGCAATATAGCTTCGATAGCAGGATGTTATGGTCAATCCGATCAAAGGCCTTACTATAATCAGTGTAAATGACATCGACCTGCTTACCATTATCCATGGCTTCTGTTACGAAATCATTGAGGAGGATTAAGTTGGTAACGGTAGATCTTCCCTTCAAAAAACCATGTTGAAATGAGCTAAATGAGTTTTTGAGAGCACTATATACCTGGTTATAGATAATCCTTTCGAAAATCTTCGCTACAATACAGAGTTTAGATATCGGCCTGTAATTAACAATTTCAGATTTGACTCCTTTTTTATGTATAGGCGTTATAAACGCCGATTTCCAAAGATCAGGAACAACACAAGTATCTAAGGATTTTCTGAACAGAATCGATATAGGCTCCGCAATAGAAGTAGCACATCGTACAAGAAATTTGGATGAAATATTGTCCGGGCCAGCCGCTTTAGACGTATCTAACTTGCAAAGCAAGTTAAAAACCTCTTCAACATTCACTGCGATACTGGAAATATCGGATAGGCTGGAAGATTCAGTAAAAAGAGGGCGAGAAGAATCTGAATGGCCACGGTTAGCGTCGAGAAATGTAGAATGAAAGTACGAGGAAAACGCCTCGCATATTGATTCACCGGTACGCAGCGATTCGCTATTATAATTTAAGGTGCTCGGAATTGCATTGGAGTTGTGTCTCTTTTTAACAAAGGTCCAAAAATATTTCGGGTTTTCTTTAATAGATTTTTCTGTTAAAACGAGATGCTTCACATAACATTCCGATTCTAAAACCTTTACCCTTTCACGAAGCAGTTTAAATGATGACTCATCAGCCAAATTGCCGTACTTCTTAAACTTTTTAAGATATTTGTATTTTTCTTTAATTGTTCTTATGAGTGCCGAACTGAACCAAATCGGGTATGTTTTATTGCGATGTAATTTTTGAGGAATATATTTAATATGTAAATTAAAAATAACTTGATTGAAGAAAGTCACTGAATCATTCATTGATCGTGCCGCAAACTCGAGTTCCCAGTCGGTCATACAAATATCTTTGTTTATAGACTCATAGTCACCCTTATCAAACAGAAATTGCATTCGCGGCGCACACTCTAACAGCGGAGCCACAACGAAATCTATATTAATTAATAGTGCTGGGTGGTACGAGTCTATGGGAACCAGCGGGCTTGAGCATTCAGCCACCTTAACCAATTGGTTTGAAAGTACCAAATCTAAAATTTTGCCGTACCTATTGAGGACACCATTGTATTGACCCAATCCCAGGGTACATAATTCGTCACTAAGTAAAATTTCGTCGTGACTAATAGGGTTCATTGGGACGAGCGATAGATCCTCTGACAGGACCCAGTTAATACCGCTCATGTTAACGCTTATGCACTGCATTAAGGGAGGCTTACTGAGCATTCGGTGAGGATCTCATTAATCCGTGTTAATTCAAAGAACACACCAGGCATGTGCAGGACGTCAGTTGGATCGGACACACGCTTCGGTGACGAGCTTTCTCTTTACGACTTCAAATAAAGTAGTCGCGACACGAGATAAATAATCGCTACAAGTTTGCGCGCCCATAACTCATATCGATAAATTGTACAAGTCTTAAGAGGACTAATCGAGTGTAGATTGCTGCTGGATTAAACGGACCGGCTGCGCGACCGGCCGTGGGTCGGCGGTTAGGTCGCGCGCGGTGGAATCCCCTCACGAAGCTGTAACGTTATTATTACTAATTCCGTGAAGCGTGGCTATTCTGTCGACTGTCTGCTCGCCGATGCTCGTTTTTATTTGCGAGTGGAACATAAAGCAGAGATCACTTTGGTCTTGTTAGCCAGCATAAATCAGCATTGGAGCGGTTGTAAAGTCGCGAGTTACGCTCCGCAGCCGACGACGACACAAAACAAAGTCCGCGTCGCGGCGCGGCGACGCTCGCTCTACACAAATGTAAATTGCTATTAGATTCGTCACTTTGTATAATTACATTTGGAGCTAAACAATACGTTACGTTGAAATAAAGCGGAATAGCGTTCATTTGTTCCTGCCAACTCTTGAAAAAAAAAAACGATGCGTGTGTTGTTGACAACCTTGTACTTTTATTATTACTGGTATTAAATTAGAAAGCTACATATTGCTGATCTGACACTTTTATCTGACTAGTACGTGCTGGAGACTACTGGAATGGTTCGTGTCAGTGTGTAGTGTGTAGTCGCCGTACAGCGGTGTGCTCCCTCGCCGCTGGTTTCCTCGCTCTCGATGACGCTGCCGTCTGTAATACCTACTTATTAGTTTAGTCCCTCTGTTATTTCTGGAGCATGGATATTTATCACTCTGCGAGAGACTAACTAAACTATTTCTATCATATTTTAGATTATCACGTTCAACACGTCCAGTATGATCATATTTACTAAGAACGTGTGTTGCGGAATTTGTTCGAAAGTGTCACCGCGGCTCTGGGACGCAAAGGGAACACGGGTGAGTTTTAGTCAGTAAGAGTCTGACCTTTCGCTTACTACCTACATATAGAAGCCATACGTTTTTTGAAGGATGGAGAAATCATTAAATGACTTCTCTCTCTCTGGGCCAAGCGGGAGTGAGTGTCAGACTCTTACTGACTAAAACCCACCCGTGTTCCTCCTAGTGCCCTTTGCGTTGCAGAGCCGCGGTGCTTCTTTCGAACAAATTCCGCATAGAACCCGTTAATCTGAAAATATCAACTCCCAAACTGTACATAACTGCTGATTAGTATAGACAGCGAAAATCGGATCGCACATGCGTGGGCCTCACGAGGCGACACTTTAATGAAGTGAAAACTGCCAAGTAATTAGTGGACAGTTAAAAACTGTGAAACGGCATCATAAGTACTTCCTTCCTGCAGTCGTCCGACGAGCGGCTGCGCTGGCGCGGCGCGAGGCGGCCGCGCACCCACCCTCAGTGTCACACAGCTCGCTGTACATATGCAACATACCTACGTACCTACGTGTGTTGCATATGTACAGTGACCCGTAACTATAGAGTGTTGTACTGTATTTTATAGAAAAATTGTATAGTACGCAAAATACTATTTTTTTTACGCTTAATCAAGTAATCTTAATAAAAATAGAAAATAAAAAATTAATATCCATTTGCCGTGGCCATCTAAAGCAATTTACAAATATATTAATGGAACACGGAAAGTTTCGGGCACGCTACATTCGCTCAAGCATCCTAAATTCTCTTTTTTTTCTCAAGCCATTTAGCATGAGCCCACAGCCTTTCTCCTAAGCCCAGGCGGGGAGCTAGATTAACCTAGTATTTGTCGTTTCCTTAACCTGTTCTCACTATCTGGGCTAGGCTGCAAAACCAAATTCCCTGACAGGATAAGTCCGTCATGCGTTTAATTTCGACGAGTTCTAAAATGTGTGTTGTAAATATAAAACATGGAACTTAGTACTGATTACGGTTCCTGATGCCTCCCAAAAACACGCGGCCCCTCGGTGACTCTTTCGAACAGATTCCGAACCTCGGGCTGATTTGCTATAATTCTGATGGAGAAAACTTTTGTCAAGTATTCTTTAGAATACTACTAGTATTCTTTAGAATACTTGACAAAAGTTTGGCATAGCATCGTCACGTTCAGCTATTGAGAAACGAAGGTCAAAGTAACGCGACACTGACGAGTCGTCGCGGAATGCGCAATCCTGCGTTTATTTACGTGCACATAATAGCTGATGCTCTCGCTGCTCTACTTATATTCAAACGATTTGAGAAAACAGACATGCATGTTGTTTGGTTATACAGTACCTACTGCTAACATTTTAATAATTAGTTTACCTCAATCAATAACTAAAGGGATCAATTTTTTTTATTATAGCCGTCACCAAACTTGTTTAATTCCAGCTCAAGTTCACAGGCTGAGTGATAGATATACTCGAACGTGCAGAGTTGTGCGCGCACTGCGTCGATATGCAAATAGTGCTAAAACTTGGGCACTGATATTAGTTTAGTGCGCCGGATGCGAGCCGGCCGGCTGCCTCCGGCGCGGCCGCGACCGGCGCAGTGCGCGCCCGCACCAGTCGAGCGGTCGTGAGCATCGTCATCTAAGATCCTCTTGTATTTTCTATGAAAACCAGGACCTTCCCTAAGCTAATGGAAACCTACATGGGCACCCATATAAATGTTTATATGCGTAATTACTACCACTTTGAATCTCATAATCGATAAACCGAGGAACTTAGTAGGCTACCAAAGTGAACTGTAATTTGATATTGTTGTATCTACAGCTACCCGGAAGTATTGTAAAGGTTCCGACTTGTTTCAAACTAAGTTGGCTTTTAGAATTAATTCTCTTGGACCGGTCGGCGCCGGTCCGACAATGAGACGCGGTAATTAATAGTGTTGTGCTCTAACGTGGCCCTCTGCCACCCTACTAGCACCCAAACGCCCCTACGCACTCATCAACTGGCTGAATTTTCGTAAGGGCATGGAAATATATTTCTAAACTGTTGAATCAAAGATGAACCAAAACAAAAGCATGTCGTGATGGTGACAGCGCGTCTCGAACTCTTCAAGTAGACGCGGCTGTCTGCGGGTGTCAGCGGGCCGCCTCGTCACAACACTCTTTTTAAACTTCGATGAACTTTGATAACTTTGACATCTCAACAAGCGGAAGTCCAGGCAAACGAGTAATCACCGCCTCAATTGTATTTTAAAACTCACGGAAATTAAAAATGCAGACGTTACGCCGTGCCTAGGAAAGCGAAAACACCAAATGATGAGTAACGAAAAATAATTCGAAGAAACTTCCCGGAAGGAAATAACGGAGGGGTGAGGGAAGCCGGGTGACAGCGTAAGCGTAAATAAGTGAAGCGGCAAATTGTCCATTTAAATTGTATGAAAAGCTGTGGATTCGGCCGGTTTTTGCGTAATGGCGGAAGACTCGCAGCGCGCACACATTTAAGTATATATCCCGTCCGCGATGCGATCGCAGCCACTCAGTGTGGATGCGGCATCTCTGAATGTTACTGGAACCATCATCCTGAAGCAGTCCTTATTATTCTTCAAAAACACGGTTAGTCGCAATCTGTTTTTAACCGACTTCTAAAAAAGGAGGAGGTTCTCAATTCGGATGTTTGTATTTTTTTTTTTTTTTTTTATGTTTGTTCGCGCATAACTCCGTCGCTTTTCAACCGATTTGAAAAATTCTTTTTTTGTTCGAAAGGGTATACTTCCCAAATGGTCCCATGAAAATTTTATCGAAATCGACCAAGCGGTTTTCGAAAAATCTAAAAAAATATCTAATTTACTTACATTGACGACCTCTTAGTTTACTCTGCAAAGGAGCAGTACGTTTTTTTTACACCAATGTGATTGGTTCGTTTAGGTGGGGGAGGGGAGGGGGTTTAGGTACCACTAAAAAGTGAAAAATAAAAAACTTTTTACAAAAAAAATACAACCGACTTTTCCACAAAAAATCAAAAAAGTACAAAATAACTTTGATTTCGGAAGTCGGTGTTCAAAAAATGAAAAAGGAACCACAAACACCGAGTTCCGAAATCAAAGTTATTTTGTACTTTTTTGATTTTTTGTGGAAAAGTCGGTTGTATTTTTTTTGTAAAAAGTTTTTTTATCTGTTTCCATTAAGTATCCTGTCGGATGAACTATTTCAGGGTTGAATTTTCCGCAGTAATTCTCAGTCGCTCACAAAGACCGCCGCCGCCGTCAAGATGGTAAACTCTGCATTTAAATCGAATCATTCCACCACTGCCCCCTCCTCCCCGCCCGTGCGGACCGCTCCTTTATGCGGCGGTATAAAGATCGTCTCTGCTAAAAGTTCTGTAGTTAGTCCGCTTAAGCAGTAACCAGCCTCAGTGAGCAGAACTGCGAAAAAAAAGTTCTGTAATCGGCGTTCATTCTATTTCCTGACGCGTACTGAACAGTAGCTACAATTTGAAAATTTTGGGACAGCTCATCAAAACATCCCTTGTTATTATATCATTTACATTTCGCCGGCTAACTCTCCGGGCATTGGCGAAACAAGTCATGTTTCAACAATTTAGCGCAAAGCCTCACGTTTTCACGACGTAAGCTGTCGTTATCTGTCCGCCGCCGAGCGCGCCATTTTTTCAGCTGAGCGTCGCGCGCCGACCGGCGAGAGGAGCGGAGCGGGGCCCTCCTCACATTAGCATACATTTACATTATAATCCTTGTTGTTTGGCGGTATTCGCGCAGCAGTTGACTCGGATATTATTTAGATTACAACACGGGGAGGCGTGCAGCAGGACGCCGCGGGCTCCGGGCCTGGGTCAAATAGTTTTATTGACTTACGAGACCGGAGCTCGTTCATTTGTTTATGATTAATGTACTCGCTGGTTGTTTCTCGCAGCGAACTTAGCGCTTAGCGGAGTGAATTAACGAATGATTAACGAGCTACTCACTATGTATCGCGGGGCGCGGGCGGTGCAACGCGGTTTGTGAACAAATAAATACTTATTTAATCATTTGTATCAACGAGCGGCTCGAATGCAAATGTAATTAAATCTGGTGCAGCACGAGTACAATGTAATGATTGTTTACAGATGTTCGCGGAAATCTTTTTGATACAAACAAATGATACATGTATCGAACGCGGCGATGGTGTTCGTGTGCCTGTATGCCGCTCCATCAAATAATAGCATTATTTGGTTACTCTGTATTATGATACTATGACAATATGCGGTGCAAGTATTCATTTAAACAGATTACTGACAAAATTAAAACGAGACTATAGTACTTATATTTGAATTACTAACACGCACACTGGGTAAACATTAAACCACGCGTAACGACTAACCTAACGAACCAAAAGCCCATGATTTTTACAAATCTGATCATCAATCAATCAAATCAATCAGAGGATCTGATGAAGAACAGAGCTGAAAGGAAACGGAACTCTTCAAAGTCAAATTCAATTCATTTATTTCCACTAGGCAATTAAAAGGCACACTAATCGATTGATTATATGTGAGGGCGATGCGCCCAAATAAAACCAAGTACTGCAGGTACTACTAACAGGTGCAACAAAGTAATGACAGCAGAGGTAAAATTAATATATTTGCTAGTAAGGGACATAGTGCTCACATATTTACAAATTTTTCAACCATTGATTTACATAATACTCTACTCTTCGTTCTACCAATAACCGTCTTTTACGATGTCCCTCACACCGTTCTGGGTTTATTCACTCCTCTTTCTTTGTCCAGGCAATCTTCCTTTGGAATGCGCTCCCTCTGATCATCAGGACGGCAATCAGTCGGCGGTCCTTTAAGGTGAAGGCACGTGAGCACATTCTCAAGAAGTTGGTAGAATCATCACAGCGTTAATCCATTGGATTCGTTTTTCTCAATGCCGTTGTTAATTTTATTTGTATGTATGTAATGTATATAATAATATGATTGTATTTTTCCCTCTCTGTTTGTCTTTATTTTATGTTGCACCTGCCATGTTGTCTCTGCACTACCCTAAGGTCGATTGGTAGAAAATGCCTATGGCATTAAGTCCGCCTTTGTACAGTTTTTTTTTTTACGAGTACATAAAGTTTTAATAAATAATTATCAACAATGGATCAGTGTGTGTTAAATAAACTATAAAAGATCAGTAACTACACCTTCAATAAATATGTATATACATATTAGCAAATCTTTCGGGATTGCTGAATCATCAGCATGAGTTTGTTTATTGTTTACACAAATGTGATTCGTACGATTAGCTTGGGGGAAGGGTGTACCACTAAAAAGTGAAAAATTAAAAAACTTATTACTAAAAAAAAACAACCGACTTCTAAACAATAAATTATGAAATAACTTTAATTTCGGAAGTCGGTGTTCAAAAAACGAAGCAAAAAATTTTTTGTCAAAATCACTAGCAATGTTACGGCTAACATTTTATAGTGCAGTGCAGTGAGGAGCGCGCGCGGGACGCGGGGTGGGCTGACGAGTTTAATCCATCAGCCGCGAGCGCCGCTGTGACGTGACGTCAGTGTCATCACTGCCACTGATGGCACCGACGTCACGTCACTAACTCCGAGTCCCGTCCGCCGCGCTCAGTGGCCGCGGACGCCGCACCACGGGATTCTAATCATCGGTTAGGGAGTGAGTCATGTGGGTTTAGGAGGTTTTGGCAAAACTTTGTGAGTTCGTAATTTGGGTGTAGAAAGGTACTACCAATGAGATTCTCACCGTCCAATGATCACACAGCCAAACGTATGTATTTACCGCTAAACACTTTCTTTGTTGCTACGCAAAAAATTTAATACCACTTGCTACGATTCTACGACTGCTACGCTCTACGAAAAAAACATTTTCACACAGAGCCATCATCTTATTTAGTTCAATTTGTCGAACATAGCGTACGTCTCAGTGGTCATAGGATTTATCTAGAGCAAACCCGCGGGTTTCTCCGTTCTCCCGCGTATTTGCGATTAAATACAAACATCTTCCCAACGCAACATTCGTATTCGCATGTCTAAAAGTATAGAAATTGAGACTTTTTGACCGATGACGACTGAGAAGCGAATAGAAATATTGCTTGAACATTAAAACCGGTGTACGTACAAGAAATAAAGTACATTCTAAGTTAAATTCACTAGGAACTGGGATCACTTCCTAGATCTGTCTGGACGCGCTCAGGTGCGGGTGGCAGGTGGCGGGGTGCGGGGCTGACCTTGCCCCACTACGCTCCGCTCCCGATGCATTTCCACTGTGGTTTTCATTTTCATGCTGTACGTCACTCAGTTTGTCGATACAGATTCATATTTTGTCATAGGACAGCTGATGTACAATAAACTATCTGTGTGCCGATTCTACTATTTTTAACCGACTTCTTAAAAAGGAGGAGGTTCTCAATTCGGATGTTTGTGTTTTTTTTTTTTTTTTTTTTTTATTGTTTGTTCGCGCATAACTCCGTCGCTTGCCAACCGATTTGAAAAATTCTTTTTTTGTTGGAAAGGGTATACTTCCCAAATGGTCCCATGAAAATTTTATCGAAATCGAACAAGCGGTTTTTGAAAAATCTAAAAAAATATCTACATTGTCTACATTGACGACCTTTTAGTTTACTCTGCATTGGAGCAGTGCGTTTTTTTACACTAATGTAATTGGTTCGTTTAGGTGGGGGGAGGGGAGGGGGTTTAGGTACCACTAAAAAGTGAAAAATAAAAAACTTTTTACAAAAAAATACAACCGACTTTTCCACAAAAAAGTACAAAATAACTTTAATTTCGGAAGTCGGTGTTCAAAAAATGAAAAAGGAACCACAAACACCGAGTTCCGAAATTAAAGTTATTTTGTACTTTTTTGATTTTTTGTGGAAAAGTCGGTTGTATTTTTTTGTAAAAAGTTTTTTTTAAAGCAAAGTTCGCATTCGCATCTCGGTCGCAATCTGGAAAAAATGTAGGAGGATTGAAGTTTTTTAACAGTTTACAATTTTATTGTTATGCGAATACGAATGTTGTCATGGGAATTTGTTTTGCGCAGAACGGTAATTCTTTTTCTTAGTTACTCTACTTATAACATCAACTATCTGCCAGGAAAAGTCCCGACAAAATCCGTCCAGTCGTTTCGGAGATTATGCGGATTGTAGAACAGACAGACAATTTTCTACTACCCTTTTCAGGGTCACCCTCCCTCTAATACGCCCCTTGGATCCTAATGCAACACTACTCATTACTGGGTTAATAATAATAATTCATTTATTTATCAAGTAACAAGGACTCATTAATACACAGAAATACACACAACTTAAATATATCAAAAACACTGAATACATTACATTATATTAGGTACAACACAACAACACACAAACAACGTACAAAACAATAACTACACAAAACATTTATATTGACAGCCGACGACTGTAGGTGACGTGCAAGTCACTGCAGCGTCTGATGTAGGGACAGTCGAGCCTGTCGGCTATCATCATCAGCACGCTGTTGGAGCTGCCGCGAACTCTGCGTACGAGGGACGCGCTTCGCTTACGCATCGTAGCATAAAAGCAGTCGACGCTAGCGACGGCGAACATGCCCGAGGCACTACAATGTCGCGGCAGCCCCATAAGCGCTCTGAATGCGTTATTATATTGGATGCGGAGCGCTTCGTATGCTTTTTGAGTGTGATTAACCCACAGGCTGCACGTGTACAGAGAGGTACAATAAGCCCTGAAAAGGTCTAAGGGTTAATAGCGCATTCCTTATTCCTGGCAGCCAGTATGTCTCGACGAAAGATTACATCTAAAACATTCACGACTTCTTAGCGCGTCACTCACCGTACCTAGTGATCGTACGCGCATCCGTGCTATACCTACAATATAATTATGTAGGACTCGGCGCGTACGGTCGGCACGCGAGGCGCGCGCGGCACGCGTCATCGGACCGCGGACGCTGATGTACACCTCGTACAATAGGACGCTAGTTAATCATATGTACCTACTGCTGAATTGCTGATGTATAGTAATCATTCGTGGCATTCCAATGGGTTACTACAGTCTGTATATCAGTCTAATTGTTGTCAAATGAACACATTACTTCGAATCGACATCGAGCAACGTCCCGACGCTGTCGAGAGACATTACCGTGACTGTTGCAGATGCAAGACGGGAACTGATTGATATTAATAGCATAACTATCAGCGAGTCTCCCACGCACATACAGACCGGCCCCGGCTTCGCCGTCGTTAAGATTCAACTATCAGTCCGGCTCCGTCCGATGAATAGTCGATGAGTGCGACACATTCAGGCCGGACGCCGGACACTGCGCCTGTCCGGCACCGCTGATGATGGATGGACGCCGGATGGCCTCGGGGATTAGAACGAACCGTTACGGTGCGAGGGATTAACCTTTCGGGTGTCGACCTCCGTACACGCACATGACGTCATTGTCAACGCTTTTACGAGGTAGGTAATAATTTTAGGTAGGCCTTCAGAAAAAGGAAGATTATACTGTTAAATCGATAATAACAAATTATAAATGATACCTTCCCGTAATCCTCATTAGTTTTCCTATCTAATAAAACAGCTACGTAGTGAAATAAAACTGACCTGACATTGCAGTGACGTGATATGTTTTCATTTTGATAATATTCATTCACATAACCTACACACTTTATCACAATACGTCGAATCCACAAATATATTCACTAAAACTACACTAGAATACGATGGCACATATGTTTACACATTCATAACATACTAAATATCACTACTAAATACACTATTTGCATCACACAACAACTTTTTCTGTCAACCGATAAAAACCCGCGAACGTCGTCGTGCGCCGGCGGCCATACTGCCTGGCCGGTAACGTTTGCAAAAAAACTCTAACGAAAATAATACAGTATTATTATTTTACTATTATTTTCAAGGAAATCTTGATAATATGATTATTGTTGATACATTTTGTGTTTGTCATGTCAATTTATTCTAAATAATGTATATTATTTTACCGACTTCTTTACGATAGTACACGGAAAAAAAGGATTTCTTCTGCGAAGAATATCAATATTCTCAGAAAAATTGTTTCAGTCCAAGTAAATATTTTCTTAACTTAAGTAAATGTACTCAGTCGAAGAAAACCCGTTTACTCAAATTAAGAATAATAAATACTTGGTTTTAATTCTTGACTTGAGCAAATATTTTTGATTCAAGACTATTACAATCTTAATTGAAGAAAATATCTACTTTTTACTGAAGACTTTAAAAACTTTTCAAAACAAGATAATGGTGTTTTCATTCAAGAATATATTATATTTACTTTAAAACAGTTACATTATTTTTGACCTAAGATATACATTTTCTTAATCTAAAAAACTTTTACTCAATATAAGAATATGATACTCTTATTCATTTAAATTATTGTTTCTTGATTCAAGAATAGAAAGGTGGGTAATCTAAACCAATGTTTTTTTATTGTTTATTCCCCTTCCCCTCGGACTGCCATTGCGCACGGACGTGTTAACCGACATAGTTTATTAAAAGAAACAAATAAATATTTATTAAAAAATCAAATAAAACGAAAAATAAATTCTCGTGAAGTACCAGGCGCGCAAAGTGTTGCAAGAGGTCGAGTCCTGCGGCGAGCGCGGTGAAAGAGCAAGGCAGTGTCCACGCTACCCATCCCTGTCTGCTGCAAGTGAGTCATTACCACACGTCACCGCTCACGCTTACTAATCTGATGCCCTCAAGCGCCTAGCAAAATTTTCACCGTGAAACGCGCATCAACTCATCGCCAAAGCGCTGTTTGCAGGCGTCATAACTTCAAGAGCATAGCCTATTTTATTTACCTACTTCGATATGATAAGGCGGACACCTCCCAAAACTAGTGATGAACCGTTGCTTCATCATAGTTCCGAGCCTGATTTGTCATCACCTATAACGGAGCAAATAGCGGACAGAATTACTATACGGCAAAAGCGCAAACATGATTTTGAACAATCTTCTGAGCTAAAATCTCTCCGTGAGGATATTATGTTATCAATTGCAACTCTGAGAAAAGAACAGGAGGATAAATTTAGTTTGATGGGGTGTAATTTTGACCAAATAAAAGCTCAAAATGTAGAGTTGAAAAAGACGGTCGAATTCTTAAGTGGTAAATATGATGATCTGATGATTAAATTGGCCCATTTTGAGAAAGATAAGATGAATACATCAGAGTATATTAAATCTTTAGAGGAAAAAGTCGAGAGCATGGAACGGAATGCCAAATCCTCAAATCTAGAAGTTCGCAACGTGCCAAAAAAAGCCAATGAGTCGAAGGATGACCTAATAAACATTGTCAAACATCTGGGGATTGCAGTTAACACTGAAATACAGGCAAGTGAGATTAGAGATGTGTATCGTCTCACGAATAACAAAAAACCTCAATTCGATGGGCCAATAACCGCTGAATTCACGTCCATCATAATAAAGGATAAGCTCCTGGCAAACATTAAAAAGTACAATCGCGAGCACAAGACCAACCGGCTCAACTTCTCTCATATTAACATGGCGGGCAACACGCCCATATTTATCTCTGAGAGTCTTACGACTACAGCCCGGAAACTGTTCTTCCACGCAAGAGAATTTGCTAAACTTAATGGCTACGCATATCACTGGACATCGCATGGCAAAGTTTTTATAAAAAAGAAGGACGGAGCGCCGGCAAAAAGAATATCTCATTTATCTGACTTAGAAGGTCTGAAACAACAAGAGAAATGACTAGAGACGCTGATTTATCCTCTACAACGTGATCAAGCTGAAATGTTCATGTCTGGTCTGAAAACTGTTTATATTTCAAACCCTTTTGTATTTAAAATAGTTTTAATATTCTGTTTATTCTTTTTTGTATTTTTGAACGTGCATGCCAACACACTAAAATCAAACTATGTTACAACGCTATATGAACAATACACACAATCACTACACACCACAACAATTAACAAAAATCACCGACAATTTAATCCATCAAATTATGTTATTTATATTTACATTTGTCTTTCTGCATTTTCCATGGCACAGAAATTTCTATATGACAATGTCATTGCAAGTCTAATTAATTTACTTGAGTTACTTGATATGGTCGCCACTCGTGTCACGACAATTATTATTAAAATTCGATCATAACGATAATATAAACATAACAGAGCAGGTAGACGCGTCGGACTCTATTGATTGTATATCTATTAGTGATACCAGGCTTTGCCCAGAACTATTTGATACTATTATTTCAAAACGAAGTGCAATATCAATATTAAGTGTTAATATTAGAAGTGTTAATTGTAATTTTGACCTTCTGGTGGCTTTTGTTTCCGCTCTACATATCCGTATTGATGTTATCGTTCTGTCTGAGTGTTGGACAAATTCAAATAATCCACCTCCAAATATGAATGACTACAGCAAACATTGGACTGAAACGAGCCTTAACCAAAATGATGGGGTGGTAGTGTATATACGCACTGATATTGTGGCAAGTGTTTATGAGCCTAAAATTAGTGAAGGAAATTGTCTAATTGTCACTATTAAGCCTGATTATGCAATCATTTGCTCCTACAGGTCACCGAGTTTTAAAAATCCTCATGCTTACCTGGACTCACTAGACAATATTCTCTGTGGTATTAAAACAAAAAATGTTATTTTTACCGGGGATATAAATATAGATATAATGACTCAAAACTCTTCTAGTGCAACCCAAGAATATCTAAATTTGATGGCCATGCATGGCCTTCGGCCAGGCATAGACAAACCAACACGCATCAAGACATGCATCGATCATTTTATGATTAAGTGCTCATACCACTGGAAAACAGGTGTCTTTGAACAACCTTTAACAGACCATTGTCCGATACTTCTTTGTATTAACAGTTCTACAATACATAAAAAGAGTATGATGCACGAAAAAGTAACAATAGACTATAATCAAATAAAAAAAACATTAACTGAGGAGTCTTGGGACAATTTATATGAAATCACCGACACTAATGCTGTAGCGGAATTAATTACATCAAGGCTAATAAACATAATTTTGTATAACACTATTATTGTAAAAAAATCAAATAGATATAGACCACTTAAACCGTGGATAACAAAAGGAATTGTAAAATGTATAAGAAAGAGAGACAGGTTGCATAAGACTGTAATGAAGACACCAGACAATACACTTCTACAAAGTAAGTACCAAAAATATAGGAATATGTGTAACTATATTATTAAAAGCTTGAAAAAACAATATTACCACGGAAGACTCACAACAAGCAGAGGCAATATAAAGAAAACCTGGGAGGTCATAAAGGAAGTTTGTGACATGAAAAAAACCGCAGAACCTAATGTTGAACTGTTAGATATTGCCACGTCACCAATACAGTCTCTGGATAAGGTTAATAACTTTTTCACTGGGATTGGAGAAACACTAGCTAATGAGTTGCTAAATAAGATGAATACATCTGAACAGGATCTATCGCGAGAAGCTGCTAAGGAAACGTCACCACCAAATTCCATGTCTCTCACGCCTACAGATCCTTACGAAGTGAGGGGCATTATTCTAGGGCTAAGATCACATGCCACACCAGGATGGGATAGAATTACGGCCGAAATTCTGAAGCAAAATATTGTTTCCATTATATCACCCATCACATATATGTGCAATCTTAGTTTGGAGACCGGCACATTCCCGTCTATATTTAAAAAGGCAGTTGTTTGTCCTATCTTTAAGTCGGGTAACAAAGTTGAGCCAAGTAACTATCGCCCTATATCTATTCTATCAACGTTATCTAAGATCCTAGAGAAAATTGTGAACAAGAGAGTTATCAAATATTTAGAAAATAACAAATTGCTGAGTAACTCTCAGTTCGGGTTCCGACAGAAGAAATCAACTGAAGATGCAGTATTGACATTAACGACAACTCTTGTTTCTTATCTAGACAGTGGGGACAAGTGTTTGGGGGTCTTTTTAGATCTCCAAAAAGCATTTGATACCGTTTCTGTCAAAATACTATTAGCAAGATTGGAGAATGTTGGTATAAGAGGGCTAGCCCTGGACTGGTTTAAAGATTATTTAACGGATAGGTCTCAACGCGTTAGATTGGCTGGCTATGAAAGTACCGACTCCAGATGCAAGTATGGCGTTCCCCAGGGTAGCACGCTTGGACCTACATTATTTCTCATTTATATTAATAATCTATGCAAGATAGCTGCTACCGTGCCAAACTTAGATCTACTAATGTTTGCTGACGACACGGTGCTGATCTTTCATGGTCGCACTTGGGATAAGGTCTTTGAACTAGCCGAAACTGGACTGGCAAAGGTAACATCATGGTTGGAGAACAGTCTTCTATCGCTGAACACCAGTAAAACAAAATATGTCTGCTTCAGTAAATCGACTGTAGGAAAACCAGCGGCATCGCATGTACTGAAAATACATACCTTCCCGTGCAACAGAGGAGGGCTCCACTCAAGTTGTGACTGTGCGACGCTTTCCCAAGTCGCCTCTATAAAGTATCTGGGGGTAACGATAGACAGTTTACTTACTTGGACTGTACATCTGTCGTTAACTATGGCCAGAATAAGAAAATTGGTATATATTTTCAAAAACTTACGGACCGTAGCGAGTGGTACTCTGCTTGTACAAACTTACCGGGCCTTATGCGAATGTATAATCAGGTACTGCATTTGCGCATGGGGAGGTGCTGCGAAAACGCACATGATTGGGGTCGAGCGGGCACAGCGTATGGCTCTTAAAGTACTTTTATACTTGCCGTACCGCCATCCTACATCAGCAGTGTATGAACTAGCAGGTGTATTATCAGTTCGAAAAATATTTGTGTACGAGATGCTACGAAGGTACCACAAAAGAGTCACTCCTAGCCTGACTATATCACGAAAGCGCGTAGAACGCTGCCCGGTGCCTCGTACTAGTACAGCTTTTGCTAGAAGACACTATAATTTTCTAGCTCCTTGGACTTATAATAAATGTAATGCAATCAAAAATATTTATAATTTAAATAATAATAAATTTAAAAAAGTCGTATATGAATGGTTAAATGCAATGGAATATAGCGATATAGAAAATCTTTTAAAAACAAACAATTTATAGTAGCGCACTCAACACACAAGTCCATACATACGTCACCCGCACACACTCACACATAACACGCAAACACACACACACACACACACACACACACTCAAACACACATACTCACACACACACTCATACACAATTACACATGGCAACACGTTATTAATTTTTTATTTTATTTTTTATCTTTTTTATTTACCTTATTTTCTTTTTGTTCTTGATTAACTTAAATGCTTCAATTTTGTTTTATAATTATTTTATTCTATACGGACGTAAGATAATTGTCACATATTAAGGGGAAGACACTAACACCTGCAACACAGTATTTACTAGTGCAGGGGTTAGAGAATTCTATATTGAAAATGTAAACTTATGTCAATAAAGAATATTATTATTATTATTATTATTATTATTATTGTTAGTTTTGGTTGAAGAAGTTCAAATTACTTCCATTATGAGTTTAAAAAATCTAGTTGTAATATACTTAATTTAAGAATATATTATTAATCGAAGAATAAATTAATCTCATTTCAAGAATACTTTTATTTTAACTGGAAAATATTGACTTATTTGAAACCAACACTTTTTTTCTTGTACCAATAAGGTGTATTTTCTTGATTCAAAGATTTCGCTTATTTTTGACTCAAGAAGCACTTTATTCTTAGTTCAAGAGTTTCTACATCTTCTTCTAAAATGTTATTTGTTTTCTTACAAGAACTCAAAATTCTTCAATACAAAACAATATTGATTTGCATGTCAAGAATAATGTATTTTCGGTTGAAGAAGTTCAGATTCCTTCCATTAAGAATTTAAAAAATGTAGTTGTATATACTTACCTTAAGAATATATTATTAATCGAAGAATAAATTAATCTCATTTCAAGAATACTTTTATTTTAACTGGAAAATATTGACTTATTTGAAACCAACACTTTTTTTCTTGTACCAATAAGGTGTATTTTCTTGATTCAAAGATTTCGCTTATTTTTGACTCAAGAAGCACTTTATTCTTAGTTCAAGAGTTTCTACATCTTCTTCTAAAATGTTATTTGTTTTCTTACAAGAACTCAAAATTCTTCAATACAAAACAATATTGATTTGCATGTCAAGAATAATGTATTTTCGGTTGAAGAAGTTCAGATTCCTTCCATTAAGAATTTAAAAAATGTAGTTAATATATTATTAATTGAAGAATACATTAATCTCATTTCAAGAATACTTTTAACTGGAAAATATTGACTTAGTTGAAACCAAGCCTTTTTTGGTTATAGGTACTAATAAGATGTATGTGGGATTGTATGGTAAAATAAGCGACCAGAATCCTTGTAAATACTGCTTGATAAATACTCCAATAAATAAATAATAAATACTTTCTCACTCGCACATATTATATATTTCTCACATCCTTTCATCCGTTAATTTTATCGAATTCTGTGCAGTTTTGTGAATTTTAAAATCAACCCCTATTCTACCCCTTAGGGGATGAATTTTCAAAAATCCTGAACCGCATATTTCTTTATTTCCTACCAAAAGAATAAATTTGAATTTTCATGTCCCTAACTTAAGAAATGGTGGGTTTCCCACACAAACTTTCATTCCCTATATAAGTAAAATGAAAAAAAGTAGCCTATGTCCTTCCCCAGGATATCATCTATAGTCTTGCCAAATTTTATCGAAATCCGTTCAATGGTTTAGGCGTGAAAAGGTAACAGACAGACAGACAGACAGTTACTTTCGAATTTATAATATTAGTATGGATGCGCTCACTCATCACAGATTGCGCAAACTATGTGCAAGGAAAGAAAAATCTTTTTGCCAACGCGATCGAAGCCACGGGCAAAAGCTAGTAGTTAATAATACAAGGTACTCAAGGGTGGTTATAGTGGATTGAGTACCTTGTATTATTAACTATACAAGGTACTCCATCCACTATAACCACCCAAACCCATAGCCCAATATATTTTGTTTCCATGTTCTGCAATAGTCCTGCATCATCCAGGGGTTATCCTTGGGTGCACTTGCATAGGGCATACAGGAATAATCGTCGGTTAGTGCCTTCTCATAATGTAAAATGGTCTAAGGGGCCTCTGCAAGTTGGCTTCGGCCCCTCGTACGCCTTCCAAAGGTCCGGGACCCAAGGGTCTCGTGATATGTCAAAGAATAATAAATCATTTATTTGCATAAAACATAGTAGGTATACAATGGTGTTAAATATTAATAAAAAGGCATAAACAGGTACAGCTAGGACAAAAAAATAGCATAGCATAGCATGCAAAACCTTTGGGTTTTTGAAAATGTGACCCTTCTATGGCATCAACATTTTTTATCCATAAATTCTTTTATACTTTATAAGTTACACTCATTTAACCACTCGTTGTTAACTAACCAGGTACCTACTTACCCACATCATGTTCACAATAACTACCTACTAAGCTAGCGATTTAACCGTTAATTAACCTTATCTAGATAGAAACCTATAGTATTTACTAGCGCCTCTACCCGGCTTCGCCCGTTTTTTTGGTAGGTACGAAGATCGACAATTGTTTTTTTCGACCTCCCCGGAGTTCATCGTGATAAGTCTTTTAGTATGGATAGGTAGGTAAAGTACCCGTCACGAGAAGCTATAAATTATGTAAACAAACATCTTTTACTAAGTAAACATTTTATACTGCGAGATAATAATAAATTGACCATATTCAATCGACATGAAATATAGACGGGTTATATGAAAGTAACAACCTATTTAATTTAGTCGGATCATATTTTAACGACGCAAAGCGCTATCGTTTGTGATTTTTGGTACCGGAACGCGTCCGTCGCAGGGATTGTATTGTAAACTATCGGGACGCCATTTTGAAATAAACGCGTCATTCGAGTTTCGAATGCGTTTTGTTGGTCCAAATTTTGTGAACTCCTGAACACTTGTTTACAAAATTTAAATAGCTTCTCATGACGGTTACTTTAGGTACCTATACCTATTTACGCATAATGAATATAAGTAGGTAAGCTAATCAACATTATAAACCTTCCTCTTGAATAGGTAATCATGGAGTAGGTAGGACCTACTTAGTTACGGAGAAAAACGTGAACAGACAGCCGCGGCAGGGTAGGCACCCTTTGCCTTTGGTACTTTTTACTTAGGTAGGTATTTTCTCTAAAACTAAAAGACCTAGGTAGGACTGAACTGTAACCTGAAGGTACCTATAAAACAACTTTGGATAGGTAAGTAGGTACCTATGATCTTAAAACCAAGACTTTTTGTCTTAACACAAGAAGACACTTTTTTGGAAATCCTTTTCATTTTGCTCAGACGTTACCTATGATTTTAAAACCAAGACTTTTTGTCTTAATACAAGAAGACACATTTTTAGAAATTCTTTTCATTTTGCTCAGACGCAGTGCTGCAAGCAGCAAAAAAAAAAATATTTTCACAAAAAAAAATCGAGTTGCTTTTTTTGTCAAAACCAAGTTTATATTTTTTTCCTTACAAGAAAAACAATAGGCAGGGAAATAAAAAAGTTTAGCGTAGTTTATTTTACTTCTCTAAAAACTGTTTACACATAGCAATGAAAAATACCTCGAATTTGGGAAACTAGGTAAGCTTCCAAAAGTTGAAAACCCAATGAAAATCTGTTCCGTAGTTTTCGAGTGTACCTACTCGTATAATATCCACATTTTTTGGTGATTGGAGTAAATTTTAAATAATCTGCCTTAGTTCCTTTTACATTTTTATATTTTATATAACAGTTAAGACTCGCTGTTACACTATTATTAAAATAATATTGAACAGGCTCCATGGCGTTAACGGGCGAAGCCGCGAGCAAAAGCTACTGTAAAATAAAAAGAGAAGTCCTGACTGACTCTCATCAACGCCCAGCCCAAACCCTTGAACCTAGAAACTTGAAATTTTGCACAGAGGTTCCATAGATAATGTAGACAAGGAATAAGGAAGCATTTCCCGGTAGCACGTTCCCGTGGGATACCTATTTTCCGACATCCGCGAAGTTAAATAAAAGAAACAAATTAAAATTAACTATACCCCATTCACAAGAAGACATTTAAAGAAACCTTTTTTATAGTCCGTTCAACCGATTTTGCGTTTTCTATTGCGTTGGTGATATGACAAATGGCAGCTGCAGTAACAGACTGTAAAAAGTTATCTTTGAATATCTAATCGTAATGTAAACGGAGTCTAGTTAAGTTTGTTTTTGACATAAATTATTTTCAACTACGGGACCTTGTGCGTGGTCCGACACGCACTGGGCCGGTTTTTATTAACTCTTAAAATATCGATTGCAACCATGTGTGCAGATAACAATAAAATTTCTGTTGTCTGCTAATTGCCGCGCGACGGGTAATATGATAAAGCAAAAAATTCGTGTCTAATATTTTTTTACTATTTGACTGACGGACTAAATAGACGTGTTTGGTATAAAATTGGCTCACGGGTATTTTACTCTTATTTTCTTAATAACTTGTTTTATCGAATAAGCTAATAAAAAGCGGATGTCCGTTTTTCGAGGCAAAAACAATACTGTGGGATGGCAACACTGTTAAAATATTCCGCGCGCCACGCAACCAATCAGAGGCCACAATTCATCGGAAGATAAAAATAAACAGCCAATAATGAGCAAGCGTGGCACAAGTACTTCAACTGCTGCGCCCGACAACGACAATCCCATCCCATTTCGTTTCTTAACGTTTGTGCCGTTGTGCGTCTACTCGTGGTCGACTCCCTTAGCTCAGCTTAAATTAAATATAAAGGACTGGACTGTTAAGACTACTGACTGGGCTGGCCTTAAACCTTTGCTGATTTGCATTATTGTAAAAAAAATGTCAGAATTAGAATTAGAAACGTGTCAATTATTAAAAAGCTGGGGCATCGAAGAACCAATAATTCAAAATTTTACAGGTAAGTCTTGTACCTCTAGTCTGTACACTAGACACTGCTAAGCTTTTTATTTATTTGATGTATTTGTATGTAGATATTCAGCTAATAGGTACATATCTCGATGGATGTAGGCATAAAGACCTAGTCTTAATTCTAAGTAAGCACCTCTCCGATAATGTTAATTACTGAATTCAACTATTTAATCGCATTTAACCAATTAGAATCATGGTAGAATAGCTCGTGCCTACCCTACATACCTGCGCCTACGTGACTAGGGAAGCTTAGAAAATTATGTTACTATAAGTACCTACCTAATTATGTCCGTATTTCTAGCTCGCTCACGAATTTATACCTACTATGTATTTATACCTGCCTACCTACTACGACAGGACGCGTCGCGGTGTCTAACCAATTTGTTAATTTGATAATAATTATTGATAGGTAGGTATATTATGTAGTAGGACAAATACCCGAAACAATTTTAATTCTGTTCTCTTGATTCAAGACTAAAATTCTTGGTACTTATTTATTATTTTCAGACAATGGCATTGATTTAAGTCATTTTAAAGACTTAACAAATGAGTTATTAAAAGAGCTGAGCCCAAAAATTTCCACGCGCATATTTCTGAAAAACAAAATTGACGAATATTTAACAGCAGAGGTTTGCATAACTTTATTATACCTATGTAGATTTACTAGTAAATAATATTTTGCAGGATGTTACTTAAGTAAAATAACAAAAAAGCTTAAATTTTATACAATAACTCGCTGCGCCCTGCGGTTCCATCCATGTGAATAATGATGAAAATTGGTGATGATGATGACGGAAAGTACCCTATGTCCTTCCTCAGGATTCAAGCTATCTTCATTCAAATTTCATTAAAACCCACTGAGCCGTTCAGCCGTAAAAAGCTACAGAGAGACAGAGATAATTTCGCTTTTATAATATTAGTCTGGATTTCTGATGGCTTTTTCATGGTACAGTTTTAATCCATTAAAGCCATATTATGCTAAAGTAGGTATTGAATTATTTCTCATTTCAGAATAAAACATCAACGGTCACTTCTGTGCCCAGTTGTTCTCAAAACACAGAAACAGAAATCAATTACATCAGTGAACTGGAATCAGATTTCGAAGAAAATAATATTCTTGAAATGATAGGATGTCGGCCAGCATTTCCCGAATTTGACTTGAGAACATTACTTACCACATCACCTTCTGGAAGTAGCATACTCAAATATTATGAAACAAATAAACAACTGACAGTCAAACATAGAAATACACTCACAGACATTATCTGCAGACGTATTTTTACACGTGTTGTAAATCAGTAAGTACCTATTAATTTAGTTTTTACTTTGTATTACCACGTACATTATTAGCTCGAGGAACTGACGTCGGTTGGGGCACAAAGGTTTTCGAGTGGAGTCCACTCATCGAAAAGCGCAGTCTAAAACAGCCCCTCACTAAATGGATTTCAATATGAGTTCATGTTAAAGCCGCTCTAACACTAATTATTATCTGAAACAGAATTAATCTTTCTTAAAAGACTAGTAATTAGAAACACTAGTTACCTACATGCTTATTGACTTTGTTGCTGACTATACATGATTTGACAGATGAATTTTCTTTCTTTTCCTAAACTTTACTTTTTTTTCCAGTCGTATCAATCATGAAGAGTATAACATACTGACTTCAAAAATCATCGCTCTTTTTCCCACTGAGAATGCGGGAACATATTTTGTTCCCTCTGTTAAAAAAAGAGATTCAATCTCTGGAAAACCAGGTTTTGCAAAGGGAAAATTAGTTGATAAAATTCGCAATACCCTATATAAATCTGGTGAACGTAAAAGAAAATTGAATGAAACAGAAAATAAAGATTCTATACCCTCTAAAAGATCTAAAAACTTAAACGAACTACAAGGTTTATTTTTAATTTTGTTACAGTACATATTTTACAGTAGTTAGTTTTATTTAGGATCTGTCATTTTACTTGCAGTAAATAGTTTATGATTGTATTTCCTACCTGGTTTATTTTGCGATTGGTTTCTTCTATTTCTGTCCCACTCATTACCTAGAGATGTAATGCTTTCGTAGGTAGAGTAGCCATAGAGCTATTTTTTTGTGATTTAATTTACATTATTCACCATTTTCGCCTTATTTTAGATGTGCACAAAGAAGTTGTTATTTGGCTGAAAAACAATTCAGAACCATGGGAATGTGTCATAAACAAATGGAAAACGACCCATGAACTCTGCCAAATTTCTGCTCATGAAACCGTAGGTGGGCTGATTGAAAATTGGCCTATATTAAATGACGTCAGAAGCGATGTCTTGGTAAGAAACATTAATTTCATCATGGAGAGACAAATAAGTTATGTTTTTTCTTTCACTCACATTAACTTATTTTCAGATTCAATTAGACTTTGATGCAATACATCCAGGAAGAGCGAATAAATTCTACATAAATTGGAATGAATTTATCAAAAAGATAATAGAAATAAAAAAAACAAATACTAACGAAGAAGTGGTGGCCTTGATCGAGTATATTAATGCATTAGATGACAATGGTTGGTACAAAATAGTAATTTAGTTTATATGATGCCATTTTTTTTTTAGAAATGAGGCTAAATAATATACAAGTTTTTATTGAGGGCCTTGATATGCTTGCTCCTTGATATTTTCTGACAGAATAAATGTGAGAATTATGTACTTACTTATATTATTTATGTTAATGTTAATAGGTAAAGTTTATTTTATTCTAGATAAAAAACTTCCATCACAAATAAAATTGCTTTGCAATTTGGTGCCACCAAAAGGACGCCTAAACAGGAGGCAAAAATTTTCAACTACCGAGTGTGTAGAAAGCTTCATTGTAAATGTCAAGGTAATTACACCAACAGGGTACTTTACATTAAATCCATACTTTAATTGACTGACTGAGATTAGTTCTCATCAACTAAGGTTGTTGAAACTGTGTCTTAAAATGTTTAGCCCACGTCACCTGTAACTTGCGAACCCAAAAAATTGCAAAAATTCAAAGTGATACCATCGAGTCAGGAGTGCAAACCTTTTTTTAGACAGCATTGTTTTTTTTTAGTTTCATTATATATGACTGATTTATAAAAAAAAAAATTGAAACTTAACGTTATTTTTCTTTTTTTAGTCACCTGGCGATATACAATCAAAAATGGACGAAGTTTCTACGGATGCAAATGGGAAAAAAAAAACGGTACAGCCGTATATAATAGATGTTGGTGGAACATATTATCTTATTATAGATAAGGTCAGGTATGTTTTCCAAGCGGCCTTTAAGGCCTTTGACACACTATTCAAGTGTTATCACGCACTCCATGTGTCTTATCCGAAACCTGGATACCACCTGTATTTACTTATACAAATATGTATCTATGATATAAAGACTAATTATGATGTGATCCCACCCTACATCATGGATTTGATTTCTATTGCTAAATGCTAAACGAAAATATATCTCGTATGATATAAACACTAATAACAATCTTCTTGTGTTATACATTTCCATTCACTTGATAATTTAATAAAAATGCTGTGTTCAATATGTAGCACTGATTATCACGATTTCAGAACATATTTTGTACATTTAAGTTACTATCACAACATCACTGATTATTTTAAAGTTCCTTATCAAAACTGTGAGCGAGTGTATGATACAAAACCGTCTTTGAAAAAACATGTATGTGCTGCTCACTGTGTTCAGAACGAAAATAAATGTAAAAGTAACGGTGAAAAGTGCAACACAGAAAGTAATGTTAACCCTGTTGCTGTTGATGAACCTACTAACGATTTTGAATCAACTGTACACAATAATGATCATATCAATGAAAATGCCTTGATGTCCAATTTCAAAATTGAATTAAATAAATTACTTCTTTCTTTTTTATCCCAATTATACAGTATTTCTAGTTTACCTAGAACTGTTATTCAAACTATAGTACAGTTAGTAACTAATTTATTTAAATCGGAACCATTTAAAATTTTAGAAAAAACCATGAATATATCACAAGAATGTTCGTCAATGATGTCACTCCTTCAAAGCTCTTTTGAAAACCTAGGAACAGATTACAAACGAATGGAATGTTTTAAAAAATTTACAAAACGGACAGTTAATTTTATCAGCTTCAGAAATGCTTTGTCTTGTTCGGAACTTCAGATTTATCATAGGTGACTTAGTGCATGTAATGGATGACCCTACCTGGCAACATTACTTATGTTTGTTAGAGATAACAGAAATACTGACATCTCAAGTTTATACATCGGAGCTTCTTGATTATTTGAGTAATTTGATTGAAAATTATTTAGAAAACCTACAACATTTGTTTCACTGCACTTTAAAACCCAAACACCATTTTCTTCTTCATTATCATAGAGTAATTGAACAAATTGGCCCTCCAATATTGATCAGCGCGTTTAAGTTTGAATCAAAACATAAAGAATTAAAGTCAGTAGCTCAGTCAATATCTTGTAGGAAAAACCTGCCTTTGACACTTGCTACGAGGCATCAGTTGAAAACTAGTTACAGATTAATTGCACAAAACGGTTTTGCTGACAGTATTTCTTGTGGTAAAGTGATGCGTGTTCACGATTACCCAAGTGAATTAAATGAAGCTGAGTTCATCTGCGTCGAATATTTTGAAATTAATGGGATACAATATAATGACAAAAATGTTATTTTGTACAAATATGATATTAACTATCCATTATTTTATAAAATTGACCAAGTTTTTTTAAAAGAAACTGATCTCAGTATGGTATCATTCTTGTGTACAGTGTTAAAAACGGTAGATTACAGTTCTCATTATATGTCATTTGTTGTGGAAAGTACAACGCAAACTAGATTAGTTCGTTTGGATGATTGTGATAGTACAACACCTACTTTATTAAGAAAATTAAATGAATGTTATTATGTGGATTTGAAGAGCTAAGAATATTCCGCATGTAATGATTTGTATTAAACTTGTTACTTAATTGTAATTTTCAAATATTTCAAAATATTGGGTAAAACAATCATTTTGAACACAAGAGATTTTATTTGGCGTCGTCATGGCAAATACTGTGGACCCTAAAGGGGTGGTAATTTTTTATTATAGCAGAGTAGTTTGCCATGATGCCAACGATTATACTCGTATATATTTCGTAAAAGCATTTTTTTTTAACCTAAAGACGGTACCTATATAAGGTGTATCTGTTCAAACACGATATCTCTTAAGGGGTCATTGTACTCATCATTATGAACAACTTTTACAATGGGACCAAATCTGAAATCGCGAAAAAAAAATCAACTCCTCCCTACATTTTGACGAGTTTGTTAAAGATAAATGTACTGAGCAGCTGATTTTTTTTTTTTCGCAATTTCATGTTTGGTCCCATAGTAAAAGTTGTTCATATAGATGAGTACAATGACCCCTTAAGAGATTTCGTGTATGAACAGATACACCTTATATAAAGGGGATACCTTTATACTATTGTATCGTTGAAATGTGAAAAAGTCGCATAATAATGTAAGTTGTATAATCTGACTATTTGGTTTATATTTTGCTGCTCGATCGTAGGACAAGCTGCAGAGTTTGCGTTGTTGGTAACAAGCCACAATACAAGAGAGAACAGCAGAATAAAAACTAAATAATTGTAAGGTCAAGGTAGAAATATATAATCTATTAAACTAAAAAGTAATATAATAATATTTAGTAAAGCTACAGGAGAACCCCATCCTTAGTCACTAATCAAAGGCGCAGGACTAATAAAAGTTCGCGTATACATATTTTGTCGGGCCGCAGCTGTCGGGTCGCAGCGCAAAAATTTTATACGAACTATCACAAACTATGCCCGCTGCGCCCCGGCGTGGTGTGCGATAGTTCATATAAAATACATAAGAGCGATTTGAGCGGATTTTTGCGCTGCGAAATCGGCATAATTTCGTGTACGACCTCAATTTTTTTTTTATATTTTCTAAAAAGCTTGAGACGTGAAACGTCATGTTATTTTGCAGTATTTACATACCTATATTAAATTTAATTACAATTCACCTCTTAAAGTTATATTTATAAGTTGTATTACTCCCTGATGATGCGCCTAAGGATTGGGGCTGTTCTGTATCTTTACTATTTAAGTTCATACACTAAATATTATTTTGTTACTTTTTAGTTTAAAAGCTTGCTTTTAAAAATAAATAAGTTAATTTTATTTATTTCTATACTTAACCTTTTCGATAAATTAATTCTAAAGTATATGTATATAATTTATTCGCTCTTCCTGGATGCATTGCATGCAGCTATACTATCGTCCATTCAAATTTAGTTATTGTGTACCTACGTGTAAGAGTGACTAAAAAGTGTATTGTGTTTGTGTCAGTTGTGTGCATGTGATTTTATTTGGCGTCATCATGGCAAATACTGTGGACCCTAAAGGGGTGGTAATTTTTTTTTATAGCAGAGTAGTTTGTCATGATGACTACCCTTAACGATTCAATATATTTCTGTAAAAGTATTGTTTTTGAACCTAAAGACGGACCTTTAAGGTATCCGCACTATTGTATCGTTGAGAAGTGTGTTGTTGGTAACAGGCCACAATGATGCCAAGACCGGACAGCAGAATGAAACTAAATAATAATTGTAAGGTCACACTAGAAATAAGATGTGTCTCTGTCCAGCTGGGCCCCGCGAGCTAGGCTCATAAAACTAGTAGCAATGCTTTGTTTGTTCAATGTACCTCATGAATTTATCAACAAGATCCAATGTACCTCGATCGTTTTGATAGAAATCACGATAAATCACCTCATCTATCATCTATCATCAGCTATACTGCACTCGTAATACAAAAAAAAATATTGATCGCATGTACTCATAATGTACCTCTCGATTCATATATTAAATTCTAGGAAATTTTGATAGAACAGGAAAAATTCAGCATGAATGTTTTGTTTGAAAAAGACAAAACTTTCATGCTGAATTTCTCCTGTTCTATCAAAATTTCATAAAATTTAATACATGAATCGAGAGGTAAATTAAGAGTAGATGCGATCAATATTTTTATTTTTGCATTACGAGCGCAGTACCTACTATAGCTGAGGGTCCCGCTGGATAGATGAGGCGATTTATCGTGATTTCTATCAAAATGATCGAGGTACATTGGATCTTGTTGATAAATTCATGAGGTACATTGAACAAACAAAGCATTGCTACTAGTTTTATGAGCCTTTTTTTTTTTTTTTTGAGGGTGGGAAATCATCAAATAACTTCTCCCGCTCTGGGTGGAGCGGAAGGGCGTGTCAGACTTTTACTGACTAAAACCCACCCGTGTTCCTTCAGTTGCCTATGCCGCCAGGGCCGCGGTAACCCCTTCGGACAATCCGCGACAGTTTTATGAGCCTAGCTCGCGGGGTCCAGCTGGACAGAAACACATAGAAATAAGTAATATTAAAATGTTTCATAATGTTGATCATACACTGCTATTAGTACCCTGTTGAAATAATAGCGTGATAATAGAACTTATAACTTTCATATTTTAACGTAACTTGTAAGTGATTCATTTGATATTGAAATAATATCATTTATGTATGGCAGGCTTCATAGTTTAGTCTAACGGCCAAACCCAATAACCTACTGCCAGTAAAAACAGATCGCTACTGGTGACAGACAATATAATTCTATCTCTCCTTACGTCACTCTGTCCGTTCGTGTTCTTTTGTTTTATGTCTTAGATTATTGGGACGTTACAACCATAGATTGGGTTTAGCCGTAAGATTATTATTGTAGTATTATATAGAGGGTCTTAGGTTAAACGAGTGGCTGATCTACTTTAACGGAGTGCAGTACCCATCATTATGAACATCTTTTACTATGGGACCAATCCCGAAATCGCGAAAAAATATCAGCTGTTCAGTACATTTATGTTCGCATAAGTCTTTAAAATGTAGGGAACAGCTGATTTTTTTTCGCGATTTCAGGTTTGGTCCCATACTAAAAGTTGTTAATTTTCATGAGTACTATGCACTCCGTTAAAGTATGTCCCTCATTTAACTTAATATCCTGTATATTTAGATATATTTTTTTTTAAAAATTGCCTATTTATGTTTATTTCAGTATTATTAATAAATATCTAAAAATAAATTGTATATTATTAAATCGCACATTAAAACTCTCTCATGAAAACAAATATTTTCAGATAACAATAGTAGAGGCTTCACCTGAGATTACATAGTTTCAGTATGAAACAAACAAGTCTTGTCTTGAAACAAATATGTCTTCAGCTAACAACAGTAGAGGCTTCACCTAAGATTACATAGTTTCAGTATGAAACAAACAAGTCTTGTCTTAAAACAAATATCTCTTCAGCTAACAACAGTAGAGGCTTCACCCAAGATTACATAGTTTCAGTATGAAACAAACAAGTCTTGTCTTAAAACAAATATCTCTTCAGCTAACAATAGTAGAGGCTTCACCTAAGGTTACATAGTCTCAGTGTGAAGCAAATTAGTCTTGTCTTAAAACAAATATCTCTTCAGCTAACAACAGTAGAGGCTTCACCTAAGATTACATAGTTTCAGTATGAAACAAACAAGTCTCGTCTTAAAACAAATATCTCTTCAGCTAACAACAGTAGAGGCTTCACCCAAGATTACATAGTTTCAGTATGAAACAAACAAGTCTTGTCTTAAAACAAATATCTCTTCAGCTAACAACAGTAGAGGCTTCACCCAAGATTACATAGTTTCAGTATGAAACAAACGAGTCTTGTCTTAAAACAAATATCTCTTCAGCTAACAACAGTAGAGGCTTCACCTAAGATAACATAGTTTCAGTATGAAACAAACGAGTCTTGTCTTAAAACAAATATCTCTTCAGCTAACAACAGTAGAGGCTTCACCCAAGACTACATAGTTTCAGTATGAAACAAACAAGTCTTGTCTTAAAACAAATATCTCTTCAGCTAACAACAGTAGAGGCTTCACCTAAGATTACATAGTTTCAGTATGAAACAAACAAGTCTTGTCTTAAAACAAATATCTCTTCAGCTAACAATAGTAGAGGCTTCACCTAAGATTACATAGTTTCAGTATGAAACAAACAAGTCTTGTCTTAAAACAAATATCTCTTCAGCTAACAACAGTAGAGGCTTCACCCAAGATTACATAGTTTCAGTATGAAACAAACAAGTCTTGTCTTAAAACAAATATCTCTTCAGCTAACAACAGTAGAGGCTTCACCTAAGATTACATAGTTTCAGTATGAAACAAACAAGTCTTGTCTTAAAACAAATATCTCTTCAGTTAAGAATAGTAGAAGCTTCGTTCAAGAATATGTTGTCTTAGTGTGAAACATGATGAGTCTTGCTTCGAAAATAGACAAATCAAATTTTTAATGATTCTAAGAGAGAATACTCTTTTACTAAGACAAATAATATTCTTATAATTAAACATAAAAAATTCTTCATTTAAGTCTAATGTCTTCGAGGAAGACAATAAAACTAAGACAATATTTTACTTCATTCAAAAATATATTGTTTTCCCCATATATGAATCAATATTTGTCTTGACCAATAGGATATTGTCTTAATGTAAGACATCCTTTTTTTCCGTGTAAAAGGTTCGTCTGTACTGTTTTTTTTATGAATGTATAATTCATATATTTACTTATATTAATTATGAACCGAATTATTTATATGTACTAGTTGTTGCCCTCGGATTCGCTCGTGGTTTCGATCAAGTCTTTTTATAGCTCATTTTTAGGGTTCCGTACCTCAAAAAGAAAAAAAATACGGATTACTTTTTGTCCACTGTTTTGTTGATGTGGCGTCAACCTTGCTCATGCAATCAAAAGATATAGACGTTTATGACACATTTCTCATACATTCGCAAAGGGAATCAAAACAACAGGGTACTTCCCGTTGACCTAGGATCATGAAATTTGGCAAGAAGCAATGATAAAAGCTGCTATTAAAGCGAAACTACATTATTGTATATACAGGGTGTAAGGGACAGCCCTCCCCGCAACTTTTATTATCTCAAAGTACCTAATGATTGTTGCTATTTATGTTTGAAAATAAATTAATGTTCGCGCCAACACTACGCGACCAGAAAATCGACTAAGCCGCGCTTCCCATCACTAGCGCGCACCCCGCAGCGCGTCTGCGTCGAGCGAGCCGCGCTCTCGCGCTCTTGCTCCGCTACCGCCGACGACTACACACGCTACCAAGCGCTCCCGAGCGCGCTCCTAGTAAGCTGAGAAACCCACGCGCTTACAATTAATAATTATTATTTGTTCACTTATTTACTTACTAACAGCAAATCTAAGAAAGGGCTTAGAGAGGTTTGAAATAAAATGCATTTTCTTTTCAAGGAATGTATATAACTATTTAATAATAAAACAATAAAAATATACATTTTTGTACGCAAAAAAAAACCATACACACACTTTATTGTAACAGCTATTATAGTGAAAAGTTTGTCTAGATTTTATCCAGACTTTAGCAAAATTTACAAATGTTTTCGTACGTATAAGAACATAATTATGTTGTGAAAAAATAAGACAGGTACACTTTATTGTAACTGAAGGGTTTGTCCTGATTTTAGCCAAACTTTAGCAAAATTTACAAATGTTTAAAAAAAGGTTTGTGCCGTACCCAGATAGGTACACTTTATTGTAACAGCTAGTATACTGAAGGGATTGTCCTGACTTTAGCCAAACTATAGCAAAATTTACAAATGTTTAAAAAAAGGTTTGTGCCGTACCCAGATAGGTACACTTTATTGTAACAGCTAGTATACTGAAGGGATTGTCCTGACTTTAGCCAAACTATAGCAAAATTTACAAATGTTTAAAAAAAGGTTTGTGCCGTACCAAGATAGGTACACTTTATTGTAACGGCTAGTATACTGAAGGGATTGTCCTGACTTTAGCCAAACTATAGCAAAATTTACAAATGTTTAAAAAAAGGTTTGTGCCGTACCAAGATAGGTACACTTTATTGTAACAGCTAGTATACTGAAGGGATTGTCCTGACTTTAGCCAAACTATAGCAAAATTTACAAATGTTTAAAAAAAGGTTTGTGCCGTACCAAGATAGGTACACTTTATTGTAACAGCTAGTATACTGAAGGGATTGTCCTGACTTTAGCCAAACTATAGCAAAATTTACAAATGTTTAAAAAAAGGTTTGTGCCGTACCAAGATAGGTACACTTTATTGTAACAGCTAGTATACTGAAGGGATTGTCCTGATTTAAGCCAAACTTTAGAAAAATTTACAAATGTTTAAAAAAAGGTTTGTGCCGTACATACCGTGGGTTTTATTTACAAAATCAGATTTGTCCCGTAATATATTATCCACAATGCACAAACCCAGACTGATATCTGCCCCGTAAGATATCATTCGCAGTACACAAACCCTGTCTGATATGTGTCCCGTAATATATCATTCACAATGCACAAACCCAGATTGATATCAGTCAGATATCAATGCTGACACCAAAAGGCGCTACCACGCTACCGTTTCGTCCCCGATAGCTGAAACGCCCCCGATAACAGCAACGAAAGAAGTAGTAAACGAGATACATAAACGGTTAGGCGTCCCGTCAAAACGTGACCCTCATGCGAGAGCCCCGGATCACGACCACATTCAAACACAGTCGTAATCCACATCCACACCCCAAAAACGTTTACTCTTTGCGCTTCCGTTTTCGCCCACGTATATCTACGCCTGGGAGCTCTTTTGCAGAATGCCAAATTCTCCAACAGTCCCCAAAACAAAGATATGCGTCACACGTGATGCACCTAGAGTGAACGGCTTTGGATTTCTTCTGGCGTTGACAAATCACACATCTCTTTGTATTCTCACGTCCCATCAAGTGCTCTGGCTCGTGCATGATATTTCGCCTCAGCCTCACGTTTTCCACTGGTGCCTGACTGATCCCTATTGAACAGGGGCGATGCCGTTTAAGTAGGGATTCAGCAAGCGCATAGCGGAACTCACGATGCGTCACGGGCAATTTATCAGTTCGTTTCAGAGAACTTTGGTACATCACAAGCGCATTATGTATACTCACATTCAGTAGCCTTTTAAACATTTTCATGTACCATTTCACGCCTCTCTTTCGCTCCAACAGATACATGGAGAGTTTTTGATCTTTGAGATCAACACCCCCCATGGATTTGTTGTAATCTTTTATACATACCGGTTTCACCGTCGGTTTACCAGCCCTAGTTCCATTATAGGTATCGGGTCGGTGATAGGTGGATATTATATTCACCATCTTGGAGTCCATCCATGCAATGATGGACACGTCTCCAGAATGGCGAGATATAATAGTCCCCTTCTTCACTTTCTTCGACACCTTGAAGTCACTAGGGACGTTTCGACGGTTTACACGAAGGGTTCCTAAACAATCAAAGCCCAAACTCTTGAGGTATCGTGCTAATGATGGACAATTATAATAATTATCCATCACCACACAATGCCCCCGATGTTCAAGACCTTGCAATAGTTCAAGAACCACTTTCGTGCTCTTCCCCCCCAAATCAACGCCCAGTGATAGATCACCGTCGGAACTGTCATCCTTGCCCGTGTAGATTTGGAACCTAGCCATATAGCCAGTGCGGGACTCACATAGCTCATATGACTTGATTCCAAATCGCGCAGCCTTTGACCTTATTGTTTGGGCCCAGGACAAGCGGCCCTTGAATAAGGTCAAAGACTCGTCGATGCTGATGTCAGGTCCTAGGTTGTACAAGGCTGTATCGCTGCCGCGCTGGATTACAAATAAAAAGTGCGGCTTACGGTGCGCAACGGTGACTCAGTGTTTCACTGGTGGTAGATGAAAACGATAACAGTAGTAATAAGAAGATTAGGCGTGGCAGCACTGCAGCACTACGTCGTTGATAATTACAGATACTTCTTATTAGAAAGATGTTTGTATGTTCAACAACACATCGGTGCAACCTCGTAGGAATTTATGAAAACGGTATCGCAATGCACGAGATATCTTATAGCTAAATTGATCTAGTTTAACTCTAAAACGTCATGTACAATGTCCGTGTAAATGAACTGAGATGTTAATTTAGTAATCGCTAGCAAAGCACAACAGGTTAACAAGAAACGTGATGATTAATAGCAGACAGCCTCGGCAGCGGCCTGCAGTCCGCAGCTGTCGGCAACACGGAGTCTATCATGCTCGAGCGACGCGGCTGTGTTCCAATAACCACTACAAGTAGAGTAGATATTAGGTGTACTGAAATGTTTCAATACAAAATCTAATTAATAACGAGTGGTGACATCTTTACCGCCATTCGCCACACGGGATCAGGTGATACCCTTCGGCAGTTACACTGCTCTGGTATCTGGTGAGCCACTATGGCCCACCAGGCAGCAAGCGTAACCCGTCGGTTTGGAGAATCCTCCTTTTCCTTAGAAGTATGAGGGAGGTTTGTACAGCCGTTTACCCACACATCTAGAAACGTGTACCGTCACTTCGACACAGAAATAAAGATGTTCCAAGAATAACATTGTAAAGATTAATTTGACTCATTTCTCATTCGCATCGTATTTTCGGATCATCTCAGAATCGCTTCCGAGTAAGAAAAGATAAGATCCACAGATGTAGATAAGATATAATACTGTAGTGAGGAGACAAGCTCGAATGCGTACAGTACGTAGTCATGTGCTAAGAGGGACACGGCGGCTTACCAAGGAGTCTGCGCGAGAGTGGCGCGCATCGATCAAGGAGTCGCGTGACGTCATGTTTTGTGTACAGCGTCTTATAACTCCGGCTACGCTCGAATGATTAAGTGGAGTTACGATTTAGATTGTAAAGAAGCTCTGTGTTTTTTTACAATATTTGTATGACTACATGAACCAACTAAAATGTTGAGGGCAATTCCCATTATTTAAAGAAACTTTCATATTCGCATGCTTCGATCAACAATTATTGTTGATCGAAGTTCGCATGTAAGTCGCAATGTTTTAAAGACTACTACTCCCTCTGGACATATCTTGTCGCTGAGATGATACCTATTAGTGTGAGGATTGTCCTTCTTGTGCCACGTAACGTTCACGACTCATGAAATTAGTTAAAATAATATACATATATGTATATTCTGATACCAACGTGAGTAGATGATTTATGAAACTACGACATTCCTGGTCATCAATCAACTCATTCAATCCCATGGAATAGTTCTTAGTATACATTTATTTGTTAATTCGTTATATATAACGCGGCAGTTCGCAGACAAGTCGTTCTCGTTCATTGTTTAGTCTCGACTTAGATTCTAGTCTGCTATGTTTACGTAACTGGCTAGCGGGAGCGGCGCCACGACACACCTCGCACTGGCACTAACTCGCACTGTTTACACGCGTCGCGTTCCATTTTCGTCACACTTTTCCCTACATACTAACTCACAGAGCTTCCTTTCTTGACATATTAATTTCCGTTTGCCCTCTGTCATGAACATCATAAGGTTTGGGCTCATATCGGATACACTTACCGTTTAGTTCCCCGAAGTATCGGTACGCTCGAAGGCTTCGCTTAGAACCAGTAAATGATAGCACGTTATTACGAGTACAGCCGCGGGACGAGCCAGTGCGGTCCTGTCCGGGACAGTTAATCAAACTGTGCGCGCTGCGTCAAGTAAATGGTCCTGATGTTATACTCAGTAAAGGCTGCAGAAGGTCTACTCCTTGCCTAGAAGTTTTACACTTAATAAGACACCTATAGTTTAGTATACTTGTTATGTCTACACGGTTTCCAGATCGATAATTCCTGGTGATTCTAAAGTAATTCACATTCCAGTTTTAAGTAGGTACTTAAACCGAAAATGTTTCAAGGCGAAACTACCTTGGGGTAGTTCGGCGTAGCTATGGCTACTGCGACAGTATCTCGTCGAGAAGTGGGGCTTCTCCGAGCTCTCGCGCGGTGTCGAGAGCGGTCGGAGCAGTTCGGCTGTCTCGTGTAATATTATTTAATTGAAGCTGACGCGTGGGCGGGGCGGACCACACTTGACGAATTAATGTAAGCCAGTAATAACACGGGGCGGCGAGTAATTTATACCGGTAATGAATTATAATACATCATGCCGGCTATAAACATGACCGGCTCATGACACTCCTTCGCTCTAATACATAGTTTCCTATAACATAATTTACTCGGTGGCATTCGGAGCGCTCCGCCGTGCGTCGGGCGGACTCGGGCGGACTCGTGCGTGCTGCGCCTGCACTTGTTTCGTGCTAAACCTGTTACTACATATTTTGTATTTTAATTTCCTGCAACATAATATTAACAAAAAGACTACATTCTCTAGATTTAAAATTTAGTCTGTAACGTTTCGAAACTTTATATTTTCAGTTTCCGAAACTAATTGTGTCTTAATCTACGAAACACGGTTATTTATGTGACGTCTCCATCATTATAATATCAAACAAAACCATATTTTATGGCTCTACGTCTTAATATGATTTTAAATAATGTTCATTAGTCCGCGGAGGTTACAGCACAGCCAGCGCCGCGCCGCGAGCGGAGCGTCGCCGCGGGGCGTCCGCAGCTCGCGCGTGTAAACACTCGGCTTTAGTGATTCTACATGCGCTCGGGATGTTTTGTCTTCGGATGTCAATTACGAAGAAATAACGTTGTAATTATCGTAATAGCCGAAGTTAGTGCGGCGTAGGCGTGCGAGCTTATCTATCGCGAGGTGATCACACGCGCGCATACAAATTGACGCATTAAAGATGCGCGCCGCGATTATAATCTTAATAGCTTTCTCAAATGAAGCTATATTGAAAATTTATGTGAACGACGGACGTTTCGCCTCTACCTACAAATAATGTCTATATTATGGTGATGTCGGTGGTACCGGAATCGTAATTATTATCGTTGTCGAGTTGTGAAGTCATAAACAATTTCGTTATTTTACAATAAAATACAATTGTTTTGAAGCAGAATCTGTGTAGTTACCCCTTTTTACGAAAATGACGCGTTCGGAAGTAGGGTTACCAGATGGAAAAATCTAAAGTCCGGAGAAAAGGTCTGATTTCCATTCAAAATTCCTGAGATTTGTTACAGTTTAAGTTAAACGTATTTAGCAATTTAGAAAAGGTCGTAAATATTGTCTTTTTTATACACAGCAACGGCAGCGATCGAAAGGATATTAGAGATTTATGAGCCGTTGAAGCTGTATTTTCTGTCAACTCCTGATGTACCAATAAATTTAAAGAGCTTTTTTTGAAAATGAACTCAGCGAAGTTAATTTATTTCTCGCTCACTCATTGATGTTGCTGATCTTTCAGACAAGAATTGAGGACACCGAAAAATAAAGCAAATCTGATCTAGATATTAAAAGAATTTCCGAATCCACACGCGACATTTTAGTGGCACGACCGAACGCAAACCTCATGTCTCTAAAAGAGCTACTGTGGTAAACCAAGAAGTTTTCAAGCAAGACCTTAAAAATATGTGTAAGACTTGCATAGCATATCTGATCAAGTGGATGAAGCCTTTAGATGATTTCGAAGTCTTGACTGGTTGATGCTGAAAAAGGGTGAAATGATCGACTGTGATCAGATTGCTTTATCAAGTCATTATCTCAATGGAAAAGGAATACACATCGATGATGTGAAATTATTCGATGAAATTGCAGCTCTGAAAAGTTTTTTAAAACAAGAAGAAACATTTTTAACTCTTAATTCAATATAATTTAAAGAATTTAACATGTGGGGAATTTTATAAAACAATAATTCAAGACAAGAGCTTACTTCAAAAGGTATCTTCACAGATTAAGTATGAGAAAACTAATTAAGATTGATACTGAATTCATAAATAAGATGACTGATTAGAGAAATAAGTAGGTATTGATTTTAATTGTGCTGGTGTTTAGTTTATTTAACTGATGTTGTTAAATATAAGCTACATTTATTGAAAATTCTAAAAATCATGAGAATTGCAAAACTCGCTCGTATCTCAGGACAAATCCTGAGATATGGTAACCCTGGTCAGAAGAGTCCGAAAGACACGGTTAAAGTTTACACAGACAATTTTTTTTTAATAATGCTCAAAAAGTACATTGAATTAACATAACGGAAGTACGATCATATTGGTCGAATTTCTATCACATCCGACCACTTCGAATTAATATTCGATTATAACTGCTTTAAACAACACGAATTATCTATTAAGAAACCACCAGGCCCTCATACATTTGCAGGAACAAACCGCGGCACAGCGCGCACCGTCTCGGGTATCGTGGAGGTAGCGTGATACACTCCGCTACAGCTGCAAACTTTAAAATGCTTTTAGCAGATCAAATAGCCGAGTATACGGACACAACCAATACCCCAGTACGTATTCGTATGGTGGAAACTAATTTAATTTGGAGTATAAAAGTGGATGGAGTCGGACATATCAGGCGATGGCACTAGTGTGGGGCGCGCGGTTTTGGTCAACTAATTGAAAAACTTTTGTCGCGTCGCTCCACAAGGGTGCGCGGTCGCTCGTGTGCTGACTTCCTTATTGAACGTCGTATTTAACTCATTTATTTTGTTTACCTTTTGTACCTCTTAGGTATTGTCCCTTCCTATATCTGCGACACAGAGCTGGTGCCTACTCATTAGCACAGTAGACAGGTATATCATGCAACTGTGGAGATGAACCTATGTACGAAAAGTTTTAAAGCACATTGAATGGCAAGTTCATCCGAATCTGATGGAAAGCTTTACATTGGAACGTGCGCGAGTCACAAACTGCACCACATTTAATGCTTTCCTGAAACGGTACAACAATACGCGCGACGTGCGTGACTACGCCGGCGCCGGCACAAGTGCGCGTTTCATAGCACGCCGCGTATTGTTGCACGCCCGTAAGGATTTAATTCCGGATTTTTGGATCCGCGCCCTATTTTATTGTGAGTGCGACACGCCGGATAATTGGATCGCTCGGCGTCACCCGCGGCGTCGCCCGCGCTCGCCCGCAATAAAGATAACTTACTGCGGATATTCCGCACATTTTCATATTTTCAACTCAACCCTTTGTTTTAATTGTGCGTCCATTAATTCGGATCACTTGATCGATGATGCGCTGTGTTAATAGAGTCGCTTCTGTTGTATTGTAACTTATCGTTCGCCGCTGGGGCGGGATTCTGACTTCGTTTAGGTTAATGTCACTCTCGTTTCAGTTCATGCTTGTTGCAGCTTGTTGTACCACGTGTTGACAACATAGTTAATATTATTGTTCACTGATATTAAAACAGTGTTGAGAAGTACCATTCATAATATTTATTTTTAAGTTTCAACAAACTGTTTTGCTATGATTACTGATTTTATATAGGCTTTAAACAATGAGTGAATCACACACATGTTATTCTTTATTCTCTTATTCTGTATTATTAAAAAATCAAGTACACATACGTGGCAGTTTGAACAACGATCCCCATACTAGACGTTAGTCTGTATCTCGGGGATCAGACATGTGGGATAATATTTTCTTTCTCTATAAGTTAGCTTATGGCAGGTTATACAGGGTATATGAGTTCATATAGGTACTTTTTTTTTTGTAACTTTTGAATTCTTACTTAACCCAATCTGTTTTCACTTAATTGACTCAATCTACTCTTTACAATGTTTTATAGTGAATTCATTTATGATTTTCATGTTGGATTTCTTTTTCCTACCTTTGTCATGTAATGACTTTGCATACTATTGTATAAATTCAAGTTCTGAAAACGCAACAGACATATGTGTTGCTGGGGAGTTGCGCCACTTCTTCTTCCCAGCTCAAAACATTAGGAAGTGGTGACGGGGGTCGTTTTGGGGGATTGTCTTTATAAAATTAGACGTTCAAAAAGTGCTGTCTCTCAGCCTAGTTTGAATAAATGACTTTTGATTTTATTAGTTGGTTTAATATACTATGGAAACTACTGGTAGACTGCCGGACAGTAACTTATCGTAGGTAGTGTGTTATTTCAAAGCGTCAGTAGGTAACTGTAACGGTAGCAGTTAGCATTGTTGTAAGACAAACAAACCGCCCCGGCTGGTCGCTGGGGACGATATATTAAATTCCTCGCGGTCAGCTATTTACTCATTACAGCCGCGAGGGGGCGCCCTCAGCGGACACCGCCACGCGGACACGACGCGCGATAGTCAGTAACGCACTCGCCAAACCTGACGTTACACCTAATACTGTGGATTACTTTTGATGGTTACTTGAGGTCAAATACCAGATACTGTGGAGTCAAACAAAGAAATAGAATAAAATAAAGGTATTTAAAGTAAATATTAATACTTTAAATACCTTTTATTTTATTTTATTTCTTTGTGTGATTTAACGACGTAACTTACTTAATTAAACGATAAAATTGTTTCAGTTTCGTTGCCAATCAACACCTCGCAAGAAACAAAACAGTAATCTCCCGCTGCGCGCGGATCTATACGTTCTCTCTACCAGTATATGTTGTCTGTTACACTGGTTCCACACTAGTACGTAAACATTGGAACAATGAGTGTCCTCGTGACAGATTGGCGACATTTGTCGAGCGCGGCGCCGTCCGGCGGCAGACTGCTGAGTGAAGGGACCCTCACAACATACTGCAGTCGTGAACACACTCACACAATTACTTGACTATTAGGCCTATATCGAAGACAAATTACAGTAATAACTCTACTGTAGTGTACTGTAGTTTTATCGGTTCCCTATCCATTAGCATAAAATTTCAAGACCTAATATAACTTAGCATAATGTTGTTTGGCATAATTATTTTATCGCATAATATAATTACGCATAACAGCTCATGCATAATTTTTTTAAGCATTATGTCTGTAACCATAATAATGATTAGGCATAATATTTTAAACCATAAACTTATTAAGCATAAAGTTCTAAAGCATAACTTTTTTAAGCATAAAGTTCTAAAGCATAACTTTTTTAAGTATCATTTGCGTTGGAAATTAAATGTTTATACGCCCTAGCTTTTTTGCCCGAAGAGGATATACCAATTTATTTCGACGATTGGAGAAAAACCATATCTCCTGAATCAGGTAATATGTATATAAAATATTAATATATTATAACATATTGAACAATTTTGTGAGTATTTTTTCGCTGTAGGAAGCAAGCATTGCAAGCATACAGCATGCAAGCAAGCATGCAACATGCAAGCAAGCATGCAGCATGCAAGCTTGCAGCATGCAAGCAAGCATGCAAGCAAGCATGCAAGCAAGCAGCATGCAGCAGGCAAGGTTTCTGTGACGGCTCCGGCGCTGCGGCCCTCCGGCGGCCCCACGCGTGCTAATCGTCGCAGACGGCTTTCGCTCACCACCTGCTCCTCAGCCCGCGGGCCGCCTCGCCCCTACGCGCCTGCGCGATTTTAAATAACACTCTAGGGGTAGGACAAACAAGACTACGTGAGGTCGGTTTTGCAGCAATTCGGTTCTGTGACTAACTTTTGTTGCACAGCATATTAATTTTCTAACCAACAATATTATTTGATTGTTACAGACGTTATGCTAAAAGTCTTTAGGCCTACTAACGTTATGCTAATAGTCATTAGGTCTACTAACGTTATGCGAATCAAATTTATGCCAAAACAAATTAGTCTTTAACATGATTATGCCAACATAAAATGTATGCCTAAAAAAAATATGCCAAAGTATTATTATGCCAAAACAAATTGTGCCAAAATCGTTATGCCGAAGTATATTAGGACAAAAAACATTATGCGAAAAGAAGGGATCCCAGTTTTATCAAGTGCTAGTGCTAGTGCAAAAGTTGCTACGAGAATTTTGGAGATGAAATACCCATAAGTCAAAAAAATTGTAGTGACCTTAACTTTTACAGTTTGATTGTCAAAACAGGAAAGTAATTAAACATACGCAGTGGCTAATTGTTCTTTAATAAGCGCATTATTCTCGGAATGCAACTCGGTCCGTATCTTTGTACAAAGTAGGAACATCCTTTAGTTTGTTTGTAAAAAAGCAAAGCGTTAATGTAAAAGTGCATTTCATGCGATCCATTTCAGTGCTGTCATTAACATTACGTTTTTTGTCGATTCATGCGCGTAGCACGTTGGGCGCGCAGATCACAAACTGACGATACAAGTGATACAACATGCGAGGGTGTGGAACGGTTGCTGCACTTAGGACCAGTTTCCAGCAACACCTTGTGCCATTACGAAAGAAAATCTAAATAAAAACCGGTGAAAATAGGCTGCGACTGAGGGACAGTCAGACAGACGCACGACTGATGGCGGCAACCCTTAACGTTCACGTTTTCATAAGGAAGTTCGGAACACTAAGAAATCCTCAGGTGGTAGGAGCTATTTAGGTCTCGCACAGGTATAATCTAATCACTTAATAATTATTTTATTGTAAACAATTTTTCTTTCTATCGACGCAATAGTTCTTAATAAAAGGCGTGCAATATTTCTGTAACCGTTACCGTCCGCACTGTCATCTATTCTAACTCGTTACTTCACTTTGTTAGGGAGTTCCTTTAAATGACAAATGGTCGAGCATTGTTTACAGCTGAAACTATAATGTGTGTTTTAGCTGTACTACACTCACGCGAAATTACGCGATGTTTGTACGTTTCATCGCTGATTTAAAAAGTATGTCGTGTGCGGGGGCCCTAAGTGCGCGCAGTCAGCGGCTGCGTGCGGTATTCGATCAACAATCGTACAAAAAGTAGTCAGTCAAGATTCTTCATTTATTAAAAAGGTAATGCTCACTGCTTGAGTTCTTGTATAAACACTTTTAGTTCAGTAATCACGGCCCTGTGTCCCTGGCGTCCATCATTCGCGTTGTCTCCATAACCGCCGTCATCCGCGCCAGATTTTCCGACAATTTTCCGTTGTGTTACGGATGAGGCCTAAAACGTTCTTTCCACGGACGGACACCGGTGTTTATTATATTTATGTAAAGACTCGAGATGTGAAAGGATACAGCGAGGACGTATACATATACGTATGTTCAAAGTTAAGTATGCACGACAATTCGACCGTTGGCGACAAATTCGGACGTCGTGTCCTGCCCTTCTTTTGATCACTCGTTACAAGTTATCTTTGCCACGATAAATTATATATCATAAGTATGTACAGTACGCTGCGGCATATTGTATTACTGTGATTATGTGAGAACTACGCGACATTTCAGCGAATAGAACAGATCACGTCTTCGTGCTTTAATATATGTATAACTATGAAAACTGCAGACATTTATGATGAACGACAGCTGAGACCGTCTTGGAATGTAGGAGATATTTGCTCAATATTTTCCTATTCTTAGCGTTCCGTTGTTTTAGTGTTAACTATATTATTATGTAACGCATAATACAACCCCGTACAACAATCAGTCAGTCAAATCAGTGCCCAACTCCACTGTAGGATTTGTAGCTCCTACAGTAATAATTAGAAGGTTTAGAAAACATCGATTTTAGTTAAACTATACAGTGTTTGTTATATTTTATTGACCGCATTTAGATACCAGAACCAGAAAAGATCGAAACACGGTGTTGGTATTGAATCTATGAAGGGTTTATTGTAAAGTAGGCAAAAACGTGCGCAATCAACTGGCGTCAAATTGATAAATTCGGTCACTCCTCCCCTCAACAGCCGCTCATGCCGGGGCACTCAGCAGTACGTACTCATGCGTGGAAGCGTGCTGGTGCTATTGTTTTATTGTTTAGTTGTTTTATTTACATATTAAATGACGTCACAAAGCGTCAGCGTCGCTGAGATGCCACAGCTCTTAAATAAGATCACAGCGCCATTAAACTAATGTCGCGCTTATTTACGGCGTTTGTCAGCACGACTCGCGACTCCGCGCGTGCGATTAGTCGCCAGTCGCAGCGACTCGGTCGCGCCCTGCTCGCTACGCACGCGTTTTGTTTGTTTTTCGTTGCGTCGCAGAACTGGTCCGGCCAACACCTCTTTGAAGTGGTTTTTCTGCGACAAAAGGAGTCTGTCTCGATTATGTTGTTATAAAAATGGGCACGTGTTTATAATAACTTGATGTTATTTTTTATGGATGTTTTTGTTCAGGTGAATTACAAAAAAACCTTTGTAGTCAAAGGCTTTCCCGGGAAAACGCTTTAAGTGTGGATTTATTATTAAATTAAATAAAGTAAGCTTGTCTTTTCTTTTGGTAACGATATTCTGAGTAATTATGAGTGTGATATTAGTAGGTAAGTATATCTTTTTACTTCTGAATGAATAAGAAATTGATAAATCCAATTTTCTATTCATTCTAGTCTTTAAATCGTCACGATAATGTGGCATTATGTCAGCCAAACAAGAGCCCTTATTTCTTCTTATGTTGTTCCGTGACTCCCTGAGTTTGTCAAGCTAGCAAGCTGTGTCCAGTCAGCCAGAGCGCGCGAGAGCTCTCGAATGTCTGCATCAGTACGGCGACGCCAGCAGTATTGCCGCACCGCTGTAAAATATTGGAGCAGTGTTTAATATCGCCGCCAGAGGATTATTGCTCCATATCTCAGTTTTATTGCGATTTGTGCTCCTCCACGCGCGGCTGCCCACCCTTTCATTCTGTCCCGCAGTCGATGACTTGAGCTTTTTCTGCAAATATTAATTTCTCGCGGCTCAACCACATGATAGGGAGTAAAGGTCGCGCAAGTCGCGACGCGTCAGGTAACGTGTCCGCGCGACGCCCGGCCTGCGTCATCTCCGATCGCGCACTTATTCAGTATTTTGCGTATCATCTGGGATAAATTAGTTATGTCTTCGTGACAGTATGTCCATCCGCTCTATTTCTTCTAAAATATGAGGAATTACCCGAAGATTAATTTGAACAACTTCCGTGCTTAACTTCTCGCTAGGCCGTAACTCTTAAGTGAGGGCTGACAAATAGCCGCTGCGTCCAATTAACCGGCGTGTGTCGCGCGTGACGTCACCGACGCCTGCCACTCACGCTTATATTTTTAATCGCTTTTAAAAAAACTACACGAATGTAAAGTAAAGCGCCGCCGGCCGCCTCGAGACGTGTATTAATAGACGAACTTGTTATGATTTCACGACTGTCACGAAACTTAATAACTTCTCGATGGAGAGTCGACTTTATACAGTTAAGAAATTAATGTACTTTAGTAATGTAATTTTTATCTATCCTCTTTATTATTGTTATTTTTACTGTAAAAAGGTACCTACAAAATTGTATTTTTAGTGCAACTAGTTTTTTTTTTGTTTAAAAAAAAGTTAAAATAGTCAAAGATCTTTGATCTTTGTTATTTGACATTGTTTCTGTTTAATTTTAATCATATTTTATATTGTTTTTTGAAATATTGTAAATTCAATCTCAATTAACCTCTTGTTTACACCTTTTCTTACAAAGTTTGAAGCACGAGAATAACTTAGGTATTAAGAATGTTAGATAATTTGACAGTGCATGCGATATTGACGATCCTAATAAATCATGTAGCGGGAACCTTACGAAATAGTTAATCAATAAAAAACATATCTGGCTATTAAGTTATTTAGCATTTACTACTCTGCTACCGTTACAGTTAAATATTACGATCACAGTTGATGCTAACTATCACAGGTTTAGAAAAGTAGGTACCCGATAACTACCGGCTATTGGGATAGCATCTCGTTTACTGTGTGGATGATATCCACACAGTAAACGAGATGTTTAAAATCAGCACCGCGGCATCTTTCTACAAGTTAACATTGCGTGTCTAACATCATTATATCTGTTAAACCCTCATATTTACGACTGGTGGCTGCCTACAGCGCCCACTTACTTGTGAAGCATTTAACACAAGTTATTACAGCAATCGTCGTTACAAAGAAATATGGCGGCAACAGTAAAACGGCATTGTACAATCAGAGAACTGTGTACAAACCTGTCCGGAGCCGGTGTTCACAGCACGACCGGGGGACCTGCTGAGGGGCTGAGGAGCTTGCAGCTGAGCAAGTGAGCTGACCATGCAGCACCGGTCGCACGCAGCGAGGGAACAGAGTAAACGAGCACAGAAGGCTCACAACAACGCACCATAAACAACGGCTAACCTCAAATTTTCAGTACGTACAATTATGGACGCTTGTTTACTGCATTCAACATTTGTGACAACGTAATTTTGTGAAGTAAAACTTCTGTAGTTTGAACCGAGTGTGTGCCGCAGCGTGGACTGCCTTTCGCTATTTTTCGGGCGCGCCGCCACGCCTGGCACGCCGCCAGCGAGCAGGTCCGCGCCCGTTCATTTAATTTAAATCTTACCGGATTACCTTAAAGCCCACTTTAATTTGTTAGAACGTTTTTTATTCGTGCGCGTCCTGCAGCGAGATCACGAGATGACATTAATTGCGCGTCGTGCGGCACTTCGTCTCATATTAATGACTGGTCGCGCGCGTGATGTATGGCTCCTTGTACTAAGCACTGCGACTCCAGTCCATCCGGCCACACTCCTCGCACTAACAAACAGTAATAAGTCATATAAAACCAAAAAAAAAAGTTCTCTCCGGCCTAAATTTAAAAAAAAAATCTTTGTTTTTATAAGTCGAGTACCCCTCACAATGTTGTTAGAGGCGCACCGAATTAAGGACCTACTTCATTATGTTATGTAATTACTTTATAATATTAGCGAAGCAGGCCCGGGTGTTGGTACTATGCTCTACTTGCAACAAGTCAAGTACCTAAACTTTTATAATATTAAAATAATAACAGCCACTAATTAAGGTACTTTACTCTGTCCACCAAGTAGGTACCTACTTGCCACATCAATGTACTTTTATAATGTATTACTTAATTATTGAAATGCTGAACATGCACCACACTCACACACACACACACAGCAATTCTCTAAATATGTAAATGTTCATATCTATATTTCTCATGAAAATAAGAATAAGGTAACTTATCTCTCTAAAACTCATTATTCTAAGGCGGAATCCAATATTTTTCATAAACATTTCTGAGAAAAATCCTTAATAAGAAGTCTAAAGATTTATATCGTAAACAAAGTAGATAATTGATTTCACTGATATGAGAGCCGTTCGCCTCTGCACATATATAATCTATACTAATATTATAAAGCTGAAGAGTTTGTTTGTTTGTTTGTTTGAACGCGCTAACCTCAGGAACTACTGGTTCGAATTGAAACATTACTTTTGGGTTGAATAGACCATTTATCATCACGCTTAAGCCAATAGAAGCGGAGCAGCGATAAAGAATGTTTTAAAATCGGGGATTCCACGGGGACGAAGTCGCGGGCAGCAGCTAGTAATATATAATTCCCATAATAAGTGGTGTGTTTACCTTTAAGAAGTTACTTTGTATGATCGAGTCCAGACCAGCTCAGAGTTAAAATCAACTTTGCTTTGGGATTGACATAAAACTAACGATATCTCACTCTAGTTTACCTTTGAAGTTCAACGTCCAATGCAAATTCTATATTTAACTAAAAAAAAGGATCATCGAGAACGGTTCAAAAACATAAACTGTACACATTGTATATGCGTACCCCTTCAAAACGTATCGGCGCAATGCTACGTTATAAACTGGTGTTAATATAATAATAAAACAGACATGCAATTTCAGCAATCTCGGAAGATTTGCTATAATTTTTGAAGAGTTCCATAGCCTATCTTCGAAGTTCTTCATTAGACCTTCACCAGAATTGAAATAGGGCCAGTATGGTAACATACTCTTCCAAACAAAAAAAAAACATCAGAATCGGGTGACAATTGGCGAATATATTGCTGAAAAAAAAAAAACAAAAAAAGTCTGTCTAATTGAGAACCTCCACTTTTTTTAAGTCGGTTAAAAGCAGATACATCCATTTATTTTCATAATTTTATCAAAGGGTTTTTTCACAAAAAGTAACAAGATTATAGCTTTAATCCATTTAGCTTTGTTAACAAAGTTTGACAAAGTAATCCAGCGGATTGTTGGAGACCATAGCTAAGCGGAGGCTTTGCTTATCAAATTAGTGTAAACAGAGGATCACAAGTAGCAGTGAGACAGGGAGACGTTTGTGGTGCCGGTATATTGGCGGACTTCAAGCAACAAGCCATTCTCTACCAGTTTGTCTAGAGACGCAGACTACAGTAACGCTGTAGGTGTTGTCGGCAGTGGCCCCACACACACAGTAATACTTGGCTATCAACATTTGCCGCAGGGTCGCGTCTTGTGTTGCGGAATTTGTTCGAAAGAGTCACTGTGGTCCTGGGACGCTAAGGGCACAAGAAGGATCACGGGTGGATTTTAGTCAGTAAGAGTCTGACACTCCTTTCCGCTCCGCCTAGAGTGGAAGAAGTCATTTGATGATTTCCCATCCAAAACAAAAGTGGTCGCGTCTTGTGACGACAACGAGAACAGATCTCGTCCGTCGCACTTAATATTCCCTCGTCTTGTGATGGGCCGCGCCGCGTGCGGACTGTGACTTGTTCTCGTATAGAAGGGTGTGCACACAATACGGTAACGTCAAGCAATTATCAACGCTGAGCGGTACAAGCCACGCGGCGCGAGGAAGACATTGTTTTCAACAGTCGAAGAAAATGTAAATGTATGCAAATGGTTGGGATCTGTTTGTAGCGAGAACAACCACCGCGTGACTGCACTGCTTCACTTGCAAATGGGCGCGGGGTTATCGGCAGGGGTGTCTGCGTCTTAGAGTGCGTAAGCGCGGGAGAACTTCATAATAATATCTGTAGTAGGAAAAAAAAACAAAGTAATTCTGCGTAACCATATAACCGCAAAAAAGTAGTCTATAACCGTATCCAGGGTCACATCTATCGCTGTGCCCAAATTATTTAAAAAATAATCATGTAAGTGTAACAAACATATTAGTTTGGATCGAGTTACCTTAACACTTGAAATCGTTGAATGAGTTCATTCTTAAGTCAAAACGCAAACAGCGTGCCTAATTATGTAGCGATAAAAGAATATACAATGCCTATGCAATTTCTAAGGGAAAAAGAGCGATTTAATTGAGTTATTCCAAAAATTTAGTTAATTAAGTGGAAGCCTGTCTAAACTATACCACGAGCTCTCGGCTCACAACGCACCACGCGCGCCGCGACCCGTGCATACAGACCTACCACACACTTACCGACAACACGCTCACGGAAACTGTGCACATAGTGAGCACAATAGTACCAGCACAGTGCTGGGCTATTCCTACTGCATTTACTTTAACAACAGATGAGCCTGAAAGACACGTCTTTAAAGAACAAATGTTTGCCTATAGTCTCTCCCACATAAACGTCATGATGTAGTATTAAGCTGGTGCCTGCTCCGCATGCATTATCGTTGAGCGATGAAGTTCAGCACTCGGTAGACAAATGTCGTGACTTCCAGAACCCGTTGACAAAATTGCACATAATCGCGACCGCGCTCAAGTGCCCGCCACTCGCCAAACAAGCGACAGCAGAAGACCCACTCCCAAAAAAATGCTCGTAAGGTTGCGAGCATCTTGTTGGCAGTGCGTCTTCTGCGATTAGCTAATCCGTTACAGTACACAAGCAAATAGAAACAAGCAAAATGAATTTCAAATACATGATATCTTAATCAGAAATCGGATTATGATAAGTCAAAATCAAAATCAAATTAATTTATTCATACTAGACTGAGAGCCAGCACTATTTAACGTCAAATTTTACATAAAGACAGTTCACCCTAATCGTCCACCCGTCACCACTTCCTAGTGTTTTAGCTGGGAAGAAGAATTTATCAATAGTCATTAATACAGGACAAAGGTAGAAAATAAAATCATTATCCAACATTGAAATCGCTGGAGGCTCTTTGCCGAAGCTAGTGTTTACTCGCTGGCCAACAGCAAGCGCAAAAATCGATAAAATTATACGCTGTCATTTGAGGGACGTAAGCAGTGTGGCGCGACAACGTAACTGTAAAGAAAGGCGCCGTCCTTTATAGGACAGAGCGGGGAACAGCACTTTACAGTCACACAACGCCACCTTTATATGACGATTGCTGTCTATAGGTATATGTGGTGGTCCTTCTATCATGCCTGTGACAGCGTCGTCCTAGTCACCTCAGACGCGAGCCGGGCGTCAGAAGAGGCCGCGGTGCGGGGCGGGCGGGGGTATGATATTAAGATTCCGCGCCGCCTGCCACAACCCCGGAACGCAATTTTTGCAATGTACTTTATGCAAATGTTTACCGATACCGTATAAAGCCCCTTTCATTATGTGCGCGCACCCAGAGTCGAGAGCGATCAATTTGAATTGAATTTTGCTGTGAAAACAATCTGTTTGGACAAATTGTGAAGTTGACGCGTCGTTTGCATAAAATAATACGTGGTCGAGGGCCGCGTTTACTAGGCGTGTGTAACTCTTTACGGAACCGACTCACTGATCCGGATCACTGAAGTGATTCAAAAGATTGGTTCACTAGCAACGTTTCAAATGCATCATTTGGATCTGGAACATTTCGCGCGAAACGTCGCTCGCGAGGCGACTGAGCCACGAGCGAAAGAGACAAATTGAGACACTGAGTAACTAAACTATTGACTCGCGACTGGCGAGTGAAATCATTACAATCTATACAATACCTATAGTTCAACAACATGATTTGATTTTGATTTTGAAAGAGATAACTAATGAGAAGTGTATCCATTCAATTCGTACGGATTTTCGCTGTCAGTATTCATGGACGTAAAAATGACCACTAAGGCGCTTATATTTTTTAATAAAGACTAGTATTGCGATAAGCGTAGTGATTATTGTAATAAACGCCTGCGACGTAACTCTGTGTATTCGAAACATTCTGTAATTGAATCTTTTGAGTCGATGATCCAAATGAGCCAAATGAAACATATCAGTGTTTCGGAACATTTCAGTGTTCCAGATACAAATGTTCCAATCGCAAAAATGATACACTTTGCCCGCCTCTAGCGTTTACTCACACGATCTGAATGAACTCGGCTCATGGCACCGGCGCAGACAGCCACGCACTTTACGGCAGGTTGTATTGCATTACATTGACACCTGTCCTACGTGTCTGAAGCGGCGACGAGGCGAGCGCCGCTAGTTACTGCGAACACTATGCGTTATACTAGTAGCCAGGCACCTCCGTGCCGACCATGCCAACTGTCAACTTCCGTGGATGAAGTAGATTCTATATCAACTGTCGAATTAAATATATTATCTTAAATTATGCGTATAATCTGAAATTCAAGTTCCCTCGAGACTCGCACTCATCAGTAAATGTGTGCATATTGTGTGTACGGAGTGTCACAGGGTGGAAGTGAGCGACTCGCACGCGCCGGAACAATATCATTATGACGTTAAATGTTCTGAGGGACATAGAACGTTTAATGTCTCTCTTATAGTTATTTGATAGAAACGTTTCCCCACTCTAAGAATTTCGCCTGTATCGCGTTGCGTTTACAAACATACACACTCAGCCAGACCCAGAACTATTTGGAGACCATACAATTATTTTGTTCCATACGGTAATTAAGCCTTTTTTTTTCTTGATGGGAATTCATCAAATGGCTGCTCCTGCTCTATTCAGAGCGGAAGGGAGTGTCAGACTCTTACTGACTGAAACCCACCGGTGATCCTTCTTGTGCCCTTTATGTTCCAAGGCTGCGGTGACTCTCTCCAACCACTCCTCAAAGAAGGCACTTATCACCGCAATGGTGGCGTTTCCAACGGGAATTACACCTGCGACACGCGGTTTGCTCAATCACTGCAATCATAGCAAAAATTACATTTTTCGTATAGTATGAAAAGGTTACAAACTCATATTTACATGTTTTTTTGTAGGGTTCTGTCGCGTTTGCTGAAACTGTTCGGATTACTTTAGGCTTTTATATTATGGAGGTACCTACGGTAAGAAAAAGACAAGCCATTTAATACAGTTGTCTTTAATTCTTTATAAGAAAATGACTGATGAGAATGATGAAGAAGAAACATGTACACGCGTCTACAGCTGCAGTAACCATAACTTTGTTTCACCATTCAGTCGTTTTGCACAGTACAACAGTACACAGTAGCACAATATAACAGTTTAGAGCGGAGCCGTGCGGTGGGTGTCTCACGCACTACACAGTTGTGCTTGTAGAAGTCTCAACTCGACGACGCGACGTGTGAGTTCATGTGAGTGATCCTTCTGTGCGTAGTTTTTCTATGGTGCAACACAATCAACTTAATGAAAAAACTCCGTCCAACAGATTTATGTGTGGACACAAAGTTCCACCAACTCGAGGGGTAACATGTAGCTGCAACACAAGTGTTTGGACGTTCGGAATAAAGGTCGACTTTATTATGTTGTGTGCGTAATAGGGGAAATGTGCAACTTGTAATTTTAAACATAAATCTAAAGTAACTTGACTAGTTACCTTGTAGCGATATTACATCCTGATTCCTGGTATACCTAGTGCATGAAGCGGTCAGCTCCCTCACTTATAATAACTTGTAACAAGCGCTCCTCTGCTAGACAGTGTCACAGCAGCTAAAAAGACATTTCACGTCGAGCGCTTGTTCGCGGCACAATTTTTGAAATTACCCCGAAGGTGGCTCATATAGCCATTCGGCCCATTTTTTGCAAGTGATTTTGTACTTTAACTCTCGTTAGTAAAGCTGTAATTCTTGTGCAGCGGCGCGGCGGCGAGGGTGCGACTTGTTAGTTGTGCAAACAAAGCGTTAGGCGCGCTCGCTAATAGACAACGCGCGGTTATTTGGACACACTCGCAGTCGCAGGCCTGCAGGCGGCGCACCTTACTTGAGCACAGCACACAGCAAAGTACTTTTACATAAGGCAACTAATATGGAATAAAAGAATACATCACATAAATTGAGTCTATTCTCTTAGCTAGCTCAGCGTCACTCTTACTAGCCATCAGGAAAGCTCTTGCGCTTACTGGTAGATTAACGTCAATGCGACATTTGTGATCAAATATATATATTAGTCGCTTGATGTTGAACATGATACAGCGACTAAACTCAGTTCACGTACATATTTCATTTTACCCGCCTGGCGTAAAAGCCTAAAAGGAGGGTAATGTTTTCAAAACCGCGTGAAACAGCAATCGCGGCGCTCCGCAAACATGCTCAGATTCCACTGAGTGGCGCTTGATGGAGAACTTGTGCGACGTGCCAGTGGAGGCGCCACGCACAGCCACTCGCAGAAGCTCCACTGCCTGATCTACTGCTTAGCGTATCGATGGCAAATAAATATCCCCAATTTTCAACTACGATAAATCCGTTTGCTATCGCAGTCAGTGGACGCGTACCGTATATGACCATGGCCCGTGCTCTCATCGCGAGCGATATTAAAGTACATAAAACTGTTGCATTGCAGTTTTAAATAAAATGGAAAGTGACACTTTTTTAGTTAGTGGCGTTGTCGAGCTGTGAACACAAGCGGCTCACGCTCACACTATTGTTTTCATGATATCGCTATTAGAAAAAAGATTCTTTATCTTGACCGGTAAATTGTTCAATGAAATAAATATCGACAACTTGTCAACCATCAATTACTACATATGTTAACTTTGATTTAAATATCGAGTCATGGTTATGTCCACTTAGTAAGCGGTACGTATTTAAACCACTTTAAAACAGTGGCAAACATGTGTATAGCAGAAATCTTACTTTTTAAAGTCTGTGGCGAGTAGCGGGACACTCCTGAACCAACTGAAACGAGTGTTTTATGTCCCGCGCCCCTCCGCGCCCTTCGCCCCGCGCCCGCAGCTACTAGGAGCCCATGAGTTATGCGGCGACAGATATAGAACCAACGTTAACACATTATTGAAACTGAACGCCTCGAGTTTATGTGCTCTTGGTAGTCGCCACCCGCCACACTGCGCAGATTTACGACCATAAAAATTGTGTTCTTGTACAATAATAAGTAGGTAGAATAGGTTATTATAATTATTCTTTTTTGTAGTTCTGTTCCTTTTAAATGTTGTAAGAATTAATATCGAGAATACGAACACAAATTCTGTGACAATCCGCAAAGAGAAATACGCAAATAATCCTGACATTGCGGATATATATGTATATACATACATATGTCACCGGAAAATGATAAACTTCGTGAGATTATAAAATTTAAAGTTAGCATATTTTTTAAATCAATTTATTTTTCTAAAGACAGTGGTAATTTATAAACTTATCTTCAGTCTGCTCAAATAGCATAAATTAATAAAAATCCCAAGGAATGTATAAAAAGTCTAAAAAAAAACCTCTGAAGATTTTTCTCGTGACACCACCCACTCGGTTGATAGCAGGTGAACACTGTTCAATTTTTTCTATTTCCCTCTCGATTGAGGTCGATAGATGGGAATGTCGCTACCCAAGCGCAATCACACGCCTTCGTACTTGTCTTCACTTGTTGCTGCCCACACTACGCTACCACCTCCTGGCGTCTGTCTAGCGTCAGCTCTTTCTCGTCTACCATTACCTAAAACACCATGGTGCCATGCATTTTCTTATAATGAGACTATTACACAATTTAGTCGGGCATATCTTTAAAGATTCAATAAAAAACGTTCGTGCCCTTTTATCTGATAAGCACTCTCTGCGGGGAGTTGAAGTAAACTGTCAGTAATTTTGCGAAATGAAGTGCGACGCCGTATCACCCGCAGATGCAAATGTAAGCAAACACGTGCGACGCAACACGCGAATATCACCCTTATTTCGTCGTCGCAAGGTCGCGGGGTGAGCGGCGGTTATCGACAGGTGGATTGAATTCCCGCGAGCATTGTGCGGTGGCTCGGAGAAATATCGCAAACGTGTAACCTTGCGAGTTGTGTGCCGCCACGCCGCCGCACACCGCGGCTCTTGACAAGCATTCACAAAATACAAGTTCACGGCAAATAAGACGTCGATCAAATATAAAATATCGTCGGCACAGTGGCAGTCCGCGCCGGTGCGGAGAGGGTGACAATAATGTACAATACACTATGATCACAAGCGTGTGTGTTGAAACTAGTAATTTTTAAACTTCTATCGGTTCATTTGTACCGGTTACACGGACAACCAGATCCGTTTCCGGAATTTCAAATTCGTAATTTTTAGAGTCTCCTACGAGGCCTTATTAGAAAATCTTCTCACTGTAGGTAGGAAAGCATTCGCATTATTCGGCTGTCGTCGTCGTATTTAGCCGAAGACAACTATGATAAGATAAATATGTATGTAAATAATGTTTCATTATATCACATACAATCCACGTTCTTGTAAAATAGTCTTGTCTTTAAGCAAGGTTTCGAAATGTAGTCATTTGAAGCAAATCACGGTCGCGTGTGCCGTGCCCCTGCCGGTGTCGTGTGCGGGGCTGTGGTGCTGTCGGCCGGATGTCACCAGTTAGCTAACACATCAGCACATGCTTTAATTTGTCCGCCGAGACAACTTGTTCGCTCATATTACTGAGCGGAGAGGCAAGCATGCGACGGTTACCCCCAGCAAACCGGCTCATTTGTGGGTTGAGGAGCAAGTCAAAATCCGTTTGACGAAAACGTCAATTGGATTGGATTGAGTTCGAGTTTACGTTTTGGAACCTTCGTGTTAAGTTTAAACCGTTGCCGGTTGGCCTGATTGCAAATGTAAATGTAATAACCGCAGTTCAACATTATTACGAGTCTCGAATGGGTCCGGGAGAAGCAGGTTACTGTCAGCCGCCCTGTACGCTTGGCAGCCTGCAGCCGAATCTTTCACCTGAGGGCATTTCACTCTCATTCCTGAACTAACTAAACTAATAAAAATCTGCCTCACCAGCTACGATTTTGTACGGCTACAAATTTTTGTTCGGCTACGCCGTAGCGTCTACGAACGCCGTAGCAAATAGATTTTCCGTAGCATGCCGTTGTGTGTGATAGCCGCCAGCCGCGACATTTTTAGTCTGGAGTGACCGCGGCGTGTTGATACTCCCCTCCGACCAACCAACGTTATTCATTAGTGTAATTCAGGGTGCTACGCGCTACGTGCTTCGCCGAGTGTCCCGTGCTACGTCGCGCGCTATGAAGCTTCGCGGCCTCTATGAGAAGCGACATGATTTATTTAATGAATTATAACTCTGTAAGGATAACTAAACCTTCTAAAGTCTACCTTTACAAGGATAGTGTCATGCACGCTAATGTTTTAAATTTCCGGTTGAACAATCGTAACTTTCATCTCTTAATCTTTATTACACAAAAACACAGCTTTACAGGACAGCTTATGAACAGAGGCAAGCTTAACCTACAATTGATATATTTCATTTAAACTAGTTACTGTTTTGAATAATTATAGAATTATAAAATCAATCTAAATATTCCAATTCGCAACACTCGGCACTGAGGCGAGGGTTGAAAATCCATCAGCACGCTTTTAGTGTTACTGCTGCACGATCACCCGTAAGAAGTCTCACCTAGTGAGATTGACTAGAGTAAGTTTTTTTTTATTTCATAACAGTAAGTTAACAAGGTAACCAAACACCAACTTAATTTATTATTACATAGGTACATCCAAAACACTTGGAAGAGAAAAACATAAATGCAGATAGGCAAAGGGAACTGCCTGATCAAGCTTAAGATACCTGGCTTAGAGAGGGCTCTCCAAATCAGTAAAGCTGTTGTAGGCTATCGTCACTAGCCGGTGAAACCACTGATGGGTTCAGCACGAGGCCATCACCATACGTCACGTCCACACAGTCACGTCCTCCCGGCTGACGGGCCCTGGGTTGTGACAAGGAAGCTGACATTACTTCACCAAGCGTTCGGCATACAATACCTCAGAGCTTGTATAGAATAACTAAATATCAGAATCTCCTACTCAACTATAAAAGAGACGCATCTCGTTGACTATCGAGCAAATAAACTCATCATTTCATAGGCGTCTGAATACAACTGTCGCACTGGGTTCCACACGAGCTGTTACTTAGGTACAGTACAACAGAGAAAAACTTGAATATAGGCGTAGTTATTTCTGTATTTGGTCACGTTTGGGAGGGGACTGTAACAACACGCGTGGTGTGTTTTGTTACGAAACATTAGCGATGAGACACAATATAATATGTAGATGTTATACAAACAGACTGGTCGGACGGACAGTCAGACCTGCGCTGGTCACCGATCTCCGGGGACTGCGCCAGTGGGCAGTCAGCACACGCACACAGACACGCGGGCGCGATGGTCTCCGGGACCCGTGGCGCCAACTTACACAGGTGCACCACGCCATACCTGAGCGAACAGCAACAATTCTACTAGTAAAAATTATATGCCAGCAATGTAATTTAATGCATAATGTCTTCTGTTTGAATCGTAGTAAATGTATGTATATTAATGAATATGTATGTTTGTTGCAGGTACACTCTCTGCCCTAGCTCCTGTGCGGGTAAGGTAGGCGTGAGATACCTCGACGTTCAGACGCTTCACTCAATGCGAGCCGCGAGACAACTACACGGTCTCTGTTAATTTAAAGTAGCTCAGTGATACGTGGTTTACTATATTGCTCTATTCAGTATGTAACTGCAACCACGCAACTTTTTCAATATCTTTACAAAGTATTGAATAAACCCTAGGAGTATAACCCGCCGCCGCGGGACACATTGCTAGCAGACTACTGAGACTGCGTGCAGTGTGCCCCAGGCGACGTTGCGCAACCGCTCAGCAAGTCGCACTGTCGCTCAGGCCCGGCGCGCTAGCATGTCTTATTGAGTACTGTACTGACAGATCTCAGGACCTGTCTTACCGGAAATATTATGCGACGCAATAATATATTACTCAATGATGAGTGGTGCATCACGCGACGGCGAGTGCAGCAGATGTCTCGCATAATCCGATCCCAATCCGAAAATTATCGGTGAGTCTTGAATTCCATGCAGCCGAGCCGAATACCTATTTCTAATAGGTATTCGGCTCGGCTGCATGCCTGGCTGGCTCGCCGCGTGTTGTACAAACTCCTTCCAAACTATGTCCATCCGTCTTCCACTCAGTAACTACTCGTAGATTGTAATGATCAACTCTCACTATCACTTGCGCGGCTCTAAGGTCGTTTTGATTTATGAACTCCTTGCATGCTCCGCCGCGCATCGGCTGCGGCCCACGAGTTTATTTAGCAAAAGCCTAATTCACTTTAGAAAATATAATGTTTGCATTAATAGCCCGTAAAGTTTAAAGTGGTCCAAAACTTTGTGTTGTACAACAAGAGCGGAGCGGGACTGCGGCGGCGGCGCTCGCGTCCGACACAGCGACGAGTTGGTAGCTTGTGCACTTGTGTGGCTTCTGTTTCGCTTGGCGGTACCTCAAACAATTATAAGTCGTTCCACTGCCGCCACCCTCCAATCAAATTGATTTAGATTTCATTTTTCGTATCGCCAAATAGTTGATCGGCTTCAATAAAAAATCTACAAACGTTCCACTGAACCTAAAGCTAATTACCGAATGCCGTTGTGTTGCAAATTAAATGTGAATTACTTTTTTGTCTTAAAATCCGTAACTTGGAACAAATTGCAAAGTAATTCTTAATTGGGTACACTTGGCTCGGGTTTTCTCTCAGTCGGAAGCACGTTATTAAAATGAAGTTAATCGTTAAGTTATGACCGCCGCGGCTGACTGAATGAGATCGCGTAAGTTTCCGACGCGTTTGCGCCGCGCTACCATCTAGTAGTAAACCAGAGTTCGACGCCGTATCACAGGAACACTACCTCAAACTACCCATTCGTCATAATAACAAACTAGTGTAAAAAACGGGTTCGTCTGTGCGTCCGCCAGGTGTCTTGACTTGTCCAGTTTAGGAAAGAGGTGACAGACAGAAATAAAGTCAAGAATGAGCCTACCAGAAGAAGCCTGTTCACTCTAACTTGAGGAAAGTTGGGTCATTGATCCCTTTCTGTGTTGCCTCTGCCCAACCCAGACCACCTGGCCAAGACTACCCGCTTGACGGGCAAAAACAGGGGATATTTTTTGTAAATAAATCGAACGATTTCAAATCTTTTAGAAACGATATTTTATGCAATCAACACCTGCCCAGAATTAGCATAACAAATTAACTAATTGAATCGATGTTGAAGTATTGCAATGTTTGCAAACTTAATTATTTCCGAGTTATAAACGCATGATATATCAATGTATCTATCTACAAGTAGGTACCTAAATATCTTGGCAGTTTTACCAATCGATAGATACATAAGTACAACTAATTCAAGAACTATCGACCAGAGGAGCCGTTTAAGGCAGAGCCGGATGTAGTTCTGAAGGGTACTAGGTAGGTAGGTGGCATAAAGTTGTCGTAAGCAGGTGGCGCGAGGTGGTAGCGAGCGCACTGCCGCGTAGTAGCCGTGCTGCGTGCTGGCGGCGCCGGCTGGCGCGACACGGCGCTGTCACGCGGCTGTGGGCAGCGCCGAGTAGTGCCAGCACTGCGCTCAGGGCTTGCTCGCAACATACACTTACTTATGTTTACTTGATACGATACTCCATTGTCGTGATACGTGTCTTGTGAAAAGCCGTGCATGCAACAACTACTAATACTTTCGTGCAGTTCTACTGTAAGGGCACGCGGCGAGTATGCGGTGCATGGCGCCGCGAGAATTGTATCAAGTTGATATTTTATTTATCTCCACTCGGGGAAGCTCTCAGAAGAAAGCTGCAAACTTGTGTTTCTTCTTCCTCATTAAAATAGCGAATAGAGTAGCGAGCGTAGCGTGGCTGCTACCCACTACCTATGTGTTGGTGTCCACTAACTATAAGCTATACTTCTCCTACGACATCTAGGTTCGACAATTGCATCTAAACAATGATATTGCAGCATCACTAATAAGTTGACAATGAGGCGAGTGAAGACGCCACCTCCCGCGCGCCCCCGCACCCCCGCGCTCGCCTGCTGCGCGACGCATTAGCATCACAATGCTTGTCAGCGCGCGTCGCTCGCACCTGCACCGCAGAGAGTACACACACACACACACACACACACACACACACACACTATATAATTCAAAACCCCACATCACAGCTGTGTTAGTGAGAGCATTACATCCCAGAGAAAGATGCTTGCTCATGTCAGTAGCGCAGGCTCTTCGGTACCCGCTCTCGGGAGCGTCATCCAGGTGCGGCGCCGCGCTTGGCCGCTGTTCGACTTACGAGTAGCAGTGGCGTGCAGTGGTTCGAGTTAGGGTAGGCCAGAGAAAATGTCCAAATAAATTTTAAAAAATAACCACATTATTCAGGGTTGATTTTTAATGAAATGAGTTTTTTTGTTTTTTTTTTTTAAATAGCCTATTAAAAAAAAAAAAAACAAAAAGTAACACCACATTTATTTTCAACCCTGAATAATGTGGTGCGTTTTTTTTTTTGGTCATTTTCTCTGACCTACCCTAACTCGAACCACTGCACGCCACTGACGAGTAGGTACCAACTCGTACCTACTGTGTTACATTATTATTATATGAAAAGATTCATAATCATGGTGATAATGCCCGGGTGCACAGTGATTCTTTGGTAAGCATGTAACTGATGCACGACCACACGCCCTTGTGAAATTACAATCATCCTGCCTGCTTGCCTACCGTATCGTATATGAAACATGCAATATTGTGAAGTTGTGCAAATGCCTTATCCACAAGCGTCGCGCCCGCAATGTCGAGTCTTGTATGAAACTACACGGCTGAGTATACTAAATAAAAACTATATGTGCCTCAAAACAATCTCAGAGACGTAATCACACATGTCGAACTGAACAGTTCGACATGTGACTTGACACTTCGGCAGCGCCGCATACCGTGTCGTGTCGTGCCGCACCGGCACCGCTGTGTGTCGCTGCGCGGCGCTGTCCGACGGCCGGCCGCCGTGTGCGTGGCGGAGGGTACCGCGACAGCTCATGTGCTGCTGCGAGGTCGCATCTACTGAACAGCCGTGCTAATCTATTATTTACTCATACGAACTTTATTACACGACTGCCCAAAAAAAGGAGTGATATGTTTTCAGGGTTCATGTATGTATGTTTATGAGTTTCTTTATTCCACCATAACTTCTAAACGGCTTAACCGACCAATGTAGGTATTTGTCGTATCGTTAGAAGCGTTGAGATATCCCGGGTAACATAGGCTAGCTGACAAATAATAAAAAAACATAAAAACCACCGACTTTAAAACATACACAAAATTATGAAATGACTTTAATTTAGAAAGTCTAGTTCAGTTTTTGACATGGTAAGTAGGCGTGTTTTTAATGTTTATTAATTATTTGTTTTTGTACAGTAGTGGAATGAATGCAACAAGACTTTCTCGGCCAGTCAACCTTTGTATTAAAAAGAGTAAACTCTGTGGTAACTGTACAACAATATAAGTATCGACTAACCTACAAAAAGTTTAAACTTTTACGGCAGTTGTTTAGACGAAGTGTCCTTTCGAGTGAAGACGTTGTGAACACGACGACACTCGCGACACTCGCAACATCGCGACACCGCGACATCGAGCACACTCCACACGGCAATTAACAAGCACGCTCTGGCAGCGCGACCCCCGCTGGCTACCTACAGCTACAGCTCGCTGGTATCGCGCCTCCCGTGTGGTAGGCCGCCCATTGTGTCACCCTATGTAATGTTTTCTTTGTATATATTTTCTGTAACTTGTATGGTGTACATAATAAAGAGTATTCTATTCTATTCTATTCTACCGACATCCTACTGGTGATATCGCTCTAGATGCGACTGCAGTAGCTTCGCCACCTTGTGGTTATAATTACACATTACACACACAATTAACAGTCGCTTGCATGCCGAAGTGTCGACAACTCTACACGCTTTCTCACAGGGCACCGTTTCACCTCGTTAACACGAATCGAATCGCTTATACCATCATTTACCCATCATTTACCACGCGGGAAATTACAATTGCAATCCGCGTCCTCGCCCGCGTTCGCGACAAACAACAGTTTAGCAACAATAACAGCGCAAGTTCGGCTATTAGCATGTTTCGTTCCTCACTTTACTACTCTCGTTTGTTGAGACGCGCGAGGGTTGCGGACGACAGACAAGCAGCAGTCAGCAGAGAACCGCACCCTGCATGTCTCTTAACTTATTTTATTTGTAAGGATGGGAAGGGCTTGTATTTCGATAGGGAAATGTTCCTAATTTATTATGTATATCTGTACATATTTTATTGCTTTAGGTACACACTCCACGATACACAGCTATACGGTAAACATATTATAGTACGTGGGTATGTGAGTTTAAATGAACATCGAAATAAATCAAGTACAAAAATTAATTGTATCATATACATATACGAGTATATTAGTTTACTCTGACGCAAATGGTAGCACAGTGAACCGCTGCCTCCACTTCACAGCACTGACGCCACCGCGCCGCTGTCACCAGGCATCAATATTGACAAGATGCCTCTCGCTGTCCGACCCTCGCACAAAAAAACAAGATTACTTTCTGAAGTTTGAAGCGAAATGGCGCTTAAACAAGACTAACTCAATTTGCGCACAATTCCTCTGGAGGGCTGGCGGCTGCGAGGGCCATATTTTTTGCCCCTCGCTGTGGATTAACTCGATTATCAAAATTGTGAGAGGGCGGTAATGGCTCAATAATGTGCTGGTGATTTGTAGCGACGCGGTCTGTGCGCACCTCGCGCCGCTTCCTGCCCGCTACCACCTGCCTCGCGCTCGCCACCGCTAACATTTCGCGAGAATTTTTATTCCGCGGCTGATAATACGTAAAGTTGCTCGGGAGTTATACAATAGTTATGATTGTTATTGCTTGTAAAAGTTGATTGTACCAGATCTCTCTGTAAGGAGAACAGTTACACTACAGATAGCCCCTCCTCCCTCCCCCAGCGTGACCCGCGCAGGGAAAATCGAGCCGTGTCTGTAGAGTCCCGAAGAAGACTTGCGTGCTAAAGTGAACTTGACCAGGGCCCAAGTCTCGACAATACTCGACATTGATAGCGATTTTGGTCCTTTCTACCGAATAATCCCGTTGCCATGCCTACCGAATAATACAGATACATCTAGCTGGCTGTCAAAATGCGACGCTAAGTGCGCAGAAGTTTACGACACAAGATGGCGGTCCATGGTTTACGAAGAAGTCTTCGCCAAACCCACATTTCGAAAGCGTCGATTTTTCTGGTTTTGCGGGTTTAATGCACCATGTTTCTGCTGCGTACTGAAAACTGAGAATACCAGTGCATGGACCAATCGAATTTTGGTCTTCCTCCAGATACCACGGTTTTTTCCAGATTTCTCCCAGATCTCCCAGAGTATTCTGGTTACATCTGTAGCTATGCCATTTGAGATGGGGTTTTAAGACCCTTTTCGGCCCCATATTGTACCTACGCTAGTGTTTGAAACACGATTCAAATCAAATCATTTTACTAACAAAAGAACGCATCAAATAATAAGATTTTATTCAATTTGTTAGTTCATTGCACTCTACCAGAAGGTATACAAATTGTGTTAAAATATTAATGACGTTCGGAACAAGTTCACAATTAAATAGTAATTTTAATATTAATCATTTGCAATGTTACTACATAGCAAAATGCTGAAACATTTTGAGATGGTCATGAGTGAGAGATTAGTGGGAGTGTGTGAAGTGGTGATGTAATGGTAACAGTCTGTGCTTGTGTTGCAGGTCCGCCCGGGCCGCCCGGCAAACGCGGCAAGAAGGGCAAGAAAGGCGACCCCGGCGAGCCCGGCCCCCCGGTACGTATCCGCAACTTGCTACTACTGAGCTCCCGAAGACAATAGCTCTGCCAAATAACTCGGATTGAGAACACAACAGATAATGTCTAAGGCACATTTTGGTATTATTCAGTCTGCACAATAAGTTTGGCTTCAGTTTGCTTTTATTTATTTTATTTATTTCGTTTGCAGGGGTTAACGGGAGCTCCAGGGAAAAATGGATTCCCGGTATAAATATTTATTTTATAATTTGCCCTGAGTTTTCTTATTCTGTTTATCTTTTTCTGTTTGTAAATATTCAGTTGTGATTAACTTGTGCCCCGTCTGTCCGCCACCTCTGTCGAGCGCCTTGCACTACACGCGTGTCACGTTTCAGGGTAGCAAGGGCGAGAAGGGCGAGCGAGGCTTCATGGTAAGACCCGCACGGTAGCGCAGCTAGTGTGTAGACAACCCGCGCCCCGCCTCGCCTTTACTAACCTGGCGTCATCCCGCGCGGCCCTCTACTGCAGCCGGCCTCGGCGTGCTCGCAGCACACGTGCAGTAAACTTCGCGCGGGATGACGGTGTGCGCCCTAACCCGAAGCACTGCCTCCCAACAGTAGTAGTAGTCGACGTAGCAGCACGCGTCGCCTCGCGCTGGTTCAGATTTTGCTCATAGATAAAAATCACGAATGGAATTTTGGTCAAAAACGTACATCTTCGATCAAGTCAAAAAGTAATCTATAACTTATAAAATACGTAAATGGCTCCATGGTACCAGATTTTTACCAAAAAATGATTCTGCATTAAACAAAACTATAGTTTTCAATTATCAAGTAATAAATACATAATATTACGTATATAAAGTTATAATTATAAGAGAACAGTGGTGAGAGAGAGAGAGAAGAAGGGTGAGATAAAGCCTAACTTCTGGACGCAAGTAGCTGGAGTAGGACCCGCATTTAGCCAAGCATTTGTAACAAGGATATAATCTTCCAATTTATAATATGCTTGCACGTAGTGTGTGTTTTAAATTATCTCTTACTTAATTGGAAAATATTGAGAGTGATATTTTGCTAAAAAAAAATTACACTACGAATATATCCCAAAAAGAAGGGTGTACTTTAACATATCTGAACTGAGGTTGATCTAAAAAGTTCCTATTACTTTTATTAAAACGATGCCTGTCACTTATCTTATTAAAAATATGAATATTTTTCCGAACATACTTCTTACAGGACACGCACTTGACTGTGTATATTTTTTTTCAATGATCATAGTACGATTTGTAAACCACTTGTAACAGAATGAACGTAATACCTAAAAGGGGTTATTGGAGGCATCCTTATAAACAACTTTCACTATGAGACCAATACTGAAATCGTGAAAAAAACCCAGTCCTACTTGTTTATAACGAACCTGGATAACCGCCGTCTGGTGACAGTAACAAAATATATCATGTATCTACTTTTCTGTTTCCTTTTTCATTTCCCTTTAATAAATGTGTATTTAACAGCTTATTAATAGTTCTTAAATAATAAAAAAGAAATAATGGAGCTAGTCTTCCAATAATCAGTGACATAAGCGAACGTCACGTCAACGCTATCGTGAGGTAGAAACTCGCACGAAGGCCTCTGCTTCCCTCTCTGAGTTTGGTAGCTTGCACTGTCAGTAAACAGCGCGAGGCCGGCGCTCCCCAGCCTCTGTGCTGGACCACTAACACGGTGCTGTAGTGTAGTGTGCGCAGCTGGTGTCTGGCTCTACTGGCCGCTCCTTTGCTACGGGTAGCAGCCGTATTGACATAGAGGGATATTTTTATAGAATGAAAATAACAATATTCTAATTACTCCGTCCATTAAATTTTCGTGTATTAGTCGTGTACTTTTTACTGTTTTAAATTGATTAAAACGTACAAAGTGAAGGCGCATCAAAGTCAGGGAGGCTGGTGAAGTCAATTCATAGTAAAGATGTGCCGCGACCTGACGTCACGCGAGGTTTTAACGGACTATATCGTTTTCATTTTTTATGTGAAAAAAGTAAAAATAATCATAACTCACATATGTTTAGTAATCTAACTGATGGACTTATAACCTAAACACCCTATCACGCATGTGCCATTTATTTAGCAAAACAAATGGTGAAAACATACATATCCGTTATTACTGACGATAATGGGATAACATTAACGAGGTTTCTTGTCAATTTCAGGGACCCATCGGGCTGGATGGACCTAAGGGAGACCCGGTAAGCACGAGACCTGAAGTATTTTACTTACGTCTAGTTTATTTGCCATACGACAAACACCGATCATAATAAAAATTATTGTGACGTGTAAAATACGTCAAATAGATGTTACTTTGCACATCATCTTCGCCCGCATCATCATTATGGTGGTGATGTACTTGCTTTTGCTATGGTTACATTTTTTCATAATTTTTAGCAACAAGGTGGGAGCAGTGGAAGGTGGCCTTTGTCCAAAAGTTGGACATCATAGACGAGCATATATTATCATGTATACTCAGAAACGACAGTTAAAATACGCCGCTGAGGTCTGATTATCAATTGTTCACAGAACAATAAATTTGACTGTTCGGCAGCTTATTGTAAAAAAGCTGTCAAGCCGATAGCTTTAATCCTAAACTAAAAGTTATTTGACTAAAGAAAAATCAGCCCTAACATTATAGAAATAAGAAACCGTAGTCGTGATTAGTCCGACACGCTGTGGTGACATATGTCACGTGTCACTGGGCATATGGCTGGGTCAAGAGCTCGTAGTAAGTGGTGTGTGTTGCAGGGCCGGCCCGGGGACAAGGGGCACAAGGGCGAGCACGGCAGCCCCGGCTTCGACGTGTTCTCCGCCGTCAAGGTGAGCAGCCGTGCCAGCGTCACCAGCTGTACTGGCCGACATGGCCGACACTTCTGTGCATAATTTAATATTTGATTGAGTTTCACACGCACATGAGACATTTCAGTCTAGGCTCTGGGATCACCTACAATATCTCTGATATTGCAAATGTCCGAGCTGCTTGCTATCGGGCTATCGGCCCAACTGATTTAAGAGGATGGTTCCATAGGCCGGGATCACTTATGTAATCCTAGATTCATACTCTAGTTTGAATATTTTCATCGATTTTCACTGAAATCATAAAGATTGTCCGGTTTTTCTACCGGATCAGTGGCAACTTGTGCTGTCAGTGGCCACTAGCTGCGTTGAGCGCTCTGTGAGTCGCATGTATGGACGAGTATGTAATGAACAATCGTTATGGTGGCATTGCAGGGCGTGAAAAGATCCGTGGACAGTTTTAAGATAAGTCCGTACACGAGCGCCGAGATCATAGCCGTCAAGGTACAGCCTCTAGCGCAGTAGTTACAGCTTGCTGGGCGGCCGGCGGCGCACGGGCGCAGCCGGCCCGCATTGTCTTATGTTGTGCTTTATCTGTCGTTGTAGGTAGACGTTGTATGATTTGCATCCGATGGTTTTGTTTTAATTATTTTTATATAAATACTGCTTATCATATGCTTGCTGTAACGGTGGGAGATTTCTTTGGCGAGAAGTCGAACACAGTTCACAGCCGGCACATGCTAGGCGGCAGCGGGCGCGCGGGGGGCGGAGCGCCTCCCGCGCGGTCGCTGACGCGCGTGTGTGCGCAGGGGCTGCAGGCCGCCGGACACAACATCTCCGCGCACACCGTCATACAGCTCAAGGTGAGTACCTCGCGCGCACGCACTCACTCACTCACACTCACGCTCACTCACGACGCTACACAACAGTTGACGTCACAGTCCGAGCATCTCATCTATATAAGTGAAGCGAACACTACCCACATAAATACTCCAGAACCTTAATAAGCCCGCCGCACGTAGCCGTCGGCACAACATTCGTTAAAGTAACATTTGGAAGGTTTGTTCGCGTTCAAAACAAGGATTCACATTCACATTCGAAAACGACAATTGTTTCACATCAAACCGTCACAGTGTTGCATCAGACGCATGCCTCACGTCCATTGCATGAGCTTTCTTTTTGCGTAGTAGTGTATTGTAAACTAGTGATGTATCGATTTTTTTACACCAAAATACAATACAACAAATAAATATATATTTTTAATTAAATGCAGAATTTTGATAAAACAATTTTCCAACTATTCTAACCCTCGTTCTCAATGTATTTCTAACAAATTAAAGCAAGACTAAAAATGCTATTTCTATAAAAGACCAGCATACTACTAAAAATACTATCTTTGGTGAATTAATAGCTAATTGATTGGCAGCTTATCTGAAGACTTTGAATCTGGAAAATTCGGTAGTTTCCAACACAACCGCTGTAAGTATGTATCGCGAGGTATAACCGTGTTTGTGTGCGCAGGGTGAGCCCGGCGAGCCCGGCCCGCCCGGCGCGCCAGGCCCACAGGGCGCCGAGGGGCTGCCTGGCCACGAAGGCCGCGCCGGCCCCGCTGGACCCACGGGGCCACCCGGCCCGGTGGGGCCCGTGGGCCCGCCCGGTCTTGTCGGACCGCCTGGATCACTCGGCCCAGCTGGACTCAAGGTAAGAACAGAAGACATGAAGCAACAAATCCTTTTTTTTTTAGAAAAATTGGTGCCTTTTTTTTTAAGAAAGAAAGCAGTAACCAGCCTTAGTGTGCTGAACTGCGAATGGTCCTATCAAAAAAAAAAAAACGATTCCGTTCATTCGTTCGTCGACCGTTGCCCAGTGCACACGGTACGTAATCGCTGAGTAATTTTATTATCAAGTAATTTTTATAATCAGTGCATATTAATTTAGTGATTGGAATTAATGTGAAATTGATTAGGTTTATTTAATCGAAATAAACTAAGTGATTGTGTGAAGAATTTAGTGTTTTTTTTTTTTAATAATGTCGGACTCTGACGCTACATATATATAATTGTAAAGGAATCATAGGTACTTGGAAGAATGTAACGTTAACATAAATCTCAATTTAATCGTACGTGCAATTTGTGGTTTCAGGGCGACAAAGGAGATAAGGGCGAGCGCGGCTTCACAACGACGCTGAAAGGCGACGCCTTCCCCACAGGCATCATCGAAGGCCCCCCCGGCCCGCCCGGACCGCCCGGTACCTGCCCTTACTGCCCCTAGCTAACTAACGTACCCGGTAGCCCGTAGCCGCGTAGCCGCGTAGCCGCGTAGCAACGTAGCAGTCAGCGCAGCCACGTAGCAGTGTAGCCATTGCTGCGCACTGGGGCTCTTAGGCCCATATTCCAAAACGAACTCCAACTAAGCAAATGCATAAGCGAGCTCGAAAACTTCAATTTATATTGTTAATAAGACAAGTTTTCACTGACACTGTCGTGCTCATGCTGGAGCGGGTGTTCGAGTGCAGTTGGACGTTACGTTCTGGGCTATGGACCTAAGTCCTTTAGGCTCATAATTTGAACTAATTTCACTGTGCAGCTAAAGTGCACCAGACTAAAAGTAACAATATTATTAACATCAATAACAGTTGTTTTAGAGCTTTTTTTTAGTTATTAGCGAAAATGCAATCTCTCGACGATTATTTTGGAATATTTCAGTCCGCTTGTGATTTTAGACAAGAGTGTCAGAGTATACAAACTGCTTTTAATTAGCAAGATTGCAGCGAGTTCTGTTCCTATACGGATAAGGTCGTCGATAGATAGCACTGCGAGTAGTAGATGGTTGTGGTGGGCGTGGTGAGCGTGCTGTAGTTTGGTGTGGTGACGGTGGTGTTGTCGAAGGCGCGGCGGGCGCGCGCGGGGAGCGCGGCGACGGCGGCGCTGCGGGCCCGCCCGGCCTGCCCGGCGACAAGGGCGCGCGCGGCAAGCGCGGCAAGCGGGTAACCACCGACACAGCGCACGAGCACGAGCACGACGCGCCGCCTGCATGTGCACGACACGCCTCGCATGCACCTTGCTTCTCGCTCTAGTAACACCTGCCTTACGAGTACTCGCGTAGATGTAGTTATTGTGGTACAAGTGACAACTAACGAGCTAGTCGCCGCGAGCCGCACGCTCCGCGGACCCCGCGCGGCCACGCGCGCCTGCGCAGCGGGGCGGTCGCATCAGCAGGTAACCTCACATTTTGTATTTTGTAGTGCTTACTAGTTAAACTGTAGTAATGCTAGTCATTTAAGACACAAGTTTAACATACGGTTAACATGACTAATATTAAGAACGACCTACCTAACATTGTATATGGCAAGCGGATCATTTTGTGTTTCATAACATTAAAATGTCAAGTTCACTTGTTATTCTACTACTCACGATTATTTTACCCGTAAATATGAAAACCCGATTATTTTATCACTAAACATTGAAACATTTACATTTTTATAAAACAACTTACTGACATTGCTATTTAATCAATGGCAATAATATTTGCAAAGATTGATCTTGGTTGCGAATGGAGTGATTTCCAAAATTTGGTCTCCAACATCAAACGACTTGAAAATTCAAATGGCGAGCGATGTTGTGTAGTGCGGTGCAGTAACAGTGCTTGTCACGTGCAGGTCGCAGCGGAGAGCCGGGCCCGCGCGGCCCGCCCGGCACGGACGGCGCGCCCGGCCTGCCCGGCGTGCAGGGCCCGCCCGGCAAGCCGGTCAGTATGCCGCGCACCTACCAGCGACCTTACGTTTGACTGACTCGCTTTTAAATTTATGCTATTGATTTTTAGGGCGAGATGGGCCCAAAGGGCACGAAGGGCGAGTACGGCGACATGGGTTCCCCGGGCATGCTGGGTGCGCCCGGCCTGCCCGGCCCGCCCGGCTACCCCGGCCTCAAGGGCGACAAGGGTGACAAGGGAGACTCGGTGAGCAATTCTGTCTTATTGCCGTAATAAGGAAAAGCAGTAGGGTATGTCTGGGAGGCGGCTTGGAGGTCAGTTCGACACCGAGCCGCCTCCACAGGCCGCGCCCGAGGCTAGTGCTGCGATAAGTAACGCATCGCTGTTGATCTGTTCCCGGTGCCGCGCGCGCTTCGCGACCCTCTCCAGAAGTACAGGAAGCTGAGGAGGCGGCAGGTAACTATTAACTTCGTGCACACGTACTATTGCATATATTATGACAATTGCTTTCAAAACATAGAATAGATATATTTCTGTGCCAATACTATTTGCATACATTATTTATTTTGTTGCACTTACCTGGTCGTCTCTGTGAACTATTAATCTTTATGCCCACTGTTGAACTTGCAGGGAGACGGCACCGGCTACGAGCTGTACGGACACGAAGTTGTAAGTATTGCACACCACTCGCCTTAGCCGCGTACTCATAGCTAATCATTTGACATGTACTCACTCGTGCATACAGCCTTAGCTTTACCTGAACAACAGCAGGGACAACCGTTAGTGCAATGTTAGTTTCCTGAACCAGAACAACTTAAGAGATCGTTGTAAAAATCTGCTCAATCGCGTGTCACATATGTATATGTATGTATTTCATTAATTTATGTGAATAGCGTGCAATATCTGAATAGCAAAGTTTTTTGCGATTTAATTTTTATCTTTATTACAAATTCTTTGCAGTATGATGTTAACTGTGAAGTTATTCTAATATTATGAATGAGAAAATAACACTATCTATTTGACACATTTAACGTGTAACCGCCTGTCAATGCGACTCACGGGTAGATCATTTCCTGAATAAACGTAACGACGATCGCTCGGGATAACGTCCGAGTGTCAGGCGGTCGGAGCCGATGGCAGCAGCTAGTGAAAGTGCACTTTCGACGAGTCTCAACGGTTGTTTCGTAAAAAAGTTGTTTTAACTATGAAGTAAACATCTTGTAGATATTGATTGAGTCAGGCGTTACTTTGCGGAAATCCATTTTAAATTTGAAAAAGAAAATAATATATCTAGTTTTAATTTAGTTTTAGTTTTTAGTTTTAATTAAAACTAGATATATTATTTTCATTTTCAAATCTTGTAGATGTCAAACAAAGCATTGACAAAGAAACTTTGATAGTTACAAAGGTACTCAATTTTCCAGCCGCTTTATGAAAACTATATTTTCCAATTTGGATACTTTTATGTATGTTGTTCTGCTATGCTATTGTAATAATTTACTGCTTCTTTACCCTTTCCAGAGAAAAAACATTTAAATTCAACGCTCTCTCTACCGCCAGATTACTGATAGCAGTAATCACGACTTTTGAATAACATATGCACCAAGCTACACTGGATTTCTTGCTTAATAAGAATGGAAATAAAATAGAACTATGTAATGGTTACAGATGATGGGCCCGCCAGGCGCGCCGGGCCCCGCGGGGCCTCCGGGCGTGGCTGGGCCCCCCGGCATCAAAGGCGACAAGGGCGAGCCGGGCACGCGTGGGAAAGCGGTACGTAGCACCCGTGCAACCTGCAGCCCACCAGCCCATCCCAGAACCTCACACTACCTCTTCCACTTCTAGAATCGACTAGTGGAAACAACCCCAGGTTTCTTGTAACTTAGAGATTCATATCGAAAGCACTCTTTCCTGGACTAAGCTACTGTTATGAGCTTCGGGTTCGTTACAATAAAATCAGCCGATTAAATAACCAAAAAAATGACACTTTAATTACGCAACACTAATTGCACTATAAACTCACTAATTACAAACACAATCGCACTATTAATCACTTGAGTTCGCAGTCGAAGATCGCTCTCAAATTTATGACTTATATATCGCAAATCCAATACTGACTCGGTCGGTACATGCGCCAGTCTTATATAGGCTGCCGGGTAGTTACAGAACCTTCTATTGTAGAAAGTTCCAGAAAGTTCGCGTACATATCGGTCGCGACTAACTAGGATTCGAGAATTCTAGAATGTTCTAGCATCGAAAAGTCTGGAAGGTTCTTTACTTTACTAGTTCTGCTACTCGATACTAAATGGCGCTAGTGGTAACGAATTGTGGCGCGCAACACCGCCCCCTCCTAAGACATGCTCGTCCCGAGCATTATCAGCGCCATAATAACGCGCCAGTCGATCAACATGGACGATCTTAGGAGCGCTTCTTGTACCTTTCTGTATACTGTAGGTCACGTCATTGATCTAAGTCACAATCCGGTACGGTCCGTCTTATTTAGCTTGAAGATAAGGAGATTTCCCTTTAGTGCGAAATGGATTGTGCAGCCACACTAATTAACCTTCGTCGAACCCTTCATTGTTAATTTTTGTGTCATAACGGGTTTTCATCTTTTCAGACATTTGCTGAACCGATTGTCTGACGTACTCATAAACGTCGTTCATTATGTTCCGCAAGTCACTCACATAATCGGTTACACTGCGTGGGACATCAGGTGGTATTCCGGTGATTAGGTCTGCAGGCAGCTGTAATTCTCTCCCAAAGTTTACGAAAAACGGTTATATGCGCTTGTCCCAATCTCGTTGCCGGTTTTCCACAACTTTGGCCAGATATCTCTCCAATGTCTGAATAAATCGTTCCACCATTCCATCCATTTGTGGATGGTAAGAAGTTGTCTTCGTTTTATGAGTACCCATAACTCAGCAAGTTTTCTGGAATATTTGGGACTCAAAATTCCTTTCTTGATCGCTGTGAATCTCCAAGGGTACTCCAAAACAGAAGACTTCATGAACCAGTTTATCGGCGACTGTTGAAGCTTCTTGATTTGGAATGGCGAAGACTTTCAGCCACTTAATGAAGTAATCCGTTACCACCATGAAATACATTCACTTTCCGGAAACGGTCCCGCATCGTCTAGGGCTATCCTTTCCCATGGTGCACCAACATTGTACAATTTCAATGCACCTCTGCTACGAGTCTGAGGTCCTTTTACAGCCGCACAACTTGTACACTTGCGACACCAGTCCTCGACATCGTCACGACAGTGGACCCAGTAAAACCGTTCCCGTATCTTCAGTAGAGTCCGTTTAACTCCCATATAGCCTCCTGAACAACCATTATGGTATAGCTGTAGAACATCCGGTACTTTAGCTTTAGGGACAACCATTTGCAAATGACAGCTGTCACCACGAGCATTTTCCCATTTACGGCACAAAACTCCATCCTGAATCACTAAGCTGTCCCATTGGGCCCAATAGCTTTTTGTGACGGAACTCATCGCTGAGACTTCGCCGCTAATGCTCCTAAGCCAACGTCTCCACGTTGGCTTAGGTTTTATATTGTACCATTAATTGTTACATGCCTTAATTCTTTCTAATAAAATAAAAAATAAAATAGAAATAACCTAAGAATACTATTTACAATAATATTATTTACAAAACCAAAACTATTTACAGTATTAAAATAAAACAAAATAAACTAATAAGAACGCATCAAAACAGATTTCTGGCCAGCTACATTTTAACACCACGCACGTATTTAAGCAAGCGGCATATTAGGCACCCGGAACGAATTCCTTTGTTCTAGTTTCCACGCCATCGCCGTCAGTACGAATTTGGCTGCCGAGGCGAGCGCACGTCTATTTTCTGAATACCCAGTTAACCTGAGTTTAAAGTCGCGAGCGCGATTAAACTTTTTAAAGGCGTCCCTACCGTTCCCTCGACTTGTTCAACATATTCAGTGTGTGTCAATTAAACCCCGACTGGGGTTTCACGTACCACTTTAATCTCCTGCTTCCCCGCGGTGGACTATAGCGGGTCTACCCACGAACCCTACACCAGCACCTGGACCTGTTCTCGACGCGCGGGCACTCGTCTCCTGCAGCGGCCAGTGACGTCAGGGGAGTGCTAGACCAGTGAGGAGGTTTAATCACTGTATAGGCTCTAACCCATTTTATTTCTACGACCCATCTACCGAGCTATATTTTCTCGGAAAAAAATAAACTGTTCCAACTTCGTACTACCTACTTTTATTTAATATCCTCCTAGGATTACCTGTGCCTAGGTTGGGTGGGATAAGGTAGCGTAGCAGTATCATAGTACCGGGACACTGGCGCCCATAATCGTGGTAGAAATACAGCTGATTGATTCCTCCTCCCTTGCTTGTGGGTTGTGTATGTTAGTGGTTGTCTGTGTTAAACGTCTTTATTTTTTATTTTTGGTTTTTTCCGTTACTAATGTGTACGTCACAAGCTTTCAATTTTTTTGTGTCAGTTTATGTTGGTCATAATTAATCTACCCTACATTAATAAATAATAAATTAAAGTCTTTCAGTTGCATAGTTTGTTCAAATATATTTTTGCTAATGTTTTTGTCTCGGGCACCTAAAACGACGCTTTTATAAAATTGCTTCTTGTATTTTTTTTTTTACATTGTGTTCACATTAAAATAAAAAAAGTAATTTAACGATCATAGTACACATTAGTAGCAGTTTTTTTTTATGATTTAGTTATTTTTTTAATTTTGATTATTTTTTTCGTTAAAAAAAACCAGACGTTCTTAAATATATTTAATTTGTAACAGAACGGAGAACGTGCTGTTTTTTTTTTTCTTAAAAACATTTTTTTTTCTTGTTAATCTATGTTTTGTGTTTTTTTTAATAATTGTTTTTTTCTATTAATTTTGCGTTGTGAGTAGTAGCTTATTAAGTTCCTATCTCTTCAAAAATCTGAGTTGGAGTATGAAGTTCGTATTAGAGGCGCGACTCCTGCACCTTCTGTTGAGGAGTTGCGAAAGCAAATTATGAAATTAATTCCTGATTTGCCTTCAGAATATATAGTCTCCACTCGATTCGATTCTGGTAGGTCGGAAGGTCCTGTCTTTCGAGAATTCGATCTCGAAAGACAGGACCTTAAGGGTTGTTTAGAAGTTTTAACGAAAATTCAATTTAATCTTGACGCTAGTGATCCTAGTGCTGCTTCACTATTGCGGACACAGAATATGTTGAATCATTTATACAATCGTGTCGAGAGGATAACGCGTAGTGACGACATTAAAAAGGAATATGACGATATTGTTAGCGGTTATAATTTTTTCTCACAAAAACTTTCTACTTTGTTAGCCAAAAAACCTTCTACTAGCACTTCTTTGAATGCGGCTAGTGCTAGTTCTGTCAAAGACACAGCATCTACTATACCGGAACTACAGAATCTGATTTCTGTATCTTGCGATCGTACTTCATCCGATTTAAGTAAATTGAAATTTACTGGCAGAAATTGTGTTCGCTCGTTTATACAGCGTGTTGATGAATTTATACTGGCGCGGAATATTCCACAACAAAAAGTCCTAAGTTTTGCATCTGAATTTTTTCAGGATGATGCCCTTCACTGGTATCGTGCGGTAAAGGACAAAGTTAGTTCTTGGCCTGAGTTGGCGCGTTTATTAAAAGAGGACTTTAGTCAAACTGATTACGATTACAGACTCATTTCGGAAATTCGTTCCCGTACTCAGGGAGAACGTGAGAATATAACAATTTACTTGGCAGTTATGAATGGAATGTTCTCGCGTCTATCCACTCCTCTTTCTGAAGTGGATCAATTGGAAATTCTCTTGCATAATATTAGACCCTGCTATGCGAGCACATTAGCGGCTGCACCTCAAATTTCAACCATAGACACTTTGCGTTCGCTATGTCGTAACTGCGAGGCATTTCAGACTCGACTGTCGCAATTTCAAGAGCCTCCTAAGGTTACTTCCGACACACTAGCTCCTGAATTTGCATACTCAAAGGATGACCATAAATCTATAAATAAGACGAATAATAGTAATTACAATAAATACAACCATAACAATTCAAATTTAAATTACAATAATAATCAATGTAGGAATAATAATTTAAACAACAATAATAAGTATGTACAAGTACATGCAATAAACGAAGCTAAAAAGGAACCTTACTGTCCTAGGTGTCGTAATAACACCCATCACATTCGTCAATGCAAGGCTCCAAGGGATATTGTTTGTTTTAAGTGCGGTATGAAGGATGTGAAGACACCCGACTGCCCTAACTGTCGTAAAACTAAAGAACCAAAAAACTAATTAAGCAGAGTTGTAGCAATTTTAGCAAGCAAGACTGGGATAATTGGCTTGATTTTATAAGAACATTTTCCTCTTCATACAGAGTTGCTACAATTCTGCTATCAAAACCACTAAACGATTCTAGGCCTATATATATATTATGTGAATATTAAAATCAATAACATTGATGCTGTTGGGTTACTTGATTCTGGAGCTGCAGTTTCAATTCTGGGAAACAATTCTCATTTACAACTAATAGACTGCACTTTAAACCAGGATGACCACACTAACATGATAGCCGCTGGCGGTCAATCATTAAAAACCTTAGGTTCAGTTAATTTGCCAGTTACTTTTGAGGGACAGTTTCATTCAGAAATTGAGACATCAATTATATTAGGAGTAGATTTTTGGCGCGCTTTTCGTATTTGCCCTAATTATATAGGTAGCATCACGAACGCCCCATTAGCGGAAATAAAGGGAAGCAACGGTGAATCTTTCATAAACTCCTACGATAATTTGTTGGTGTCACAGAAAGCGATCGCTGATAATGTCATTGCGCAGTTTCGGTCTATTTCTACGGAAGAAAAGGGTCTCGGTAGAACAAATTTAATATGCCATCGCATTGACACTGGTGACGCACAACCAATTAGACAGCGTTATTATAGAATGTCCCCTGAAAGGCAGCGCATCTTAATTGAGCAGGTGGACGAAATGCTGTCACTTGACGTCATCGAACCTTGCGAAAGCGCCTGGTCTTCTCCCGTGCTCATCGTCAATAAAAAGAACGGGCAACCAAGATTCTGTTTAGACAGCAGGAAGTTAAATGCAGTAACTAAGCGCGATGCTTACAATTTACCTTATGTTTCGGAGATATTGGATAACCTTCACGATGCTAAGTACCTGAGCAGTATCGATTTGTCCAAGGCTTTTTGGCAACTGCCTATAGCGCCAGAAGACCGTGATAAAACCGCATTTTACGTGCCGGGCCGTGGCACTTTTCGTTTTAAAACCACTCCGTTTGGGTTAACGAATGCCCCCGCAACGCAACAACGTCTCGTGGATTTATTATTTAGCGACATGGAGTCTAAGACCTTCGCTTATTTAGATGACGTCATCGTTATAAGCTCCAGCTTTGATGAGCATGTTTCTCGTTTGTTGTGAGTTTTGGACAAATTGAGACAGGCAAATTTGACCGTAAACTTCGAAAAGTGTAATTTTTTTCGAAGCGAACTAAAGTATCTAGGTTACGTGGTAGATTCTCGTGGTTTACGCACTGACCCAGACAAGGTGGAAGACATTATTAACTTTCCAACCCCTACCAATAGAAAGGAGTTGAAACGCTTTCTTGGCACTGCTACGTGGTACCGGCGTTTTGTCCCTAACTTTAGCACAGTGGCTGGTCCACTCAATAAGCTCACTGCTAACGGAAAAAACGCTCCTTCTTTCAAGTGGTCACCGGAAGCTGACGCGGCTTTTAATGCGTTGAAGGAATGTTTGGTTTCCGCTCCAGTTCTTTCTTGTCCGGACTATTCCAAGCCTTTTGAAGTACACACCGACGCGAGTAGTTACGGTATTGGTGCTATGTTAACACAGACTATTGACGGTAAAGAGCATCCAATTGCTTACATGAGTAGATCTTTCACCAGTCCTGAGAAAAACTACAGCATAACTGAAAGGGAGACCCTTGCTGTGTTAGCTGCTCTCGCGCATTGGCGGTGTTATCTCGAAAACGGACAAACATTTACGGTGTACACTGACCACTCCGCGTTAAAATGGTTTCTGTCGTTGGAAAATCCCACAGGACGATTAGCTCGATGGGGGGTAAGACTGTCCTCATTTAATTTTGTTATCAAACACCGTTGAGGAGTTGACAATGTTATTCCGGACGCCTTGTCTAGAGCTTTTCCCGTAAATGCAATATCTCTTGCTAATGTCAACACAGACGACACCTGGTTTAAAAAAAATTACAACGGCTGTCTGAATACTCCTTCAAATTTTCCTAATTTCACTATTAAAAATAAATCTTTATTTCGACTCACAAAGAATATTAACAACCAATTAACTTCAGAATTTGACTGGAAGGAAGTCGTACCGAGCGAGTTCCGTGAACGCATTATAGCCGAAAATCATTCTGAGCCAACAGGTGGACATCTTGGCATTCAACAAAATTCCTATATATTAGTTGTAATGTGTATTTTTTCAAAATTTTGTCATATTTTCCCAGTACGTCGCGCTACTGCGGACATAGTTATTAAAATTTTAGAAGATTCCATTTTTTTGGTTCACGGAGTTCTACAAACAATCTTCTTAGATAATGGGACGCAGTTTATAAGTTTGGCTACTGACGCGCTATTTAAAAAATACAAGATTCCTAACGTTTTTTTCACGCCGAAGTACACACCACAAGTTAACACGGTAGAACGCTACAACAAAACTATTGTCACTAGCTTGTCTACTTTTGTTGGTAACGATCATAGATCTTGGGACACCTCCATCCCCAAGGTTCAGTTTGCCATAAACAATTCCGTGAATGAAGCTACTGGTTATACTCCGTCATTTTTAGTTTACGGTAGGGAAGTAGTTTTATGCGGATCGCACTATACAGACAACGACCTGGGCGATGAAGTGTTATTCCTTCCTCGCGATTTATACGCTGAAAACTTAGGGTGTCTTCGTTCAGTTTTCAATGATGTGCAGGCTTCGTTATGGCACGCACATGAAAAGAATACTGCGCACTACAACCTATATAGGAAGCCGGCGCCGGCGGAGTTTAATGTAGGAGACATAGTTTATAAGCGCGCATTTGTTCTAAGTAACAAAGACAAATACTTCAGTAAAAAGCTTGCACCTAAATTTGTTAAATGCCGTGTAATTGAAAAACGGTCTCCACTTATCTATGTTTTGGAAGATATGTGAGGTCAAAAAATATAGGCATATGGCATATCAAAGATTTTAAAAACATTAAGGCTAGTTAATTTTTTTTTTTTAAGCAATGTTTGCAGAATAGAGACAAGTCACCTTTATATTAATATCTTACGACTAGTATAAGTTTTCTGTGCGATAAATTACAGATTACTTGTTATGGAAGGTCGCGCCAGCATAATTTTATATTGCTGAAGCTATTGTGAAAGGTTGTTTGTTTGATATTATGAAAGGATTTTGATAGCTGTTGATAGTATGAATGTGTAGTGCTAGTGGTAATCTATAGACGCGTTTTATTTGAGAACAAAACTCTTTCTGGGACGAGGGGGGTAATGTAACATTAAGTGTTACATGTCTTAATTCTTTCTAATAAAATAAAAAATAAAATAGAAATAACCTAAGAATACTATTTACAATAATATTATTTACAAAACCAAAACTATTTACAGTATTAAAATAAAACAAAATAAACTAATAAGAACGCATCAAAACAGATTTCTGGCCAGCTACATTTTAACACCACGCACGTATTTAAGCAAGCACACGGAACGAATTCCTTTGTTCTAGTTTCCACGCCATCGCCGTCAGTACGAATTTGGCTGCCGAGGCGAGCGCACGTCTATTTTCTGAATACACAGTTAACCTGAGTTTAAGGTCGCGAGCGCGATTAAACTTTTTAAAGGCATCCCTACCGTTCCCTCGACTTGTTCAACATATTCAGTGTGTGTGAATTAAACCCCGACTGGGGTTTCACGTACCACTTTAATCTCCTGCTTCCCCGCGGTGGACTATAGCGGGTCTACCCACGAACCCTACACCAGCACCTGGACCTGTTCTCGACGCGCGGGCACTCGTCTCCTGCAGCGGCCAGTGACATCAGGGGAGTGCTAGACCAGTGAGGAGGTTTAATCACTGTATAGTCTCTAACCCATTTTATTTCTACGACCCATCTACCGACCTATATTTTCTCGGAAAAAAATAAACTGTTCCAACTTCGAACTACCTACTTTTATTTAATATCCTCCTAGGATTACCTGTGCCTAGGTTGGGTGGGATTAGGTAGCGTAGCAGTATCATAGTACCGGGACAATATAAAATTAGCCTTCATCCACTCCAAAATCGGTTTGATGTCCGAATCTTCCCGCTGTGCACATTGTAGGCTTTCCTTCCACTCGTTGCTGAGCATCATCATCACAGGTACGACTTCTTTACCCTCTTGCCTGGTACAATGCTTGCAGTCTTCAAGGCAAGGTCTTCTTGATAATGCATCTGCGTTGCCATGAGATTTCCCGCTACGACCTTCGACCACCAAGTCGTACTCTTCCAACCGCTGTGCGCGTTTGTCAGCCGCTCTACCTACTAGAGGTCGGCTATCTGCTCTTTGAGCAATTCGCTTAGGGCAATTGGACATCAAGTGGCCCCTTTCACCACAGCCGTAGCATCTGGCTGCGCCCTTTATAATGGTCACGAACTGCAGCTGCTGCAACCTCCCTGCCATAGTAGGAATGATGGTTCTGCCGCACAGCTTCCCCTTCTGAAGTTCGCCTAGGGCCATTGGACCGTAGGTGGCCCCTTTTCCCACAACCATAGCATTTAGGGCTGTATCCTTTAAACCGGTCGTGAACACACCAACGCTTTGGGTGCGTGACGATAAAAAGCCGAATAAGTAACCAAAAATAACAATTTCATTACACAACACTAATAAATATATATATTTATAAAACACAATCGCACTACTAATCACTTAAGTTCATAGTTGAAGATCGCTCTCGAAGTTATCATTTGTATCGCTAATCCTACTGCACATGTACTGACTCGGTCAGTAAGTACATGTGCCAGCCTTATTATAGGGCTCCGGTTAATTCCAAAACCTTCCATCGTAGAAAGATCTAAAAAGTTCGCGTACATATCGGTCGCGACTGACTAAGGTTCGAGAAATCTAGAATGGCTATCATAGAAAAGTGTCGAAGGTAGCGGAATCACCAACTCTGTCCCATCTTAAAATTGTACCTACATTGCTTTTAAATAAATAATTCTGATTCTGAAGTTTCTTGACTTTACAGTCTCTCGAACAATGCCAGATCAAGTGTCGGGACATCCAGGTGCTTAATTGTTTGTAAGAAAATGCCACCATGTCAGTCTGACTCCTGGATCAAACCTCGAATACAATCCTCCTGTAGCGGGGTGTGACGCAGGGAGACGTCATGATCATCGGATGTCTTCAAAGTTTTAGACTGGAGAAGGCTAGGCTTTAATTTCAATGGCGAGTACATCACTCTTCTTCAATTTGCTGACGATATTGTCGTCATGGTTGAGACTGGAAAACCTCAGTATAATGATAGATGACCTCAGTACCTAGAACAGCCGAAAAAGTGGGTCTTAAAAGAGCTCACCGGGATAACAATATGCTAGTATCACCAGGCCTCCGTCACTCCATGTACTTGCGCGCTATAATTACCTACCGCCCGACCGAGCGGTCTCGGGCCGTTTGCGGACCAAACTCAGTGCGGTTTTCGCAAGCGAAGCGCACGCAAGTTTTCAATTTTAATTGTTCCATTCGTTTGTACGGGTACCTACGATGCCGTCTGGTGCCTTATGTCACAGTAGAAATAAGGAACAGTACAGAAACTATGAACAAACGATCGAATCGGCACACTCACACAGACGCGCGCATCTACGAGGCTCCTAAGGGACCTTCGCGGTGCGCTCAGTGGCGAGTGCCGTGTTCATAGATAATACCTACACTATTATAATGGCTATAGATGGGCCACTCAGGTTTTTGTTTTGCAATACTGATAGTAATTTATATTGTATATAATTTATATAACATATGGAATAAATGAATTCTTATGAGTATGAAAAAATAAATTACTATAATTTGACGACAACATTATATTCTAGTCTTGGCAAAGGAAATCGACCCTTCGAAACATACACATAGGAACTTACTTACTTCACAAAATAAGTAACAATAATTTTTCAACATACTTACTCAGAAATCTTTCATCAAATAGGGCAGATATTATAATTGAAATGGAATAAAATGGCATAGAAATGATAAACAATACCTATTCAGTTTGTACTTAAATATATATTTTTTTACAATGGCATTATTTACAAAGTTTATTTACATTTTAAACAAAGAAGAAAGTCGCATGGAATAACATGCGTACCGCATTTTCGCGTGAGAATTTCTCCCAGTCAACTCCTACCGCAAGCCGTGTTAAAGAACTTCGTCCCAATAAAACACTTATTACAAACATTAAACGTGACAACCCTAACTCTCTACTGGAGCGTAGGTAATTAATTCAACAAATGGGCTTAGTTTCCATACTGTTCCATATTTTTACTGTGCTTATGTGCAGTAGATGGGAGCAAATCAAGTAAAAGAAGAGAGATAAATACCTAACATTTTTCCATTTACCTGTCAAAAGTGATAAACTATTACTATTTTTGTTGTTTCAAAATTATTTTTAATAGGTATACTAAGCATTTAGCTTGCCTTTCAGACACAGATTTAGATATTTTTTTACATAGAAACGTCATAATTACCTTAAACACTATTTTATCAACGTTTAAACAGCTATTTTTATTAGAATAAAAAGGTTAATTTCCCATGATATCGTCAAAAAATCCTGCCCCGTGTTATAGTTAATAATAAATTGATAAATGTTATAACTACTTCATGTGCCAGTACTGAACCAGAATCTAAGGAAATATCGACACCTCTATAATTATGTTTTAGATGTATTGCACAGTCAGCACCAATTTATTAAAAAAATATATTTTATAAACGATACAATGTTAAACTACCGCCTAAATAGTCAGAACATATTCACAGTTCTCAATAAAATATACACAAATAGTTATGTTAATTCAATTGTATCGAAGAGGCAGCCCTGCGATTGTTGTGGGATTGCGCGGCGCGAAGCAATCACAACTGTACGCTTGAGCATTTAGGCACGTTTTAGCATGCAGTGGTTGCTGACGCGACGGAGTAGGCTATTATAGCAGTAGGTATTGGAAATTTTCTACTGAGTGAAGTATCTGTTACGTAGTAACTATTTAGTAATCTGTGGTATCACGAATTCAATACTGATCTAGAGGAAACTGAAAGTGATAATCAAAACACTCTTGATGCGAGCGAAGCCGCGGGCGGAAGCTAGTAAGTAGATAGAACATGAACGGAGACATTTCTTTTTGCTCCTGATTGTACTTTCCAAACAAAAGGTTGACCAAACGGGAAAGAATATAGGCATTTTCAAATGTTGACCAATCGGGAATGAATGTATGAAGATCAAAATCTTGACCGAACGCCACTAGCGCTCAGTTGTTTTTAAAACTTTTGACAAGTTGTCCAATCGGGAATGTGACATAACGGGAAGTAGCCAACATGCACAAAACAAAGGTCATGGTAAATACCTATTTAGCAACCACTCCTATCAAAATTGGAGACCTTATGCTCGAAAGTTTTAGATGAGTACGTCTACCTGGAACTAACGGTCCAGTTAACTTCGAGAAAGAGATCAACCGTCGAATCCGACACAGCTGGTATATTTTTTTTTTTCGGACTGGTTCCGCCAACATGATTGGCTAGGCGCCAATTCCAATTCTTTATCTTATCCTCTTCCATACCAGTTCTCGCTTACTTGCCTCTCGTACTTCCATGCTACATACTTTGTCTTTCTGTCATCCTTCACCAGTTATCCTGTGGGTGGGACTCCCACTTTTTAGCTAACTATTCTTCTACTATCTTTGTTTACTTTATTACTTAAATTTAGGGAAATAATACCAGTCCCCCATATCAGTGTGTCAAGATGATAGGCCAAGACCTGTGCGTGTTGCCAGTGATGACTTGTGGGCTTGAAGCGTGGACGCTCACAATGGGCTTCATCAGAAGGCTTTAAGTCACCCAAAGAACAATGGAGAGGACAATGCTCAGAACTTCCTTGAATTATGATATCCGCAAGCAAACCAAAGTTACTGACACAGCAAATTCGGGGATGGTCCCATTATAAATATTGGTCATAATGAGCACAATGACCTCTTTCTAGGTATTGCGTTTATTCTGTAACACGTGTATAATATAAACTTTCATATATCTAATTTGATTTTAAGCTCAATAACAATTGCGCTCGAAAATAGTGGAGGGAGGAGTGCTCAACTTACAATTTTTTTCTTGTATAATTAAATTGTATAAAAATATTTTTAACACCATCAAAATTAGTCCGTTCAATTGCTATATCATATTTTTTCCCCCACGTGTGACCCCATCAAGACTTACTTCATCCAGTTGATCTGAAGGAATTCTAATGTAATGAATTCTTGTTTCAGGGTGAAAAGGGCGAGAAAGGTGACGCAGGTCCCATGGGCTTACCTGTAAGTACAATAATGTACATACTAGCTTGTCTTCCCTTTCTGATAGTGAGAGTGAGACTTGCTGATACAATTCCGTTCCCCGCAGGGTCCGGTGGGGCTGCCGGGCGAGTCGGGCCGCACCGGCGACGCGGGGCCAAGGGTGAGTCCCTACACACCTGTTGTACTGTGCTATACTCACACCAGATCTTTTACTAACGCTGCTCTAACAGCTCCCACCGGCTCACTGTCGGTGGACTCTAACACTTCGATGAACAAACGTTTTGGAGTTCATGAGCTTTACAATTCATATTTAATTAATGAAAAAAATGCATGCTAGATAGTCTGTAGTATATTTTGATTGATCGTTTTTCTGGACTAACGCGCATGTATGCGGGTGTCCGAGTGTGCGTACTAACCCGGGGGTGGTGTGGTGCAGGAGAACCGCTGGCCGCCAGACTTCGCCTTCACGTAGTGAGCGGCGCCGCGCCCCGCCCGCGCCCCGCGCCCCGCCCGCACCCCGCGCCGCCCGCGCCTCGTGCGCCGCCCGGCGCCCGAGCGGCCGTTGCGGCTTGGTTTGTAAATTGTATCATATTAATTCTCCGCGTCGGAGCGAGTGGCGACCTGACCGCGGTGTGTGTGTGAACTTTATGGATTTACGTCGACATGATTGTACTACTGTGGTGACATCTGTCGATGGAGACGAGTCTGTATTATATTCTCATGGTCTGATGCATCGACCCTTTTGCTGAAGGCGGGTCTCGAAAGATCAGCTTGTCCTTGATGCGCGACCGCGTCCAGCTGAATCCTTGTGTTTGTGTATGTAAATGCCTCTCTTCCGCTATTGTACGTTGGTTAAGTTCAAGCTTTTGTTTCCGGTCGAGCGTTAACTCACTTGTATATAATGTAAAACTTGTTGGCGAGATGGGTATATAATATAGAAACATTACATGAATCGTGTTAGTCGATACGTTCCTTACTGAAACATAATTCCAGTCATTATTATTTCATAAGTAATTAATTTATGTTAATACTTATAGTACTACAGTCAGAGTAACTATTTTTTAAAACGTATAAATATACAAATATAAATATATAAATGAGATTGTGTGTGAGTATGGTGACACGCGAAACCGAGTGCCAAGGACACTGTAAGTGTTGCCTGCGTGTGTCGCCGCGAGCAGCGGGTACAGCGTGCACAGCGTGTACAGCGTGCACAGCGTGCACAGCGTGTACAGCGTGCACAGCTTGTACAGCGTGCACAGCGTGTACATAGTGCGTGAGCGAGCACTCTTGTGATATGATCGTCGCGACCGGTCGGCGACTGGCGTTATAATTAACCATGTTATGTACAAATATTAGTATTGACCATTATCATATCTTCCTATATTTTAATGTAATTATTTACAAAACTATCGCCCAAATTCTTAGAATAGGCCTAACTGTAATGAATAACTACTATGTGAATATATAAATCGTCACGTCTTGTCGTATGTTTAACATAATCTATACTAATATTATAAAACTGAAGAGTTTGTTTGTTTGTTTGTTTGTTTGTTTGTTTGTTTGAACGCGCTAATCTCAGGAACTACTAGTTCGAATTGAAAAATTATTTTTGAGTTGAATAGACCATTTATCGAGGAAGGCTTTAGGCTATATATCATCACGCTTAAGCCAAAAGGAGCGGAGCAGCGATAAAGAATGTTTTAAAATCGGGGATTCCACGGGGACGAAGTCGCGGGCAGCAGCTAGTGTTATGATATAATATAACTAGTGAGCGCGCGCCCGCGCGGCTGTGCTACGGAAAAACAAAGCAACTAACATATTTTTTAAAATCAGTTTTTTTTTACATATTTGGAAAATTTAACCTATAACGGACACTGCTTCATTCACAGCATCATCGAAATTAATCGAATCATTGAAATCGATGATGCTGTGAATGAAGCAGTGTTAGTTATAGGCAAAATTTTCCAAAATGTAAAAAAACTGATTTTTAAAAATATGTTAGTTGCTTTGTTTTTTCTGTAGCACAGCCTCTCGGGCGTGGCGGCGGCGCGCCGGTGGGAATGCCGGCGCCGCCCGCCGTCCGCGCGCGCGCCCGCGCCGGTGTTACCGTCCCACTTAACACGTAATCTTACCTACGTTAATGTTGACTCGTGCGTATTTTAATATTCCACTCTTCTTACTATTTCATTCGCTTAATTACATATAATTCAATGTAGTCTCACCGACCTACAAATGTATCTGTATTGTAAGTACCTATGTATGTAAAGTTCGGGACGCGGCGTACCTTATCTCTGCTTCTCCCGGGTCCTCTCTATGAGATATTGGTTTTGCCAAAGACTAAGAAGCAACAACAGAAGTACCTACGCCGCGGCCCCAGCTGGGAGACACCAATGTACAAAACTATTTATAATATGCATTTTATAATTGACTTTGTGTTCTGTAGTCCATGACCTAACTGTTTCCACTTCCGGGATTGTCCGCGTATGCTTGCCACTTCATGCCGTCAGAATCAGTTCTCACGTCTTGTACATGGACGTGCGACGGCCGGCACTGAAGGGACGCCTGTATATATATAGTAAGTCTTGCGCTCCCGGGTGTGCTACTAGTTGTAAGACATCAGCTCTACTCGCTATTACTATGAATAACTTTTCTTGTCTTTGTATCGTCGTGTATCTCTTAAGCCTAACATTAAGAATTTAGTTTTTTTATGAGAATCGAAAGTTGTCATTTGTACCATATATACATCACGAGAGCATAAACTATTGTTGTTTAAAAATTATTTTGAAGGAAAATAAATATTTGCATGCCGTGCATACTCGTGTTTCTTTTCTTCTTCGCTTGTTTTCTGTTAAAACCTTTCCCTGTTATTTCTGCTGGCAATGCTTGATATTCCTATGTTATTCGACCTGGCAACTTGTTTCAATTGTTTGGAACTACCTTTAGCTGTCGTATCAGTGCTGCGTGTGGACTGTCAGTCCGGACTGTCGGCCGCGCGCGAGAGACCCCCGCGCGCCCGCGCCCCCGCGCCCCGCCCCGTGCATGCCCGGTGGCCGGCCTGGACAGGTGTTTGTCAACAACTATTCTTCTGAAAACTAAAATTAAAGTCATATAATTTCCCGGGCGCATTCTTGTATTCTTTTTACTTCCCGTGCATCCCATATCTTAAGCATTTATGTTATGAAGACAATGCGTATTTAACGGGATTACTTGTTTGTACCACTACGAAACTTGGTAACTAGTGAGTTGTATTGAAGTGCAAAGTTCGTGATTTGTATGCATGAGAACTTCGCTGCGCACCGAGCCCGCCGGCACGCAACGGTAACATCAGATCTGCTGGTTTGAGCTCACGCACTGCAATCAAACGTAATGAAGTGCAGTAGTAGCGCAGTGCGCGCCGGCGGCGGTGCGGGCGCCCGCGCGCTGCTGTCGGCGTATTGTACCTACTCGTGCTGACGTGTTGTTGTTCCGCAGGGCCCGCCCGGACTCGACGGCATGAAGGTTAGTTCACTCACTTTATGTACTATTTACACAATCTCTGACTGTTCTCGTGCTTATGTCAAATAAATTATACGTGAACTATATTCATAAATCGTGAATGGCTGTCAGTCACAGACCACTGAAATCCGACGATCGACGAATTCGACAATTTCACAAGCTCACAACGTGGTGTGGTCGTTTTAACAGGCCGCAACGCGCTGTGACCTATTTTTTCGGTCAGTGGGATCATTTACTCGAGATTTGAGCATAACATATATACACTGCAGGCCAAAGTTAAGACCACCTTAATCAAAGTAGGAAAATAAAATAAAACTCCAATAAAATATAAAACGTTTAGTTAACCTGTTTAATTATCTAATAAAACACTGATTGACAAACAATATAGTAGTTTCGTCTCTAGCCAAACGTTTTCCCAGCTGCTTGAATTGCGCGACTGCTTGAAGTTTTGACTGTCCCAAATTTTGTGTGTCAGTATACAGCTCGTCGCAGTGCTCTTCCTCGACACTCGTGGACTTGTCATCTGATGTGACCTCTTCAATTTCCCAAAGAGATGTTGTTAGTGTCCACCACGACGTGACAGTTGAACGTGTTCGTGTTCCCAACTAATATCCAGCCGAGCTTAGTTTATTGTACTATAGGTGTGTATACGTTTCCTCGAATGATGCTGCTCATGACTATGTCGCACTATACTCCGGCATCAAGTAGAATGTCGATTGGCTTTAATAAGTTGAACTGAGCGTCGGCTCGGTTAATATGTTCTATGTGAGGCCAATCTTGTTTTTCGAAGTAGTAGTTAGGTAAGTTGTTGAGAAGTTTGGTCATTACTAGGGCCGCTGTCGAAAACTGGTAATCTCCGTAAAGGGATTCATAGTCCAACTGAACGGTCCCGTTGCTGCGGCTGGCAGATGTTCCGATTCCTGACATAGTTGAGTTGTGATGGCGTCGCGAAAGGTTAAGTCTTTGCACAGCAAATTCTGTTATAAGGTTCATAAATGTTCAGTTGTTCAATTGTTCTCATTTTAATGTCTGGCATCATTTCCTGCTTAACAGTAGAGCATTGTCGTTGAGCTCTCTTTGTTCGGGGAGACGTCGGCATCTGTTTGCCTGTTTGGTTTGCTTTTTGTCTTTATCACTGATTCCAGTGCCGTGAACTTTCCTTCCATGAATTGGATGAATTCTGTGAAATCGGGAAGACCTCTTGGACTTTTTCTCGCCTCCGTCGTCAGGATATGCACCAAAATTGGGTCCCATGCTGTCGTGTCGTTGCCCAAGTTACACAATGCGTGCACGGTTTCGAGACTGGTGTCGAGTAAGCGCTTCAGCTCGTAAGCGTTTTGATGTTGAATCGTGTGTTGACTCATCAGAACTTGCATTTGTTTAGTGAACAGCAGCTGCAAATTATTGGACCTATGGTGGAGGATTCCCCAGCAACAGTCGTAGTTGCTTTCAGAAACAGGCAAACGTGGCACTTAGCGCTCAGCCTTCCCCTTCAGATGTTGCATCTGTCCCTTCGATAGGGAAGAGTTATTGTGAATACCCGTAATGTAAAGATCGAGGAATGTCGGCCATTGTGTGTAATTAGTTACTAGAGAATAGTGGTATTTCCATCCTCGGCATACTGTGACGTTATTGGACAGTCAGGTTCAGCTGACGGTTAAAAACTTTGTGCACTTAATAACTTTATTTATTTTGTATAGGTCAAGAAGTAGTTACTTCTATCCAGTATCAATATAATACTAATTTAAAATATTTGTAATTGTGTAATCCATTAAATATTAAGGTAGTTAGCTATTTCCATATGGAGAACAGACAACAACAATAAAAATGTAATGAGGATAGGTTTATCAAACTATATTGGTCCCTAAACAAAACAATAATGATTGAAATAATGCCAACATAATTGTATAAATCGTTTAGTAAAATATAAAATTGTAACATGGAATAAATAGCTAAAATTACAGCCAACAATAATAAAAACAAAATTCAAAATTCAAAAGTCATTTATTCAAACTAGGCTGATAGACAGCACTTTTTGAACGTCAAATTTTACATAAAGACAGTCCCCCAAAACGCCCACCCGTCACGTAAGGAGTGTAGGTTTATCAAACTATATTGGTCTCTAAACAAAACAATAATGATCGAAATAATACCAACATAATTATATAAATCGTTTAATCGTTTAATAAAATATAAAATTGTAACATGGAATAAATAGTTAAAATTACAGATAGTAATAAAGTTTTACTTAACTTAATTTGATTCTCCAACTAAAACGCTAACCACTTGATCCACCACAACCACAACACGTTTTCTTGTCGAGGTCCGCACAGCTCAAAAGTCAGAAAGGCACTGCCTCCCTATTTTTTTTTTTTGAATGGACTACTCGCAGTTCAGCACATTAAGGCTGGTTACTGCTCAACCGGGCAATGCACTGCCTCCCTACCGTACGACTCCTCTTTTATATCGTTGATTTTTGTAAACAAGGTGGGGTGATCTCGTGACGACATGACTCAATACAGATTGTCAATAGATATCCTACTTCTCGCTAATATCAGCCATACATAAGTTGAGGGTGAAACGGAAAAATGCTCTGAAGTTCGTTGCTTGTCGAGTTTTAAGCTCGTCTGATTTTGAAAAGTGTGCAGTGCTCTTGTCCTCTTTGTCTTGGTTACGCGCGGATTCCGCAGTGCTGGTAGGTCAGAATGGAAGAAAAAAACATGTTGCGCCGACCCCAAGTAAGGATAAGGGCAGGAAGATGATGATGGGATTTTATTACAATTGATAGATAATTATGTTGTTTAAATGCTTTCTTAAACTTTTGGCAGGCAGTGTATACAGATATATAGATAAATAGAAATTATACAACGTGTTGTTTTGCATCCTCGTCAAATTTCAGGAGGTGGTCATAAAAGACATAAATAATCAATTGAAAGTACGGTACCGGTCAATAACTAATAAGCGCTGCTTTTTTTTGTTATTGAAATTTAACAGTATTTCAGAATTAATAGCTTTAAAATTAAACCCTAACAACAGAATCATCCAACTACGCACACAGCGACAATGCAGCTGTGTGCGTGAGTGTCGACGTCTTACCTACGAAATGCTAGCGCGTGCTACCGACCGTGCGATGACCTACGGCGCGCGGCGACCAGAAGCAATAATTTTACCTAATTTTATTTTGAAAATCACCTACATTATTGTCATAAATTTCGCTTGATAACTCACTCATTTTTAAGCATCATTGCAATATGGAAATCTTACTAATGAATGACTGTAACACCTACTAGTGCGCCAAAGAAAAGTTCAATGACCTGTTATCAGATGATTAATAAAATGTAAGTTTTGCTTTCGTCAGCTTAGTTTTCGTAATGATTTTGTTTTTATTTGTGGATTAAATTGGTTGATTTGAAAATTTTCTTCGTACTTAACGGGCTTAGGGCCGGCAATAATGTACCTACCTTAGTTGGTATACCGATGTAGGTACCTACTTAGTCAAAAAATGTTTTCTACGTTTGATGGAAATGGAAAGATGTGCTAGTTAAGCGTAAGTTGTGGTGATACTTTCGACTCTTAGGTATTATTGATTCACTTAAAAATCTGAAATCGACTTATTTACAGTAGGTAATAAAATTGATTAAGCTAACAACGTATTTACAAAATGAACAAATAAATAAATTACCTACCTACTTATGTTACCCGGAGGTATTGTTCAGTTTCCATCACCACACTCTTGGCATAGTCGAGCACAATGTAGCTGGTTTTCTTTCAGCCTACGTAAAACTAACACCTTCGTTTTTAAAGAGTCGAAAGCACTAATTATCCTTGCACGTAATTTTGTTACACTTGTCACTTTTTACGTCTAAACTAACTTTTTAACGTCTACCCACAAAATAAAAATAAGAGGCCACAGGTCCTCCGCAACCGATCCAGTAGTCAAGAAACCTTTCACGCTTCAGTAGGCGCCACACTGTGGTGTGGTGCACTCCAAAGCATCGACCAGCCTCCCGCGTGCTTGCCCGTGATTCTCGCTGGAAGTATTCCAGAATGTCTTCCTGTAAGACGACAGGCAGGCCAACGCTGTCGCGAGCTTGAGCATGCCGGGGAACGACAAACTGCCGATGATCCCGCAGTCTCTGCATAGCAGCCAGCATGACGCTCTGTGACGGGGGTTCCCGATCGGGGAACATTTCCATGATCATCCGGATGGCTCCACGTCTCCACTGATGGCATACAGGCGGACCATATCTCCACCAACTCGACATTGGAATAATTGTTCGTGATTTTTCACTTTGTACCTACGTCTCACGCGGCGACATCAAACAAACTGATGGTACCGGGGCCGCGGGGCGGGGGCGCGGCTCCACAGCGGCGCGGCGCGTGCGCGGGGTGCCCCCGCACCCCGCGCACGCTCCGCGTATTTTGATTACCTACGAATTTATTGAATGATCGCTGCGTATGCGTTGTGTGTGTATTGCTTGCGTTTGTTTGTGTGTGAAAGCGCGGTTATAGGGCTAGTTACAGACGGGCCGCGGCTGGTTCACACTTACGGATTTCCGTAAATAAGATAAAATAATAAAAAAAATACCTACCCATTTTATTGTTGATTTGGGTCGAGAATCATTAGCATTATTACGTCCTTGAATTTGACGAGGATGCAAAACAACACGTTGTATAGATATAATATAGAGAGTCATTGCGAGAAATATTGATTACAGGGGTCTCAATGCGAAGATAACGAATAAATAAATAAATGACTCTTCAAACCCTCGGAAATTACCATATCTTAGTATGTACTAGCGATCTAGTGTGTAGGCAACATAGCAGCGTGCTGCACTGACTGTTGTGTAATGTGCAGGGCGCGCAGGGCGAGCCGGGCTCCAAGGGCGAGCGCGGCGACCCGGGACTGCCCGTACGTATGCTCCTTGTATTGCCTGCAGTTTGTCTATCAACATTAAGTACTCTTGAGTCACTTTACTACTTCGTCATAATAACTGATACCAGCTCAATACTATTTCAGGGAACCGACGGCATCCCTGGACAAGAGGTTAGTTATCTAACAGACTTTGGGACGACAACAAACTGAAATTATTTAATCGGGAAATAGTGTTATGCTGTCGTCACTACGTCAGCGACTGACTTCGGTGTGACACTTTTTCCAGCCTTCATGTGATGATAATTGTTTATTTCCACTCGCTAGGGCCCCAAGGGTGACAAGGGCTACAAGGGAGAACCCGTAAGTGGCGCATGTCCATCGCTCAGTGCAGCCTAACACAGCGCGCGGCAACCAGCATGCGGCCGGCGCCCTAACCCACGCATCCCGCATGCCATACTAACTCAGTAGTACGTAATATCGCGGTGCAGGTGCTACTACTCTCTTCTCGCCACTGAATGTATTAATAAACTACTATGTATGTCAGGCATGACCTTCGCGTCGAACAGCGCTCGCTCGTTTCTATGAGCAGCGAGAAGAGACGTTCGCACAGCGGCTCGTGGGCCAGAGATGTTAATATTACAGTGTGCGCCAACTCCGCAGGGTCCGCTGGGCAAGCGCGGGCGCAAGGGAGACAAGGGCGATAAGGGCGAGCAGGGCGTGCCCGGGCTGGACGCGCCGTGCCCGCTGGGGCCCGACGGACTGCCGCTGCCGGGCTGCGGCTGGAGACCCACCAAGGTGCGTGCGCCTCCACACGTGGCCCGCGCGCGCCGCCGCCACTCGCGTGACCCTCGCTGACAGTACGGTTGTTATTACTTGCGCTCGCCCTAACCGCAGGCAGCACTAACGATCCCCACTAACACGTTGCCGAGCCGAGCGCGGCTGCTTGCGGTGGCAGTACGGTACTGTACGGAGTGTGCATGCGTGTGGCAGCAGGAGGCGCCCGCGGTGCTGGCGGAGCCGGGCGCGGCGCCGGACGAGTCGGACGAGGAGGAGGGCGGCGACGGGCCCGACGAGTACGAGGGCCGCGACGACGAGCTGGACGCGCCGCGCGACTACGACGACTACACCGACAACGCGCACCACTCGCACCACCACGACTGACCGCGCCTCTCCCCTGCCCCTGCCCCCCTCCCTGCCCCCACCCCGGCCCCTCTACAGCTGCACTAACTACTTACTAACTAACCGGTGGTGGATTCTTGTGTGAGTTACATTTTAATTTTTTACTAACCTTTTGCGCTTGTGCTACTCTTGCTTTAGTTTTAATCTTTCAACTGGTCATAAATAACATAAGTATGTGTGTAAAGATGTCATGTTTTACTTCGTAGCGTTTGAACTTTCCGTGAGATTTGGGCAAGTTAATGTCCTTAGATTTTTATGAAGGCGCCGCATAACATAGGCTTTAGGAAAGTTCTATGTTATCAACCTATATTCAGTAGTCGAAAAAAATTGTGTGTACCAGAAGAAACTACTATATAATGTCAGAGTAGTCAACTGACGGTTCGGGCGTTGTGTCACAGGAGGCCGTGCTGCAGTGGGTGCGGCGCCGCCTCGACGTCGACAACGACTTGCCGCCGCTGTGACGCCGCCTCCACGCCACCTGCACGCCGCCTGCACGCCGCCTCCGCGCCACTGCCACGCCGCAGTCCAGTCGCCTTCACGCCACCGCCTCTTGAATAGACAGTATCTAGTGACAGACCATTGGTCGCTGTGTGTGGCGGTGTCGGCATCGCGTCTCTGAAGCACAGCGACGCGATGTCGATGGTTATTAGCATTGCTTACCTATACTAATAACCAATCGAACTGTTTTTCGGGTATTCCTTTGGTATTACCCACAAAGGTTAAACTCCATAGCTACACCACAAACTCGTTGTTAAATCGTCCCCACAGCCTCCAGGCAGTGCCAACGTTTGTACATTGTTCAATCTATCGCTCTAATACTATATTGTCTTATTATCCTTTAACAGTACTGTTCATAGCTACTCTTTATACTCAGATGAAAATATCACTATTTTAGTGTACCGAAGTGTAAATATGTACAAGTATGTAAGATTGATGTTGTACGTAGATGAATCTGGCCACAGATCCTGTGATGTGAGCCTATATTATTATGTTTTGCTGTAGGTAATGTTTAAGTGTTCAGAATACGACTGTGTTTAACTGATTGATTGAAGAATAAGTTAGTTAAAAATGCTCAGATATGTGTTTCAAAATGTCGGCCGATTTCGATGAAACGTTACTGCATAGTATAAGTGTTATCGCCATTTAAGACTCGCGCTGGGAGTCGACGGCCGAACTCGCCACTTGTTACACGACGGCTGTCAACGCTAAGTAGTTACGAGATTTTGTATTCTAAGTAACGTGATCATTTCAATAAGTTCTATTTATTCCCTAGTTAAGTTAGTTTTAAGTATTATAGATGTCTAGATTCAGTCCAACTAGTAGTAAACATTGTGTAAATGTAGTACAAATGTAGGGGTCCGTACCTACATACATACCTACGCAACTAGAATACGTTAGATTTTAAACGAAGACTTAAAACTTGTATAGACTAATTTAGCTTTAGCGTAACATTATATATAGGAGAATGACTAGACTAAGTGATCTACGTACAAGCGTATAGCTATCTGGCCTGCTGACGCTGTACCGAGCAGTCAATTATAAAAAAACATGATCGTATGGTCGGCTCACACCCAGTTGCGACTGAACTCACTCCGATGCTAGGGCGGGTCCTGCAATCATTCGAATTTTATTCATAATGCACAGGTACTACCTGGACTTAGTTGTGTAGCCGACAGTTGTAGACGTGTGTGGAACATGAGCCGGGCGGGTTATGTTGTCCAGCTCTCCAGGAGCAGTTCAAGTTTCTATTACGTTCGCCGGCGCTGGCTGGAGCAACGTACACTTTCAATCCACTCCAAGAAGCTTCAGAGCTGTAGCATTCAAAGGCGGGATCGAATCTAGGGTCTGACATACTTTTTATTTAACTGTTTGTTAGGAAACTCAAGCTCGTATTCATCAGAAAATGCACTAGCTGTAGTAGCCCGTGCCATAGAAACACATACGACTGGAGGAGGAGCAGTTCAGTCAGCAGTCAGCGCTGCTCGTACAGTGCAACTTATCTTCACTTGCTCCCCGTGTAGCTAGGGTAGTTCATAATGATCGCCTGTATATAACCATCTGATCATCTTGTTAGTGTGGCGCGTGTCACATACACACCGCATATACCTAGTATAAAAATATGAGTTAAACAATTACAAATTATGTTAAAAAATATATTATGTAAGCCACTAAACATAAACGAGTGAACAATCAACACAAACATGTGTGCCTTATCTCAGAGTTGTCATCGTGATGTCACATTGAAACCATTTTTTCTACTTGTAAGTAGTTTTAATATCTTGTATATAGAATAAAGTCAGGGAAGTTAATTGTTCATCAATTTGAACAACAATTCCCAGACAGAGGAACTGTACAGCGGTCGACGTTGTCACCAACTCACTGTGACCAGCAATGTATATAAGTATACATATACTGTAAGTAAATTTAAACTGTTTTATAGCGAGTACCTGCGTTTTGTACGAAACATGAATGTCGATGTGCCTACATATCTTAAATAATGTTTACCAATAAGTACTTCAGAATTAAAAAACTTTAACCAAGGCACTAATAATATGATATGAAATAGTATGAAACTAGAATATATTTCCGACTCAAATCAAGGCAGGTACAACCGTGCGCGCCCGCCACGTGGGCGGCCCACGTACAACATCATAGCCTGCGACCACAGCTTCACGATGACCATTTTTGTACCCATCTCTTGATTTCTGACTGAAATATTTTTTGTTTCGTACGTATTATTATCTATTTTATTGTTCAGCAGTCAGGTTACTTCTTGTTCTTTGGGACTATGATCATGTGACATTATAGTGTCGCAGTGATAGCAGCCGCCATCCACTCAGTGCACGTCCCCGCCGCCTCGACCAGCCAGTTTCAATGTTCAAACAAATAAGAAAAACTAGGAAATTTAAAAATGATGTTAATCTAATGCTTCTTATTGCTCTTGTTTCCCAAATCCAATACAAAGATATGGCTATCTCGGGGTCGCGAGTTTGATCCCCAGAATCCCCAAATTCTGATTGAAATATGCTATTGGCAACTGTGGATTTCGATACCAAGACTTTCGTCAAAACAGTTTCCGCATCAGCGTGTTCGCGACAACGTCCTTCGATGTCGCGATTTTCGAAGTTGTTAAGTTTTTCGAAATAGCGTCTGTCGCAATAACGGCATTCGAATTTTCATATCACTCCTCAAACGAGTATATGTTATTGGTAAATATCTACCTACATTAGTGAACTTCCAAGTCACATTTTTAGCGTACCGTACCATTTAAAGAAGGCGGAACCCTCAAAGGACATTTTACATTACAGGTACGTCTGTCAATATTTACAAAAAGTTTTTCTTAGGGTCAGGCAGAATTTATCTTGTTATATGTTTTTTAGCATTTTAGTCTCCCCTCCACTCCAACTACTTCAGAGAGTTTCATTTTCAATTTAAAATAAACGCAAACATAGATCGAGATGTGTGTGTATGTGTGCAGTGACATGCTTGGAGGAGTTTCTATTCAAAACCCAAGCGATCTCGTTCAGCGTACCGTAATGAAATGCACTAAATGATGGTGAATGCTGTATCAAAATCCATTGCGGAGCTTAGAAGCTTCAAGCGTTCACACGCCAGACACGAAAGCGATATGGAGAGACACTGTAGCAATAGATACACCTCTGTTACTGATATCTCTGTACATAGGTATTTATCTGAACAGAATTTTCTGACTCCTGAATTTTGTCCCAAACCCTTAAAACTGATGACCAAAATATGTAGGTAGGCACACAACCGTGGAATATATGTTTTATGTATAGTGTCATTTAGCTAAGTACCTACAATTAGATACATAAGTAATTTAAGTTGTAACATAGTTGGTCGACTGAATCGAAAGTGTTGATATTAGTAAGTAAACTGTTACGATAGGTAGATATACTTTATTTTGATCAATCAATTAAAATGTACCTACACATTTAGAAGCAACCCAGTCAAACACCTGAATGAAACTAATAAAAACTTTGAATAAAACATGAAACAAATAAGAAGCTTCATAAGTGCTTTTCATTTGGACCTTCTCGAGCAGGTGCACCGTGCGCAGGCGCGTGCGCACTGTGTGGTGCGCATGGCGCGCCGCCAGAGGCCGCTGCGTTTACACAGACACGAGTGACGCAACTCGGAGCACTCGCACCGCAGTCAACTCTTATTAACCCTCCTTTTGCTCCGCCGAAGTCGGGTAAAATCATCTGTAATGTAAACAAGTTGAGATGATATTGAGGCATGACTTTGAAGGATTTTTGAGCAAGAAGATACAAGAATTGGCCTTATGGTTCGTTACACCCGAGCTACAATATTCAGGTAATACTCCATTCTTCTTCATAATACGAACTAACATGTGCAATCTGATCACCCCAATATATTTTATACAAAATTAAATAGAACGGAAACATAGTGTTGTGCGTGTTCTGTATACGGGGAAGTAATTAAAGGAAACGTAACTTTGATGAAATAGATGACTTATTAATCCAGGTTCCACAATACTTGGTTATACTATAACTACGTACTATGTATGCGTCGAGGCAGGGCGGTGTGACGTAAGCGACTGGCGAGCCGATCGCCCGCGCTCCCATATTACGTCAAGAATGCAACTCAGCAAATCACGATTACTAAGCCGCCACAATAGTAAATTTATAAAACACCTGAACTATCGCCTCCGCCAACCTCCGATGACTGACGAAAATGGCTGTCGCGCATATGGCCTGCTTACACTCGATGAACGACGTAAAGTGTGATACGTGAAGTGGATGTGTGTTTACTTTACGACAATCCTAATAGCGGGCTGGACTGCCCGGATTTGGTTGATCGTATTTAACGCTCCCCTACGACGCACTCGCCTCACCATTGTTACGTGTGCCTCGGCATGGAAAGAAAATTGCGATTATTCCCGATGTCCACCACTTGTCTGGCCACCACTGGGGGACAGCGAGACAACTTTAAAACATTATTCTCGCTGTCCACCACTGGGGGACAGCGTCACAACTTTGTAAATTATTTCCATTCGCCACCACTGGTGGACAGCGACACGGATTTTTTAACATTCCCTATGGCCGCCGTTGGGGGACAATGGCACAACTCTTTTGATCCGATTCCCACTGGCCATCAATTTAAATTGTTTAATCTAGAGACCGGTAAAGGATAGCTTAATATACTTACGGATTCGATTTTTAGCAGGGCTAAGGGTAAGACTAATTTAAATATTTATAAATTATATGGTAGGTAAATAATAGTCATATTCTTGAATCAACTTTTATTAAATGTTTCACTCAAGTATTAAAAAATGATCCTACTACTTAGTATTATATAATATAGCTTTGATTGCTTATTTTTTATTGAAGTGGGTAATTTTTAGATATTTGGCCGTTTACAAGTTCCATTTGGGTTTTTTGGGTTTTGGGCCAAATATCTGTAGGCCAATTTTTAGAAATTATGAGAAACTAATAAGTACTTATTGTATTTTGTTTAACTATGTGGTGTTTAAGACTTTTGAGTAGTACCTACATTATGTTTAATTCAAGAACTGAAATGGGTCTTGTAAAGGCCAATTTGATATTGTGAGGAATTATTATTGTTTTTTGTTTAACTACATATGTGATTTTTAAAACTGTTGATTATTTTAAAATATTTAATTTTTATTCCTCCGTCGAGGAATAGGATAATAAAACTGTGATTATGATCGTAATGCTCTAGTCGATTTTAAAAATTGTAGCCTGTCAACCAGCTGTGGAAATTAAGTCGGTTAATTACGCACTTCAATAAAAAATAAGCAATCAAAGCTATATTATATAATACTAAGTAGTAGGATCATTTTTTAATACTTGAGTGAAACATTTAATAAAAGTTGATTCAAGAATATGACTATTATTTACCTACCATATAATTTATAAATATTTAAATTAGTCTTACCCTTAGCCCTGCTAAAAATCGAATCCGTAAGTATATTAAGCTATCCTTTACCGGTCTCTAGATTAAACAATTTAAATTGATGGCCAGTGGGAAACGGATCAAAAGAGTTGTGCCATTGTCCCCCAACGGCGGCCATAGGGAATGTTAAAAAATCCGTGTCGCTGTCCACCAGTGGTGGCGAATGGAAATAATTTACAAAGTTGTGACGCTGTCCCCCAGTGGTGGACAACGAGAATAATGTTTTAAAGTTGTCTCGCTGTCCCCCAGTGGTGGCCAGACAAGTGGTGGACATCGGGAATAATCGGAAAATTGTGTGTCGACTGTATGCCGTTACATAGCCACGAGTTCCACTCACAATATAATTAATAGCAGCGCCCCGCGGTTCCACCCGCATTGTTCCCGTTCCCATGGGAATACGGAGATAAAATATAGCCTATGTTACTCAGGGTGAATGTAGCTTTCTAATGGTGAAAGAATTTTTGTAATCAGCAAACGTTTATATCAATCAAGCCATAAAAAGTCAAATGACTTTTTTTAACTTTGATAATTAGATAGTTATTTTGCTTAGTGCCTTACTTTGAATAGTCTACTTTTATCCCGGAACTGTCGAATGCCTTGCCTGTACGCAGACGCACACCAGCCACTTGAGACACTATTATCGTACGGCGAGGGGGCAGATATGAATACGTCGCCCACCCCTGGCCACTAGTATTGAACTGTGCGCCTGTCACTACGTTATTATCAAGACACTATTATCGTACGGCGAGGGGGCAGATATGAATACGTCGCCCACCCCTGGCCACTAGTATTGAACTGTGCGCCTGTCACTACGTTATTATCAAGTAACATTAAGTAGGTAATGTATTTCGGCACTGACCGGTACTCTGTAGAAATAGATCCGGCCAAGTGCGAGTCGTTATAGGTTTTCCAGTAATTTATAAGGAAAGATTTCATGAGGACCTAATACTTACAACATACCAAAATACTGGTAAGTTTCAGTTGTTGAGAACCATCTCTGGTTTATGGAATCCGAGAGTTAAGTTCCCCCGGATTCTGTCTACGCTTTGCTTGTATGACCGCAGATTTGTCCAAAACAATAAATCCATCTTGATGGCGCTACTGAAAGTTTCAGTTACCTTCAGTAGCTCAGTGGCGGAATACTGTGGGCAAAGAGTTTCAAATCATCTACTTTTAAAAAAAGGAATTAGCGTGACCACTACGAACTGGAGCACGTGCACGTCACTCAAGGATCGCGTCAACGCTGCAGTGAAAACCGGGAACATGGTTTAGGCATGCGTCGATGGCATCCGTGACCCTTACAGCAACTCAGCCGTAAGGCTCGGGTACCACGGTACTCTTAAGGGTGCCTAGACCCAAGCACTGGAGGTGGAAACTGTGCGGCTGGATCATCGTTTCCATCGCGTCAGAGAGGTTGCTGCGGCTACAGTTCGCGAACGTTTTGAAGGTCACAGGACTAGGTGCCTGCGGCTGCGGCTGTGGGGAAAGGGTCCACTTTCGATCCAGTTATACATAGTAGGTACTCACACATGTGCCGTTAATGCATGAAGTTATACAATGCTAAAAAGATTGAGCCTATACAATAAAAAACTTACATAATACAAATGTTCTTACAATCTTCAGCGGGTCCATCAATGTTTTCAAATGTTAGAGGAATAGTTTGTGCACATTAGCAGCTGTGGAGCAGGACCAGCGTTTAGCCAGGCATTATTATTTTATTTTATGTATTTTCTTTATTCAGAAAACCAACAGCGATACTTATAATATATTACAGAAAATATAAATCAGAAAATAAAAGTTTTGTAAGGCTATTAATTAGGTTTCAATAAAAACATCACATGTCACAAATATTAATTTTCACTTGTTGACACCATGCACATTCATTTTATTGTATAAATTAACGTAACTTTATAATATCGCAAGATGAGTCTGAAATAAATAATATATTATTTATTATTATTAGGTATTATTAATATAAAAAATGTAAAAAAATGCATCCGGGATCGCAATTGCAAACAATTATAGACCCATTTTCAGTAGTAGCAGATTAATAGATTATCTTGAAACTAACAAACAATTTCTTGTTCCATATTACTGCACAATTTTGATACACTTGGAATAAGAGGAGAGCACAAGACAACTACAACTATAACCAGCTAAACCAGAACAACAACAACAACATAATGGAAATTATTCCTTTCGAAAACACCGACCTACAAATTAAAATACTATTTCAGAACATCCAAAGCATGTACAATAAGCAATATATTATAGAGACCTTCATAACGGATAACCCAAAATATAAAGCTATAATTTATGCAATTCAATGGATTCAAAATTGCTGCATCATATTGCCGTAAAAATAGGAGCGCGGCTGTGCTACGGAAAAACAAAGCGAGAGAGATTCCGAGAGATTACAAACTACAATGGGGCCCACACATATCAAGTTTATCGGGAAGGCTCAGTTCTGCCGCATACGCTCTCAGGAAAGTGAGACAGTATACTGACGTTGAGACAGCTCGGTTAGTCTATTTTAGTTATTTCCATAGCGTTATGTCCTACGGTATTCTATTGTGGGGAAAAGCTGCTGATATACAAAATATATTTGTCTTACAAAAACAACGTTAAAAACGTTAAACGTTTTTACAATAAACTTCCGCTTTCTTTTCTTGACCTGCCTTTTAACTCATTTAAAGCTAAAGTTAAATGTAACCTTTGTTCGAAGGCATACTATTCTATAAATGACTATTTAGACGTTAGGGATAGTTGGTCGCTGTGTTGAACGCAACACAATGTCATATTTATCATGTTCTTTCTCTATAAGTTTGCTCAGGTTATATCAGTTCATATAATTGTTTTTTTTTTTGTGTAATTTTTTATGACTATGTAGGTTAATCTATTTTTACTTAATTGACTATTCTACTCTTTACAATGTTTTATAGTGAATTGATTTATGATTTCCATGTTGGATAATTGATTTTTTTTCCTACCTTTGGCATGTAATGGTCTTTGCATACTATTGTATAAATTCAAGTTCTTAAAACGCAACAGACAGATGCGTTGCTGGGGAGTTTGTTGCGCCACTTATTCTTACCAGCTAAAACACTAGGAAATGGTGACGGGTGGGCGTTTTGTAGGACTGTCTTTATTTAAAATTTGACGTTCAAAAAGTGCTGTCGCTCAGCCTAGTTTGAATAAATGACTTTTGATTTTGATTTTGAATATGTACTTAAAGTGTGTGCAATTGAATTAAGTAAAAAAAACAGCACCCCGCGGTTTCACCCGCATATTCCCGTTCCCGTGGGGATATGAGGTTAAAATATAGCCTATGTTACCCGAGAATAGTGTAGCTTCCCAACAGTGAAATAATTTTTCAAATTCTTTCCGTTCAGTAGTTTGGAGGCCAAAACCTTTCCTCTTCCTCTTTATCAAATCTTTCCTCTTTATAATATTAGTAAAGAAAACTACGTATCTATGTATTTTTCAAATCTAAAGCGCGCTTATTCCGAAAAGAGTCAATAAGAACCACGTCCGTTCGCATAAAGAGGGACAATGGGAAAAAAAAAATAGAAAGACGCACCGTGAAGTCGGCGCGTCTTTTTTTTTTTTTGAATGGACTACTCGCAGCACACCAAGGCTGGTTACTGCTCAACCGGGTAATCCTGTGGTGGCATCAAACGAATTTGAGGCCCCCAGCCAGGGGAAGTCAGCGGGTGAGCGCCCTCTCCTTTTTATAGATGCAGCGGATGGCCGTTTCGCGCGTTAAACAAGAATCAACCGTATAGCCGTACCCATAGTGAAGCGGCGAGATTTGGAAGTTTTATTTCATCTATAACTTGTGTGTTTAGAAACCGATTTCTATATATTTTTTTATAAAATATCTTTTAAAGTGTACTTTTTGAATGTGGGAGGTTGATAAAGATATATCTATGTGAAATACAATATATTTATCTATTTCATACACTTTGAAGAAATGCCTAACGATTAATAAAGTTATTGTGGCTAATTTATAAAAGATAGATATTAAGAACTTTTTTGTAAATCTTTTGAAGATCATCATCGTTGTAATACATACTTTTGGTGTATGATCAACGTATGCGAGGATAAGAGCTCGAAAGCGCATTTTCATCCGACTTCCTTCAAATTTATTGTCACTGCTCAGGCCCCCTAGCCAAGTTGATAATCTGCAATCGTTAACGCTAGTCGAAAACGAATCAAATGTATGAGAATGAAATCGTCTCAACGTTAAGTCACGTGGTTAGCGCAAACGAATAGAAAATTCGTAGCCAAGTTCACATCGTTCAAAATGATAGAATGAATTGTTATCGTTTCTACAATGTTCAACGCTACATCCTTTGTTAAAATGTTTAAACTGAATGTTTAAAGCCATTAAAACAGAGTTTAAATTTTAACCTGTTTGATGTCTGTAGAATCAATCGCCAGAGACGGTAGGTAATAGGTCGTTTTTCTAAATACATTGTAGAATGAGCGGCCGACTCAGGCGCGTCAACATGGCTACCAACTTATCGTTTTCTACAGTTGCTGACACCGAGGCGTTAACGATTGGAGAATAGAATTCGACACGAAACGTTTGTAACTTGGCTAGGGGGGCAGCTCCTATGTGCTTTAGCGTTATGTTATATTGCCTATAACCTGCCCAGGAGTATGGACTACAATCATACCAAGTTTGGTTAAAATCCCCTATGGATAATTAAATGGTCTGACCAATACACGTCATACTTTACATAGAAATCTACAACACAAGGCCACGCGGCCTTTGTGACAATACAATGGTCTAGCCATCTACGACACTCGTGTGCCTCACTGATGAAAGTGAAAGTATCGGCCGATACACACAGTTTCTTTGTGTCCGCACATATTCAGTCCTGTTCCGCAGAGAATTCCAAAAGTTCAGTGTAAAAACGCTCACCTGGATGTGCATTTAAGTCTCCGAGAATGAAAACAGCTTCAACACTACTTTCCTCAATAATAGCACTAATCGCACCTAAGCAGTCTGTGAACTCAGGTACGTTCTCAGCACAGTCCGTAGGCATATACACTGACAGCCAGCACGGGCCGATCGTTTGTAGAAATACGAATAGAAGATACGAGGTGGGTTTGCACACTGTATCATTGACACAAACTAGAATACGGATTTACGCCACAAGAGCGCCACCCGTCCAAAAGGCCTACCCTTGAGGATACCCACACTGGTGTCCACCGCAGAGATCCCAGTGCTGCCAAAGTCTTCGTGAATATCCGCCAAGTAAGAGACCTCACAGGGCAGTAGCCAAGTCTCCTGTAAGACGATGATGTCTGCAAAACCACATACCTGTTTTATACCGTCCACAGACCGTTTTATATTTTTGCAGTTAAATGTTACCATACTAGATTATACATTATCAGTCGAATTATTTATTTTCTTCTCATAATAAGCTTGTTTGTACGGCACAAAGCCGTCGCCTTATGCCGTACAAACAAGCTTCTGGCCAGATTTCATCATTTAGGAAAACATCTAATTTATGCTTCGTAACTGTCATTTTGTAAGCACTGTAACTTCGTTAACACTTTCGTTCGTTTTTATGACAATAAACTCGATAATGTCCATTTCAGAGGTATTTTTTGTGCATTTTTGACACGAACAACGGGATTTAAGGATCTGCTGGTCTGAATCTATCTTCAGGTTTAATTGAAGCTTTCCCTCTGATGCCCTCCGTCCTGTTTTTGTAACTTCTTTTTCGCACCAAAAACCAGTCATTACTTAATACAGAAGGCTTTGGTTTCGATTCACCTTTCGACATAACTATTTCCGCCATTGACTTGTCAATATTTGTTACATTCGTGCGTTTGGCCGTGTTCATTACGGTGTGATTAACGGCCGGTCTCGTCAGCTGTTCTCAGCTCTCAGTCTTGCCGGTGTGCGTACAAGCTATATTACGCGTGCGCGCGGTATCAGCTGTTTTGAGTGCAAAAGCGTTTGGACTACAATCATGCACCAAATCAGTTGATTGTGTAGACATCGAACACGACAAATCATGCACTCGCTGCTTCGCACGTCTTGCTTCTACGCTATCTAATTAATAGGCTCCTTGTCTATTATTTATATTAGATTCTTCATTTATTAATGATGCATATTTCATTTCATCCAACGTAATTTTTAAGTACTCACTCGTAACATAAGATTCCTGATAAGTTTTAGTTCCGAATGCAGTAACACGATATCTTTTAACAACCTAGCTGCCATTTATGAAGTTCCTTTGCCACGAAGATGGAAATTTTATCCGGATCAACAGTTTAAAAGGCACTTGTGATATCTTCCACATCCTTTTGTTCTTTATTTTACATCGCGCAACTTTTCTGACGGTAATTGAAAAAGACGTAAAAAGGAGTTCCTTCGCGACACTGATTTTTGATGCAGAGAAATCTCTTTTAATAAGTCTTATTAGACTCTCTTCATCCATAACATAGATATTGTTCTGTGTGAAGCAAAATAGCTCATTGATAACTATGTTCCACTGTGATCACTTCACAAGTTCCCGGAAGCCATTTTTTTTTTATTCTGCTCCCTTTCACCTACGCATTCGCGTGGAGCCTTTTGCTGCTTACATACATACATACTCTGACATATTTATATCAAGTCGACTGAAAATACATTCAACAAGTCCGTATGTAATGTCAATAAAAATGACTTAATAAAAAAAGAAGATAAGATAAACATATTTACAAAAAAACTAAAACAATATTTAATTAGAAAATGCTATTGTAGTCTAAACGAATATTTAAGCAATACAATATAAGGTAAAGATTATTACACAGTAATATATAATAAAACAGTATGATTGCATTTATTTCAGAAATACATAAGTTTAGGTATTTAAAGCTTCCTCTCTCCTACACACATTTATTTATTTTGCTGTGCCCGACAGGTTCCTTAGTGATCACAATTTCGTTTTCGTTAACCAATCACCCAAGTACAGATTATGGAATGCAAATAAAGACTTAGGATTGAGAGCAAATTCTATTATTCTCCCATTATCTCAGATACCATCAACAATTTGTTGAAATAGGGCAGCACACAAGTTCTGAGATGGAAAATAGTTGTTTCGGAATACTGCAAGGTAGTATTTTAGGGCCTACATTATAATTATTTAAATTAATGGCCTATTTTTAATTTAAATTAATGACCTATGTAGTTTAGTCCTTTGTAAAGGCCTAATATTATCATATGCCGGTGACACGGCTCTGTTGTTTTCTGCAAAACGGATTTAATATCGTGTCTAATTGGCTTCATCAAAATCTTCTAATATTAAATATATACATAGAATCATTGAAATATGACCCTGAAATCGCCAAAGAAAAATCAGCTGTCCCCTACATTTTGATCAGTTATACGAATATTAATGTAAGGAGCAGCTAATTTATTTCGCGATTTCAGTTTTGGTCGCATAGTAAAAGTTGTTCATAATTTTAGAGATTAAACGAACTTACCTGTGAGTGAAGTTCGATCCTAATTATATGAAGGCTTCGTCCTCAAGATTAGTATTTTATACACATGTAGTAACGCGTAGTACACACCATTCCACACTATTTTTAGAATATTTTGATTTATCATTTTCAATTTCTTTTTTTTTTTGTGGGTAGTTTAGTCCACTTGATTCCTGCACCCGCAATCCGTGTCATTTAGTTTATAGATTACCCGATTCTCTGTATATTTTACGATTAATAAGGGTACAGACGAGTGGGTGGGAGGGATGCTAATCTCTTCGGACGAAGCCTTCATATAATTAGGATCGAACTTCACTCACAGGTAAGTTCGTTTAATCTCTAATTATATTTCAGGCTTCGTCCTCAAGATTAGTATTTTATACACATGTAGACTTTTAGAGATATGAATCGTAAAATATAACAAAATAAAATACAAAGAGAAGAGAGTTTGCAAAGTTCTTTATATTTTTATAACAAAACAAAAACTATTGCTGTATCTAAGTAAGTAACAAAAAGGTTTACTTGTTCATTGTATCATTCAAAATAGGCATACCAAGACAATCGTCAGACACATTGTTAACAGGTCTACAGTAAAATTTAGCAAATGTTTGGGTGCTGGGACTCCAACCAGCAGCTTTCGTAATTTGATCAATATTTACACCTAATCTTTGCGCAGCAGACGTGGCAGCATGCCGAGTGCTATGCGCAGTGAACGTGGAAGTATCAATTCCGCTTAAACTTAGGGTGTGTTTTATCCACCTAGATAAAGTTTGTGCACCTACCGACTTATGAGGCCTTTTAAAACTGATAAATAAAGTATCCGTATTGATACGAAGTCCTTTAGTCATTTCGAGGTAATCCAGTGTGGCTTTTGCTGGACAAATCTCCGGTTTTTAATCAAAAAACGGAATCACGAGCATGGGTTGACATGCCCCAATTCTTGATGTTTTTATAAGGTCAGGAATTTTAATTTTGACTTCTTTTGGATACTTTTCAATATTACAAATTTTAATTTTTGATAAAGTTTGCACCCTATGTGCAGTGACGAGAGCTAATAGAGTAATTAATTTCTTTGACATTTTTTCAAGGTTTAGGTCTCCATTAGGGTAGGTACCATTTTTCAAGATAATTTAATACCAAAGACGTGTCCCAGGTTTCATTATATTTAGGCAGAGGGGGTCTAGAGCGAAATACTCCTTTAAAGAATCTTTTAATATCTTCATTCCCGGAAATGTTTTCTTGTGATGTTTTGTTGTTTTCTTGTTTTTTTTGTTTTAATTAAACTCAAAGCGGACCGGTAGGAATTTAATGTTCCATATTGTGCTCTACCATTATACGCAATTGTTAGGACGTTCATAATATTTGGAATTGTTACAAGTTCAATTTATTCTCATTAAAATAAATGAACCACTTTTTATAGCACCCATCATATTGTTTATAAGAGTTCTCCGCAAGAGAGTTAAGTACTATGTCCATAGATGAAAGTGGGATACCTCTTCTTATCATCGCTTCGCGGATAAAATCCCTGCCACCAGGGTAATGCTGTTGCGCATGTGGAGGCGACTGAAATCATTACATAAAATTAAATTATTATTAGCCTTAAATATTATCATTTCTGACACTAAAAGACTTTTAAATAATGGGTACCACGGCTGCGTTGGCCAGCGTGGGACAACTATAATACCCTTGGCGTTATCAGACTGAACTTTTCGTAATGACTTTAATATCATACTAAACGGAGGAAACGCATAAAAATAAAATTCTGACCATGATATTGTAAAAGCATTTACTGCGTACGCATCCGGATCTCTGTGCCAGGAGACGTAACTTGGGCATTTATTATTTAACCGACTGGCGAATAAATCTATGTTTGGAGAACCAAACTTTTTGACAATTTTACGATAGGCATAGTTTGCGAGTTGCCACTCAATATCTGGATGCGTACGTCTTGACTCCTGATCCGCTTCAAAGTTCTCTGAAGAGCTAATATATGAAGCGAAAACATATAATAATTATATGTTCGCACCATTGCCAAAGTTGCTTCGTAACCTCTGTTAAATTGGGGAACTGAATGCCTCCCATCCTGTTAATGTAGGAAATAGCAGTGGTATTGTCAATTCGAAGAATCTGGGAGTTAGATAAATATTTAGCAAATATTTTAAGGCCAATATAAGCAGCCATTATTTCAAAAAAGTGGATATGCTGGCTGAGTTCATCGTCCCTCCACAGGCCACTAGCTCTCTGATCACCACACGCAATACCCCATCCCGTCGTTGAGGCATCAGAGAAAATTTCAAGGTCATATTTATCCAATTTGATTTTACAAACAGAATGATCGATAGCATGATTTCAAATAATTTGGTATACAGCCAGCCATACTCTACAGCTGGGCAGGCAGACACCAAAAGACCAACAAAGCTAGCGAAAGTTCTGATTTTGCATTGTTTTAAATTCGACATTCTTTTAATTTCTAATCTATCTCTATCTCTATAATATAAAAATGAATCGCAAAATGTGTTGGTAAGCGCATAACTCAACAACGCCTAGACCAATTTGGCCAATTCTTTTTTTTAAATGTTCGTTGAAGTTCAAGGATGGTTTTTACGGCGAGAAAAATTCGAATAATTGCCGGAAAAACCCTAAAAACAGCCCTTTTCTTTTTCCCATACAAACGTTTTCTAACTAAAACGTAGAGTCAATTTGAGCTTTATTGCTATTATATAAATTCAAGCACTCACTGTTGTTTAAACAATGTAGGTATGTATGTTCCTAAAACATGTCGAAGCATTTCTGGGGCTGGGAATTGTGATTGAAGACTTACAAAGTACCAGGATACCAGAACCATAATTATTTAACATCAAGCTATGACCCTTAGGAGACGAAAGAAAGAACACTGAGCCAGGAAGAATAAATGGCGCAGGCATAGTGTGACGTTGCAAAACAAGAAATGTAACTCGCAGCGACATCTTTAGCGGACAAATGGAATCACATTTGACAGAGCCCCTAGTTTAAACAACAGATGGCGCTAGAGATCGATCGTCTTTTTAAAACTTAATAAATATTATCAAATAAGTAGATGTAAATTAATCAAAACACATAAAAATTGCATAAACGCATAAAGTTTAATAAATTAAAATAATTAGGAACATGTCGGAATCGAGAGTATTTAGTCTGTGGCATGGAAGCTTCTCGCAAAGGCCTTTATGACAGAGTGGAGAATTGTGGCGTCCTTTTGCACCGCAGAGGTCACAGAGAGACGAACAAATGATATTAGAAAAGCACTTGTTTTTTACAACGGTGACCCGAAACCCGAGGGGTTTTCAAGTGCATTAAAAGGCTGAACCCTGTGAGTATTTCGTCCTCCATTTGTTTCCCATTCTGAAAGTCCAAAGGCACATGTATTTGACTACGGAGATTTTGTTCCAGGTCTGGCTGTTTTACTAGCCTGGATATTTGAGGTCCGGGATTGATGAATGCCTGAAGCCATCCGGAGAACGTGCATCGTTCAGGTTTGGCTCGACGAGATTTGAGACAGTGTGGCCGTCCATGGTACAGGAAGGCCTTACCAATCCGAAACCTCGTCGAGGAAACATCGCCGTTCCAGGTAACAGCAATCCTGCTGGACTTCTCCCGTAGGCCGCGTCTGTTCGTGGGTACCAAGGTTTTTAACCTTGATGCCATGCCGAGGGATTCTGTTCCACTAATTGAGTCGTTGAGCACTAATTGAGTAGTCACTAATTGAGCAATTGACTAATTGAGTAGACAAATTGAGTAGGTAGTGTCTTGCATTGAGTAGAGAGACTTGAGCATTGAGTAAGTGCTACTTGAGCACTAATTGAGTAATTGAGCTGCTATTAATTATTATGAGGGAGATGCATTAGACCTGTATACTGGGTTTATTTTCATACAAAGAGTTAGGCCTTTTGTTAATGTGTTAAGTAACAAGACCAGTAATAACTTCCTTTTGTATTAAGTTGTGTCACGGGTATACTGTACCATAGTGAGTAGGTTTCTTAACGTGCACAGCCCTGGTTGGTCAATACCTTGCGATTGAGCTAGTGGTATTTAGGCGTTCACCTCGAGAATCCTTACAAGCGACCTGAGACGTTGTTTTGTAATATCTCATGTGGTGTACCTCTGTTATACCTTGGTACGGAGACAGGGTCTAACAGGGTTACACATCTTAGTGTGTAAGTCTGGGAGGTAATTTATGATTAGCTGCCTCATTCACTGTATTTCTATGCAAGGTGATACTTCTTTTTATAGTGAATAAACTTTGTATGTGTATTGAGGTATGTCTTTAATTTCAGTCTTTCCAGATATTTATGTATATATACCTTGATAAATTTACTTTCACACGGTTGGAAACTTTAGGTTTCATCTACAATTCATAACACCTATAGTGGGGAACTGTGACGGGACCGGGTGTGACAGTTGGCACCCAACGGTATATAATTATTTTATTATATAAGGTGAACAATTAATACCAACATCTCTCTCTCTCTCTCTCTCTCTCTCTCTCTCTCTCTCTCTCCCTTAGAACGCTCAATTAGTGGAACACCATATTAGGTTAAGGCTAGTTTTTAAGATTTAATTTAAAGTGGTGCGTTGAACCACAGTCGGAACGCTTTTTCCATAATTTGGATTGGTACGCTACAGTGTGTAAGTCACTGACCTATTTGTTTATTTGCCTAGCACACAGCCAGGTCAAGTTGTGTATTGAGTATTAAATTGAAAACCTAAGTTCTCAAGGATACCCATACACCCGTCACAACTGTCACACCCGGTCCCGTCACAGTTCCCCACTATAGGGGTTATGCCTTTGGACTTTCAGAATGGGAAACAAATGGAGGACGAAATACTCACAGGGTTCAGCCTTTTAATGCACTTGAAAACCCCTCGGGTTTCGGGTCACCGTTGTAAAAAACAAGTGCTTTTCTAATATCATTTGTTCGTCTCTCTGTGACCTCTGCGGTGCAAAAGGACGCCACAATTCTCCACTCTGTCATAAAGGCCTTTGCGAGAAGCTTCCATGCCACAGACTAAATACTCTCGATTCCGACATGTTCCTAATTATTTTAATTTATTAAACTTTATGCGTTTATGCAATTTTTATGTGTTTTGATTAATTTACATCTACTTATTTGATAATATTTATTAAGTTTTAAAAAGACGATCGATCTCTAGCGCCATCTGTTGTTTAAACTAGGGGCTCTGTCAAATGTGATTCCATTTGTCCGCTAAAGATGTCGCTGCGAGTTACATTTCTTGTTTTGCAACGTCACAATAGGATGTATTTATATAGGACATTTTATCCCGTTTCCGTGGGACGTGATCAGTCTGGCCGTTCATTCGTTAAAAAGGTATAGTTTCCGGGGCTAAAATTGCATGCGCTAAAGATTTAAAAGTACTAGAAGACCAGAAAAAAGAACGTAGAAGTATTTCAGCGGCTGAAAATTTGAGAAGTAAGGATTCACGTGTACCAGCAGACCATAAGCATGTCGAAGCATTTCTGGAGCTGAAATTGTGATTGAAGACTTACAAAGTACCAGGATACCAGAATCATAATATTATTTAACATCAAGCTATGATCCTTAGGAGACGAAAGAAATAATACTGAGCCAGAAATAATAAATGGCGCAGGCATAGGATATATTTATGTAGGACATTTTATCCCGTTTCCGTGGGACGTGATCAGTCTGGCCGTTCATTCGTTAAAAAGGTATAGTTTCCGGGGCTAAAATTGCATGCGCTAAAGATTTACAAGTATTAGAAGACCAGAAAGAAGAATATCGAAGTATTTCAGGGGCTAAAAATTTGAGAAGTAAGGATTCACCTGTACCAGCAGACCATAAACATGTCGAAGCATTTCTGGGGCTGGAATTGTGATTGAAGACTTACAAAGTACCAGGATACCAGAACCATAAAATAATTATTTAACATCAAGCTATGATCCTTAAGAGACGAAAGAAAGACCACTGAGCCAGAAAGAATAAATGGCGCAGGCAAGTGAAACCGCGGGATACAACTAAGAAATATTATACCTTTAAGTTTTCTATCTACACTAATATTATAAAGAGGAAAACTTTGTTTGTATGTTTGTTTGTTTTTTTATGATGAATGAGCTCAAAAACTACTGGACCAATTTTAAAAATTCTTTCACCATTCGAAAGCTACATTATCCACGAGTAACATAGGCTAAATTTTATTTTGGAAAGTTAGGGTTCCGTAAGATATTTGGGTTTTTCGGACACAAGGTGTAGAAAATCAACCAGAAAAGTTACTTTTTTTGCGTAGGCTGCCTAAACTATAAAAGATAGAACCATAAAATGTTCTAATTAATTGTAGATCTTATATATATCTACAAAAAAGTCCGCGACACACTATATCTATTTATGTCGAGTGAGGCACAACAACCATTTTTTTAATAATATTTTTATCTTGAATTTTTTTGGACTACATTTAAACGCATTTATTTTACTCATGCTATTAATCCTTATCAAAATAAATTATTTCATCACTAAGTACAGTTTATGTATTTGGTCTTTGAATGATTAAAATTGGACGTTTGGTTTTGAAGTGTTGTGAGTGTTAATGATAGGGGTCCAGGTAAATAATATGCGGGTTTAGGTTGTACTGAATTTAGACAAACTATTTAATAAAAGGTTCACAATGCTCGGCTATAGTTATACGGCAAATTAGGACGTGGCAAGGCGGTGGTATGTAAGCGACTGGCGAGCCCGGCGCGGGCGCTCCCGTACAATATCAAAAATGCAATTCAGCAATCGCATCGCCAGGGTCGCTACAGAAGTTATGGCGAAATTAAAATATTACGATTTCTGCTGCACGGCCCGTTGCGAAGTGTCTTTTATAAATTAGGCCATAGGTATAATCACGCTACGACTAAAAGGAACGGAGTATTCATGAAAAATGTGACGCAGACGAAGTTGCGCGGGTCAGCTAGTCTGAAATAAAAAAGTGTAATGGAGACTTTAGAAAAATATGGGTAGACATTAATTCGTGGTTGGGTCGTAACAAAACTAGTCTAGACGATGTGATATTGAGGCATTTAGGTAAAACAGACAGCGTCTCGGAAATCTGTACCAATTTTGCAAAAACTTTTACAGAGGAAATTAAAGGTATTAAACACATTTGTGACATAACATTTTTTGACAGAAAGAAATATGTTAAACCGTATGATGTGAGTTTTAGGTATGTTCCTGTAAGTTCGTCAGACATAGAAAAAGTAATAAGCATGATGACGTGTGAGAAAGCACCTGGTCTGGATGGAGTGAGGGTAAAAGATATTAAGTACTTACGAAAGCCAATTAGTCCGATATTAGCAAAATTCATGGACATGTGTTTGTCTGAGGGTACTTATCCTGATGAGTTAAAGAATGCAATTATACGCCCTATTTATAAGTCTGGAAGCCACCTGGAATATGTAAATTATAGACCCATAGCCATACTGTCTGTTGTTGATAAAATAGTAGAAAAAAGTATTGTTGGCCAAATTAATAAATTCTTAGAATGTCATAGGATATTGTCTAACACTCAGTATGGGTTCCGTAAAGGGCACAGTACTGCCTCGGCTCTAACGGCGTTTAGTAACTATGTTAATGAGTGCCTAGACTCTGGTAAACAGCTGATAGCACTTTTTATTGATTATAAAAAGGCATTCGACACACTGGGACACGATATACTACTACAAGCGATAGATGAATGCGGAATACGTGGTCCTACGAAAAAGTGGTTCAAAAATTATCTGACTAACAGGAAAATACGCACGATCATAGCTGGTGTTATAGGTGAGGAAGCGGCTGTCGATCTTGGTGTGCCGACCGGATCAGTGTTTGGGCCAGTAGGTTATATAATGCACGTGAACAGTGTGTCGAATGTTGTAAACAAGTGTCGAGTGTTTATGTATGCAGACGATATGTGTGTAGCTTATGCTTCGAAGAAATATATCGGAGGTTCAAAAATACGTTCAAGAAGACTTTGAAAGTATCACCAAATGGGCACATGATAACGGAATTATATTAAATTTGTCCAAGACCAAATGCATGCATATACACTCGCCACACAATATAAGAGCTAAAACTGTACACAGGAAGGATCTAGATGTGACAGGACATACATATGAGTGCCTGCATAATGATAAGTTTAATTGCAATTGTATGAAATTGGAGTATGTTAGTACATTTAAATATTTAGGCCTTAATATTGATTCTAACTTTAACTGGAAAATGCATGTAACTGAGATATGTAACAAGTTGAGATCTGTATTGGGGAAGTTCTATCAGTTGAACAATGTGGTAAATAAACAGACGTTATTATGCACTTGCTGACTCATTAATCAGTTACGGACTTATTGTGTATGGGCGAACGTTTAAAACTTACTTACAAGACATTAAAAAAATACAGATAAGACTAATCAAGTTCCTAGTCAGCAAAAAGGTTAAGAAAAAATGTAACAAAGAATATGAAAAATTATTTCCCATATGTAAAATCTTACCAGTAGATAAGAAATTCGATTATTTGATAAGCCTAGAACACTATTTTAGTGATGAGTATAAAGTACCTGTTGAAAATAAATATAATACAAGAAGTGTAAGAGAGAAAAAATTAGTTCAACCAAAAATAACAAATTATTATGGGGAAAGAATGTCAAAATATTTAGTGCCGAAAGTATTTAATAAAATAGATATGTTAAGGCAAAACCCTAAGTTAAGTAAATGCATGTTAAAATCAAAATTAAGGGGTTTTTTTTCTTGATAACGACGATTCTGTTTTTACTGAGAAACAAGCTCACACCGTAAATGTATGATACATTTACGGTAACACATCTATGATATTATCAATAAGTATATATAATAGGTAATCTGTGTGTGTGTAACTCGGTTTGGTCGGACGGGCGCGGGCGGGTGGCGGACGAGGCGCCGCCAAATATTTATGTATGTGTGTGCGCGGCTGCGTAGGGTGCGTCCCCGGTATGAGCTGACCTCTCATTGTACGGGAATCCTATGCAGTGCGAGGTTGGCTTGGGCCGGGGACGTGCGGCTTGGTGTGTGGCATTGTGTACTTGGGATCTGTCAGTGTCCATGTCCGCGGCTCGTCCGCAGTCTATTCCTGCCGGTGTAACTAATCCTTGAGTGAAGTACTGCATAGTTGGTAGTTATAAGGTTGGTTACCAAAGAATATTTGTATAGTATCAAGCGCTTCTCGCCATCAAACGAATTAGTTTGGCGAGTAAAATTGTAAAAAGAACAAACGTGTAATGTTTGAGAACAATAAATAAATAAAAAAAAAATAAAAAAACTTACAATATAATATTGACTCGCATTGCCTGGCTACACGGGACTTTACGTCTCCTTTTCAGACGGAGAATATATGGGGCTTTTTATCAATGAAGCTGTCATATCAGACCTAGTTCTCCCGAGTTACAAACAGATATAGACCTTACGCAGCCCGAATTGGAACTGGAACCAGATCCACTCCCCAGTACATTAGGCGATGAAAACTCTCCCCAGATTCAGTCTGTCGTGATAGTTGCGCCGGATCCTGCGGACCCTACACCGCCCTTAGCCCCAGAGCCTGTTCCGCTTGTAGACGCGACAATACCTGCAACAGAAGATTCAGTATTGGATAGTGAGTTGTTGGATATATTAGGTACTGATCCTACAACAGATAAAAAATATGGCAAAAATATACAAAAAGACTTATCGATTAGATTTCAACATTGGACTACGGCGGGGATAACAAAAGAGCTGCGTAAGGAGCTTAAAAAAAATTATTTAACTCCTGAAAATGCCAAATTGATTGACCCTCCGGAATTGAATGCAGAAATAAAAGCAGCTGTCTCCGATGTTATTGCCAAACGCGATAAAGCTATTGAAAGTAAACAAAAAAAACTAACCTTAGCTATTACTTCCTTAGGAGAAGCCATCACGCTTATATTATCTGCTAAGGAGAAAAACCGATTTACTCAAACTTCTGATGGATTCTACTCGTATCATCTGTGATTGTCAACATGCTGACTCTGTGACGCGGAGAAACTTCCTATTGAATGCCGTAATGAAAGAAGTTAGAGAGCAACTGCAGAATACAAAAATTGATAAGCTTCTTTTCGGTGAGAACTTAGTCGAAACCATAAAAACTGCCAAAGCCATCAATAAATCTGGTACAGATCTTAAAGCACCGGCACCTAAACCTGCAATTAAGAAGTTTACACAGAACACAGCTAATCCTCCAAGGAATTTAAACTGGAGGAATCCGGGTCCGGCTCGCAGGCCGACGGGTCCACCACGGATGAAGGAGCCTGCAACGACCTTGACGCCCAATCGGCCAACCAGCTCATCCAAGAAGTCTCAGAATCAGCAGCAGAGACAGAACTACAGACGCCACTAAGTACGGTAAAATATGCTGGTCGATTATCCTTGTTTTATAAAGAATGGTCATTAATCACTAATGATTCAATGATCTGTCTGATCATCAGACGTGACTGTGGGAGCAGCGAGCAGGTGGAGAGGTGAGGTGAGGAGAGGGCCCTGAGAAGGGGCGAAGCGAACAGGGACCGCACCCTTAAAAGGAAAACCCAATGAAAAAAGATCTTTGCAAAATGAGTCCCCAGGTGGGTCCCGACTACTCAGCGGTCGGGGAATCCCACCCCGTTTCGGCGGGCTGCCCTCCGTACTCTGGCGTGGGCAACAAAGACCTTCCGCTTGCTAGTGGCAACAAGAGCCGAGGAGGCTCCGATTCATCGTCGTCATCCGGATCCGCCTCCTTTAAGGAGCTGATGGCGCACGAATTTGCAGAGGAGGGTTCGCCTGAGCGCCTGGGTGGCGTGGAGTTGGATTCCGGCTCCGCGCTAGACCTAGTTACGGTCAGCTCGGCGGGCTCGGGAGACGAAAGAGGGGGGGCTGCTGCGGAGAACGTAAAGTTCTTCCGCAAGCGGCCCAGACGGGAGGATGACAGGGAGTCGTCCTCTGAGGGTGAATTTGCCTCCACCCGAAAGATCCCCACCGCTAGGCGGGGCAGGGGCTGTGAGGCGGGGAGAGGGCTGACTCCTTCTACCCGGGAGGTGGAGCGTCGGGCCGAGAGGTTGGCGGGGGAGGTGCGTCGCCCTGGAGGGAGCGGTCGCAGGGCTCCCACCACTCGTCCGCTTCCTCTCGACTCCGACGACTCGGAGTCCCCGAGTGAGGTACCTCCCACTGCTGAGGAGAAGAGGGCCAAGCTGGAGGAGGTCGTGGAGGCCGCGATCCGCGCTGTCGCCTTCAAGAGGAAGCAGTCCTCTAAGAGGGAAGCCATCAGCGCGGCCAAGGCCTCCATTTTGGCGGCAGCGGCGGCCAACAACGGTGGGTTCGGAGAGGCGACAGAGTTGCGGGCGGAGGTCGCCCGCCTCGCGGCCGTAACGGAGCGACTCATAGCGGAGAATGAGTCGCTGCGGAGGGACCTGGCTGGCATGGCCAGAGCGGCCTCGGAGGAGCCGCATCAAGGGGCCGAGTCCGGCGGCGCTGGAGGGGAGCTAAAAGCTGAGCCAGGTGCGGAGCCTGGTGCGGCAGGAGCTGGCTCCCTTCCGGAGGCAGGTGTCCGTCTTGGAGGACATGATCCGGCGTCCCCCGTTGGCGGCGGCACAGAGGCCCCCGGGACAGCAGAAGGCGGCTTCGTACGCAGCCGCGGTGGCTGCTGGCCTGGGAACGTCTTGCCGGGCGAAGGCCAAGGCGGGAGCCGCGCCAGCGCTTGTGACGCCGGCGCCAAGTCGGCCCCGGCGAAGAGGGGTAGGAGGAAGGCTGGAGGAGGAGCGGCTAAGGCTGCAGCGCCAGTGGTGCCGCAGCCGCGGGCGAAGGAGGCGGTGAGCCTCCAAGAGCTGGGCATCAGCGGGGGCATCGGGGTCAGGAGGAGCCTAACCGGTGCCCGCAAGCTCGAGCTCGCCGGAGCGGAGAGTGGCCCGTTCGCGGACGCCCTGGCCGAAAGGCTGAGGGCGGTCTTACCCGCGGACGAGGTCCGGGTGTCCAGGCCGACTAGGCGCATCGACATGCGCATAGTGGGCCTGGATGACTCCGTGACGGAGGAGGAAGTTGTGGCCGCCGTCGCCAGGACTGGGGGGTGCTCTGCCGAGCTCGTCAAGGCGGGCACCCTCCGGCTCCGATGAATCGGAGCCTCCTCGGCTCTTGTTGCCACTGGCAAGCGGAAGGTCTTTGTTGCCCACACCAGAGTACGGAGGGCAGCCCGCCGAAACGGGGTGGGATTCCTCGACCGCTGAGTAGTCGGGACCCACCTGGGGACTCATTTTGCAAAGATCTTTTTTCATTGGGTTTTCCTTTTAAGGGTGCGGTCCTTGTTCGCTTCGCCCCTTCTCAGGGCCCTCTCCTCACCTCACCTCTCCACCTGCTCGCTGCTCCCACAGTCACGTCTGATGATCAGACGCGTACCAGAGAGCAGCGAGCAAGCGTGTGTGTGTCTCTCTTGGTCTTATTCCTCACTTGCGACCTTCCGGCATGAGTGGCTCTAACGGGAAAGCTCGCAAGATCATTGAGACGCTCAAGCCCCACCACGACGACAACGTGGAGACACATTCGGTGGGGAGACACATTCGGTGGGGTCAAACTGGAACCTGACATATTTCCGATCATCTTTATCAATCTTAATTAAATAATATGCGTCTTTTAGGTCAATTGTGCATAAATAACAATCTCGTGATATTAGTTTTAGCACAGTTCTCAAGTCTTCCAGTTTGAAGTGATTAGTGTCGATAAATTTATTTAAAGATTTTAAGTATAAGATAAAATGCATCTTTCCGTTCTGCTTAGGTATTAAAAAAACATTAGACAAATATTGGTCAGACCGAGCTTCACATTCTGAAATAGCTCCTAATGATAATAAATTATCGATCGCTTCAATGAAGTGAGCCCTTTCTGACCCAGAATATTTCCGAATTCTAAGGGGTACCGATTGACTTGGTAACCGAGAAAACGGAATTTTATAACCCTATATAATATGTGAAAGGATCATTGAATCATTAGTGATTAATGACCATTCTTTATAAAACAAGGATAATCGACCAGCATATTTTACCGTACTTAGTGGCGTCTGTAGTTCTGTCTCTGCTGCTGATTCTGAGACTTCTTGGATGAGCTGGTTGGCCGATTGGGCGTCAAGGTCGTTGCAGGCTCCTTCATCCGTGGTGGACCCGTCGGCCTGCGAGCCGGACCCGGATTCCTCCAGTTTAAATTCCTTGGAGGATTAGCTGTGTTCTGTGTAAACTTCTTAATTGCAGGTTTAGGTGCCGGTGCTTTAAGATCTGTACCAGATTTATTGATGGCTTTGGCAGTTTTTATGGTTTCGACTAAGTTCTCACCGAAAAGAAGCTTATCAATTTTTGTATTCTGCAGTTGCTCTCTAACTTCTTTCATTACGGTGTAGCGACATCTATGGCGTCACATAAGAACTAATCCTGCATCGCGCAATCAAAGTTCTCCGCGCGATTAGAACATATACGACAGCCCGAAATCATCTATCGGGCAGTTGCCCACCAGACATAACAACCCGTCTGGCCGGAGGATCCTCCCTTTTCAACGGAGGTTTGCGGGACTTTACTCTCTGTTCCGCATACCTCCAAAACGGCATTCAATAGGAAGTTTCTCCGCGTCACAGAGTCAGCATGTTGACAATCACAGATGATACGAGTAGAATCCATCAGAAGTTTGAGTAAATCGGTTTTTCTCCTTAGCAGATAATATAAGCGTGATGGCTTCTCCTAAGGAAGTAATAGCTAAGGTTAGTTGTTTTTGTTTACTTTCAATAGCTTTATCGCGTTTGGCAATAACATCGGAGACAGCTGCTTTTATTTCTGCATTCAATTCCGGAGGGTCAATCAATTTGGCATTTTCAGGAGTTAAATAATTTTTTTTAAGCTCCTTACGCAGCTCTTTTGTTATCCCCGCCGTAGTCCAATGTTGAAATCTAATCGATAAGTCTTTTTGTATATTTTTGCCATATTTTTTATCTGTTGTAGGATCAGTACCTAATATATCCAACAACTCACTATCCAATACTGAATCTTCTGTTGCAGGTATTGTCGCGTCTACAAGCAGAACAGGCTCTGGGGCTAAGGGCGGTGTAGGGTCCGCAGGATCCGGCGCAACTATCACGACAGACTGAATCTGGGGAGAGTTTTCATCGCCTAATGTACTGGGGAGTGGATCTGGTTCCAGTTCCAATTCGGGCTGCGTAAGGTCTATATCTGTTTGTAACTCGGGAGAACTAGGTCTGATATGACAGCTTCATTGATAAAAAGCCCCATATATTCTCCGTCTGAAAAGGAGACGTAAAGTCCCGTGTAGCCAGGCAATGCGAGTCAATATTATATTGTAAGTTTTTTTATTTTTTTTTTATTTATTTATTGTTCTCAAACATTACACGTTTGTTCTTTTTACAATTTTACTCGCCAAACTAATTCGTTTGATGGCGAGAAGCGCTTGATACTATACAAATATTCTTTGGTAACCAACCTTATAACTACCAACTATGCAGTACTTCACTCAAGGATTAGTTACACCGGCAGGAATAGACTGCGGACGAGCCGCGGACATGGACACTGACAGATCCCAAGTACACAATGCCACACACCAAGCCGCACGTCCCCGGCCCAAGCCAACCTCGCACTGCATAGGATTCCCGTACAATGAGAGGTCAGCTCATACCGGGGACGCACCCTACGCAGCCGCGCACACACATACATAAATATTTGGCGGCGCCTCGTCCGCCACCCGCCCGCGCCCGTCCGACCAAACCGAGTTACACACACACAGATTACCTATTATATATACTTATTGATAATATCATAGATGTGTTACCGTAAATGTATCATACATTTACGGTGTGAGCTTGTTTCTCAGTAAAAACAGAATCGTCGTTATCAAGAAAAAAAACCCCTTAATTTTGATTTTAACATGCATTTACTTAACTTAGGGTTTTGCCTTAACATATCTATTTTATTAAATACTTTCGGCACTAAATATTTTGACATTCTTTCCCCATAATAATTTGTTATTTTTGGTTGAACTAATTTTTTCTCTCTTACACTTCTTGTATTATATTTATTTTCAACAGGTACTTTATACTCATCACTAAAATAGTGTTCTAGGCTTATCAAATAATCGAATTTCTTATCTACTGGTAAGATTTTACATATGGGAAATAATTTTTCATATTCTTTGTTACATTTTTTCTTAACCTTTTTGCTGACTAGGAACTTGATTAGTCTTATCTGTATTTTTTTTATGTCTTGTAAGTAAGTTTTAAACGTTCGCCCATACACAATAAGTCCGTAACTGATTAATGAGTCAGCAAGTGCATAATAACGTCTGTTTATTTACCACATTGTTCAACTGATAGAACTTCCCCAATACAGATCTCAACTTGTTACATATCTCAGTTACATGCATTTTCCAGTTAAAGTTAGAATCAATATTAAGGCCTAAATATTTAAATGTACTAACATACTCCAATTTCATACAATTGCAATTAAACTTATCATTATGCAGGCACTCATATGTATGTCCTGTCACATCTAGATCCTTCCTGTGTACAGTTTTAGCTCTTATATTGTGTGGCGAGTGTATATGCATGCATTTGGTCTTGGACAAATTTAATATAATTCCGTTATCATGTGCCCATTTGGTGATACTTTCAAAGTCTTCTTGAACGTATTTTTGAACCTCCGATATATTTCTTCGAAGCATAAGCTACACACATATCGTCTGCATACATAAACACTCGACACTTGTTTACAACATTCGACACACTGTTCACGTGCATTATATAACCTACTGGCCCAAACACTGATCCGGTCGGCACACCAAGATCGACAGCCGCTTCCTCACCTATAACACCAGCTATGATCGTGCGTATTTTCCTGTTAGTCAGATAATTTTTGAACCACTTTTTCGTAGGACCACGTATTCCGCATTCATCTATCGCTTGTAGTAGTATATCGTGTCCCAGTGTGTCGAATGCCTTTTTATAATCAATAAAAAGTGCTATCAGCTGTTTACCAGAGTCTAGGCACTCATTAACATAGTTACTAAACGCCGTTAGAGCCGAGGCAGTACTGTGCCCATAGATATAATAAACAAGGAGATATGCCCTGTAGCCGAAAATGTATCGGAACCTGTGTCTCCTGTTTTGCCCTACCACCCGGCAACTACTACGAATGCAGTTCAGTAAAAGCAATAGATACGCAGTCGCGCACACACCCGCATTTTTGAAATCGGACTGTACTACACAATCAATTATAAACCTTATCCTAATAAACACAGCGTATATTTACAGTACACCCTGCAACTTACTCACACAAAAACAACGCTGGGTATCGTTGTGCTGTGCAAAAGCAATTTATTTTACATATACGCTAGTGATTGACTTATCGATTCTGGCATTTATTACACACGCCATGCTGCCCATGTATAACAAATAAATAGCATGAATATGTTGACTATTTTAAGCAAAGGTCACTAATATAATTATCTTAAACATGCCGGTTACTATAATGCATTCGAAACTTTATCGAAAGTAAAATACAATTACCATAAAAAGTAAGGAAGTAGCACGAGGATAAGGCATACATACGATAATTCAAAGCCAAAAACACTTGAACGATTATTTACCAAAAATTTATTGCAATCTAAGAAAGTTTGGTACACTTTTGTAATATTTAATTCAACAATCGACATTGTTGTCGACAGTGTATCTGCACAATTACATCACTAACTCGCGGCAAGAAGCAGCGGCCGTACTATGCGATACATCGGCTTGCTAAAGTATCGTTTTGTGATTTTTACATTGCTCATCCAGTCACTTAGCGACAAACTTAGGTAGTGGTTAAGGAGCAGTGTATTCATTGTAATATGTTATTGTCGCTGTGACATTTGAAAACAAAAATAACATAGTATAAGCAAGAAATATTTTACGATTTGTTGTTTTTCATGGTTTTAAAGACAAATATAGTAAAATACTTGTATTTTGATATGGTAAGTGATTCCATAATTAACAAAGTTTTGGTTTATGCTTCGGTTTTTACAAGAAAACACTGAACAACACGGCATTCTTATATCTTATCACGCTCACGGTCGTAAGCGCACTAGTTCGCGGATTCGACCATTGCGTAAGACATGCTCGCCCAGAGCATGTCGCGAGGACACCGACACGCCCCCTTGCCACTTCTCCTGTATTTTATATTTCTATGACTGTGCCCTTTACGGAACCCATACTGAGTGTTAGACAATATCCTATGACATTCTAAGAATTTATTAATTTGGCCAACAATATTTTTTTCTACTATTTTATCAACAACAGACAGTATGGCTATGGGTCTATAATTCACATATTCCAGGTGGCTTCCAGACTTATAAATAGGGCGTATAATTGCATTCTTTAACTCATCAGGATAAGTACCCTCAGACAAACACATGTTCATGAATTTTGCTAATATCGGACTAATTGGCTTTCGTAAGTACTTAATATCTTTTACCCTCACTCCATCCAGACCAGATGCTTTCTCACACGTCATCATGCTTATTACTTTTTCTATGTCTGACGAACTTACAGGAACATACCTAAAACTCACATCATACGGTTTAACATATTTCTTTCTGTCAAAAAATGTTATGTCACAAATGTGTTTAATACCTTTAATTTCCTCTGTAAAAGTTTTTGCAAAATTGGTACAGATTTCCGAGACGCTGTCTGTTTTACCTAAATGCCTCAATATCACATCGTCTAGACTAGTTTTGTTACGACCCAACCACGAATTAATGTCTACCCATATTTTTCTAAAGTCTCCATTACACTTTTTTATTTCAGATTGTTTATATCTATTTCTCGCATCATTTACAACTTTATTGACCTTATTTCTAAATTTTGTATATTCTAATCGCTTATTCATGTTTTTTGGTGATGCTTTCCATATTCTAAATAAGTTATCCCTACGACACAACATTTTGTGTAAATATTTATCTATCCAAGGCTGTGTTATTCTATTATCACAATTTGGGACCGTGACCGTACTTTCCTTATAAATTTGGCAAAATACTGCACACAATTTTTGAAGCAACATTAATGGGCATGACACTACGAGTAGTTGCGTCCAGTCGTATGCATCTAGCTTTTGTTTTACGAGTTTATCACTAATAGCTTCCCTAGTTTTGTTACCACTAATCACCTTTAAATACGTATTATTGCTTACACTCGCAGTCAACACTAGTCCGACGGCATGATGATCGGAGATGTGCGCCTCCAGCACATACGACAACGAAGCGCACTCGTTACGACCTGTTCGCACCCATAAATGATCCAAGCACGATGCTTGATGATGCCCGTCCACGATTGCCTCGCGTGCTATCTCTGCACTCGGTATTACGCACTGTAGGCCGCATCCACACAGGGTGTTTTTGTACTTTGTTGAAGTTGGATTTACTACATCATTCAGAATGTCTATATTTGTGTCACCAACGACAATAACGTTTTCAGATGCAGGGATAGATCTGACGATGGTCTCTAATTGTTCTATGAATAGTAACTTATTCGTCTTAGGTGGTCTGTATATAGAGATTATATGTGTTATGTTTTTTCCTGTCCTAAGCTGGCCATGCAGCATTTCTACGACTTCCGTCTCCACTTTTTGTGCATCGAAACTAAGGTTTTCTTTTGCGTATATCAATATTCCACCCCCTCTGGTAGTTTCTCTTGTGCGTATGTATGTATAATATCCCGGTATTTGATAGAATGATAGTTTCTCCTTCTTGATATTGATTTCACTTAGTATTACTATATCCATTTTATATTTATTTTCTTCTAACAAGACGAGTAATTCATTGAAGTTTTTCCGAAGTGACCTTATGTTTATATGAAAAATATGATAGCATCCTTCATAGAAAGCCATATCATTATTTAATGATGGCATGTCGTAGTACCTTTTAAACGCAACCTCATTAGGGAAATCATATGTTCGATCGAATGTTATTATTGTGAAAAAAAAAAATCTAGTGTGTACTCACTGCGCTAATCGCGTCTTTTTATTTACATTCTTCGAACCGTTTCAAATCTTCTTCCGTCCTTATATTGTAGATCTTTTTTTCTTCACTATTCTTTTTAGCAAGAATATTACAATCTTGAACCCAGATGTATTGAAAACCTTTTGGTTTGAGTTCGTTTCTAACAATCCATAGAAGCTGGCGCTTATACTTTGGCAAATCCTCATTTATGAATATTCTCTTATCGCTGCCATTGCCATAGACTTTATTATTAGTAATCTTATTTTCCTTTCTCGCCAACATCCATTCGTTGCGGGCACTTTTAGTGCGAAGCGCAACCAAAACAATTTTGGGCCTTGCGTCGCCGGGTTTTGTTTGGCCTACCCTCTGTGCATATTCGATATCATTTGGGCTCAGGTTTAGCTTTTGTGCCAGTTCTCCTACTACCGATGTAATATTCTCCTGCTCGTGCATTTCTAATCCGTGTATTTCTATATTCTTCTCTTTCTCCCTAATCTCTAACTCCTGTACTCTTTCTTCCAGGGCTTTATTGCATTTCTCTAGATATACGTTTTTGTTTTCTAAAGACTTGATTTTTTTTGAGATTCTTCCTTATATTCTATTAAAGTTTGGTACATTTCAGAATAAAATTCAACATTGGCAGTGAGATCAACAATTTTTTCTCAACACTATAAAGTACCTCCAGCTTTTTATTTATTTCAGCCAGCACATTCTCGCCTGGTACTTCGATAGTATTTGCCACAAGTTTTGGGTCTTGTACTGGTTTCGCTTGTACGGGGCTACCTTTCGCTTGCTGACAATCATCACAGGTCGCCGTTACCAGGAACTGCTTATTGTTTTGCATACATTTTCTGTGATACACCGCTTCACATGCACCTTTACACTTCACTATGTCATCTTTGGTCAGAGACACAAATAGTTTACACTTTTTGCATTGAACCATTTTTACGACTTGAATACGGAAGTACGATAGTTAGGAGGTGTTGGTAGTTTACAACAAACTTTGCTTTAGGACACGCGACCGTACGACAAGCGCGCGCGCAGCGGACTGCGGACGTGCTGCGGACTGAAGTGACAGTCCCAAGTTATGATAACACGTACTGTCCACAAACAAATTTATCTACGACCATGAGACAGTCCCATTGTACTGTTCTGTGGGCCGGACATCGGCTGCATTATTATCGTAAAAATAAAATTGAACAAGTTGTTCAATATCTTTATTATTTCTATGTTTTCAATGTAAAACACTTGTCAGTTATATAATAGTCTAAACGACTGAATGGTTAATCATTTACAGTAAGAAACAGTCCCAATGCAAGCAAGTACTGTTCGCAAACTATTATTTCCTAAAGAATAGTTAAATCTTATTTTGCCAGGCTCGTATAAGTGAAAAAACAGTCCCATTGTACTGTTCGTAACACTCATTTCTCGAGTAGAAAAAACTATGAAGGATGCATCTACATTATTTTTGGTAGGTAGGTACATATATGCAACTTTAAACAGAGTAAACAAGTCATGTAATCTCGTATACTTACATTTTAATAACACATGAAGGTGTTTATGCAAAAAAGTTTGAAAGAAGAAAAAATATAATTATGATGTAGGTCAAATACTAATTTATGTTATAGTATATAATAAACCATACCTTGATCCTCTAACGAAGAACGGCGGCACAAACTTGTTGTTGACGATAACTGTGAGGCACCCGAGTAATATGAATCACGCGATCGATGACGTTTACGTCTTAATTTTCTTTGCAATCTTCTAATTTTATGTTTTATACGATCACAATCATCACCTTTTCTTTTAGGCATTATTACTCGTAATATTAAAAAACACAACACTAGATATTAATTTTTAAATAAGTAAATGTAATCGCAAGCGAGTGTGGAACGGCGCAGCACTAAAAAGCGAATGACACGGATTGCGGGTGCAGGAATCAAATGGACTAAACTACCCACAAAAGAAAAAAAAAGAAATTGAAAATGATAAATCAAAATATTCTAAAAATAGTGTGGAATGGTGTGTACTACGCGTTACTACATGTGTATAAAATACTAATCTTGAGGACGAAGCCTGAAATATAATGATGAGTACAATGACCCCTTAAGAGATTGTTGGTAATTTTTACAAATAACCCTGTATATTTGCACACAACTGCAAGCATGCTGACATTGCTTGTACTTGCCCTAGTTTAGTTAAAGCTGACTACATAAAATACCTAGGTGTTACGATTGACACAAATCTTCCGTAAACATATTGTTCAATCTAATATTTTGTTTTATAGTACCATTTAGCTCGATAGATGTCGTTGGGATCGAATTGAATGGCGGTATGGTTTCGTTACATGGCAGAGTATATAAGGCTCAGGTGAATTTAATAAAATTGTCTTGCTCTGAGGTACTGCGTTTTATTCGAGTATCACTGGCTTCAAGGGACCTTGTACCGTTAATGTACATGGTCCATTCGAGCCGAAGGGTGTTTTTGGAAGAACACAAGTTAAAATAAATAGTCACGTTTCTTGATACGAGGTGGCGCTAGTTGTCGGTGTACAAATTTACATGTTGCGGGATTATCGTGCTGAGAACAAATTGAATTTTTTGGAGTAGAAAACAAGACTGGATCACGTGAGTAGTAAAGTGCACAACTGGAACAAAAACAGTGAGTACATTTTAAGTGAACTTAGTAAAATTCAGTGTGCGGTCAGGGACTTAGAATAGTTTCGAGAAAAACGACCAGACGCCGAATCTATGCCCGATTTTAAAGCGATTTGAAAAGTGACCAAACACTTAGAAAATTTACTCTTAGCGGCACTTAGAAAAATCACGTTTCACCGGACTTAGAAAAAATTCGGTCTTGTTGGAACTTAGAAAAATTACTCTTTGCGGCACTTATCTTGTTGGGACTTAGCTTTACCATTCAACGGACTTAGAAAGTTCACACAACATGGATAAAGAATTGAGAAAGTTGAAAGAGGTCAAAGTGCATATTGAGAAAGGCTTGATAAACTTCAAAAAGTCTCCGAAAGATCGGATAAATGAAAATTATGTGGATACACGTTTAGAGATTTTGGAGACCCAATTCCGGAGTTTTATTGCAAAGTACGAAGCAATAGTAGGCGAATGTGAGGGTGAAGAATTGTTTGATTACTTTCAGGAAGATGTTTATGAAAAAGTCCTTGAAATATATTTAACGTATAAGGTTGAATTAAAAAATGCATTGTCTCAATTAAAGGTTAATCGTCCCAACAAAGAAGTTTGTGATGGTTCATCTGACAGTCTGGTAAGATTGCCAAAAATAATTTTACCTACTTTTAGTGGCAAATATACAGAGTGGTCGTCGTTTCGGGACTTATTCACATCATTAGTCCATAATAACAAAAGACTTGATGACGTACAACGCTTCCACTATTTAAAAACTCAGCTGTCAGGTGAAGCAGAGCAACTTATAAGACATGTTCCCATAACTGATGTTAACTATAAAAAATGTTGGGAAATGTTAGAACATAGATTCAATAATAAGAAATTTATGTCAACATGTATATTAAACCGACTATTTAGCCAACGTAATATTGGAACCGAATCATCGAAGGCACTTAAAGATTTGCTTGATGTTACAAATGATTGCTTGCACGAACTTGCTAACATTGGCATTGATGTGAGTTCGTGGGATGTTATTATCGTTTATGTTGTAAGTTTGAAGTTGGACGTAGAATCTAGGAAGCAGTGGGAACTGCATGTTAGTAAATCATCCGATGATCTACCTTCCTTTAAACAGTTTTGTGAGTTTTTTGAGACGCGTTTTCGTGCCCTAGAATGCGTTGAACCTAAACATAAACCAAAATTCGATAATAATACTACGTCTCGCGCTAAAGTTATGCATGGTGCTATTAATGCTTCGTGTCCACATTGCTCAGAGAGTCACAAGCTCTTTAATTGTAAGAAGTTTTGTCAACTAGATAGCGATGAACGTCGTGCCATTGCAAAGTCTTCGGGTTTCTGTTTTAATTGTTTGGGCAGTCAGCACACTTCTAAATTTTGTCGTGTTCTTTCAAAATGCCGTATATGTCAGCGGAAGCATCATACGTTGTTGCATCCCAAGAACCTTAGTGGAGCCAGTGGGGATACTACGCCAGTGGTGCCTGCAATCCCACATGAATCTACTTCAGAGCCAGTACATGATGTCAGTGCAAATATAGCAACTCATTTTGTGAATGGACAAGCACGGGGTCAAGTCTTGTTAGCCACGGCTCTAGTAAAAGCCGAATCGCAAAATGGGTATTCTCAAATTTTGAGAACTTTGTTGGATCAAGGATCACAAGCATCCTTTATAACTGAGGCAGCAGCGCAATTGCTTCGTTTAAAGAGAGTAGTCTCGAAGACTACTATTGCAGGTATAGGAGGTGGTCATGGCGATATCGTCTCTAGACATGTGGTTCATTTTAATATACAATCGTTGCATGACCCATCTTTTAACCTAGAAGTAACTGCGCATGTATTAAGCTCACTCACCTCAGTTATGCCAGATACGAATTTTGAACTTGAGAATTGGCCAGAAATTCACAGTATACGTCTAGCCGACCCAAAGTTCAACTGCCCTAATAAAATTGACCTTTTGTTAGGAGCCGAAACATACTGCCGTATTTTAAAGGAAGGTCTGATCAAGAGCCCTTCCGGTTCTCCGGTCGCACAAGAAACGCATTTAGGTTGGATTTTATCAGGCCATGTTGGTAAGTCAGATAGGTCTCTGGATTCCCATAATACTGTCATCACGATGTACACTCAAATTGAAGAGAATGAAATGTTAAAACGTTTATGGGAACTAGATTCTGAGCCTGTTTTTACGAAAAAGCTTCTTACGCCTGAAGAACAGGCTTGCGAGGAGTTTTACGCAAACACCACAAAAAGGGATGAAGATGGGCGTTATGTCGTAAAATTACCCTTTCGCACAGATGATCCACCTTGTAAATACGGTAATTCTAAAATTATAGCTGTAAAAAGATTGCTAGGTTTAGAAAGGAGGTTGGCTAGGGATCATGAATTAAAACAACAGTATACTGAGGTGATAAAGGAGTATTTATTGCTGGGCCATTTAGAGAAAATCATCGACGAGTCTGAAATTAATAAAAGTGATGCGGTTTATTTGCCCCATCATGCAGTGGTTAGACCAGATAAACTGACCACCAAGGTAAGAGTGGTTTATGACGCGTCTTGTAAGGGAACAAACGGGGTTTCCTTAAATGACACCTTAATGGTAGGACCCACTCTTCAGGCAGACTTGAGACATATTGTCATGAGATGGCGACAGCATCCGATCTGTCTAGCAGCAGATATAATAAAAATGTATCGCCAAATCAAAGTAGCGCAGTCGGATACGGATTTCCAAAGAATTGTCTGGAGGGAGGATCCTACCAAGGAGATAGAGGAATTCCGACTTCTGACTGTCACATTTGGCACGTCATGCGCCCCTTATTTGGCTGTCAAGTCATTGCATCAAGTTGCATGCGATGAAGGCAATATGTATCCATTGGCTGCTGAAAAGGTGACGTCAGACTTCTATATGGATGATCTGATGACTGGCGGCCAAACTGAAAAAGAAATAGAAAGAATTTATAGTGAAATGAATAGTTTATTAGAGAAAGGAGGATTTCAATTGCAAAAATGGACTAGTAATAAGATGGGCTTACTGGAAACCTTGAAGGAAAACTCTGGAAAGGATTTGGAAATTAAAACTGATGGGGTAGCTAAGATTTTGGGACTTACCTGGAATCGAAACACTGATGAATTTCATTACTCTGTGAAGCTGTCACCTTCTGCTGCACCTGAAACGAAAAGAACGGTTATATCCGAAATATCACGGCTATATGATCCGTTAGGGTGGATAGCGCCTTGCATTATAACGGCGAAGGTCTTCATACAAAAGCTATGGATTAATGGCTTAGACTGGGATGATGAACTGCCACCAGATCTCTCACAAGAGTGGAGATATTACAAATCAGAATTGGAGAAACTAGTGGATTTTCACATTCCCAGATGGATAGGCAAAAGGGAAGAGAATATTAGGATAGAGCTACATGGGTTTAGCGATGCATCAAATATAGCTTATGCGGCTGTGGTATATTGTCGCATTATCGATGCTAATGCGCAAATACACTCACACCTCATAACCGCAAAAACTAAGGTAGCTCCTATTAAGCAGATATCTATTCCACGGCTGGAATTGTGTGGTTCTGTCTTAGTAGCCAAACTATTGTGCGAAGTAGCTGAAGTAATGAATATTTCAAAGTCTAATATCCATGCCTGGACCGATTCATCGGTTGTTTTAGCCTGGTTGGATGACCATCCAAGTCGCTGGAAAACTTACGTGGCCAACCGCACTTCAAAGATCCTTAGTTTGCTGGATAATACACAATGGGCGTATGTTAAATCTAAGGACAATCCAGCGGATATGGCTTCTCGTGGAGTTTCTTCAGCTGTTCTACTCAATAACGATCTATGGAAACGAGGACCAGTTTGGCTAAGAAATGAGCATATAGAATATTCGAAACCTAGCGCAATACGCACTAACGAGGAGAAGAAACCTGTTAAAGTTCACACTGCCAACCTCGTGCCTGAGTTTGAAGTCATTTGGGGATCTAGATATTCATCGCTTACACGTCTAGTGAGAGTTGTTGCGTACTGTAGAAGGTTTTTGCAATCAACAAGAGTTCGCAAAGCAAATATTAAAGTTACAGCTTACCTGTCAGCTTCCGAAATTCGAGAAGCCTTAGATTTATGTATTAGGCAATGTCAAAGGCAATGGTTTCATGCAGAATTTATAGCCCTGAAAAACAAAGTTCCATTAGACAAAACGAGTTCATTGCACAAATTAAATGTTTTTATTGATAAATGTGAGATATTGCGCGTTGGGGGAAGACTGCACTATTCTCAACTATTTGATGATACCAAGCATCCAGTTGTGATTCCTCATGATTCAAGTTTGGCTAAATTAATTGTAGCCGACGCTCATGAAAAGACCTTTCATGGAGGGCAGCAACTGGTGCTCAATTTTATACGCACCAAGTACTGGATCAGTCGGGTAAAAAGTATTGTTCGAACCCATATACATAGCTGTGTACCCTGTATTCGTCACGCTGCGACCACAAAACAACAGTTGATGGGAGAGCTTCCAGCTTCCAGAGTGACCCCATGTAAACCATTTCTCAACTCCGGTGTGGATTATGCGGGCCCCATAAATATGAGGGTCTCTAAGGGTCGTGGACAGCGGTCGTATAAGGGATACATTTGCTTATTTGTGTGTATGGCCACTCGCGCAGTACACATTGAGGCTGTTTCGGATTTAACAACTGAGGGTTTCCTGGCAGCATTCAAACGGTTTGTTTCCCGGCGTGGTCATTGTCGTGATATCTGGAGCGATAATGGCACCAATTTTGTGGGCGCTGCCAAGGAGTTACAGGTACTTTTTAATCAAGAGAGTTCAATGTTTAAGGACATTGCAGCTGCTCTTGCAAACTCTCAAACGGAATGGCACTTTATTCCTCCCCACGCTCCAAATTTTGGTGGATTGTGGGAAGCAGGAATAAAAAGCGTGAAACATCATCTGAAGCGCGTAGTAGGTGACTCCACGTTGACGTTTGAAGAGCTGTCTACAGTTCTTTACCAAATTGAGGCATGTCTAAATTCTAGACCTTTATCTCAGGGTAGCAGCGATCCAGAAGATCCTGTACCTTTAACCCCCGGCCATTTTTTAGTGGGCCATCCATTGGTAGTGGCACCCGACTACAATTATGAGAATGCCACAGTCAGTACTTTACGCAGATGGCAATTAGTGCAACGTATGGTGCAGCACTTCTGGCGTAGATGGAAACAGGAATACTTGACACAGTTCTTCCAAAGACATAAATGGAATGTTCGGGACTCTGATCATAAAGTAGGTGATGTAGTATTGATAAAAGAAGATAACTTACCTCCAGCTAAATGGTTGTACGGCAGAATTGTACAGCTACATCCGGGCAAAGATAGCTTGACGCGCGTTGTCACTATTCGATGCAAGGGCACTACGATTAAACGTCCAATTTCAAAATTGTGTTTCCTTCCTGTTACAAAATAAGTTTCTGGTTGTTGTATTGTAAGTTTTTATTTGTGGTAAGATTTGTTTGTTTTAGTAGGTTTTTCTTGTGTTGTATTATTGTTTTCAATACCGTTTTATTTCGTGTATCATTAAGGTTAATACTTTGTGGTTTGAGGGAGTTCAAACGAGCTCAATGTTATAAAATGTTTTTAGTTGTATGTAATTGTTCTACATTGTCAAGTAGAGAAACTTTTATATTTCTCATGTTTTGGTCGGAACCATATCTATCAACCACATTGTACATGTAATGAAGCCGTCCACTATTTAGTATTCTCGATTATCATACAGTCCATTGTTCTTATTGCTGCTGAGTTTATTCATGGTGGGCGGTCTTAAAAGGAACATATTCCTTTTGGTGGGCGGAATGTTCAATCTAATATTTTGTTTTATAGTACCATTTAGCTCGATAGATGTCGTTGGGATCGAATTGAATGGCGGTATGGTTTCGTTACATGGCAGAGTATATAAGGCTCAGGTGAATTTAATAAAATTGTCTTGCTCTGAGGTACTGCGTTTTATTCGAGTATCACTGGCTTCAAGGGACCTTGTACCGTTAATGTACACATATCGAGCTGCTGTGCACAACAGTACGTAAATTAATATATTTTTTTATAAACCTACGTCACATAGCCGACTATTAGTTAATTGAACAGGTATATTTGGCTCTGTGTCAATCTGTACTTCCTACTGTATTACTTCATGGGGTGGTGCTGCAAAGACTATCCTTCTTCCTCACGAACGGGCTCAAAGAGCAATACGAAAGGTTGCAACCTTCCGACTTTTAAGATTTCCCACACACGAGTTACACACAACATGCAACATACTAACAGTACGTCAACTATTTATAATGCACATCATACGTTATCTGCACTCTGAGCTTTCTTTTGACCCAGTATCCGCAACCAGGAGGAGGAAAGATTTGGTTTGCATAAAAGCACAGACAAAGACATGCATTTGCTCAAAGATTTTACGTATTTTTAGGACATTTTTATACAATAAGCTAAACAAATTGTTAGATATATATAGCGTCAATTACATGAAATGTAGTACATTGATATCAGAGTATGTATTAAAAATCAATTACACTGACACAGAGAAACTATTGGCAGTTCTAGTATGATTGTAAGGTTTAATTCGTAAGTTGTTATTCTATGTTTTTTGTATTCTTGCACCCTTAATGATTAGTCTTATTAAGTGATGACCTGAAACACAGGTTTTATAAACCTAGCTCAGGAAATTGAACTAAAATCTCTTTTTATTTTTCTGGATGGGACGTCATCAAATGATTTCTCTCCTTCTAAGCGGAACAGAAGGGAGTGTGAGACTCTTACTGACTAAAACCCACCCGTGATCCTTCTTGTGCCCTTTGTGTTCCAAAGCCACGGTGACTCTTTCGAATAAATACCGCAACCCTATGGGGCCACGTCTTCTCTGCTAACTGCTCTTTCAGGAGGGCGTGGAACACGACGTGCCACCAACCCGCGCCTGGTTGCTATCGGATGGCGAGCGACACATAGATGTGTGATGCAAAATTAGAATGCCAAATGTAATATTTTTTGTGGTTTGTCTGTAGTTAAAGTGACAAACACACTATATTTAAAAGAATGTGTGTTCTCCAAATAAAAGAAAAAGAAGAAATTATATAATAAGTTCGAGCGCCATGGAGATTGCACCCAGTACCTATAATGAAAGATTGCCGGAAAGAATAGAGCGGAAGAGTCAGACTTTTAATCTGCCGGTGGGAGGCTAAATAAAGAAATAAAACAATAAAAAAATATTTTGTCCTTTCTCTATTTAATGGCCCGTAGCTTCAATTTAATTAAACATTATTTAATTGCCTTACATGGCGCAAATCTTAAGTTTTAGGTTTTATTAATATTTAAAGAGGCGATATTATTTTAAGTTTATAGGCGATATTATTGCATCGTGCACTATTAATTTAAAGTAATGGAAAATTCCTACCAGTTTACTGGTTATAAAAAAATAGTTCAATATAACCCAAGGAAGCGATGACCGACGAAAGATTCCCTCAGCAAAAAAAATGATCCAAAAGGATGTAGAAAAAAGAATCCAATTTAAGAAAAAATACTCCAATAAAGGAAAAACGCCAAATGGGCTGTAACAAAAGGTCACCCCCTCGGAGAAAAGAGACAGGTTGTTATTTTTTTACCCACTCGCGCAATCCTTATCGCAACTTGCCCGACGTGAGCTAATAGTGCCACAGATCATGAGCGTAAAACGATCACCTCCTGGAAGTGGCCTGAGTGGTTCAGAACCAAATTTGCTTAGTAGTGAAACAGTGTCAGACTTCCAGAACAGCCCCAATCAAGTTACTTTCCGTAATAAGAGAAAGTTTACTGATAACGTTAAGGAAGAACTAAGTGAATTTCGAGAACAAATTCTGCAAATGATGGCTACAATTGCAACCAACCAAAAGGAATTCATGGATAAGGTGTGTGGGGATATCTCATCAATAAAGGAAAAAGTGGATGATATAAAAATAACTATAAACAACCTTGCTCTGGAGCAAAATGTATTGAAAACAAACATTTCTGAGGTACAAGTAAAAGCCATTGCAACTGAAGAGAAGCTCAAAAAACTACAGTCAGAAATTGATACGATTAAGGATAAAAATCAAAGTCTGTTCCTTCATCACTTATAACACCGGATGCATATGAATCTATTATGACAGAAGTCAAAGAACGTGAACTAAGGAGCAAAAACATCATAATCATAGGAATAAAGGAGTCGGTGTCTGCAAATAAAGATGAAAGAACAGATAGTGACATGAATGAAACTATTAAAATTTTAAGAATGGCAGGTATGGATTGCTTACCAGAGAAACTTTTCCGTCTAGGAAAATATAACCCCAACAAAACACGCCCTCTAAAAGGATGCTTCCAATCATCGGAAACAGCAATTTCTATCCTACGTTGCAAGAATGATATTAATTGTAACAACATCAAAATATACCCGGATCAGACACCCCAACAACAACTTTACATGAAAAATCTCAAAGAAGAAATTAAATTTCGAACTGAAAATGGTGACAAAAACTTAGTAATCAAGTACGTTAGAGGTGTGCCTAAAATAATTGAAAAATCCGCAAAAAACTAACAAACACTAAAAAACAAAACTCTCACCCTGAAGACCAAATTATAACCTACCAAATAGCAGAAAACTATAACGATATTACCACGAGCAATAAATCTATAAAATTCTTATATGCAAATGTACGTAGCATCGTGAAGCCCGGAAAATTAGACGAACTAAAGTGTGTTCTGGAATCTTTTCGTAGTACCATACACATTGTTATACTCTCAGAAACTTGGATAAAAACGGATGACGAAGCTAAAAGACTTCAAATTCCCGGATACACACACTACTACAACTACAGACACTGCACAAGGGGTGGTGGAGTATCAATTTTTGCTCATAACAACTTAAAACACCACTTAATTGGAGAACTATCACAAAATGACAATCATTATTTATGGATTCATCTTGAAAAGTATTCCCTAGACATAGCTGGCATCTATAGAAAACCTGACAGCTCTAATATCAACAACTTCCTTGAAACATACTCCAAACAATTGCAGAAGAGGAAAAGAGTTATCATAATGGGGGATTTCAATATCAATTTGCTAAATTTGGATCAGACAGTGGTAAAATACAAAGATGAACTACAAAGCAGTGGTTATAGAATCCTAAATAAACTAGAGGAAAATTATTGTACGCGAGAACTGCTACAACGAAGACTATAATAGATCATGTATGTTCAAACCTTGCTGACACCAAGTTTCATTGTGCTGTTATTACGTCGGCTATGTCGGATCATAATCAAATATACTTGGAAGTTAAAAAACATCAACCAGAACCACCTAAAATCGTAAAATATGAAGCGATAAATTATGATAAGCTGTATAATGCAATGAAACAATGTATAAATACTAACGAAGATGACCTATACGAACTATTCGAACAAAAGTTGCTTTACAGTATCCAAAACAATAAAATAACAAAGACTAAAGTATTGAATCCACCCAAGCAAGATTGGATAAATAGAACTATCATACATCTAATAAATGAAAGAAACGCGTCATGGCACATGTACAAAAAAAAACGAAATGATCAATTACTACATGCAAAATTTACTAATCAAAGAAATGAAGTTAGCCAAATTATACAACAAACAAAATGCACTTACTATCAACATGCTTTTGAGCAATGCAAGAGGAACCCAAAAAAAATGTGGAGTCTTATAAATGATCTCTCAAGAAATAAAGTCAGGGAGTCACCAGCACCAAGTAAACTTCTGATGCCATCAGGGGTTTTGACTAATCAGACTGACATTTGTGAGTGTTTTAATGACTTTTTCTCAACCATTGGATCAGTTCTGGCTAGTCAAATCCCCAAACAGTATCATAACAATTTAACGCATACTAATGGCGCTCACGCAACTGGAAACCTTAACGCACTTTCACAGCTGAAACCATGCACTGTAGATGAAATTGCCAAAATAATTGATAATCTTAAACTGAATACTAGCTCTGGTGTAGACAGTATTAATACAAAATCAATAAAATGCGTAAAAGACTTGATACTAGGAGAACTAACTAAATGCATTAATAAAAATGTAGAACTTGGAACTTTCCCCGACAGTCTAAAAATTGCTAAAGTCAGTCCTATTTACAAAAGTGGAAGTAAATCAGATCCAGGAAATTACCGGCCTATTTCGGTCCTACCGGTGGTATCAAAAATTTTTGAACGTGTTTTATACAATCGTCTTGATGAACATTTAAGGGCACAAAACTTTCTTTATAAAAAACAATATGGCTTTAGGCCAAAATCCAATACGCTTTCTGCAACAATAGATCTAACAACAAAGATTAAATTAAGTATTGACAAAAAACAAATAGCATTAGGGATTTTCATAGACCTAAAAAAGCCTTTGACACTATAAGTCATAAACTGCTAATAAAGAAGTTAAATGATATTGGTGTCACTGGTAGTGCCCTTGATATGTTTAAATCTTACTTGACAAATCGTTGCCAAGTGGTTAAGATTAATGAAACCCAAAGTAGTCCTAAAACCGTAAATTTTGGCATTCCGCAGGGATCAATACTAGGGCCCTTATTATTCCTTATTTATATCAATAACGTTCATGAAATTGGACTAAAAGGCGATATATCGTTGTACGCTGACGACACAGCTTTATTTTACTTTGGACATTCCGTTGATGCTGTAATGAATGACGCTCAGAATGATTTGCACCTTTTAAATATGTGGTTTCAGTGTAACCTACTCACTATAAATATAGCCAAAACCAACTATATCATTTTTGCTGCAAAAAACAAAAAAATATCACACCCTTCGCAATTGACCATTAATAACCAACCCATCAAGAAAGTTGACCACGAAAAATACCTTGGATTGATTTTAGATAGTCACTTATCCTGGAAGCCACATATGGAGAAGGTTAAATCTAAATTAACTTCTCTCTCGGGGTGTCGTCAAATGTTTTCCACGTCAGATTCGCTTTAACATCTATAACACTCTTGTAAAACCTCATTTGGACTACCTAATAGAAGTATGGGGCGTTGCGGCCAAAACAAATATCAAAACACTGCAAATAGCACAAAATAAGTTAATAAAACCCTTTTTCACTATGATTACAGTACAGAAACACAAAGAATAAGTATATAATGAAACCAAGATTATGAATATATCTCAAATATACCAATATAATACTTGCATTTTAGTAAGAAAAATACTCAATAAAAACATCCATACCCAAATAAATTTTACGAAAAAAAATCAAATACACAAAATCAGGCTCAGAAATGCAAATGACATACAATTATACTCACCACGCACTAACTATGGTAAAAAACTGTCATGTACGAAGGTGCAGCATTATATAACAAATTACCAAATAGCATTAAAAATACAAAATCAATATCACTATTTAAAAAACAACTCAAATTACATATTCTTACAAAATCAAGCGCACCTTAGTACGTGCCACTTCCAGTTGCGCGTGCTCCTTGTATGTTTAAGTTTTGGCAGTTTATATTATTTAGCGAGTACCCGAAACTTACGAAATATTTTGTTATTATTGTATTAAGTATCTACGTTTACTATTGTTACTGTACGTAAGTCTTTAAGTGCAATTATGTTTTATGATTATCAGTTTAAAATTTCTCATGTAAGTGAATTAATTCTTATGGGAAATAAAGATATCTCAAACCTCACATAGCTCACCATCCGCAGGCCCGCGCCTACAGTAGCCGGGAATCACCCTGCGTTTCTCAACGCCCGGGGCGTCTACTTCTGTTGCGGCGACTGAAGCGTGACGTTTTCCTCTCTCGCACGCGTTCCGCCTCTTTCTTCACTAGCACTATTACTGCTTCACAGAAGGAGGTGACCGCTTCCTATGCCTCCTCGCTCCGGAACATGGATTGAACGAGGGCCGGACGCAACAGGTCACTGTCGCCGATCGCCTCAACGAGGACACGATGTTGGGGTCGGGTCTAGTATCGTTTGGCAGGAGTTGGGCTGTAAAATCGATTGAATCTGGAAGAGCTTGAGTCCCTGATTATAACGCTACCACTCTTATTAAAAGGTAACGCATATTTATCGAGAAATTAACAAAATAAGTTACTAACCTCAAATTGATTAAGCGGAAAACGGAACGTTAAAATGGGTGTTTGACAACCAAATCTGTCACAATTTATAGTGTCTGTGGTGTAAATATCGTGCAAAATCGGTAAAACGGAACGTAATAAAGACATTTCAATCATGTGTCTATGTCAACATTCCGTTTATGTATGGTTTATGTTCCGTCCGTTTCTTCCCGAGTTGCGTGTTTGTTTTGAAGTATTATTTTGGCTTTTTTCAACGACCTTGGCTTCTCCCCTGAACTTGGTAGCAAGAAATAAAAGTGTTCCTTTTGAGGAATTAATCGAAGTGATAATTTTTGGATAAAATAAATAACTTTAATTAGTGTGATGTGTTTCTACCAAATTGTATGTATGTGCAAAAGGCAGTTTACTAGTGTTAAAGGAGAATTTAGGATGCAAGAGCGACCGAAGCGAGGTCGGGACTTGGGGCACCCCGACTCGGACAGGTTAGGTTAGAAGGAGTGGCGGAATCTAGTGAGCGAGCGAAGCGAGCGAGCAGACTCCGCCACTCCTTCGTGGTTATATTTTTCTAAACCCTTCCGACACGCTTTTTAAGCCACTTTTAAGTGTTTTGAGGTTAGGTTACAAAAAATGTCGATTTTCTCGGAAACGGTGCGTTGCCTTTTTACGGGAGTGGTGCCATGGGGGAAGGGTCACCCCCCTCTCCCCTCCCCACCCCCTCTCCCCCCACAAATCCTGCCAAACGATACTAAACCTTTACCGCGACAGCGCCCATAATAGGGGCCCATCTTGAGGTCGGTCCAAAGGGTCATGGATCGTGCGGTCCATGGCCCTTTGGGCATGGACCGCACGATCCCCACATACAGCGTCCGGCAGGAAGATTTTGGATCCCCTACGTAGATTGGGCAAGAGCTGTTTGAAAGCAGTCCCGGCCCGCCTATTCGGGAGCTAAACGTCGGTGTGAAAAGTGATTCCATGATTAACAAAGTTTTGGTTTAGGCTTCGGTTTTTACAAGAAACCACTGAACAACACGGCATTCTTATATCTAGTCACGATCACATTCGAAAGCGCTCTAGTTCGCGTAGTCGACTATTTGCCTATGACATGGTCTCTCTGACCATGTCGCGCGGACACCGACACGCCACTCCTTGCCACTTTTCCTGTATTTTGTATTTCTATGATGTCATCCATAACATGAACAGCTAGTTAGGACTCGCTTAATGTACCTATAGCTCTAGAGTTTCGTGTGGGGCTTTCCTCATTTTTTCCTCATAACTGTTAACTTGAACCGATAAATTGAACATAACGTAGATTACGGCGAAGTGAATCGACAAAAAGTTAGGTTAGCGATCTAAATTGTGACCTTACGATGCAAAATAGAGATAAATAGTGCTCGAGGACAGTAATATCCCAAGAGACAGAAAAAAAAAGTGTTATTTAAAATCTAGGGCAGGCCTAGATCTGATCTGCGAGAACGAGTGCGATGAGTTTGTGAGTGTAGAAGTGGGGCATGGCGCGCTGGCCGCTGGCGCTGGCGCTGGCGCTGCTGGCGCACACGGGGCTGGCGGGCCCGGCCGTGCAGCCGCCGCGCTGTCCGCCGGCTGAGCGGCGCTGCGAGCAGGTCGGCGAGTACACCTACACCGTGGACGGTAAGCGCAGCCGCTCCTGCACTGCTGGCTTCTCAGCGCTGACCTACACCGGTTCCGCGCTCGGGTCAGCCTTCTGCGACCCTGCGAATAACACGATACACTTACAGATCAAACTGCGAATAATTGACAAGCAACAGCAATGTAAGCTGTTCGCAGCCAAGTGATGACTACATTTGTGTCTTGTGACAGCTAACAAAGTGACAGTGTTTTCAATTTACTGTAATAACGAGTGAGTGCTGAGTACCTATAATCACTACTACAAGTACCTAAGCTAAAATTATTTTTTTTCACTCATTTTAACTTTTACCTAAGCACAGTCTGAACTGTATATTTTGAACCATGTATGTTTCAAATGGGAGTTGAACGCCAACATTTTACAGGTTTTCAGGCAAGAAGGGGTAATGTTGACAAATAATTAGCATTAAAGGCTTAATACAAATCAAATGGCACGTCCTGGGAGCCTTTATGATATAGGTGCGAGCTGTAGGCAATAGGCACTGCGCGGCCGGCGCGGCGGCATCGCGTGCGGCTGTGCGCCTGCGCACGCGGCCGCGCGCCGCACCTCGCCGTGACTCAGCACCACCTACTGATCGCAGGCGCAAAGCTTCTTTACTTATGACTCAAGAAAACTTGTATATTTAATATCGTACATGATTGAAATGCAAGTTCTGTGTATCTATTTGGGCATAATTAAAGTACACACACATACAGTGACGTCATTCATCGCGCTAACATATTAGATGCCTATTAATTTATTAAAAAACTTTCGTCCATAGTAAAAAACTTTTGTTTCGGAAGTCTGATTCCTTTTTTGACACTTCTTATTTAGAAGTCGGTTGTATTTTTTCTTTCAGTTTTTAGTGGTTATACCTACCATACAGGTATCACCACTAAAGAGTAAAGAATAAACTCCATCACAGCGTACCGTATAAACTGTTGTAAACAATAAACAGACATGCGATTTCAGCAATCCCGGAAGATTTTCTGTCATTTATTGAAGAGTTTCGTTTCCTATCTCCAAAGTTCTTCATCAGATCTTCACCAAACTAGAAAGGGAAAACCATCTTATAGATGAGAACATCATCAATGTGGTCGAAGCCAATTAAAAACGCATTATTAGGGAAAAGTCAAATACTAGTTATCAGATTTCATTAAAATCGGTACACCCAGTAAAACAAATAATAAAATATAAATAATAATAAAAAAAAAAACAATTAAAAACAAGATAAGTACCTAGATAATAATCTTTTCACTGCAGTCGGGGGTAAAGAACTATTCAAAGGAATCGTCCCCCGTTGTTTTTTATTTCATACTTTTTTTTTGCAAGCTTTAGACAATGATTAGATAGTATACGTAATTTAACTGTGCATGAAAACAAAATATTTTGTTATTTTTATTTATGAACCATGGCGCCTCTTTTGTATGTTGTACCCGGGATAACTCAATGCTTCTAACGGCACCACATACATTGATATCGGTTAAGCCGTTAAGAAGTTATGGTGGAATAAAGAAACTCACAAACATACATTCAGACATTTCTTTTTGGGCAGTCGTGTAAAAAGTAATGAGGTCATTAAATCACAATAAAATAAAATACAATCGACTTGAGAAGCTCCTTCTTTGAACTCGGTTACAAATACGATGAATTATTTGGCTGCGACCAATATAATAAGCTTACCTTTAATTTGAATTCATCTCCTTCAATCAAAGTACTGTTACGAGCTTCGGGTTCGTGATAATAAAAACAGCCGATTAAATAACCAAAAATGACACTTTAATTACACAACACTATTTACACTATAAACTCACTAATTATTTATAAAACACAATCGCACTACTAATCACTTAAGTTAGCAGTTGAAGATCGCTCTCGAAGTTATCACTTGTATCGCAAATCCAATACTAACCCGGTCCTATCTTGGAAGTTTGGAAGGAATTGCTGCGTCGGATGAACGCCTACTAGAATAATCATAGCAACGTTCAACCCGTATGAATAAATGTTGTGTGTACTGCAGGCGTTGTCGCGACGCTGTGCTCAGTTATCGCTTCTTCACGACACCTCGGCAGTCAGTCCGCCAGGTGAGACCCCAGTGACCTGGGGGAGGCCCAGCGAGGAACGACCTGCGACGGAGGTGCCGGCTTGTTGACGCGCCTGCAGTACAGGTATGTGGCGTCCGACCGCCCCGCGCGCAGATCGAGCCGGTTACGGATTGGACTGCGAGACCGTCTTATGTACATATGTATGTGTGTGAGCGATCGTGTAGTGTGAGTACCACCGCCCAGTGCATCTGCACCGAATAGCGAGTCCACTCCGCCAATATTCGGTGCGTGAGTTCGAGCGAATGTCGAGAGATGCATATTGCGTGTAGAGTCTTATTGTTTGAGTGGGCCGCGTGTAGAGTGGTGCGACCTACTCAGGCGTCAATCTGGGACCAGGTCGGTGCAAGTGCCAGCCTTATATAGGGCGCCGGATAATTCCAGAACCTTCCATCGTAGAAAGATTTAGAAAGTTCGCGTACACATCGGTCGCGACTGACTATGCTTCGAGAATTCTAGAATGTTCTAGCATATAAAAGTCTCGAAGGTTCTTGACTTTACTAGTTCTGCTACTCGATACTAAATGGCGCGAGTGGTACCGCATGCTGCTATCTTCCTTGCTGAATTGTGATGCGCAACAGTACTCTACTTCGCCAGCGATGTACCTATTGCAAAGTTGTATGTAATATAGTTGTATTTAAGATATATCGACAAAATTAATCATCGACTATTGTATTTGTATTTAACGGTATTTTTGTTGAATAGGTGTGAACTTGCTGATTAAATACACTGACGGCGGCTACTTCAACTTACATTGCTCGGGAAATCTCACGCTCGACAACTCAGCCATGCCGCGCTTCGAGTCCCAACTGCGCGTCTCCAGAATTCAGCTGAGGAATTGCCCGGCGCCGCTCGACTCTTACGGCGCTGTGCTGCGGCGCTTGAACGTGTCTGTGTTCGACAAGCTCAGCCTAGACGGCGTCGGCAAGCTGTCGGGCGCGCAGCTGGCCGACCTCGGCAACGTGCACGCGCTCGAACTCGTCGAAGCCAAGCTGGCGCCAGGCACGCTGGCCGCGCCCACCGGCCTACACAGCCTGTTCCTCGACCGCGTGAGTCTGCCACTTGATGAGCTGCGCCAACTGCCGAATACCCTCCAGATGCTGGAACTAAAGGGCGTGGGCACCAACGTGCCTGGCGAAGTGCTAGCGCGCCTGCCCAAACTCGTCAACCTCTTGGTGCGCGACTCCAGTAATGTGAGCGTGGCGGTGGGCGGTGCGCTGCAAGAGCTGGTGCTGGAGATGCCGGCGGCGCGCGTGCCCAGCGCGCTGTCACCGACGTTGCGCAGCCTCACAGTGTTTGGCTGGGCCGAACGCAGTCCTGCTCCTTGGACGGCGTGCGCGCTAGAAACGCTTAACTTGCGTTACATGACGGCCAAGGAGCTGCCGGCGCACTGGGTGAGCGCATGCACAAACCTGAGCATGCTGGACGTGCAATTCGGGCCGCACCTGCGCACCCTGCACAATACTTCGTTGCGCGGTGCGACCCGTCTACGTGAGCTACGCCTGGCGTCTTGCGCGCTGGAGGCGCTGCCGGTGGGGCTACTAGACGACGCAGTGGAGCTGAGCGTGCTTGACTTGTCCGGGAACTTTCTGAAGGAGCTGCCTAGGTGAGCGATCGTCACTCGTCATATTACGCTCGTAGAGCACGTCACTACTGTAGTTAGCTTTATTTGGTTTCGTCCGCAGTGGCCTATTCGTGCGCACGCGCTCTCTACACACGCTGAACCTGTCCAAGAACCGGCTGACGAAGGATGTGTACACGTCGCTGAAGGCGGTGACGTCGCTCAGCTCGCTGAAGCTCAGCTACAATGACTTGCGCGACTCGTGCGGCGGCGCCGACGACACCGTGCGAGGTAAACAAACCAAGCACTATGCTTGCTGAATCCATACGAGGTAAACAAACCAAGCACTATGCTTGCTGAATCCATAAGAGGTAAACAAACCAAGCACTATGCTTGCTGAATCCATACGAGGTAAACTAACCAAGCACGATGCTTGTTGAATCGTTACGAAGAAAACTAACCAAGCACTATGCTTGCTGAATCCATGATGATTTTGGCTGTCTATGTATGTATATGTAAGCATGTTCCACTTCAGCGCCTACAATACTGAACAGATTTTGATGAATGAGGTATAGTGCAACATAAAAGAGTAGAAATTATTTATTTATTTATTTATTTATTGCATTCATGTCGTGTACAAGGTCTTGTTATTACAAATATAAGTTTCGTACATGAACCCTGCTAGGGCACTGCAACATTATGTTTCTAATATTCTTATTATAAATCAAATTATTATTGCATGCATTATTAAATATTTGGGAACTAAAATGTTTTCATTTTCTGGTAACACATAGAATGAGTAATTGAGCTTTCAAGTCTTCTCGGTCGGTTTCGTTTTTCGATAAAGTTTAGGCTTTTGTGTGTTATTTCTAAGTGTCGACAGGAAAATAGTGACATCATGAACACGGTAATTCGTGGAGGTGCCCGTGAAATAATTTATAAAGTGTTCCAAGTTCGAAGACGTTTACCATCATAAAGCAGATTTTACTGGTAAGTAACTAACGAAAGCAGCACTAAACGTTAATTACTCAAACGTTAAAAACATTCAGGGAGCAAAATATTCGAACTAAATATGTATTATTTCAGTTTCCATTCTACAGCAGAGGACCTATGACTCAGCATACGTCTGGAAAAATCTAATACACGTAAGTGTATTACTTTGCATACCTATTTGTGTTATTTATTTATGTCAACAAAACTTAGGTCTTTCTTTTTCTTTACAACTTCTCAAATACCTGACTAAATTAAACCAAACAGTTAGGTATAAGCAACTCTTCTGATACTTTTCTCATCATTGGTGATTTTCACATGAGCGGTATTAACTGGGTCCTGTCAGAGGATCTATCGCTCGTCTCAATGAACCCTATTAGTCACGACGAAATTTTACTTAGTGACGAATTATGTACCATGGGATTGGGTCAATACAATGGTGTCCTCAATAGGTATGGCAAAATTTTAGATTTGGTACTTTCAAACCAATTGGATAATGTGGCTGAATGCTCAAGCCCGCTGGTTATATAGACCATAGACTCGTACCACCCAGCACTATTAATTAATATAGATTTCGTTGTAGCTCCGCTGTTAGAGTGCGCGTCGCGAACGCAATTTCTATTTGATAAGGGTGACTATGAGTCTATAAACAAAGATATTTGTATGACCGACTGGGAACTCGAGTTTGCGGCACGATCAATGAATGATTCAGTGACTTTCTTCAATCAAGTTATTTTTAATTTACATATTAAATATATTCCTCAAAAATTACATCGCAATAAAACATACCCGATTTGGTTCAGTTCGGCAAGTACGGCAATTTAGCTGATGAGTCATCATTTAAACTGCTTCGTGAAAGGGTAAAGGTTTTAGAATCGGAATGTTATGTGAAGCATCTAGTTTTAACAGAAAAATCTATTAAAGAAATATTTTTGGACCTTTGTTAAAAAGAGACACAACTCCAATGCAATTCCGAGCACCTTAAATTATAATAGCGAATCGCTGCGTACCGGTGAATCAATATGCGAGGCGTTTAACTCGTACTTTCATTCTACATTTCTCAACGCTAACCGTGCCCATTCAGATTCTTCTCGCCCTCTTTTTACTGAACCTTCTAGCCTATCCGATATTTCCAGTATCGCAGTGAATGTTGAAGATGTTTTTAACTTGCTATGCAAGTTAGATACGTCTAAAGCGGCTGGCCCGGACAATATTTCATCCAAATTTCTTGTACGATGTGCAACTTCTATAGCCGAGCCTATATCGATTCTGTTCAGAAAATCCTTAGATACTTGTGTTGTTCCTGATCTTTGGAAATCAGCTTTATAACGCCTATACATAAAAAGGAGTCAAATCTGAAATTGTTAATTACAGGCCGATATCTAAACTCTGTATTATAGCGAAGATTTTCGAAAGGATTATCTATAACCAAAGGTATATAGTGCTCTCAAAAACTCATTTAGCTCATTTCAACATGGTTTTTTGAAGGGAAGATCTACCGTTACCAACTTAATCCTCCTCAATGATTTCGTAACAGAAGCCATGGATAATGGTAAGCAGGTCGATGTCATTTACACTGATTATAGTAAGGCCTTTGATTGGATCGACCATAACATCCTACTATCGAAGCTATATTGCATGGAATTACGAGGTGACTTGCTCAGATGGTTCACTTCTTATCTGGAGAACGGTTCCCAGGCAGTAATATTAAGTAATTATTTGTCTGGTTGGGTGCCTGTTCCCAGTGGAGTCCCTCAGGGTTCATTGCTCGGCCCATTGCTCTTCATCATTTACGTCAATGACATCGACTCTTGCCTGACTACATCTAAACTGTTGTGTTTCGCTGATGATATGAAAATCTATGCCACAATATCATCACAGGTGGACATGATTGCACTTCAGGAGGATTTACCTCGTCTGGACGATTATGATGAATGGGGGGCGACAGACGTCCCCAAGTCCGCCGCCCCTGGACCCAGTTAGGGGAGCCGGAAGAGTGTAGCATACGCCCTCCTCCGATGCCCGGTGCGCCTGTTGCGGGCGGTTTCAGAGGTCGAGATCTCTCTTTCCCTTTCCGCAACCTCCTTCTGCGAGATAACTGAATCACAGAAGGAGACCACCGCGTCCCAGGACTCCTCGCCGCCGACCATAGATTGGACTACGGCCGGTAGCGAGAGGTCACTGCCCACCACAGAGATGAGGTCACGGCGCGGCTCCTCCCAAGCAGCACACTCTGCCAGCGAATGCCGCGCCGTGTCCTCCCGACAGTCGACGCAGTGGTGACACCGAGCATCCGGCTCCCTGCCTATGCGACACAGGAACCTCCTAAAGCAGCCATGCCCCGAGAGGACCTGCGTCGCGCGATATGTCAGGGAGCCGTGCCATCTCCCGAGCCAAAGGTCGAGTGCTGGCCGTCAGGTCAGCCGCCCAGATCGGGGCCCCGTAAAGGGCCATCGATCGCACAATCCCCACGTACAACCGCCTGCAGGCGCGGGTGCTCGGGTCCACCAGATTGGGAAGTAGCGTTGACAACGCCCCAGCCGCACCCAACAACTTGGGCGCCAGCCGCCGGAAGTGGGGGCCGAAATCCCACCGGCTGTCGAGCACCAATCCTAGATACTTCATGGTGGACTCGACAGCGATACGGACCCCCCCGACCACGATGTGTGATCCCGGCGCCGGTGCCCGCCGGGGGCCATGAAAAGCCATGGCCTCCGACTTGTTGAGGGCCACCTCCAAGCCGAGGCGACGTATGCGGCTCACCACTTGTGAGACCTTCGCCAGCAACGCTGCCTCCCTGTACGAGCTCCCCCGGGCAGTTACCAGCGTGTCGTCAGCGTAACACGTCAGGTCCACTCCCGGCTGGAGCTCGCCCCTCAGCACCCAGTCGTACCCGATGTTCCACAGGGACGGGCCCAAGACCGAACCCTGTGGAACGCCGCACGACATCGGGCGCTGGTGTCTGCCATCACGTCCCAGATAGGTGACACACCTCTCCGCTAAATAAGCCCCTACTACGCGGCGGAGGTAGAGAGGCACGCGATGGTACCGCAGTGCCTCCCGAATACAACTCCAGGGCAGGGTGTTGAAGGCGTTGGATATGTCCAAGGACACCGTCAACATCACCCCACCCCGGGACACCGCTTCCTCCGCCAGGACTCTCACTCGCGATATCGCCGTGATAGTGGAGCGCCCATGCCGAAATCCGAACTGGCATTCCGCCAGGTCCGGCCCCTCTCCGCACAAGTGGCTGACGAGGCGGGCTGCGACTATACGCTCGAACAGCTTTCCCACCTCGTCCAGCAGCACTATGGGCCGGTACGCGGACGGCGAGTCCGCAGGGCGCCCCGCCTACCTGAGCAGGACCAGACGTCCAGATTTCCACTGAGTGGGAAACTGGCCCTGCTCCAACCATGGTGGGCCTCGTTTAACACTAGCAAACATCCGACAAAAGTATTGGATAATTGGAGGTAATAGAGCGGTCAAGAAAGAAGTTAGAAACTGCGTTATTTGCAGAAAAAAATCACCAAGAATGCAGCATCAATTGATGGGGGATCTGCCAGAATCCCGAAGCTCACCCGCTCCCCCTTCTATCATACCGGTATAGATTACACCAGCTATGTTGAGGTAAAAAGCAATAAAGGATGCCGGATAAAAACAACAAAAGACTATAATATACTTAGCAATATTTGTGTGTATGGTGACCAGAGCTGTTCATCTGGAACTGGTGTCCGACTTAAGCAGCTCCGCGTTTTTAGCAGCACTACACCGAATGGCAGCTAAAGAAGGAGCTCCTTGTCACATATACAGTGACAATGGAACCAACTTTGTTGGAGCAAACAGACTTTTACAAGAGCAATTTCACGATTTACAAAGCATGGTCAACAACAATTTATCAGCAGAATTAACTGGATATCAGCAGTATTTATAATAATATGTTTGCTGCAGTACTTATCCGATCAAGATCATCTGTCAAGATCAAGTTACCTACAAGCAAATCAGCGGGGCTGGTATAATTAACTTGAATCCTAAGTGCATAATGAAAGGCAAAGACTTTGTTCTATACTCTCGGTCCCACTCGGGAAACATCTTAAAAACTGAATCGGAAATAAAAACTCCACATGTAACAGAATTCCATCATTTAATAAACATTACACTATCAGACTACACGGAATCCGTAGATCCGTTAAATCAAACATTAGAAAACATCGGCAAGCAGATAAAATAGTTGAAAACGGCTACAGCAAACACTTCTGAAGAGATCGATAGAAACAACGAAAGCTTATCAACACATGACGTTCTGGTGAACGTCATAACGTGTTGATAAGCTTTCGTTGCGCCACGACCAGCAAGATTTATAGCAAATGACGTATTGGTATACGTCATTTGCTATATCTTGCTGGTCGTGGCCATCGTAGCAGCAACAGTGTTCCTGTGGCGCTGGAGGAAGGCGTCTACCAAGGGCCTCACGCAGACGGAACCGACAGTTACATTTTCGTGAAACATAAGTTCTAGTGAAGTGAATAATGTGAAATTTCCGCGAAAGCAGAGCATAATGGCTGACCGACAGCCCAGTGAAGTGAATGTGATAGCTAGTAACGCTAGTTTAAATACTGTACTTACCCAAGCTACGTCCCCTATGCCACAAAGACGTAACTTTTACACTGGGGATGATATTGTTTAAAATTTTATTATCTTTTATTTTTTAATGTTTTTAATTTGTAACTATTGCGCCCGGGAGCATGTACGGCGAACCGCACATCGTCATTTTATTACGAATAGCCAAATCATGAGTTACGCGTTAACGCCAAACGACCCAAATTATATTTAACTTACAATTAGTACGTTACCAGATCGCAACTAGTGCCGTCGCGCGTGCTCCCTCGCTCTATTAACAAACATTTGTAACGTTCTGAACAATACACGGTTTTCTGTGAGCATTTTAGTTTATCATTATAATATCCCAAACAGCAATCTCTACAGTGGGGAAATTGCGTTGACGTAGAAAAACTCTTTATTTTACAAAAAAGATGTGTCAGAATTCTTGCGATCATATGTAGATCAAATGCAGAGCTGTACACATTATTTTATAAAATGCTCAAACAAGCATTTACATTATGGAAGTAAGCAAGTTTATTAGAAAACATGCGTCGTTATTGCCTGTAGCTAAGAATCAAAGATCGCTGCAACGGTCCTTAAGAGTAAAAAATGAATTAGCATTGCTGAGTTCAAAACTAGCTATGATTCACTCAGGACCTCTTGTAATGTGCATAAAACTATATAATAAATTACCCAATGAGATTAAAGAATATATGGGTGAATTGCGCAAGCAAAAAAAATACACGGCAAACCTGAGAACGGTAGTGCAATGTGCTGGTTTTTTATTTTATATATTTTTTTTCACCAACGTAAGTACTTCTCTACCTTGGCAAAAAAAAATCATTGATTTCTACCCTCTAATATACCAAAAAAAAAATTACAAAGTGTTATTTTATCATCACGGTGGCCTGTCCCGAACCCAATTCCGCTCATAAAATACCTTCCCCTGCCAGTACATTCATAATATGGATTACAATCGATTTTCTTATCATTAAATTATAATATATTCGATCAAATAAAACTATTTTTGTTTGTTTATCTTCTTTCTCATGGATTTGACAGGCAGTCAACTTTTGTCTGGAAAAAAGTTATCATTTCAGAGGACAGTAAGTTTTAGTAGAATAGCCATGTCAACATTGCGTTGTTACGCCCCTCTCACCTTTCCTCACTTCGGATCAGCCCGGCTCAAGCTCTCGGCGCAAACGCACCGGTCCCAAAGCTTGCGGTTTTTCCGCCAAAAAAGTAAGTTTATCATTTCAGTAACATGGGGACAAAAATAGTTTCATTTCGGTGACGGTAATAACTCGTGCTAGATTCGTTTAATTTGTTTCAAAATTGTGTATTAAATTCGCCGTAAGTACTATTTTGTTTGAGTAGTGTTCATATTTTTTTAATAATTTTATTTCGGAGTTAAATGTAGAACTAACCTCTATTTTATCATCTCAGTGTTATCATTTCAGTGGATTCGGTGGACTGTTATACCAATTACAGTCCACCGGAATTAAATGTATCTCCGAAATGATTTAAAACCATAAAGTTTTAGAGATCCTTGTATCAAATACAAAGTCATAGTTTTATAATGTAAGTGTAGATTAGATTATTCGGGTGTATTTGTTGTGTAATATTTGTGTTTAAGATATATAATATACACATATTTCTATGTAGCTAGTACATGTATATATTGGGTTGGTAGGAAAGTAATGAGCGTTGCAAATAAACAAAACAATTTTAAATTATATTTATAACTAGCTGCTGCCCGCGACTTCGTCCCCGTGGAATCCCCGATTTCAAAACATTCTTTATCGCTGCTCCGCTCCTATTGGCTTAAGCGTGATGATATATAGACTGAAGCCTTTCTAAATAAATGGTCTATTCAACCCAAAAAGAATTTTTCAATTCAATTTTCAATTTAGCGCGTTCAAACAAACAAACAAACAGACAAACTCTTCAGCTTTATAATATTAGTATAGATTTACAATTACTTGTCTTTATAGTAGGCACCGTTGTTATCTACAACCCATTTCCAGCGATTAGGTAAAGCATGGATACCCTCAGCGTAAAAACTTGGGAGCCGTGAGGCAAAAAAGCTTTCGAGGAAATCTGTTAACTGTGCTCTATCATCAAATTTTTTGTCCTGTATATGATTACTGAGAGAGCGAAACAAATGAAAATCGGTTGGCGCTAGATCGGGAGAGTAAGGTGGATGTGGCAGTAGCTCCCATTCAAAATCCAATAGCTTCTGACGAACGACTTTGGCTATGTGCGGCCGAGCGTTGTCGTGAAGGAAGTATATCTTTGAGTGTTCACGGCGCTTTTTGTTGATTTCTGTACGGAGTTGGTCAAGCTGATGGCAGTATATTGTCGAGTCCACGGTGATATTATCGGGTAGTAGCTCCCAGTATAAAATATAAGAGTTGATTTAATTTTAGAAGTTTTACTTATATACCTGTAGAAACACTATTCTCGTTTCGTTACCAATTGTAACTAAATTATACCTAGCATTTTTCTCTTAGTGCAACGGGTACACATTATGTATTATTATTAATGGCATAACTTACAAATGCAGCCATCATATTAATCAGAAACTTTAAGCTTTCTTATCGCGCTTCGTTCACTCTTTTGAAAATATATCAAGTAAATTAGTATTAGATCATAAACAAACAAAAATATTTATTTATGGTTACCAGCATTTACGATAAAGTTTTCCAACATTTTCACACAACAACAACCAGAAAAATTACCAAAGGTTATTTAAGTGAAGAAACAATTCTTTCATATCATAATAAATATTACAATAATATCATTCTTTGAGGTTATTGTAACCTCAAAGAATGATATGTGTAATACTAACTGTAATATCTATATATTAATGATGATATTAAAATAACTGTCTACTGTCCTGTCTCAGTGTTAATCTAAAATTTGTGGAAATCAAACCTACCAAAGTACGGAACCCTGGCTGCCCGGCACGGTTGTTCTTAGCTGTATCATTTCGGTGGATTTATTTCATTCCGGTGTACAGTTTATCATTTCGGTGGTCATTTTTATCATTTCGGTAGACACTTTTCATTTCAGTGGACTCTTAAAAATTCATCCTTAAATATTTATGTAAGTTTTGATGAAATTTGATGTCCACTCACGCACAATGTTATAAAATAGGCTAAAGTTTTATTTGTCACTAAAAATATGTAGATAGCATTGAAATTAAAAAATCCCACCGAAATGACATATAAAAATCACTTGTTGAAATTTACCCATATACGTAAATTTGACAGCAAAGGGGAATGCTGATTTTAGGCCTTGCGATGCCCAAGAAACGAAATTTAGTAAAAAAAAAATGCAAATTTTACGTACTTAATTAACTCTTCTATTTACGACGCGATACAAGTTAGTAACATTTTTTAATAAAAAATAAATATTGAAACGATACAACGAAATAAACAGACATTTGCTACGTTGCCAATTTAAAAACGGGAACAAATAAAGATTTGTTGTATAACATTGATTTGACATTTACACATATTTGTACTTTATTTATTCGTCCTTTTGTTTATAGAAGTCCCAATGCATTTTACGTTAATATATTTAGATTTATAATCAACTTACAAAATATAATATAATGATTTTAAAATGATCTATATAATGCACCGATCGATACTTTATTTGTACAATGGCAACACTGAAACTGGTCAGTTGACAACTTGACAATATTAGAAATGTCATTTCATTACTTTGTTTGCATCATAGTGATTCGCTGCGTGTATTTTGCTATTAAAATCGACGTTTTTTTACCATGAATTCCTACTGACTCTAGTGATTCTCCTATTCTGATAGTGACAACCAACAACAATTTAGCTTTAATATGTTATGTAGAAAGAGTTTTCAATACCTTTTTAATACTTGTGTAGGGCACATTAAGATACCTTATAATTTGGAAACTCCAAGTATTTTCAATAATTTTCTTTTATCAGTATACCTACTATTTGTGGGGCATACTAATATTAACATTCGATGTTACTTGTGGTCACTCAGGGCCTAAATCACTATGGCGATGGATGGCGGCTTGGCATACCTTATAATAATACCCTTTGTAAACGCACTTGTGTTATTATAGCCTTAATGACTTCTTAGCAAATTGACATTCTGTAATATCATTATTATAGTTTATTTGAAGATTGACGCAATGTAATCATGTCGAAATGGAGTAAAGACATCCAATAATAAATTAATAAATACACGTCTACTAGATCTCGCGTCTCATAAGCGAATCATTTATTGATAGGTACATCATTCATCAAGATTAGCTCAGGGGTTTAGGCACTATAATGGAACATACGTTTGTAATACATACATATATAGACAGCTAAAATCGTAACCCTTCCTTTTAACTGTAACAATGTCGTTACGTTTTCAGTCCCGTGGACTTTAAACCTCCACGATGACTGAAAACTCCTTAATTTCATTGTACAAAAAAAGAAAATGTATCTATTTTCAAAAATATTTTGAATTTCGTTTTTTCATTGACTGCGCAGATTTTTTAATCAGTCCTACCAAATCGCTCAAGCAGAGCAATACAAATCATAAATTCTCAATAGTTACCAGTGTAATCATATTTTATAATATTTTGCAACAGTGTTAGAAACCCGGGGTAAGTTTTGTAGTAAACATTGTACTTTTATAACCATCTACCTACCTACCTTCTGTTTGTAACTCTTTAGGACTCCTTTTGTAACCTTTTATTTTGTTTTGTAACAGTTTCTTTTGTCTTACTATAAAATAATAAACAATCAAGTCACCAATCAAGTTCTTATTATTCCATGACTACCATCCTACACACTGTAGACGAGTTGGGAGGTAGGAAAACCTCTCATCTTGTGAATAACTTAGCCGTATTCGGGTAAAAATTGGCAGTTCCTGTCATCACAAAGTACTGGTTTTTTTTTTAGGATATTCACCATTGCAAAATGTATCGATGATGACAAATCTGGATCTGAGGAAAACCAGTACCAGCCTGATATGTCGAGACTGGCGCGAGAACATGCCTCTGTTGACGTCGCTCGACCTCTCGCGGAACAACTTCACCACCGTCACGGTACGTAGTTACCTACTGCGCACTCCCCCCCTCCCGCGCTCTCTCCCTCAAACCAACTGTAACTAGTTGCGTGTTCACAGTACGCAGACCTGCAATTCCGCGGCGTTGAGGCCGTGAAGGTGGACCTGTCGCGCAACAACGTCCGCAAGCTATGGTACACGAAGGACGACTACCGGCTGGCTACCGGCCCCACCATATCATCACGCGCCGTCGTCGCGCTGGGCGACAACCTCATTTGCGACTGCGACACGTACTGGGCGGCACGTGCCCTACAGGAACGTCCTGCGCACGTGACACTGACCGCGAAGTGCGCACGCGAGCAGGAGCCCCGCGACGTGCACAAAGTGGCGCTCGACTCGCTCGTGTGCGCCGCGCCCGAGCTTTGCGTCGCCGTGCGGGGCTGCGGGTGCGCGTGGCGTGACAGTGGCGTGGATACGCCCGCGCGCGTGCTGCGCGTGTCCTGCGAGCGCGCCGGCCTCACGCGCCTGGCCGACGTGCTGACGCCGCTCACGTCTGCGGCGCGGCGCAACAACGTGACGCTGAGCGACTACGACTGGCAGCTGCACCTCGCGCACAACCGCATCGCCGACCTCACCGTCACCGACTTCCCGGAACATCTATCTGTATGTTTACTTTATAATGAAAACTACTGACCCGCCCCGGCTTTGCACGGGTTCAATGCTGATACTAAATCAATTCTATATTATGCAATTATGCATGTATCTATACTTATAATACAACTGTAGAGAGGTCAATTCAGTACATTGAATGTACATTTTTAGAAATTGGAGTTAAATAATTTAAACCACTAAAGTAATAAATTTAATAAACTGAACAGATATCAAAAGGATTTAGTAGGTTGAGTGCGCGCCGGATACGGGAATGAGCCCTTGGCCACGCTACGCGTTGGTTTATATAGGCTCGAACACATGCTTCGGGCTGGCTGGCGGGGTGTAGGTTGGAGACGCTAACACGGCCTCTCCTGACATGCCGGCGTCCTCGCAGGCTTCGGCAACCACCGGTGCGTCTTCAGCCGGAGCTACCTCCGTCTCAGCATTTCTGGGTGTCGCCGACGTGGTGCTCGACTGTTCATCTGCTTCATTCTCCTCATCATCACCTGCATATGATAAACCAAGAGTGAGCATCTAAATGTTAGATGTGACAGCCGATTTTTCTTTTCTGGATGATAAAGTTTACTCGAGCATATTATGTTAATGAGACATGAATCGCTACTAATTTAGATAAGGGAAAATTCACCATGATAAAGCTCACAAACACGCTTCACGAAACACATATGCCACACGAACTCAAAACCTCATAAAGGCCACCATGAGCTCACTTGCCATAATACCAACCAAAACCTTATGCAGCTGCAATGGGCTTACATGGCAAATGACAAAGCTTGTCCTCGGGCTTTACACAGTACTTTGCCAGTCACGCCCCGATGTCACAGGGACACGGGTACTTTCTGGGTCACGACTGTTACCAACTGGTAGGAACAAAGCTACAGGCGTTGTTAACGTTCAGCTTACAGTAAGGACTCAATATGTAGGTGATTGATTACATTCACGTCTCATCTCAGAAACAAAACAAAAATCATAATACACTCAAGCAAAGTTCTTAGAAATGTTATCTTGGATCAAAAAACAATAACAATAGCTCTGTTCATAATCTCAACAAAAACATAACACACGTCATCACACGTGAGATTTGTTTACTTAAAACATTTTTGAATTTATGAACACTTGCAAAGCATACTTTAGACTCAAGTTCACTCTAACGCTTGCCGCATAGCGCTTATCACTATGTGTGCCCTCGTGCGTCGTCGTATTACGCTATAAGCTGTAACACTTCAATCCAGCAAAAGTCACGTCAGCATAAATACAAAAATAATCAGTGAATGTTTACGTCAACTCAAATGAATGTCAACAAAGAGTACAGTAACAGTCTCTACGACAAAAGTGGATGAAAAGATCAACACGTGAACAATAAATTTTAAAACATTAAAACTTACTTAGCAGCATTTATTCCAAAATACCTGGCAGGATCAACTCATTGACGGACTTGTTCAAACTTTAGCGTCAGCGATTTAGTTAAGGCTTCCTTTTTATGAGAGTTCGGCCTAACCTGACCGTTGCTTACGCTCCTCCCATGGTACTCCAACTCCTCTGTTATACCTCTGTTGTCAGGAAAAAGCAGGTCCATTAAAGTTTTTAATACAGAATCGAGCAATGTAATTCCCTCTTCAACAGTATCACTTAACACGTCATCTATGTAAACAAGTACTTTTTCCGACTAAATAAAGGATTTGAGAGTTTCAGAAATAATGCGTTGATACACTACGGGTACATTTGCAAGTTGAAGGATATCTTGATATACTTAAAGTGACCCTTCGTTGTTTTGTCAATAGAATCGTCACTAATTCTAATTTGATGGAAGTCTGTTATCAAGCGCTGTGAATATTTGCATTCCCTCAACCTATTTATGTGGTCCTCTATAAGAGGCAACGACTACCATTATTTAACTGTAACACTGTTAAAGCTGCGGTAGTCAACTACCTACCATCCTATTGGTGCAGTCTTTATTTTTCACTTGAAGAATTGTAAGGGCGTATTAATAATTTCAAAACATGAAAGTTCTTTGGTACTTGACACCGTAATATTGTTTACACACACACGGTTGACACAGATACGCTGGCAATCAAAGGTACAAATGCATGCATTACCACTATGACTAAAACATTGGCCACACACATATGACTAAAACAACTGCCGGAAACTACATGGAAGTCTACCTCAAAGTCAAGTTGTCGAACTCAATAGGGAAAGTGACGTAGCTATCCGATCTTAACTAATGACCACCTATTCCGCGCAACATCTGAGCATCAGGGTTTAAGCGGCATGAAAAATGGTTGAGAAGTTCGTTTGATATGAGGGACACAGACGAGCCGCTGTCAATTAAGACGTCCGTAGGTACACCACACAGCACTGCGGGTGTCACGTCACGGTTTGCCATATTACACTTAATTTCACGACAAAATTTACATTGGATTTATTGCGCCACTCCGATCTCTGTTTAGCAAAACAATTTTCTTCCATATGACCCAATTTTTTACAAAAGTTACACTTAGAGGTTTTCATGTTCGGGGAAATTGAATTGGAATCGGTGTTCTGAATATCGCTTACAATTTTAGAATTCGAACTGCTATTACTTTTTTTAGATCGTTTGGGACACGCGCTGCTCTTACAAGTATGACCGTGAGCGCCGCAGGAAAAACACTTCATAGTTTTTTTATCAAACACTGTAGCACTACGGCTCCTATTACTACCGTAATCGCGACTGCTAGTAGTTCGGGTAGAACGGGCATCAACATTGTTTTTGTTTATATTTGCTGTGGTTTTACTTGGTATGACATATATTGATAAAAATTCCAAAATGGTTTCGGTGGTTAATTTTGCATTCATAGCTGCAGCACGAATCTGCGGATCTTTAATTCCGCGCAAAATGATTGCACACAAAAGTTCATTACTTAGTCCTTTAACGATACGTAAACGCAACAAGGATTTGCGGGCGTATTCCGCGTATGTGGAATATTTATCAGACTCAGTGCACATGACGTCAAACAGGATATTAGCAACATCGACACGTCGTGGACAGAGTGATTTCAACTGTAATTTAAAGGTAGACCAAGTACGATCCGTTTCGGTCCAATTGCGTAACCAAGAGTGAGATTCACCCTTCAAACACAAACCGATACGGGCCAGACATTCTTTGTCGTCCCACCTATTTTGTGATTTAGCGCGATCAACTTCCTCACACCATGCTATGACGTCATGAACATTAGGGTCGAAGTCAGAGACGTAATAATGGTTTGATCTCACCGGGTTTAAGCTCCTTAGCGCATCGATGAGACGCTCTGTGACGTCCCCTGCAGCCGACGTTGAAGGCGAGGGTGACAGCGACAGCGCCGGTGCCAGTGGCGTCGGGGCAGGACTTGTGATAGCAGGAGGGCTGGCCATGTCGGTGATGACAGGACACGGCTGCTGCTCCACGCTCGATCGTAGTTCTGAAATTGAACTTCGCTCCAAGGCTGAGACCCTATCCCCACCGAATGTGTCTCCACGTTGTCGTCGTGGTGGGGCTTGAGCGTCCCAATGATCTTGCGAGCTTTCCCGGTAGAGCCACTCATGCCGGAAGGTCGCAAGTGAGGGATCAGACCAAGAGAGACACACGCCTGCTCGCTGCTCTTTGGTACGCGTCTGATTATCAGACGTGACTATGAGAGCAGCGAGCAGGTGGAGAGGTGAGGTGAGGAGAGAGGGCCCTGAGAAAGGGCGGAGCAAACAGGGACCGCACCCTTAAAAGGCACAAAATAATGAAAAAAGGCGAATGTAAAATGAGTCCCCAGGTGGGTCCCGACTGCTCAGCGGTCGGGGAATCCCACCCCGCTTCGGCGGGCTGCCCTCCGTACTCTGGGGTGGGCACCAAACGCCTTCCGCTTGCCAGTGGCAACACGAGCCGAGGAGGCTCCCAATCGTCGTCATCCGAGTCCGCTTCCTTCAAGGAGCTGATGGCGTACGATTGCGTAGTGGAGGGTTCGCCTGAGCGCCGGGGTGGTGCGGAGTCGGATTCCGGCTCCGCGCCAGACCTAGTAACGGTCAGCTCGGCGGGCTCTGGAGACGAAGGAGGGGGGGCTGCTGCGGAGAACGCAAAGTTCTTCCGCAAGCGGCCCAGACGGGAGGATGAGTCGTCCTCCGAAGGCGAATTTGCTTCCGCCCGGAAGATCCCCACCGCTAGGCGGGGCAGGGGCTGTGAGGCAGGGAGGGGGCTGGCTCCCTCTACCCGGGAGGTGGAGCGTCGGGCCGAGAGGTCGGTGGAGGAGGGGCGTCGCCCTGGAGGGAGCGGTCGCAGGGCTCCCTCTACTCGTCCGCCTCCTCTCGACTCTGACGACTCAGAGCCCCCGGGAGAGGTACCTCCCGCTATTGAGGACCAGAGGGCCCAGTTTGCGGAGGTCGTGGAGGCCGCGATCCGCGCTGTGGCCTTCAAGAGGAAGCAGTCCTCGAAGCGGGAGGCCATCGGTGCGGCCAAAGCCTCCATACTGGCGGCAGCGGCGGCCAACGTTGGCGGGACTGCCTCAGAGGAGGTGTCGGAGTTGCGGGCGGAGGTCGCCCGCCTAGCGGTTCTTACGGAGCGACTCGTTCGGGAGAATGAGTCGCTCCGGAGGGACCTGGCAGGGATGGCCGGAGCGGCCTCCGTGGAGCCGCGAGGGGGACTTAGTCCGGCAGCGCCGGAGGGGGGCCAAGTGCTGAGCCAGGTGCGGGACCTGGTACGGCAGGAGCTGGCTCCCTTCCGGAGGCAGTTCTCCAAGCTGGAGGACATGGTCCGGCGTCCCCCAGCAGCGGCAACAGTGGCGACTCAGAGGGCCTCGGGCCAGCAGCAGAAGGCGGCCTCGTACGCGGCCGCCGTGGCCGCCAGCCCGGGAACGTCCGGCCAGGCGAAAGCCAAAGGAGGAGCCGTGCCAGCGCCTGTGGCGCCGGCGCCTGCGACGCCGGCGACGACCAAGTCGGCCCCGGCGAAGAGGGGTAAGAGGAAGGCTGGAGGGGGGGCGGCTAAGGCTGCTGCGCCAGTGGCGCCGCGGCCGCCCCCACCCCCACCCTCGGGCCCTCCTGCGGCCGAGGCCGAGTGGCAGGTTGCTGGAGAGAAGCGGCGACAGAAGAAGGCGGCCAAGAACAAGGCCAAGAAGCAGCGGCGGAAGGCCAACGCCATTGCGGCGAGGCTTCGCGCCCCGAAATCCGCGGCTGTGGTGCTCACACTGCAGCCGGAAGCGGAAAAGAGGGGCGTGACGTATCTCGCCGTACTGAAGCGGGCGAAGGAGGCGGTGAGCCTCCAAGAGCTGGGCATCAGCGGGGGCATCGGGGTCAGGAGGACCTTAACCGGTGCCCGCAAGCTCGAGCTCGCCGGAGCGGAGAGTGGCCCGTTCGCGGACGCCCTGGCCGAAAGGCTGAGGGCGGTCTTACCCGCGGACGAGGTCCGGGTGTCCAGGCCGACTATGCGCATCGACATGCGCATAGTGGGCCTGGATGACTCCGTGACGGAGGAGGAAGTTGTGGCCGCCGTCGCCAGGACTGGGGGGTGCTCTGCCGAGCTCGTCAAGGCGGGCGCCCTCCGGCCTGACAACACGGGCATGCAAACCCTTGTGGTGAGCTGCCCCGTGACGGCGGCCAGAACTGTGTCGGAGGGTCGAAGGCTCTTGGTGGGGTGGGTTTCTGCGCGGGTAAAACTGCTGGAACCCAGACCTCTGAGGTGCTACCGCTGCCATGTGGGCAACCACACGGGAGCTATGTGCCCCTCGGAGGTGGACCGCAGCGGACTTTGTTTCCGCTGTGGTCAGCCTGGTCATCGGGCCGGCTCGTGCGAGGCCACGCCGCACTGCAGTGCATGTGCGGCTGTTGGCAAGCCGGCCGAGCACTGGGCTGGGGGAAGGGCCTGCGCGCCATCCGCCCCGACCAAGGGCAAGAGGTTCGCCGCCGCCGCCGCCTCTGCCGCCGCCGCGGCTTCCGTCGCCGCTTCTGCCGCTTCTGCTGTGGGTGCTGCGACTCCCGGTACTCGGGAGGGGGCTGAAATGGAGTGCCAGTAATGGTCCCATTTCGGCCTCCTCCAGAGACAAGTCGGCCGCTGTGCTATTGCGCAGTGGCTGATGCCTGTGGACGGTGAGCGTGGGTGGCTCGCCGTCCGATACCAGGCTGATTCGACGACGCGTTGTGCTTCACGCGCGCCTCAAGGAGCCGTCAGCACCAGAGACGGGGCCCCATAGGGTCGGTGCCTGCTAGGGTTGCGGAATTTGTTCGAGAGAGTTGCCGCGGCCCTGGAACGCAAAGGGCACATGGAGGAGCACGGGTGGGTTTTAGTCAGTAAAAGTCTGACACTCCCTACCGCTCCACCCAGGGCGGGAGGGGTCATTTGATGATTTCCCATCCAAAAAAAAAAAAAAAAAAAAAGGCTGAGACCCTATTAAGAATTGCGTCTAAGGTGATACTAAGATGAGTTAGGTCGGGCGGCGGTGGCGTGCACTCACGTTTACGTCTTTTTCTGGGGCCAATATTATTCGACATTTTTTATTTTAACTATGTGGAAAACGAGAGACGTCCCGCTTCTGATTTTAGAAATTGGAGTTAAATAATTTAAACCACTAAAGTAATAAATTTAATAAACTGAACAGATATCAAAAGGATTTAGTAGGTTGAGTGCGCGCCGGATACGGGAATGAGCCCTTGGCCACGCTACGCGTTGGTTTATATAGGCTCGAACACATGCTTCGGGCTGGCTGGCGGGGTGTAGGTTGGAGACGCTAACAACATATATTCAAAATAAATATTGGAAGATGAATGGTGATCGATACTGATGTCAAAAATGCAATCAGTATTTTTTTTTGTCTGTCTTTCTGTGAGGCTGAGAAAGATAAAGAATCGAAGTAAATTGACTTAGCTCGCGAGCTCGTTGACATGTGGGATGTGAACACAGTAGTCATTCTGCCGATAATTGTGACGGCGAATGGCATAATTGCCAAGAGCCTCGACCTTCACCTCAAGAGGCTCTCGTTGGGCAGCTGGATCGGGGGCCTGATCCAGAAAGCAGTACTTCTGAACACGGCTCGCATAGTTAGGAGGTTCCTCTCTCAGGAGCTCTGACCACCGGTGACTTGGACCCTGAAATGTTTTTTTTTTAATAGAAATATTTAAAAATGTAATTATTAGGTACAGCAAAAAAATAAATGGAATAATAATAATTATTGACTTTCCTGAGCTAGGTTTATAAAACCTGTGTTTAAGGTCGTTAAGGGTGCATGTATTTATACAAAAATATAGAATACCTAACAACTTACAAATGAAATCTTACAATCATACTAGAACTGCCAATAGTTTCTCTGTGTCTGTGTAATTGATTTTTAATAGATAATCTGATATCAATGTACTACATTTCATGTAATTGACGCTATATATATCTAACAATTTGTTTAGCTTATTGTATAAAAATGTCCTAAAAATACGTAAAATCTTTGAGCAAATGCATGTCTTTGTCTGTGCTTTTATGCAAACCAAATCTTTCCTCCTCCTGGTTGCGGATACTGGGTCAAAAGAAAGCTCAGAGTGCAGATAACGTATGATGTACATTATAATTAGAGACATAGGAGAGACAGGTGGCGCCAGTTGTCACGTCAACATCAGCTCCGTATTAAAATTATTGCGAAAAATAGTAAATAATCGTTAAATAGACTAGTTTTGTAATGTATCGGTCGTTTAATATATAATAATCAACGTGCAGTGTTTGCAAAGGATTATTAAACGTGATCAGTTAATAAAACCATGATATAAGAACAGTGTCAAAGTGAATGTTTACAAACAATATTGTGCAATAAAATAAGTTATTTAGTGATGAATACGAACACCAACTATAATCCAGTAAAAATATAGTTGGTATAGGTGAACTAAAGTGACTTTAATTAATATAAAAGTAACCATCAAAATAAGTACCTACCTAGAGAGAAAAATAACCATCAAAATAAATTCAAACAATTTAAGTTACAACAAGAACATCTATTTCGTCAGCACCATTATAAGACTGTGTGGTCCCGTGGTTTCATTCGTTGCTTCGAAGCGTACGCTTTAGGTTGCGAGTTCAAACCCCAGCCACACATCGAAAGAAGTTTTTTAATTATTGTTCTTCACTATTTATAAAATAAAAAATTATGGATTTCTTTGAAAACATAACGTTTCGAATGAAATCTCGAGCCGTGTCGTCGGACAATGTAAGCAATAAGAGCGCCCATAATTTAAATGTTTCGCCACTAGATGGCACCACCAATAGCTTGCCCAACATATCTGACGACGAGTGCAATGCAGACATATTATTTGAATTAAAAAATGAAATAGAGCAACTTAAAGAACAACTATGCGCAGCTCACGAAGAAATTAATAGTTTAACATTAATCAACATAGAGTTAAAACAGAATTACGAAGATTTAAACGCTAAGCATAAGATAGTAAAAAAAGCTGCAAATAAACATCCCAAATTGTTGACACTCCCAAAAAGAAGTAAAAAAAAACACCATTAAAACCAACCCAACTACATCAGCTAAAAAGTCTACGAAAACCGACTATTGTCCTAACGGAACACCAAAAAAGGTTGAGAACACAACGAATCCAAAATTACCAACAAAAAATATAGCTACAACACGAAAGAAGAAAATATGCATTTTAAGCAGTAACAAAACTAATAAAATGTTACAAATAGCAGAAGACTTTTTCTACAACTACCAAATATGTCATTATCTGACACCATATAGCGGAACGCTGAAATTAATCGAAAATATAGACACAAAGTTAAGAACTTTACACAAGAAGATTTCTGCTTTGTTTTTATCGGCGAGGAAGATTTTCGTAAAACAAACAATTATTATGATCTTATCATTCAAATAAGAGAAGCTTTAAATAAAATACGTCACACGAACTTAATATTGTGTCTTCCTACTTACAAGGACAACGCAGCAATATTCAATTGGAGGGTCGAAACCTTTAATAATATGTTGTACTTGGACAATCAAACCCGTAATTATGTTGCAATTCTTGATTCAAACTTGGATTTGTATTATGATTGTAGTATGTTCTCTAGGCGCACTGGTCGTCTGAATAACAATGGAATGAGAAATATATACCAAAATTTAAAATGGTTAGTGGACGAACATTGTTATGATTTTAGCCAAGAAACTTATGACGTTCAACGGGATGATATTCACGAAACAAACTCCTCAGAAAATACTGATTTTTTTCGTGTAGGTATAGCAACATTAACATTATTCATCAAAACATTGCCGGTCTATTAAATAAGTCAGACTTATTAACTATACATCTCCAAGAGCTATCCATGAAAGACAGAAACATTGACGTAGTTTGTATAACTGAACACTTTATGATGCGTGGTCATGAACACCTTTTGAACTTGCCAAATTACAAGTTAGCCGCCTGCTTTGCAAGAAGAGCGAAGAAACGTGGAGGTGCTTGCATTCTGATTAAAAACGATCTTGAACACAAAGAACTATTAAACATTTCACGCTATTCAATTACAAATACTATCGAATGTTGCGGTATAGAATTGGTTAATCAGGAATTAATTATCTTATGTATTTATAGACCACCGAATTCAAACAACTTGAATGTATTTTATGAAAATTTGAACATGATTTTAAAAATGTTGTGTTGCAATTCGAATAAGAAAATAACTGTATGTGGGGACTTCAACATAGACACACTGAAAAGAAATAATATGACTCTTGACTTTGAATATTTTCTCTTAGGCTATAATCTCAAATTAAAATTACTCCAACCAACCCAGTTAAGTAGTAATAGCTGCTTAGATAACTTCGCATGTAGCTCTCATTTAAAATGTAAATGTGAAGTCATTGACTTAGCCCTGTCTGATCACACTGCGCAGATATTGGAAATCAAGGTAAATAAAATTTGTAGAATCAGATCTTGGCTCACAAAAAAACGAGATTTATCAGCGGATAACTTAACACGGTTCAAAAAGTATCTCCAATGTATGTCCTTTTCCGAGATATACAATACTGAAGATGCCAACGTTGCTTATGACCACTTTATTGAAAATTTCCGATTATTATACGATCTCTGCTTCCCCAACAAACTAGTTACAATAAAGGCAAATAAAAATATTAAATGGATTTCACGCGGTATACGTGTATGCAGTAGAAAACAAAGACATTTATTATGGAAATATAGACATAGTCGATCAAAGGAAAATAAAAACAACTTTAAAAGTTACTCACTGAGATTTCGGAAAATCGTTAAGTTGACCCAGAAAGCACAAAATAATTATTACATTAAAACCTCTAGTAATAAATCAAAGGCATCATGGCAGATTATAAATAATAAATCTCATTCTCCTGAGCCTATATCTAAAATCAATATACAAGGCAATATAATTAAAGACCCAGATGTAATTGCAAATGCTTTCAATAATTACTTCGTTGACCAAATAAAAACTAGCACTAAAATATATCCTGAAACTTTCAAGTTAATTAGCAACCTTCACTCAATGTTTATGCCTCCAGTATTACCCCAAGATGTGATGAGAGCAATTCAATCATTAAAAAATAATAAGAGTGTCGGGCACGATATATCAACTAAGGTTGTAAAATTTGTATCTGATTGCATTGCTGTACACCTAAGCCACATTATAAACGTGTTCGTTTGCTCAGGTGTTTTCCCAAATGCCTTAAAAACAGTTATAGTCAAATCATTTTTTAAAAAGAAAAACAGTAACCAAGATTTAGCCAACTACAGACCGATATCCTTGATTCCTGTATTCTCTAAAGTCATAGAAAAGATAATTTCAGATTCACTAAATGTCTTTTTAAAGAAATTTAATATTTTATGTGACGTTCAAATGGGTTTTAGGATAAACTTAGGTATTAATGCAGCAGTATACAAATTACTTAACACTGTCATGAAAAACGTTGACAATAAAGTACATACATGCGCAATTTTTACTGATATGACCAAGGCGTTTGATTGTGTCCATTATGAAATATTACTTAATAAACTCAATGCTTATGGTATCAGAGGTAACATTTTGAACCTCATAAAATCGTACCTCAGTGACAGAAAGCAATACACGGAAATATCCAAAATTTGCGTCAAGACCAGAAGGGAAAATACATATCTATCTAAATGTAGAATTATCAGGTATGGTGTGCCACAAGGCAGTGTGCTTGGTCCACCATTATTCCTGATCTATATAAATGACATGCCACGTTACATTGAACACCCAATGGTGTTATTTGCTGACGATAGCACTGTCTTGATGAAATGTACTGACGCAAATACATATGAACATGACATAAATAATACCCTTAACGACATAGTAGAATGGCTTGACATTAACAATTTAATTATTAACTTATCGAAAACCAATATAATGCATTTCAATCAACGTTTACCATTACTCCATTACATTATGATTATGATTATGACCATAGAATACAACGGGCAAGAAATTGACAAAGTAACAGTGGCAAAATTTCTAGGATTACTGATAGACAGTCAGTTAACATGGAAACCCCAAGCTGAAGAGGTATGTAAAAAATTAAGCACCTCGGCTTACGTGTTATTCAATTTAAATAAAAAAGTGAGTACAGCTATAACACTGTTAGCTTATCATGGATTGGTTGCATCGATACTGCGTTATGGAATTATATTCTGGGGAAATTGTAGCATGAGGGAGCAAGTAGGTATTCAAGGCCCAGAAACGTTGCATAAGGGCAATGTGTGGCTTAAAAATGACTGACAGTTGTGTTCCTATGTTCAAGTCTCTAAAATTGTTAACATTCCCAGCATTATATATTTTGAAAATAGCCATGTTTGTAAGAACAAAATAAGAACTACTTCATAACAATATCAGAAACTCGAAAGGGCCCTGTTAGAAGACAATATAGGAACTTATTACAAAATGGTAGCTACAAGACAGCTTTACTTAGGAAAAGTGTTTTCGTCATGGGTCCTACAGTATACATATAATAAAATACCTGATACTATAAAAGATGATCCAAACCCATTGTTTAAGAAAAAACTGACAGCCCTATTACTTGACAAATGTTATTATTCAGTTACTGATTTTTTAAATGACACTACTATATAGATTTATTTGTTGACATTAACACAAATGTTCAATATAAATTCCGTTATTTGTTAATTTACATAATATTTCAAATGACGCTATTATATAGATTTAGTTTTTGACATTATGTATTTGATATTTTCTTATTATGATTACCTACTATTTCAAATGACGCTACTATTTAGATTTTGTTTTTGACATTATGTATTTCCTTATTATGATCACTATAAATTCGATTATTCTGTTTTGTTTCGATTCAAATCTGAAATATTTGCATGCCTAATTTAAGGTAGATTGTATCAGGATCAAAACTCTTTGTAAACACCTTATTTTATGTACCTACTGTCTAAGCAAATAAACGATTATTATTATTATTATTAATTAGTTGACGTACTGTTAGTAATTTTCATGCTGTGTGTTACTCGTGTGTGGGAAATCTAAAAGGTCGGAAGGTTGCAACCTTCCGTATTGCTCTTTGAGCACGTTCATGAGGAAGTAAGACAAATATTCTGAGCATAAGGTTCTTTCTAAAGTTAGTTTTGAGTGATCGTATTATGCCTTGATCCATTGGCTGTCAGTATCGAATACAACATCACTACGATGTTGTATTCGGCGGAAGGAAAGCAAGTGTATAGGCTTTAAATGAGTTATATTTGGATACGCCGGCAATTATTTACCAGCAATAAAACCTTTTTCTTCGTCTTCACCCAAACACGATCCCTATATCGAAGCCATTTTTCAAAAAGTTCTGACTTCATCCAAGCTGTACGATTGTTACATAGCCGACGGGTAACGATTTGACATTTCTAAAAAATCTTGTTTTTCGTGACTTTCCAATAACGAGCAATTGATTTTTCTCTGTGCCGCTCATATTTGCTGCTACCATGACAGTTATTCTATCTTTTATCAACTTCCCTCCACTAAAATTCTCACCTCTAAAGTTTTGTCCGGCATTAATTTGTAAAACAGTCCAGTTTCATCAGCATTCAATATCTCATCAGAAAATTTGTCTTCGCTGATTAGGCCATACCGACGTCAACCAGTTTGTTGTTGAACTTTGACAAATCGATCGAGATCGAGCAGCCTGCGTTATTTTTAACCAACTTCCAAGAAAGGAGCATTTTTGTTTTTTTGTTGTTATTATTTAATGGGTGTGATGTAATGGGTGTTATGGGTGCAGGTTCTGGACCTGAGGAACAACTCGCTGTCTCTGCTAAGCGAGGATGCCGTGCGCGTGCTGCTGGCGGACGAGCGGCGCCGCGTGCTGCTGGCGCACAACAAGCTCGCCTGTAACTGCAACGCCTATGGCGCGCTGAAAGCCCTGAGTGATCACCAGGCCAGGTTGGACTACGACGCGCTCACCTGCGCCGACGGCTCGCAGCTGTCCCGCGCGCCGCTCTCGCGATGCGATCCCCCGCGTGGCCTGAGCGCCGGCTTGGTAGTGGCGGGCACGACGTTGGTGACGTTGCTCGCGGCTGCGTTGTTGGCCTGTTTACTGAGGCGCCCTGCACTGCGCCTGCGCCTCAAGGCGGCGCTGCTCGATCGCGGCTGGCTGCCCACCCCTGCCGAGCCTGATGACGACGAGCGCCTCTTCGACGTGTTCCTGTCATTCTCGCACGGCGACGAGCGCTTCGTGCGCGACGAGCTAGTGGCGCGCCTGGAGAGCGGCCCGACGCCCTACCGCCTGTGCGTGCACTACCGCGACTGGGTGCCGGGTGGCTGGATCCCGGCGCAGATCGCAGCGTCAGTGCGGGCGTCGCGCCGCACCGTGGCCGTGGTGTCGGCGCACTTTCTGCGCTCGGCGTGGGCGCGCGCCGAGTTCCAGGAGGCGTACGCACTGGCGCTGCGCGACGCTCGCCCGCGCCTCGTGGTCGTGCTGCTGGACGATCCAGCCGTGTTGCCGCTGAACGACAAGCTGCGCAGCTACCTCGCCACCAACACCTACGTGCGCTGGGGCGATCCCTGGTTCTGGCAGAAGCTGCGCCTGGCGCTGCCGCGCGGCCGCGGGCCCGCGCCCCTTGAGCTGCCGCCGGCACCCGCGGAGCCGCCTGTCACTGAGGACGTGTGCTGGGACCCATCGGCGGCGTCGGCGCTGCACAGTCCACAGAGCTCGTCGACTACGAGCTCCAGCTCGTCAGTGTCGAGCTCGAGCGAGGCGGACAACGCCGTGGAGCTGCGCCGGCTGGCGGCACCGGCGTCGTGCGGCGCGCACGAGCTGGGCGACGTGCCCGCTGACGCCGGCGCCCGCGCTGTGCCCGTCTAGTGTGCGCGTGTGTTATCTATTAATAAGAATGTAACTACCAGCTGTGTAATGCGGACAGGAAACACAAGTGGTAATTATTCCCAGTACCTAATGTAATCAAAACATACAAGATCTTAAAAGATTTCAACACTCTCTCACAGTCTCGATGTTGGGTGTGAATGTTGGAGAATGTTATAACTGTGAAGTGTAAGAATATAATAAATGTATGCTCCTTTACTTTAGTAAGTAAGATACTGCTTTATATCTGTTAATGTATGCTGAGTTTGCACTATACTTCATATGCCTTTATTTTATAATTAGTAATTTAGCTAATAAATAGTACTTAACAGATGCGGTTATTTCCTTGAAAGCTCCCCTTAGGAATCCCAACATTACATGGCGACCCTGCCCCGGGACTCTCCAAAGCGGATTGTTGGTAGATTGATTAGCGGTTTAGTTCTTAAGCAATTTACTTCAGCATTACTACCGCAAAAGTATAATGTGTCGACTGTCGATCATCTCTGAAAAAGGAAGAGGCTTTCCTCAGCCAATGAGCGGCTGGAGGCAACAATGAGGCAATGATGACACGTTGAAGGAAATCGGAGGCCACGTGGAACGGCTTAGCGTTGTGACCTACATCGTTCTGGCCATTATTGGGATAGTTTATGTTGGCCTGCGGATGTACAGGAGCTGCCACCGCATATGGATCCAGCAGGAAATTGGGAGTACCATGCAGAGAATTAGATCATCCTTCAGGGGACATAATAATCCTGTGAATAGTGAATTTCTTATTTTCATCTTTTCGTAAAAATATCAGTGAGTGGATTAGTTACGCGTCATGTTTCGGGTACTCCTTTGGTGTTAAGGTGGTGCAAGGTTGAAATCCATAGCTACGTATATTTAATGTACTCTGTGAGCTACACCACAAACGCGTCGACAAATTGTCCCCACAGCCTCCAGGCCGTCCTCGAGTGGGCGCGGAGTGGCGCGGCGTGCTGCCAACTGTCTGTACATTGTTCAGTACATCGCTCTAATACTATATTGTCCTATTGTCACCTTTGAGATTACTTTCCATAATTAGGAGATTAAACGAACTTACCTGTAAGTGAAGTTCTATCTCAATTATACGAAGCTCCTTGTCCGAGACGGTTTACAGTGTAGTCACGGCCTTGTTTGCCGACACTGCCACATATTTTAAAGCTAATCAAAGCAAAAAAATAAATCTCTGCTTGTTTCTGAACGAACCTGTCAGACTCATTTCGTTTAAAGCACATTTCATAAACAACGAATATTTTTCTTTATAGGGAGGGTAACATTGGGAGGGAGTCTCGTATCGGTTAGGGAGCTTCGTATAATTGAGATAGAACTGCACTTACAGGTAAGTTCGTTTAACCTCCTAATAATACTCTCTCCTTGTCCGAGACGGTTTACAGTGTAGATGTTCAAAGTCAAGTTGTGAATGAAAGGCTACTGTAATTTAAAAATAATTATTGGAAAATTACAAAACATTACAATTAAGTGTTTATAAATTAATATTTAAAGAAAAATAATATTAGGTAGGTACTAGATCCTATTTAAAGTATTGCAAACTGCATTACTAAAAGCTAGGGGTCTTCTGTTAATGGTCTATTATAAAACCTTGCAAAGGTTGAGGATGTGGCTGACCATCCTGCCGTCCTTGCGTTTGTGCAGGGTCTTAACATTTAGGAAGCCTCGACCTCCACACTTCCGCGGGATATACAGCCTCATCACCGATGATCGTGGGTGATACATCCGATTTGCGGTCAGCAGTGAACGGACCCTCCTATCCAGGGCGTCTAGTTCTGTCTGAGTCCATTTGAGTATGCCGAAAGAGTACATCAATACTGGCATGACCCAACCGTCAAAGGCGCGCACCTTGTTTCCGCCTGATAAAAAACTATTTTTTAGTACTTTGTTCAGGCGGCCGAAGAAGCGCTCCTTCAACGATTGTTTCACGCTAGTAGCATTGATGCCCAACGCTTCCGACATACCCAAATACTTGTATGTTTCGGTTGAGCAAAGTGATCTAAGGTGTATGAAATCCGAGAGTTGGGTTCCCACGGATTCCATAATCTCACCTCGCTTCACATGCATCACCGCACATTTGTCCACACCAAATTCCATACTGATGTCGCTACTGAAGGTTTCTGTTACCTTCAGTAGCTTCATCAGTTGCAAGTTGTTGGGGGCAAAGCGTTTCAAGTCATCCATGTAAAGGAGGTGCGATATGACCTGACCACCTCTTCTCAACCGGTAGAATTATTAATATTATTATTATATAACCATCTGATCATCTTGTTAGTGTGGTGCGTGTCACATAGTGAGTTAAACAATCACAAATTATGTTAAAACATATAGGGGCTTACCCTAAACAGCAGAGGCAATGAGTCAGCGCGACCCCGCGCCGGGGGTATCGGCGCGAGTGTCAACAACACGTCAGCGACAATTCTGTTTTCCCGCAAACAGATGAGTGGGAGTGATATGAAGATTCGGGTTATTCCCAAAGTACTCCATTCTTTTGTTCGAAAAAGATAAAAATCTTATACATTAATTCCCGGAATTATTATTAATAAAAATACTTATTATTTTCCTCCATACGTATCTGGAATTATTCTCAAAGTACTCCGATTATTCGTTATCAATTCTCAAACTGCTACTACATAACCTACACATTTACATATTTCAGTACAGTCAGTCACAAATATTCTATAAAGAAAGATTTAGCATTTTGTTATAACGTCAATGCATATTTAAAATTGTAGGCTTTTTACGATAATCCCTAGTTCGCAAACAATTTGTAATCATAGTAAAGTGATATTAAAGTCTATTTTAAAATCGTAATATTATTTTGTCATCTATTGAATAAAGACGACACTTACTTACAACTCAAAAACTCAAAGCATTTATTTCAATTAAACCCTTCACAGGCACTTTTGAATTGTCAAAGTCGAAAGAAGTGAAGCTATCAGCACGTTCCAGAGCGAAGGCACAGTAGAAATATGGAACAGTACAGAAACTACGAACAAACGGTCGAAACGGCACACTCACACAGACGCGCACATCTACGAGGCCCCTAAGGGACTTTCGCGGTGCGCTCAGTGGCGGGTGCCGTGTTCATAGATAATACCTACGCTATTATAATGGCTATAGGTGGACCTCTCAGGTTTTCGTTTTGCAAAAACTGTGTACCCAAGCACAGATTTTTAATACTAGTATTAAATCCTTATACCGAAGACTAATTTTAATTTATCTATCTATACTTATAATAAATCTGTAGAGAGGTCAATTCTGTACAAGGAATATATTTTCAAAATAACTATCAGGGGATGATTAGTGATCGATACTGGTGCCAAAAATGCAATCAGTAAAATTTTTGTCTGTCTGTCTGTCTGTCTGTCTGTCTGTCTGTCTGTATGTTCTTTATAGAAACAAAAACTACTCGACCGATTTTAACGAAACTTGGTGCAATTATTCTTCATACTCCTGGGCAGGTTATAGTATACTTTTCATCACGCTACAATCGATAGGAGCAGAGCAGCGAAGGAAAATGTTGGGAAAACGGGATCACATAGTGATCTATCAATGCACAGCCCAAACCACTGAACGGATCGAGCTGAAATTTGGCATGCAGGTAGATGTTATGACGTAGGCATCTGCTAAGAAAGGATTTTGATTAATTCTACCCCCAAGGGGATAAAATAATGAACGTTTAAGATGAACGTTTGTATGAAACTTTGTCAATTTTAAACCGATCGGGCTGAGAGTTTCAAAATCGGGGGTAAAGTAACTATTCCACGCGGACGAAGTCGCTGGCTTTAGCTTTAGCTAAGAAGCTAGTATTGTATTATAATTTATATAACATATGGAATAAATTAATCCTTATGAGTATGAAAAAATAAATGACCATAATTTTACGACAACATTATATTCTAGTCTAGTCAAAGGAAATTTAGCCTTCGAAACATACACATAGAAACGTACTTACTTCACAAAATAAGTAACAATAATTTTTCAACATACAGAAATCCTTCATCAAAATTTTAGGGCAGATATTAGTTATAATTGAAATGGAATAAAATGGCATAGAAATGATAAACAATATTCAGTTTGTATTTTTTTTACAATGGCATTATTTACATTTTGACCAAAGAAGAAAGTCGCATGGAATAACATGCACTAACGAATTTTCGCGTGACTATTTCTCCCAGTCAACTCCTACCGCAAGTCATCTTAAAGAACTTCGTTCCAATAAAACACTTATTGCAAACATTAAAAGTGACAACCCTAACTCTCTACTGGAGCGTAGGTAATTATTTCAACAAATGGGCTTAGTTTCCATACTGTTCCATATTTTTACTGTGGCGAAGGTCTCTGTGGAGAAGAACGTGCGTCACCACCAGAGAGCCTTGAGTGGGCGTGATGACACTTCCGACCGCCCGCGCCAGGGCACAAATTAACGTTCACTTCCTACGCACTTCAAAATCATATTCATACTTTCATACGTTCGTTCAAAAATTACATCTCACAAATCACTGTGCGTTGCGCATTCAAATTATAATAATAATAATAATAATAATGTGAGGAGGTTCCTTTCTCTGGAGCCCTAACCACCGGTAGCTTGGACCCTGCTCCCGATACCGGCGGACCACTACTTTTTTATATTTTTAAATGTTTTTTTTTTTTAAGAAATATTTAAAAATGTAAATTAGTGAGTAAGTAAAATGAATAAAGGGAATAATAATAATAATCTTTATTGACATAAATTAAGCATACATTATTTTTATGAATTCCCTAGCCCCTGCGCTAGTGTACACTGTATTACAGGATTAATTATAACATTGTAAAAGGCTCTGGTAAAACGCATTTGTCTAGCAAGATATCTTTGTTTGATTTATCACAAACAAAATTGGCGACCGTGACAGGACCTGCAATCGATGCTAACAGCCACTCAGTTAGTTCACTTAAAGGGCACGTGAAGGGCGGCGTCGACTCCGGGCGAAACCTACCCGTAATGGACCGGCCTAGGAAGCCAAGATCGCCGTGCCTGTGGACTGGAGTTCTATTACCTGGGTCGAGCAGCCTCACCTCCGCCAAGCCATTCTGGGAACTGCTGGGACTGCCGTGCCGAACTCCGATTCAGCAAAGTCCACATTGCGCGAGAGGAATCAACCTATCCACGTGCTGCCTACCAAAGGACTGCTGAGATTCGTTTCCTGCCTTTTTAAAGTGAGCTCGTTCCATACTCGGATAATACTGACCTACCTAGTGAATATGAGGACTATATGGGTATTATTTTCTTTTTTATTTCCTTCTTTAAAGTATATATAACGACGACGTCTGGCAGTTTAAGTACTTTTGCAGCTACCCAAAGGTTGAGCTCCTTATTGTTTCTAAGTTGAGCTACTCGACTACTGACAAAAGGCTTGCACTGAATGGACAGGTCCACTTAAATCCGTGTGGCACTTTCCTCAAAAGGCTAAGGCTAAGGCTGACAAAGGCTCTCTCTTCTTAAATCTTTGTGTGGCTTCTTGTGTTTTATTGTTATTTTGAATGTGAGGACTATGTAGATCGCCATATTAGGGTCTTATTTCAGTTTGTCTGGCAGTTTGAGTAATTCTTGCGGCCTACCCAAATGTCCTTACTTTGGTATTGTTCGTCAAATCGTTGAGCTCCTAAAATTCTAAGTTTGAGCTTCACGGTATCTGACAAATGCTTGCACTGTCTGGGCAGGTCCACTCAAATCTGTGTGGCACTTTCCTCAAAAGGCTACCTCAGACATTAACCTACATGGTTCTCATACGATTTGACCAGTACGGATTTTATGGACTTTAAAAGAGAGTTTGACCTCTGAGTTTGTTTCGGTGTTTCTTCTCAGGGTAGTCGGCTAGGAAACACCGGCTTCATCTAACTAAAATGACAAGAAATATTGGACGTGTAAAAGTGTTATGTTTAACCTACTTACAAAATAAATATCATTTATCATTTAATTATATACACATTTAGAAACACTTGCACAAACCAGTTATATTTTTAACTACACGTTAACTAACTCATTAAACTAACTTAAGTATGCCCCGGGTTAGCAAACTGCTATCCATCGTGTACCCATTGTGTTATCCTTCATGTTTTCATTTGGCGCATTGGTTTCTCGAGTCAAGTGAAGTTCCTACGTATCGATTTGTGTCTATTGTGCCTAACTAAGTATATTATTCTCGAAAGAGGTCTAAATTTCCCAACGGTAGGCAAAGTGAAAACTCGCCTAATTAATTTCACTTAGTTATAGACTCACCGCCATCTTAAATTGCTGCACGTTTAACTATTTAACGGGGCACCGAGCTTTTTATCCACAAAAACGCGATTTTATAACGGTTGTTTGAAGTAGTAAACAAATAAATTAAAATCTAAGGAAATAAATTGGTATTATTGGCCATATATACTAGGCAGTATACACGATGGAAACACGATTTGATAAAGTTAGCTCGATAGAATAAATTCACAAAGTTATCTCTAAAAAACACAACAAACGCTTAGTACGGCGTGAATACTTCGCGAAAGGTCATCAGTTTTTTAATAATGACTAAACTACATGTTATATAGAACGTATACACTTTACATTTTCAAAATATGTATTTGTTTAACAATAAGAAGGAAATACCTAAATTCGCGCGAATTTTTCCCATTATAAGCAGAGCCGCCGCGCCGCCCTCCTGTCCGCTTTAGTCCGCCGTCGGCCATCGGACGGGGAGCTTGTGTCGCTTGCGCTCACGCGCGGATTTAATAACGTAACGAAGAAAATTGTATGAAAATGAATCGTAGCGTATTTGAAATGGGGAACAAAGTAAAGAAATCAAGACAGAGAAGGGGTTGGCGAAAAACCAATGCTAAATAAACGCTTGCATGAAGAAATGAATTAGGGTAAGGCCACCAAAATTGTCAAATATAATATCACAAAAGTAACACAACAGATTTTCTGTTACCGTTACACAAATGTAACCCAAAAGTAACACATCTTTTGCGTAAAGGTGGTTTCATAATGGTTAAATAAATAACCTTAAATAATACAAGATATTTTTTTGCTGTAGTAGTAATGAAATACGATTTTTAAACGATATACTTACCTTAAATTGTAATAATGAACTCAAATAAAAACATGACACAAATCTGTCATACAGCATTTTTATTTATTTATTTTTTATGTACATACAATTTACTAAAAATAAACTTTTTACAATTAAAATAAAACCGACTTCTAAACAAAAAAACCAAAAAGTATAAAATATCTTTAATTTCGGAACTCGGTGTTTTTGGTTGCTTTTTTGTTGTTGAACACACCGATTTCCGCATGAAAGTTATTTTATACTTTTTGGTTTTTTTGTTTAGAAGTCGGTTTTATTTTTTGTAAAAAAGTTAATTTATTTTTCACTTTTTAGTGGTTCACTCCCAGCTAAACATACCCATCACAGCGTACGTGGTATAAATTGGTGTAAACAATAAACAAACATGCGATTTCAGCTATCCCGACAGATTTGCTATCATTTATTGAAATTAACAAAAAAAAACGCTTGTTCGATTTCGATAAAAAATTTATGGGACCATTTGGGAAGTATACCTTTTCCAACAAAAAAAGAATTTTCCAAATCGGTTGGCAAGCGACGGAGTTATGCGCGAACAAACATTAAAAAAAAATACAAACACCCGAATTGAGAACCTCCTCCTTTTTTAGAAGTCGGTTAAAAATAGAAAATTTTGTACAGAAACCAAGAGCACAAAGATACTGCTTATTTCAATAGAAATTTCTTCCAGCAGAAAAGCTATTGCTTTTGATCTTGATATTTTTCAGGATTCGTTATTTTTAACTTTTCAATTTTTCAATCTTTCAATTTTCAGGGTAAATTTCATGGAAGACCGATTACAAAATTTATCAAACTCTAGAATTGCAAGTCCAGAAACTAATTAATTTTAAGGAATAAGTGTTACTTTCATCCCAAACCAGATTTGTTGATAATAATTATAGAAATTATAATTACATCAAATGTTCTGCTTTATTGTAGGATGCCAATTACACCGAAACAAAATTGTTGTCTTCCAGCAGAGTATCACTAAAAATAATTATATACTAACCGTTGGTATCGTACATAACAATTTTGCTGGCTTCTTTATTCCCGAAAAAGTCTTGCCATAACGAACAAAGTACTTACCGTGTAACTTCATTATCAGAAATTCAATAGAATCTGCCTGCAAAAACATACTTCGACTTTTAATTCTATTCTTGACACTTGACAGTTCAAAGAAAAATAATGTTACGTGTTTTGAAGACAAGTTATTAAAAGTCGCATGGTCCTCATATAACGTATTGTGTATGTCAGAGGTTCATTTAATGTTAGTCTGGCGGCTTTAGTTCTTTATGTGGCCTACCCAAATGTCTTTACTTTGGCATTGTTCGTCAAATCGTTGAGCTCCTTAAAGTTATAAATTTGAGCTACATGATAACTGACAAATGCTTGCACTGTTTGGACAGGTCCACTCAAATCTCAAACGCCGGAGTACCCCAAGGCGGTGTCCTCTCCCCTCTGGTGTTCTCGCTATTTAGTACCGATATTCCCACTAGTACTAAGACACAGCTAGCTCTAATTGCTAACGACATGGCGATCTATTGCTCCGGCAATAGCGAGAAGGCAATAGCCGGCCACCTCCAGAGATCCGCAAACGCACTAGGCGATTGGTTCCGGAAGTGGAGACTGGAAGTCAACCCAGAGAAGAGTCAGGCGATCTTGTTTTACAAGCCCCAGACTCGTCTCTTCCCACCACGTCCCAGCCCAATCACGTTATTTGGCAAGCCGATCCCTTGGGTGGAGCAAGCCAAATATCTAGGTGTGATCCCCTACTGAAAGCTTACTTTCGGAGAGCACATAAAGACGGTACGCAGTCGTGCCGTTTTCGCTCTCGGTAGGCTTCATTACATCCTGAATGCACGCAGCAAGCTATACCTGAAATGCAAACTACGCATTTTCACCACGTGCATACGCCCGATAATGACTTATGCGTGTATAGCCTTCGCACACGCTAAGCCTCACCAGATCCATAGGTTGCAGGTTATCCAAAATCGGTTTCTTCGAAAGGTTACGGAGCCCCGTGATACGTTAGGAATGAGCGACTCCATGTCGACCTCCACATCCCCACCATCAAACAGTTCATGAAACGTTTTTCAAAGCGTTTCATAGAGTCCGCTGAAAAGCACCAGAACCCCCTTATCGTATCGGCTACCAGATACACGCCCTCCCAGATCAGCAAGATCCGCCGACCGCGGCATACCCTTGTTGAGCCCGATGACCCCATCACCCAGAACCAAGAGAGTAGTAGGGAAACCAGTACTCTTAGGAAAAACAAACACAGACCGCGTTCCGCGTATACCGGCCTCGCCGACGAGGTACATCGCGACGCCCCCGTCAAAACCCTCTTTTGCCTAACGAGCCAGCCTGCGCCGCTGAGCCATTACCGTTAAATCACCAAAATAATATCAACCTGACCCAGCCTGTCCCTTGCTGCCCTCCCTCAATGACCCTGCTAAGCCGAGGCCCGTGTCCCACAGGGGATGCCCTTAGCGAGCGGTCATTTAGGTTTTAAGTAGTTTTTAGCCCTGGCTGGGGGCCTTAAATTCATTTGAGACCACCACAGGATTTATCGGTTACGCAGTAACCAGTGTGCTGAACTGTGAGTGATGATACCGAGAGCTTTTTTCAAAAAAAAAAAGCTCTCGGGATCATCGAAACATTGGACATCGTACGAACAACATATGCATAGAAACTGTCGCGTTTCGTATCGTTGAGTTGTATAGGTACCTACAGTGTGTGATTCGCAAGTGTGACTGACTTGTTCGTGAATTGCAATCTGATTTGAACTGCAAACCGTTTTAATATTGCGGTATAACCAACACTACCCTTATTACGCCCATACTACTAATTAAAATATGCCTGATGCTAACGAGAGACAGACATACCTTCTCCGACAAGTACATTTGTGAAGTTAATTGAATATAGTTTATGCTTACACCAACTCAAATAGCTGTTTTTTATTAAAATCTGTCAAATTAACCGTCAAGTTACTGAATGGATAAAAGTCGAACCTTACGTACTAACGAAAGTAGTTTTTACTGAATCTACTTTGATGAATAAATAATTTGAAATTGAAAATAAAAGGTCGACTACTGGGATTTTTACCCTATTTATATAGCCGATAAGTTATTATACGCGCGGCGCGCGGTCGGCGCTGCTCTCTTGCCGGTGTGCCTCACGCACACATAAACGGAGCGCATAGAATACCTAAAATCGATTAGCGCTAGAAACTCGGTGCGCCCTTAATAATCGAAAATGTAAATAATATATCTAGTTTTAATTTCCGCGAATATTAGTGGGTTGCAGGTATGCACCTCCCTCCCACCCGCTATATTCACCCACTAATATTCGCGGAAATTAAAACTAGATATATTATTTACAATTTCAAACTTAAAATGGATTTCCGCAAAGTAACGCCTGACTCAATCAATTTTATTTAATAATCCCCTTACCTACTCAAATCAAGCAATTTTGTGAAACCATTCCACTAATATCGATTACCTACTTATCCCATTTATCACTCGACTCAACCTTTAAATCACTTAGGTATATTATATCGACGGTTAAAAGGAAGTAGGGCATAAGCGACATTTTGGTCAAAAATGAGTTATATATGCCATCCTACGTAAAATTTTCCGCTCTTTCGAATGCGCTTACTCTCATGGCTCTACGATGAGTTTTTTGGCGTTTATGCCCTAGCAAAAAAAATCGTTTTCATAGTATTAGTTTTCGTAACCGACGAAAATTCAAGTAATTTTTGCTACAAAGGTGCTTGTGCCCCTACAAAAATGATTTATTTTGTGTTTGTTGTCGGTAATGCTTTTTTACTTCATAAGGGTGTCGAGCTTTCGGTTGTTTATGCCTTTTAAGCTTTTCCCTCACAAAGTACAAACGTTGTTTATAGCCTACTTCCATTTCGTAATTTAACATAGCTATGGCGCTTGTACCCTATATACGAAATTCATTTTCATATTACTCTGTCAGTTATACCCTATTACCATTCAATACTTTATGGAAGCTATGCAGGTTATGCTCCATTACCTAAATTTATTTTAATATCACACTGTTGGTTATACCTTACTTCCGCGTACAATATAAATACAGTTTTGTCGATAATATCTTATTACTTAAATTAAATTAGATATCATGGTGTCGATTATAACCACATTATAACCTACTTCCACGTTCTACAATCATACTTATACGTCACTTATACTACAATACCCAATAAGCTTTTTATTATTTACTATTATGTTTGTTACCTTTTTAAATGTTTAATATTACGGATACATAACAAGTGTTCGTAATTAATTCTTAAGTTCCCTACCTGCTAGCTGCAGTATTAGCTAACAACCCATCATCATCATCATCATCATCAACAGCTTGTTGCAGTCCACTGCTGGACATAGGCCTCTCCAATTGCACGCCACTTAGATCTATTTTCGGCTTCTCGCATCCAGTTTCTGCCAGCCGTCCTGCGCAAATCGTCACTCCACCGTGCGTCTCGGCAAACGTAGTGTAGAACGTCCTACATTACGTTTGCCGAGACGCAGTCTCCACTCTAGAACTCGTTTACCCCAACGGTTGTCGGTTAATATGGCCAGCCCACTGCCACTTCAGCTTACTAATCCGGTAGGCTATATCGATGACCTTGCTTCTCTGACGGATCACCTCATTTCTGATGCGATCCCTCAGAGACACACCGAGCATAGCCCTTTCCATAGCCCACTGAGCGACTTTAAGCTTGTAGACCATACGAGCCGTCAGTCTCCACGTTTCTGCTCCGTATGCCATGACGGGTAGGACGCACTGATTGAAGACTTTCGTCTTTAGGCACTGTGGAATCAACGATGTAAAGACTCGACATAGCTTCGCAAACGCTGCCCAGCCTAACTGAATTCTTCTATTCACCTCGCCCTCAAAGTTGTTTCTACCTAACTGCAATGTCTGCCCGAGGTACACATATTTTTGAACAACTTCAAGAATTGCACCGTGAATCGCAATCGGTTCCGGTAGAACATTTTCGTTGAACATGACCTTGGTTTTAATAAGGTCAAAGTCAAAATGTTTACTGCGAAACAATGTTTATGTTACAGAAAAGTCAGCAAGATCATTCAGCATCTGTTGTAGGTCCTGCAGCGTTTCTGCCATGATGACGATATCATCTACAAATCGCAAGTAAGAGATGTATTCGCCATTGATGTTAATGCTACGTTCGTTCCAGTTCAGCGTCTTGAACATATCCTCCATTGCATTAGTGAACAATTTCGGGGAAATAACATCCCCTTGTCTCACTCCTCGATGCAACGGTATGGGACTTGTTTGCTGATTCTGTACTTGAACGGACATGGTGGCGGCCTCGTAGAAACATCTCATCACTTGGATGTATCGCCAGTCTACTTGGCAGCGCTGAAGGGACTTCAGAACAGACCAGATTTCTACCGAGTGAAAGGCCTTTTCATGATTCACAAATGCTAGACACAGGGGCTGATTATACTCTTCGGTCTTCTGTATAATCTGCCGCACTGTGTGGATGTGGTCTATGCGGCCGTATCCGCTCCGAAACCCAGCCTGTTCTGGTAGTTTGAATTCGTCGAGCTTTCGCGCAAGACGGTTCATAATCACTCTTGAAAACAGCTTATAGACGTGGCTTTGAAGGGATATGGGTCGATAGTTCTTCAATAGGGTCTTGTCTCCCTTTTTGAAGAACGGAGTAGAAGTGTGGTTATCTTAACCACACTTCTACTCCACGCCTCTGAAATTCTCCCTTCAAACAGGACAGCGTTAAAAAGCTTCTGGAAATCCCTCAGTACGGGTTTACCAGCTTTCAGCAGCTCTGTGGTAACGCCGTCTTCTCCAGGGGCTTTTCCATTTTTAAGCTGTCCATGAGCGATCTCGATTTCGCCAATACTGACTTATTTATTTATTAAAACTTTACGCACTAGTAAAAAAAAAACTGTACAAAGCGGACTTAATGCCATAGGACTTCTGGCAGGTCTTCGGTTAAATGGCGTGTCAATGTGGCTCTAGAACCCTCATTTTTGGGATCAGGACGAGATGCATGCGATGCGTATAACCGGCTATAGAAGTCCTCCACTTCCTAAAAGACTACTGGCTTCAAAGAAACAACTTCTCCACTTGCTGTGGTCAACTTCATCAGGTGGCTTCTTCCAAGAGACTGTACGAACACCTTTGACCCCCGATTCTGCTCGATTGCTCTTTCAACCGAAAGAACATTGAAGCCCCGGAGGTCCTGTCGTACGTGCTTGTTGATCTCTCAGTTTAGAAATCGCTTTGCCGACGAAGTGACGGGTGGGCTTTCACGTCATTCCTTCATTAGCCCTAAAGTCCTTTCTGAAAGCTTGAACTTCTTGCCCTTACGCTGCATATCACAGAATCTCGTACCCTTTTCCCTGAGGATCCAAATCACATTTTAGAGGTTCTGGTTTACGTCTGTTGTGGTTTCCACGGCAGCGAATCGGTTTTACAGGTTTGCCTGGAACGTTTCAGATCATGCCATGGTTTGGAGCAGAGTTGGTCGGAGTCTTTACTTCATCAGACGGACACGTTCGGCCTTGAAGTTAATATTCAGAGAGCCTCGGACAAGTCGGTGATCGCTACAGGTATTGAACCTATTGATCACGGAGACGTCTCTGAATATATGCCTCTTGTCATTCATGACGAACAAACATGATATCGACATCTCATGTTTGGTCATATTGTCGGGGCTTTGCCACGTCCACTTCCTTTGGGTCTGTTTCTTGAAGGAGTTCATCAAGAACAACCCCTCCCGTTCGAGGAAGTTGACGAGGATTTGCCCCCTATGATTTCTGCTTCCAAATCCATGGTATTCTATTACCTATTCGCAGCAATACTGTACTCCCACTTTGGCATTAAAGTCAACATGACAACGATATACTATGTCTTTGTAGTGAAGTGGAGGGCTCTCGATATGTCATCGAACATATTTTCCACTTCGTCGTCCGAGTGTGTCGAGGTTGGTGCGTACACTACCTTGAGGCTATACCTCTCGGTGAGCTTCACAATAAGGTACGCTACCCTGTTCGACACACTTAACATTTCCACAAAGTTAGATAGGACTTGTTTACCAGAAACCCAACGCCGCCTTGCGATTGTTGGTCTCCCTCGCGGAAGTACATCAGATGACCCGATTCCAGGGATAACCCTGGAATCGGGTCATCTGATGTACTGGATGTGCTTGGGGGAGGACACCATACCACGTGTCCATGTCATGTCAATGATATTTTTATTTTAAAAAATCCTACTATCCGCTTGTTAGTAAATAGGTAAGTAGGTGACATGAAAATGACTATAATGACGAACTATCATCTTTGAAATCTACTATTTAGTGTAAATTAGAATCACTTGAACGGGTAGGGTATACTGAAACAGGCCCCTAAGACTAAGGATCCTTAGTCTTTTTGTATGAAAATCGACTCCCTAATACTTTTAAAAATATTCACCCTATTTTACGAGTTAGGGACAAAATTATAGTGTAGTGTAATACCCGTTTTAGCTCTTATCCTGATGAAGGATCGTGTTGGTGGCGCTACTTCATTATTTTTGGGGTGTCTTTTCATCCATATTTCCATAGACTCACGCAATGCCAAATGTTGATTATCCTTCTTTTCCTTTGCTTTCAAGAGACATTGTGCGTCACTAATGTCTTATATCCTGGTATTGTTTTGAAAGCCGACTGTTTCTTGTGCTCTATTAGCTTCCATACAACCACTGTGAAAAGTACCTTATCCTTCTTTTCCTATAACACTTATTGAACTGTCTAGTCTCTTATACCCATTTACCTTGCTGTGTGAGAAATCAGTATGTCGCTTAGGCTTCTTATCCTTTAATATTTTACTTTGTCATTTGTATCTTATGCCATATTTCCTCATTAGAAAATTAAAAGCTATTGTCATAAGCGACAAAAACCACTTTAAATAGCGTAAAATCATTAAAACTAAAAATACCAGTACATGCTCCATTTTTTTCTGATTTTATAACTGTTTTATTTTTCGCGATATCTTCATAAATAACAAAATTACGTCAGTTTTTCTAAAATTTAAAACTTTGAACGGCTCTCCTGAACATTTCACTTTTTGTCGCTTATACCCTATTTCCTTTTAACCGTCGATATATATATCGTGCGTTATTGTAACACGGCTTCGCACGCGCATCGCTGTTAACTGACTGCCGGCGCGTCCCACCTGTCTAGCGCATACAGTCACCGTGGGCCGCGAGCATCAGCTGATCAACAAAGCGAGGAGCGTATCGTATGCTATACCTATAAGTATCCATTTCATTACCTGTTACCATCTGTTTGGGTTAGCTCATTGCGACTTCATTACAATGTGCGAACCTTTAAAGTTAAAGGAACTAATAAGCAAGCGCGGTTCTATTAGAGGACGCGGTACGAAATTTAAGTTAAGTCTGGATAGTTTAGCTTTATTACAATCCATTTCAGAACTAGAAGTAAGCTCGCATTGAAGTTATCCAAAGTTGAGGCATTTCATTTAATTGAATTTGATGAGGTGCAGAATTTGATAGAAAATAACAACGCAGATAGTCAAGATTCAGCAACCGTTCTCCTAAGGCCTGTGCACACCACGTTTTCTAAACGCGCGTCGACGACGGCGCGCTTTTATCCTACAGAGCAGTTTGTTGTCGTTTGTATCGATTCAAACGCGCGGCACCGGCGCGTCTGTAACGATACACACACGCGTTAGTTATAGCGTTTGTATTGTATCGATTCAACCGCGCGACACGCACCGATGCGACCGCTAGCGCGCGCCTTTCCTACGGGTGGGATTTCCCCCGCAACCAGTGAAGTGTGAATCTAAGCTAGTATAGCAATAGAGCAATTTGGTGCACCGCACGTCATTGGAATAAAAAATGCAGCCTTTCGACGCAGAAAACTTCATAACTGAAATTCAAAACAGGCCAATAAAAAACCGCAAAATGCCAGCGTATCGCTACAAACGTGCGTCAACAGCGCGTTTAAAAAACGTGGTGTGCATAAGCCTTAACATACATGAAAAAAAAAAACTAAAAGCTAAAACTAAACTAAACCAAAACTAAAACTAAAACTTTCCTTAAGAAAAGCCCCCGAGTAGTGAAGAAAAATTGTGTGAGCAACATTACCTCGCCAACACTACTCGCCCTAGTAATGGTCAATTCTGTGTAGGGTTGCCACTTCGTGATAGCATAGACTGTTTAGGCAATTCCTACAATTTAGCAACAAAAAGGATTTTTTAATTTAGAGGCTCGTTTCCGAAAACAACCAGAATTAAAAGAATAATACTCTCAATTTATAAACGACTAGCAGTGCCCCACGGTTTCGCCCGCGTGGTTCCCGTTCCCTTGGGAATACGGGGATAAAATATAGTTACTCAGGGTGAATGAGGCTTTCTAATGGTGATTTTTGAAATCGGTCCCGTAGTTTTAGAGTTTATTCGTTACATACAAAAATACAAATCTTTCCTCTTTATAATATTAGTATAGAATACGAAGCATTAGGTCACCAATCCGAATCTCCGGAGTCTAGGCCATTGAATGCTTACTTCTTGCCCCACCACCCAGTGATACGGGAACAGAGCGAGTCGACTAAGTTACGCGTTGTTTTTGACGACTCGACTCGTACTTCTACCGGTGTTTCTGTAAACAGCTTACAAATGGTGGGACCAGTAGTGCAAGAACCATTGATTAGTATATGTATTAGTTCGTTTCAGACAGCATAAGTATGTTCTGACAGAAGACATAGAGAAAATGTTTCGCTCAGTTCTTCTCAGGGAATCGGGTCGCAATCTTCAACTGATACTGTGGCGTCATAGTAAGGATAAGCCTTTAAAGACACTTCGTTTAAACACCGTTACTCACGGTTTCGCTAGTGCGTCTTTTCTTACTACTCGTTCTCTTTGGCAGATAGATGAAGAGTGTTCAGATCAGAAAATCCAAACTACGATTCAAAATGATATGTATTGTGATGATCTACTTACCGGTGCAAGCAGTGATGATGAGTTACGTCATATTCTTCTTTCAATTTCTTCTGATTTAGCAAAGGGATGTTTTCATCTGCGTAAATACCGTTCAAGCTTACCTGAGTTACTCGCAGACTCCGTTGACCTGGAAAGTGGTAATCTCAAGATTAGTAATGCAACTAGTACGCTAGGTATAGGTTGGACACCGTCTTCAGGTGGATTTCACTTTCAGCACGATGTTCCGACTTCTGAAAATGTCACGAAAACAACAATACTTTCCTCAACCTTTAAAATATTCGATCCTCTTGGTCTTCTGACTATTTTCACAATTAAACCTAAAATCATACTTCAAGAACTACGGAGTCACAAAATTGATTGGGATGAACCTGTTCCTCCAGAAATAATGCCTTCCTAGTTAAGGTTTTCTACTAAATCCTCGTGTCTATCTTCTTTATAATTTGCATCCCCGCGGTTTTCTTAGAGAAATTTAAAAAAAAATCTATATTATGACAGTCCCTTGCCAATTCATCTATGAAAATATTATGTATGTAAGGAAAAATCGACATATTTTTAGTAAAATTAGTGATAGACACAAATGTAATACTAGAAACAAAGACAAATTAGACCGACCATTTTATAGATTAGCTAAAATACATACATCTTTTATGGGTTACTGTGTTAAATGTTACAACAAAATACCATGTAAAACTGAAAACTCAACAGGGGGCGCTGAAGTCAAGGATATTTGGGCAAACCAATGTTGCCATTTTTCTTCAAAACTGCTATTTCAATTTTGATGCAGTTTTGAGTGATGGGTTAAGGTTTAATTGGTGCATGTTCTTAGATATGTGTTACGGTGACAACTCACGAGGGAGCGCTGCAGTAAACATGTTTTTACAAAAAAAAACATAACTACTCCGATATTGATGAGGTTTTCAGTAATAGGTTTGTAGTTGATTCGTGAGGGTTCTCAAATAGGTATTACGCTAGTAACTCACTAGGGGGCGCTGCAGTAATATGTTTTATATTAGCTACTACATATTAAAGGAACTCTTATATTATGAGGCGCTCGTGGCTAACAATAAGTAATAACCGTCGCGCCGATCGATCTTCAAGGTTAAGCAACGCTTGCCGAGGTTGGTCTGTGGACGTGTGTCCTGTGGTGTTATCGAGTTTCCTCCGTGCCTCGGAAAGCACGTTAAGCCGTTGGTCCCGGTTGTCATTGACTATCCATAATGACTTCCAAAGATCTACAATCTTTGGAAGACGTTATGGATAGTCATAAGCCAGAAAATCTGACAGCAGTCTTGCCAAGAGATACCGTGTTACCCATTTAATGGGTTGTGGAGGTCTGGTAGGCCGCCGCTCCACGTAAAATACTGCCATGGTACTAAGCTAAATCCGGTTATTACTACACAGTCTAAAGACCGAACTCTATTGAGCGCGACATCAGCTTGTCCTTTGGCGAATGTCTTGGTAAGATATATAACCGCTTTATCCACTGCAGTGCCCTGTAGTTTGTGGACAGTAACGGCCCAACTTAATATCAGTGGAATCAACACTCTTTCTATTTTCCCAGAACCTTTATTTCTTTGGAAAGATACACTCATTAGCGCTATATCTACCAAACCATTTTCATCCTGACGACTTCTGCCGATAGAACGGTCATCAAACTGCACCACGACTCTCTTGGGCAGCTCTCCGTCTTCCGATCGGTCTCTTCTTAAACCTTCTCACTGGAATCCCCGAATACCCACATGCATAACTAAACCTTCGCTGACCTTAACATTCATCCTTAAAATACAAATCATAATTGCAATCTAGCTACAATAGTAATTAAAAACAAATTCTAAAGTTTCTTTTCAACTTAATAGTTACGACTAGTAATAATCAAAACTGGATAGATTTATGTGAATAAGTGGTCAATGAAGAAATGAACGCACCCCTGCGCTACCGGGAGCACAACAACATCAAACAAAAGGCATGTCATTCATAATGTTTGGAAGTTTTAGAAAATCATTCAAAGAGACGTATCGCAGGTTCAGAAAACCAATAGAAGCTGTAATATTTTACTAACTGAGTGAAAAATACACCTTGACTATTACATACACATACACATTTTTTTCTTGTTTTTGTTGTTGACAATGTCTTATAATAAGTAGCATAAATTTAATTCTAGGCAATGATATCGAGTTGAGTTACATGTACCCACACAACAAAGCCTCTGGTAATAATGTTTTATTCGTAATAAAATAAATACTTATAGAATTATTATTCTTATTAAATAAACTATGTTATTATCTATATGCAGTACAATGTTCATAATAAAGTTCTCTCTAAAAAGTTTAAAATAAAAGGCAAAATTGAAAATTTTGAAAAAACCGGCGGAGGACCGACGTGCAACAAGCATAGGTGTTCCTGTTTGAAGATAATCTTTGTTAAGAAATGTCTTGAATGCAACATGAAAAAACCCACGACGGTAAAAACATAACTGAAAAAGAATTAAATATAATTAATAAAAACCCCCGACTTACAGAATTAATGTAACCCAAGAATATCCGTTAGGGCTGCCATTAAATGAGCTAGTTTTGCAGATAGTGATGGCAACCCCCGAACACCTACGCTTGTTGCACGCCGGTCCTCAGCACCTCCTGGCGTCTATTAGAGAGCGCTATTGGCCTGTAGGAGGCAGGACTCTAGCTAGACGTACAGCGCGCGAGTACGGAACCTGTCGTCGTTTCAACGCTCGTACTATGGATAATACCATGGAAAACTTACCTGCAGATCGCGTTGAAGCTGACTTTCCTTTCTCCACGATAGGTACTGACTTTGCTGGTCCTGACGCGGTGGTTGACAGAGTACGTCACGGAGCTCCAGCAGCGCACGAAGTGGAAAGTGCGGTGCCGGGATTTAAAGGTAGACAACCAGGTCCTAATCAAGGATGATAGAGCGCCTTCACTATGCTGGCGCCTTGGAAGAGTCTTGAGGCTATTTCCGGCACTGATGGTGTGCCTGGAGTCGCCGACCTATGTATCTAAACCAAAAGACGCCATACGGAAAGCCATCAATAGATTGTGTCTGCTGCCTTCACCAGACAACTACAGCAATAAACGATCTTGAAAGCTTCATCTGTAACTTTCAAGACCCCCGAAGATATCTACACTTCAAAATCATTATTCATATGTTCATACGTTCGTTCGTTCATCTTTCAAATCACTGTGCGTTGCGCATTCAAAATTAATTATAACATTCTCTAACAAGATATGTTTGTTTGACTTATCACAAACACTGCCTATAGACAATAATAATAATTTATTGGCACACACACAAGTTATAACACAAAAATTTCACACAATGAGGAGTAAAAATAGAACAGATCATCGAGTACAACAGAAGTGACCATGGGCCCCAAACTAGGCATCGCCTGTATCTTAGTGGCCCAGGATTAATGAGTTGTCATAGCGGGTGTTTTGTGTGACAGCACAATGTTACCTAATTCTAATAGTTCATAAGCAAAAATATTTCACAAAATCAAGTGAAAAATGATATACTCGTAGGTGACCAAAAGTAATTATAGATAAAAGCAATTAAATTAATCAAAATTAAAGTACAAAATCAAAAGATATAAATGTCAACAGATTTGGAACAGAACAAATAACATTAATTGTTCACAATTTAAATTAACATACAAAATCACAATAATTATCACTGTTACAGAGCACATCAAGGATTAGAAGGGTGTGAGAGTGAGTAAGTAATGTTATGGAGTGTGTGTGTGTGTGTATGTGACTGTTGACCAGGGAAAGTTGTGACTAGAACAGGGTGCTTGTGTATATGTCAGTGCTGGTCATCTCAGCGGGTTCAAAAGATTTTCAGTTTCGTCATATGTCAAGTCTTGCAACCATCTCTTTAATATTTTCTTGGCTTCGTATGGGTTTCCTGGAATTTTTAGTGTGCATTTATTAATAAATTGTGTTGAATGTTCGTATCGGTAGGAAGAGTGAAAATCGAGTGGCAAGTAGTTCTTACTTCCGGGATTGATAGTCATCAACTCCTACCCTTCCTCTTTGGGTGTACGTAAATTGTCTCCCTAACACGGCAACTAGTTTCAGGACGGAGCTCAGGATATACAGTTGTCGGACACGCAGGATGCCAGCTTCTTTGTAGAGTTCGTCTGTTGAGTAACGCCGCGGCTTACCAAGAAAGACGTTTAGAACAGCCCGTTGAGCACGTTCGAGTTCCAGAAGATATGACTTGGATGAACTGCCCCAGACGCCTACACAGTACTGTATCAGCGGTTGACACAGAGCTAGGTAGACTGTTCTACAGAAGTCCTTCGGAGCACTAGCACGTAACGATTTCATCATGTAAATGAATTTACGAACTCTTTTGGAGAGGATTGAGATATGCTCTCTGAAGGACATGTTCTGGTCAACTATTACACCTAGGTATTTGGTTTAATTGGCTCAATTTATAGCATTACAGTTACATATAGAGGCATGGCAGTGGATGTTGTGTAATTTATTATTTTAATTTCTCTATGTCCGGACGTCGAGAACGACTGATGTGGAACGTGATAAAGTTCTTTTTTTCGACGTTAAGTGTTAGTAAATTTTTGTCGAGCCAGTCAGTGATGATGCGCGTGCCGTTTTGTGCAGCCTCTAGGGCTTCCCCCCAAGTGACGCCGTGGAATATGATTGCAGTGTCATCTGCGTAACATATCATATCTGACTGTGGGATATTTAGCCTGAGTATGTCATCCATGTCATTCCATGTACATGGTGAATAACGTCGGGCCCAGGACACTGCCCTGTGGCACTCCAAAGACAATTGAAAGGCGTTCACTGACACTGTCTCCAATAACAACATACTGCTGCCTATTGAACAAGTAACTGCCAAACCAGTCCCGAGCGCTGCCTCTACGCCAAGGCAATGTAACTTTTTTAGTAAGATTTGGATAGAGTTGGATAGTGAGATTAGTGTAGAGTTTGTGGCCTTAGTTTTGATAAAAGCATGGTCCAGGCAAGCTTTGCCTCTGGTTCGTTTAGTAATGACAGGAAGCAATCCGTGTTCCGACAACAGACACTGATGGGCAATGTTAGAGGGAGTGGGAGTATTTTCAAGTTATCCAATGAGTTCAGGAATCTGTCGACATTACTAAGTGAGGGAGAGCGGTAAATCCCAAGAAGTGTAATGTTTTGATTAATTTTGGTTAGACAATAATAAATTGGCATCGTCAAACTCCGACTCAGTAACAGACACCGGCAAAGTATCCCTCACGTAAACTGTCACACCGCCACTTTTATTGATAACTTTACGTGTGAATCCAAAAACACACCACAAAATGGGGTGGACGCGAAAAAAAATATCCCATCTGGACAAGTGTTTTTAAGTACCACAAAAAATAAAATATTTTTCACGCTTTTATTCTACCATTTTATCAGCATCATTAATACGTGAATTCATGCTGAATTCTAGCTTTGTAGTCCCCATAGTCTCTAAGACAGACCGAAACTATTAGGGTTACTTGTTGACGGAACCCTAAAAAACCGCGAGAAAATTATATTAAAATATATTTTTTTTACGATATTATTTCATGTCGTAGAAACATTTAACAATTTTGTAAAGAAAACCTGCAGTGAATTCAAAATAAAACGTTCGTATAAAATGAATTCAGCACAAGGCATCTCTATTAAATTACTTAATTGATTTATGGGAAAGATTGACATCAAGAAGGCAGACACTACTTAAAAACCTGTCATTCTTAGTTTGATCTTCGTCATATTATTATAAGTTCTCCTATACATGGGATTAAAACCATAGAAGAAAAACTCCATATGGCTAAGTGTAGTGCTTTAGCTCATCTTCCAATTGAAATTGTAGATGGTCGGTTAGCCATAATGCAAGTAACTAGCCCCCAATAGTGAAAATTTCACAAAATTTTATAATTATTTTGACTCCACTTGGCTAGACAATGCGTCTCTTTCACTTTGATTATATAATCAAAGCTTTTTCAATAGATTTATGGAATTGCGCACATATTTGAGATAATATTAAATTACTTCAGTTTTATCTTATGTTGTAACTTCATTTGATAAGTTTTATTAGAATTTAATATTTGTGTTAATCAAAGAAAGACTGTGACTTTTAGATTTATAAGTATTCATATTCATATTCATATCTTTATTTGCATTTCATAGTGTCTGAAGATCTTACAATGTGCTTAAAGCTAAGTACAATTATGGACCCTGTAGGGCACAGCAAAAAGTATAAAATTAATGGTATAAAATAAAGTAATAATAAAATTGACCAGAACAGAGCCTGACTGTACGTCAGCTACCCTTATATAGTAAAATGCATAAAAAATCCGGTACACATTTAAATCAGCTTTTGGATCAAAATGGCGTAGAGTACCTACTTTGAGCACATTTTAATATTAGCATGGAGTAGAATTAAACTTCAATAAAAATATTATATTTTGCATGGCGTAGAATGGGAACTCTTTTAGGAGTACTTTGGGAATGACCCGAAGATTCGAATGTTGTTATTGCGACGAATGCTATTTCGAAAAAAAATACGGGTTGTGTGATACTTAGTTCAAAAACAGATCGAGCCGAAAACCGCTACGTCGATGACGCAGTCATGAACACGCTTCAATGCGAAAACTGTTTGAATGGTACGCTGGTACGATAATCTTGGTATCGAAATCCACTGTTGCCTATAGCAGATTCCAATCAGAATTTGTCTGGGGATCAGACTCGCGACCCCGAGATAGCCTTATCTTTGTACTGGGTTTGGCAAACAAGAGCAATGAGTAGGTATTATTATATGTTAACTTTTTAATTTCCTTAAGCTGATTGTTATTATATTAAACGTTACGTATAGATTTTGAATATTTCAAATGTGTATTCCATTAAATGTTCATTATATCTATCAATCAATCAACATCAATAATTTATCATATCTATACTTTAATATTATAAAGCTGAAGAGTTTGTTTGTTTGTTTGAACGCGCTAATCTCAGGAAGTACTGGTCCGATTTGAAAAAATCTTTCAGTGTTAGATAGCCCATTTATCGAGGAAGGCTATAGGCTATATATCATCACGCTAAGACCAATAGGAGCGGAGCAGTCATGAAAAATGTGACACAAACGAAGTTGTGTCGGACAGCTAGTCATTTGATAATTATGTTAAAAAGGTATATTAAATGAAATAAGGTCAAATGATCATTACAACTTTTGTTATTATTTCAAACGTCACACACACCTCGTAGCAGGAGGAGTAATAAATAGGAATTTATTATGACGTACAGAAGGTACCTACAGTAAATAAAGTAAGCATCCACATGTTATGATAATGTAGGCAAAACCCACTGATAGGTGATGACTGGCGCTCGACACCGACACGAGCAGATAACCCGCGCTTATCTCATGCAGCTGTTTAAAACGAAAAACTATTATCGAGATATTGGCCATGACAGCCGACGGCATTCATCATTGTGGTGTCTCCTGGGAAGTCCGTCGCAATTGGCGCAAGGGAAAATAAATAAAACATGTTTTATTGTTAATTAATTGATTTTGTTCAATCACATTCCGAGATATTTTTGCACTCTCCAAAATAAATAAATTAGCGCCTAAAAGATCGCATTATATCGCCCTGTTGCACGCTGGGCTTAAAAGCGTGTTTGTCGTTTTTTTGTTTTCCTGCTGAACACTTTGCAGGCTTTCCTTCCACTCATTGCTGAGTTCTATTTCGAGCATCGTCACAGAAGATACGAGTTATTACTGACATCATGCAATCGTTGAGGGAACGCTTCTTTGGCCGTCTGAAGTAGTATTTGCCTTCGCTTTCAACGGGTTGGATCAAGCCGGTATTGATGTACACTTTCGGCGTACCTACTCAAATGAACTCAAAGGGAACCTGATGCTCTAGATAGGCCGTACACTGTTTACTGAATACCGATCCGTTACCCAAGATCGTAGGTAATAAATACTGATATCCCGCGAAAGTGGAAGTCGAGGTTTTTTAAATGCTAAGATTCTCCACAATCGCGTGGTATGCAGTCTCAGAGAATATTTCCTTGCTGTCGATGTGGGCATGTATCGACATGTAGTGGCAGTAGACTTACCTCGCTCTCGTGGACCAATTAGAACTGGTGCAAACCTGTGTGCTTGGTACTTATGATTGCAGGGCGGTATAAAAAAAAAAAAAAAAAAAAGGGCGGTATGGCAAAGAACTTCCCGGACGCTTTCTGGGCCCTACATGAGCCCGATGTAGATCAATTAGCGTTCATTGCCGGACTAGTTTTCGGTGATGATTTTGGAGAAATTGACAGTTTTCTTTGTGTAATTATGGACGAAGTTATGACGTACTACTACTGAAGATTTTTTGTAAAGGACAGCACGGTCGACGTATGTTACCTACCTACCGTCGGTCGTAGAGATGGCGGATTGGTTATTTTTTTACGGACTCTCGTGATCCGCAGCAAACCCATCCCCATTGGTTTGCTGAGAAAATAATGTTCACTTGAGTAGCTCAAACATGTAGGTTTTGTTGCCTGAAATCAGTGAGCAAAATGCGATTTTGCTCACCAAGTAACTTTTTAGTATTTGATTCAGATTATTATTATTTTTTCAGAAAGCCGCGAATATCTTATTCAGCCTTAGGTTAATCATAAAATTCGAAACATTCTCACTCTATCTCTTTCCCGCCATTAGAAAGAGAGAGAGACAAAGACCAGCCCTTTCGAAGTTCCGATTTTGAATTCGACCTCAGAGACAACCACGTTCGGAATTTCGTACCTACTAACTAAAGAAATTTTGCAAAAAGATAATTATGTCTTTTAATGTAATTTATTTCATTTTTAACTTATTGTTGTACATAAACGATATTTAACCTGTAAATAACTATTTCTAGTTTCAATAATGTTACGTAATATATTTTAATAGGTAAGTCTAAATATATATAACTCAAAAGGGACTGACTGACTGACAAAGTGATCTATCAACGCACAGCCCAAACCACTGAACGGATCGGGCTGAAAGGCGAATGGCAGGCTTGTATGGGAACTTCGTACAGCTAAAAAATTTTCGTGTTTTGGGATACTTTTTGTTTTAATTGATAACTAATATGATAGGCAAGCCCTTTTCAACTTTTTAGATTTTTAGAACCTGGGATGTAAAAGTTATAAGCAGTTTTATTTTTAAGGTTATGTAGGTACTAGTGTTACAAATAAGTACCTACTCATAAACATTGTTTTGGTGATAAAATAAATGTTCTAGATTACTTGTCGCTATCTTTGTAGTGTTTTACTTACCATTAAATAGGTATATTGAGTCTAGTAATCGTATCTGCTCAGTGAGATGCATTAGGAGATACCTACATAATAATTATGTTCAGTAGCGGACTGCAACAGTTTGATAATGGTGAAGTTCTGATGGGTGTCGAGAGTCGGTAAATAAAACAATACTTTGTTTTTGAAAGTATGTACATTTATTATATTGTACTTGACAAGCGAACGTTGCAATTAACACATTGCAAACTCGTCATTTTAATTAAAGCATTTATACACACACGGCACAGGTTACAGCGTCCTTTCGCAAAACTACTAGGTATCAAGAGATAGAGAACGGAGGAGCAGATGCTCAACTCAACGTAAAAACAGCCAGATAATTCGCTAAATTGCTCAGATGCAGTCACAAACCACAATCCAAAACAATTGCAAAGAACTGAACTGAAATTGACAACAACAAAAAAAAACAGATTTTCTGTACCTGTCAATAATTAATTGCCATATGAACATAACATTATTGATGACAAAAATCATATCTTTCATTAAATCGTGAACTATTATGATTTTATACAACAAGAATGCACTCTCAGATATAATATAGGTACGACTCGGAGTCCCCGGGGGAGGCACCACCCACGGCCGAGGACAAGAAGGCCCAGTTTGCGGAGGTCGTGGAGGCCGCGATCCGCGCTGTGGCCTTCAAGAGGAAGCAGTCCTCCAAGCGGGAGGCCATTAGTGCGGCCAAGGCCTCCATTTTGGCGGCGGCGGCGGCCAATGTCGGCGGGTCTAAGGAGGCGACAGAGTTGCGGGCGGAGGTCGCCCGCCTAGCGGCCGTTACGGAGCGACTCATAGCGGAGAATGAGTCGCTCCGGAGGGACCTGGCTGGCATGGCCAGAGCGGCCTCTGAAGAGCCGCAGGGGGGCCTGAGTCCGGCGGCGCTGGAGGAGCCTAGTGCTGAGCCAGGTGAGGAGCCTGGTGCGGCAGGAGCTGGCTCCCTTCCGGAAGCAGTTCTCCGTTTTGGAGGACATGGTCCGGCGTCCCCCGTTAGCGGCGGCACAGAGGCCCCCGGGACAGCAGAAGGCGGCTTCGTACGCAGCCGCGGTGGCTGCTGGCCCGGGAACGTCCGGCCAGGCGAAGGCCAAGGCGGGAGCCGCGCCAGCGCCTGCGACGCCGGCGACGACCAAGTCGGTCCCGGCGAAGAGGGGAAGGAGGAAGGCTGGAGGGGGAGCGGCTAAAGCTGCTGCGTCAGTGGCGCCGCAGCCGCCCCCACCCCCAACCTCGGACCCTCCTGCGACCGGGGCCGGGTGGCAGGTTGCTGGAGAAAAGCGGCAGGCCAAAAAGGCGGCCAGGAGCAAGACCAAGAGGCAGCGGCGGAAGGCCAACGCCATCGCGGCGAGGCTTCGCGCCCCGAAGTCCGCGGCTGTGGTTTTAACACTGCAGCCGGAAGCGGAACAGAGGGGTGTGACGTACCTCACCCTGATGAAGCGGGCGAAGGAGGCGGTGAACCTCCGGGAGCTGGGCATCACCGGGGGTATCGGGATCAGGAGAACCCTGACCGGTGCCCGGAAGCTCGAGCTCGCCGGAGCGGAGAGCGGCCCGTTCGCGGACGCCCTGGCCGAAAGGCTTAAGGAGGTCCTCCCCGCGGACGAGGTTCGAGTGTCCAGGCCGACTAAGTGCATTGACATGCGCATAGTGGGCCTGGATGACTCCGTGACGGAGGAGGAGGTTGTGGCCGCCGTCGCCAGGACTGGGGGGTGCTCTGCCGAGCTCGTCAAGGCGGGCACCCTCCGGCCTGACAACACGGGCATGCAAACCCTTGTGGTGAGCTGCCCCGTGACGGCGGCCAGAACAGTGTCGGAGGGTCGAAGGCTCTTGGTGGGGTGGGTTTCTGCGCGGGTAAAACTGCTGGAACCCAGACCTCTGAGGTGCTACCGCTGCCATGTGGGCAACCACACGGGAGCTATGTGCCCCTCGGAGGTGGACCGCAGCGGACTTTGTTTCCGCTGTGGTCAGCCCGGTCATCGGGCCGGCTCGTGTAAGGCCACGCCACACTGCAGTGCATGTGCGGCTGCTGGCAAGCCGGCCGAGCACTGGGCTGGGGGAAGGGCCTGCGCGCCATCCGCCCCGACCAAGGGCAAGAGGTCCGCCGCCGCCGCCGCCTCTGCCGCCGCCGCGGCTTCCGTCGCCGCTTCTGCCGCTACTGCTGTGGGTGCTGCGACTCCTGGTTCTCGGGAGGGGGCCGAGATGGAGTGCCAGTAATGGTCCCATCGTGGCCTCCTCCAGAGACAAGTCGGCCGCTGTGCTATTGCACAGTGGCTGATGCCTGGGGACGGTGAGCGTGGGTGGCTCGCCGTCCGATACCAGGCGGGCCCTTAACATAGAAAAAAATCTTAATGAAGCTCCGGCCTGCAATTTTCTTGCCGCTAAAGTAAGTGGTACCTATGAATCTATGTTGTTAGTTATTAACGTTTGTGTGTAGACTGTTATGTATAAAGGTACTTACTGCCTACTACTCATTTTTGGAGGCGGGACTGAAGGGATTTTAACCAAACTTGCTACGATTGTATTCCATACTCCTGGGCAGGTTATAGGTTATAATTATAACATAACGCTAAGGCACAAAGGAGCTGAGCAGTGACGATAAATTTGAAGCAAGTCGGATGAAAATGCGCTTTCGAGCTCTTATCCTCGCATACGTTGATCATACACCAGAAGTAGGTACCTATGTATTACAACGACGATGGTCTTCAAAAGATTTACAAAAAAGTCTTTAATAGTACCTATATATCCATCTTTTATAAATTTTCCACAATAACGTGTTTAATCGTTAGGCATTTCTTCAAAATGTATTAAATACATTAATATATTGTATTTCACATAGATATATTTTTATCAACCTTCCATGTGCAAAAAGTACACTTTAAAATATATTTTATAAAAAAAATATATAGAAATAAGTTTATTTACAAGATACAGATGAAATAAAACGTTCTAATCTCGCCGCGCCAGTATGGGTACGGCTATACGGTTGATTTTTGTTTAACGCGCGAAATGGCCATCCGCTGCATCTATAAAAAGGCGAGGGCGCTCACGCGCCGACTTCCCCTGGCTGGAGCCTTAAATTAATTTGAGGCCATCACAGGATTGCCCGGTTGAGCAGTAGTGTGCTGAACTGGAAGACACTGCGAGTAGTCCATTCTAAAAAAAAAACGCGCCGACTTCACTCACACTGTCATTGTCGTGGACGTGGTTCTTATTTAGTCTTCTCGGAATAAGCGCGCTTTAGATTTTAAAAATTCATAGATACTTAGTTTTATATACTAATATCATAAAGACGTAACGTTTGTGAGTTTGTAACGTTGTCAGGGGTAATATCTGGATCTACTGACCCGATTTCAAAAATTATTTCACCAATAGAAAGCTAGAGTGCATTTCATGAAAGAATTCCCTTCGCCGTAATGTTGGCATTACGGAAAATCAGTGTTGCCATATTTTTAGCAATAAAACTACTTAATATTAAGGAGATTAACTAATATTCCGTTACTTTTACCAATTACCTTATAATTTTGTTTTTCCTTTTGGAAACTGTAAAATCTTTTTTTTTAATAAAATATACAACTTACTGCATAGGAATTCAGAACAATTCATAGCTTTATTGGAGTAGACACTCACAGAATGAAACCACATATTGTCCTATTATCGAGTGCTGGAGCAGTCGAGTCTTAATACGTTTGTTGACTAGCTAATGTTTACACCACGGCATAAACATACCCTTTACAACACTGACGCGGGGAATCGAGAAATTTTTATTGGCAGCACTGATAGCCATCTCCATTCTTTGATGTTAAGACAGACAGGGCAGCCAACAATACGACGAAGGGAATTCTTACGTGAAACGCACATGACATACGTTATTGTGGAGTGTCATAAGCTATATTTTATCCCCGTATTGCCAAGGGAACGGGAACATAATCAAATAAAATTGTTTCGTTTTGGGCTTAAGTACGAAATTGAAGAATCAACTTGATCCATCAGTAGATACCTATTAGTTTGAGTGTTACGAGTACAAAAAACCATTCATTCGAAGTTTTTTTTTATTTGAAACGGAGAAGGTGATACAGTCAGTGCCCTGCACCGTTTTTATTTTCTTAATTCTGAGACGGATCAGGTTGTGAAAGAAATTTACTGTACGCACCAACATTTTTATCCGACATCCACGCGAACGTAGTCCTCTTTATTAATATCATAAAGCTCAAGAGTTTCTTTAGTTGCGCGCTAATCTTAGGAACTACTGGAACGAATTTTGAAATTATTTTAGTGTCAGATAGCCCTTTTATTGAGGAAGGCTGAGATAGGCTATATAACATCACGCTACGACACATAGGAGCGGACCATCAATTAAAAATGTTATAAAATTTCTCCCTATTATCCAACCAACCGACCAACACGGGTGAACTGCTGACAAAAAAAAATCGAAATGGCGGTTTTAATGGCCGTCAGAAACTAATTAAACTAAAGCTCTAATCTGTCTGAAAGTTTGCTATCGTGGGTTTTTGGAATCGCCAATATTCGAGCTTGTCGCGAGATTATTCAGTGATACAATAGCAAACATATTATGTAGCTTTGTGGCGTCACTTATTGTGCATATGTGAACGCACCTTAGATGTAGTATTGCATGAAGTCGCAGGCTTGCTAAGTGGCAACACAAGAGACGATTCGGGCGCTACCTTGGCGTGCCTCTGTCACTTGGTCGCCGCAGACACGGACTGACGGACTGCGTTAGTCCATACTATGTAGCTGATCTGAACATAGTTTATCATACACAATCTAAATTGTTGTCAACTGTTACCGTGTGAATATGCATTATTTACTGCAAATTGGAGTTTCATTCAGTCTCAGAATCATCAACCTCATCGTAAGACGCATCAAGGTGACCATCTACGTCCCCAAAGCTTGATCTATGATTCTAAGATATACAGCCTTGGCGAAAAGTCTTAGGCACCCCCAACTTTTATTAAAATAATGAAGTAAAACAACTTTTATTTTCTATATTTATTTATTTCTTAAATATTAGGTAAATATAAACAAGAAAAGCTTAAAATCTAGTAGGTCCACCTTTAGATTTTATTACCGCATTGATTCGAGCCGGCAAGTTGCGTACTAACTTTGTACACTCATTCTTAGAAATACTGTTTCATTCTTGAACTAAAATAATGCATTTTTAATGCCGTTTTTGATGTAATACTATGCTCCTTGATCGCTTTAAAACACCCCAAAGATGCTCAATTGAGTTGAGGTCTGGAGACTTCGCCGGCCAGTCCAACACCTCAATATTATTTTCAATAAACCAGCTCATCACAGTCCCTGACTTATGACACGGTGCGTTGTCTTGCTGAAAAATGACGCCGTCTAGGTTGGTGTCACCGTAAATGCTTGTTAGCGATGGTATTAGGGCAGTTTCGAGTACTTGGATGTACTTTTCACTGTTCATACGACCTTCGCAAACAAATATTTCGCCAACGCCATCGGCAGCCAGACCCAGATCATAATGCTACCTCCGCCGTGCTTGACAGTAGGTATAACGCAATCTGGATGGTATTCCTCGCCCATACGTCGTCTCACAAAGGTCACACCCGGTGTTCCAAAAACCTGGTTGAGGAAAAACAATACCAATTAGAAAATTGACTATAATTTGTATTATTAGAGTGGAATTAAAAAGGAAACGTTCTTAATTATAAGAATACTACCAGAATTGACTCAACTCAAAGTTAGATTCATTAGACCACACCACATTAGCCCAATCTTCCTCTGTGAAATGTTGGTGCTGTAGAGCCCATTCTTGGCGCTTCTTTTTATTAGTTTCTGACAGCCAAGGCTTCTTCCTGGCTTTGCACCCTTTTAGGCCTGCTTCCCCGAGCCTTCTTCTGACGGTCCGCGAACTTATTGACTTCCCAGCTTCACCGGACAAGGCAGCAGCACGCTCGGATGAAGTTTTTTTCCTATTTTTCAGTGACTCGAACAAATTTTCTATCTTCGCGTTCCGTAGTCACAAGTTTTCGGCCTGCTCGTGGTTTGTCGTCCGTGGGTACCGGTCTCAGCAAACCGTTTAATGGCAGACTGTAGAGCGCAACGCGAACATTTCACCAACTTGGCGATTTCTTTCTGGGATCGCCCTTGTTTGTGTAAAAGTTCAATTTTTACTCGATTTTCAATAGTAATTTTACTTTTTTTGGGCATTCTAGAATTAACTCGCTCAACAGAAATGACAGTTTGTTTACTAGTTAAAGTCTAGAACACAACACAACTGGTCAATTAATGACTGATAAGATTACAAGAAATCAAAATCTTTTATTTTCGGCAACTAGGTGTTTTATGACCTCACAAAATAATATGTCGCCTACTGTGCCAGGTAACGTTTTATGACCCTGACAATACATTAAAGATAATTATTTATTCATTGTTCCAATAGTAAACATGCATTGTGTATTTTTATGGGGTGCCTATGACTTTTGGTCAAGGCTCTATACATTTTTTTGTCTAAAACCTCAAGATTTCATATCATACAAATTGTGTTCGTAATAAATTGAACCTTTATGCGCGAGCCCGACTCGCACTTGGCTGGATTTATTTCTACAGAGTACCGGTCAGTGCCGAAATACATAGTACCTACTTAATGTTACTTGATAATAATGTAGTGACAGGCGCACAGTTCAATACTAGTGGCCAGGGGTGGGCGACGTATTCATATCTGCCCCCTCGCCGTACGATAATAGTGTCTCAAGTGGCTGGTGTGCGTCTGCGTACAGGCAAGGCATTCGACAGTTCCGGGATAAAAGTAGACTATTCAAAGTAAGGCACTAAGCAAAATAACTATCTAATTATCAAAGTTAAAGTGAAAACGTTTATATCAATCAAGCCATAAAAGTCATTTTTTACACGACTGTCCAAAAAAAGGAGTGTTATGTTTTCAGGGTTTATGTATGTATGGTTGTTAGTTTATTTATTCCACCATAACTTCTTAACGGCTTAACCGATATCAATGTATGCGGTATCGTTAGAAGCGTAGAGTTATTCCGGATAACATAATCTGGTGAAAAATTAAAAAAAAATAAAAAGTGGGAGCCATGGTTCAGAAATAAAAAAACCAAAATATTTAGTTTTCATGAAAATTATACTACATAATGTACACTCATAATCTAAAGCTTGCAAAAAAGTGTGAAATAAAAACAAATAATTAAAAACAATAAAAAAAACACGGCTGCCATGTGAAACAGTGAACTAAAAATTTAAAAACAAGATACTTAGATATTTTCATTGCAGTCAGGGGAAGGTTCCTTTGAATAGTTCTTTGCAGGCCCCCCGACTGCAATGAAAAGATCTAGGTATCTTGTTTTCAACCGACTTCCAAAAAAGGAGCAGGTTCTCGCCCAGTTTTCTGATCCGAATTAAATGGTTATTTTTTTTATTCGATGAAGAATAGTTGCCATTTAGTCCCATAAGAATTCAGTTCTGTTTCGTCGAGTAGTTTTTATTTTATGAGCATTTTAGTTAATTTCAATAATGATAGCAAATCTGTCGGGATAACTGAAATCGCATGTTTGTTTATTGTTTAGGTACACCAATTTATACCGCGTAAGCTGTGATGGGTATGTTTAGCTGGGAGTGAACCACTAAAAAGTGAAAAATAAAACTTTTTACAAAAAATACAACTGACTTCTAAACAAAAAACCAAAAAGTACAAAATAACTTTAATTTCGGAAGTCAGTGTTCAAAAAACGAAAAAGCAACCAAAACACCGAGTTCCGAAATTAAAGTTTTTTATGTCGTCGATTCGACCGCACTCGATACGTTTTCGTTTATTACATCGAGCTTTCTAGTCGGAAGTATTTCTCATTTCCAGTAGCTTGTCATTCGTTCACGATGCAATAAAAATACAGCATTCCCTTCGCCAAGCTTCCAGAGAGGAACAGAATGCATTTGTTTAAGTCACAGCTTAGGCGTCTAGGTACACGCGCCTGTCTCTTACGTCTGCCTTGACGAGAAGACTGACTCTGAAGTTAACTAGCACTAAGCTAATAAAAAAACACTTTTATTCTGATTATTCGATCACACAGAACTAATAAAAAATAACAGGAATACACAAACTGTTCTCCCAAGAGGACAAACCTTTGGATTGGTGTGCATGCTTTGTTTCTAATTCAAAGAGAGTGGGTTATTTTAATTTTAGTTCAAACAAATTGTCTTTCACAGTTTTCTAAATTCCTAAAATTTCACATAGGTCTTTTTGGTTACGCGCAACCGCTGCAATTTCTAAAACCCACAATCATGTCTGCTTGAAGTTCAGTAATGTCTGTTGACTTGACGTATAAGTATTTTCACGTTTCTCCAATCACGTTCGGAAAGGGAAACACACCAAATTGTATTTGGTTTGGTTTGGCCTACTGGCTTTTTATCCACTTTTTTTTCTTCTTTTAGGTGTCTAATTGTCTATTATAGTCCTTTAGCGCTTAGATGGTGTGTAAATGCAAATGAGGAATATACTCGTATAGAGGAGGTACCTAACGAATAATAATGAAGAAATATGTATACGACGTATACGCACGTTTTTCTAGTCGAGCCATGCTATACGATGCCGTTACTCTGCTGGTGGTAAGCAGTACAGGTTCTTTCTACTCCAAGTAATTGTGCGAAGTTTTGGAATAGTTGTCTTTCGAAATGTCGTCCTTGATCAGTTGTTACTCTTGTGGGGCAACCGAAACGAGATATCCAGGTTTTGTATAGCTTGGGCACGCCACCATTGCGGCGATAAGTCCCCTCTTTGAGGAGTGGTTGGAGAGACGCCACGGCGTCCTCACTTTCCGCCTGACGCAGGTGCTCACCGGACACGGCTGTTTCGGGAGGTACCTGTGTCGGATCCATCGGGAGGACACGTCTGGGTGTCAACACTGTGGATCGGCCGGAGGACATGGTGGAGCATACGGTGGAGGCTGCTCTGCTTGGGCGGAACACCGCCGTGTCCTCTTCGAGGCGATCGGCGGCGGCGACCTCTCGCGTCCGGCCCTGGTTCAAGCCATGGTCCGGAGCGAGGAGACATGGGAAGCGGTCGCCTCCTGCTGTGAAGCAGTAATATTAGCAAGGAGAAGGCGGAACGCGTGCGAGAGAGGGAAACCTCACGCCCCAGCCGCCGCAACAGAAGAAGACGCCTCGGCCGCCGGGCGTCGGGAAACGCAGGGCGATTCCCAGCCCCCGTAGGCGCGGGCCTGCGGATGGTGAGCTATGGGTGACTCGCCGATCGATAGCAACCAGGCCCGAGTCGACGGCGCGTCGTGTTCCAGGCGCGCCTCAAAGAGCCGTCAGCAAAGAAGACGGGGCCCCATAGTGCCTGCTAGGGTTGCGGAATTTGTTCGAAAGAGTCACCGCGGCCCTGGAACGCAAAAGGCACAGGAAGGATCACATCAACACTCCCTTCCGCTCCGCCCAGAGCGGAAGAAGTCATTTAATGATTTCCCATAAAAAAAAGGTATCGTACAGCTTTCTTGCGACGATTTCGTCGGTTATCTCATGAAGGGCTACTGCTTTAGGCTATCGTGTACAACGGTCAATCATCATGAGGAGGTATCGATGTCCAGACGATGATGTAGGTAGCGGCCAGGGCCACACTGCCCCTGTGTGCAAAGTGTGCGAGACACACAAGCGCCAAGGCAATAGGGGCGCGGCGCGCCACCACCATATATTTTTTTAATTTAAATAATTTTGTCAATTATCGATTTATTAACAACTTCTAATATTTAAATAAATATGTAATCTAACTTATCCGCACAAAAAACGCCAGATACATAAGATTTAAGTAGACACGGACGAAATACACTCTACATACATTCCCGCTAAAATAGATAATTATTTCTAATAAAAATAAATTCCGCTAGATGGCAGTAATTTGTGACAGTCTCGTCATAATACTATCCGTCACAAAACCGTTTTGTGAAGGTCAGAGATGTGTAAAGATGTACAGTACACTCATCACGTCACGAATGTACATCTCTAGTTAAAATCACAAGAACCGCCGGGGCAGTGTGTTTGTTTGAATGAGTTTATGAACGCAACCCAATCGATGCGATGCGTGCGATGTAAGCGGGGTGGGGTCACGGGAGTCACGGGGATTGCCCGACTTTAAGGAACAATCTCTTGTTGCCAAAACAATTGAACAATCATTCAATCGAAAGTGTGAGCAAGGTGCTTTAATTAATCGCCACGTTGTAATCGTTTTGGGGCTTGTGCGTCTCAATGATTTTGGAACTGTGCCGGTAGAGTTACTCATGCCGGAAAGGTTCAAGTGAGAGACCAGACAGTGAAGGGCATACCGTTCGGAGACTTGAGCAGTGTTCGGGTTTGCGGACGGTGTGCGTTTCACAGGACTTACTTGCTGCTGTCTGGTACGCGTCTGATCATCAGACGTGATTGTGAGGTCAGTAAGCAAGCAGATGCTGGTTCAATCCATGGACACCGATCTAGCAGGCATGGGAAGCGGTCACCTACTTCTGCGAAGCAGTAAAACTAGCGAAGGAGGAGACAGACCGCGTGCGGGAGAGGAAAACCTGACACTCCAGCCGCCGCAACAGAAGAAGAGGCCTCGGGCGTCGGAAATGCAGGGTGATTCCCGGCCACCGCAGACGCGGAGCTGCGGATGGCGAGCTATGGGTGACTTGGCGTCCGATAGAAATCAGGCCCGGGTCGACAGCGCGTAGTGGTCCACGCTCACCTCAAAGAGATGTCAGCAAAGAAGACGGGGCCCCTAGGGTCAGTGCATGCTAGGGTTGCGAAGTTTGTTCGACAGAGTCACCGCGGCCCTGAAACGCAAAGGGCACTAGACTAGAAGGATCACGGGTGGGTTTTAGTCAGTAATAGTCTGACACTCCCTTCCGCTTCGCCCAGAGCGGGAGAAGTCATTTGATGATTTCCACACGAATCGGGGAGGCTCACGGGGATCAACATCCTACAACGGGGGATCTCGGGGGACTCACGGGGAACAACATTCCATTCTGCGGAGAACTCCAAGTTCTTCCGCAAACGTCCCAGAGCGGAGGATGACCAGGGGTCGTCCTCTGAGGGCGAGCTGGCCTAAGCCCGGAAGGTCCCCACCAGTAGGTGGGGTAAAGGCCACGAAGGCAAGGGGAGGAAGCTCGCCTCCCAGGAAGTGCGAAGCTCGCTGAGTGGTAGGGCGACACCCCGGCGCGAATATTCCGCGTTTTTCAGGCCGGGTTTGTGGAGGCCGCGCTCCGCGACGTGGCCCTGAAGAGGATGCAAGCGTCCAAAACTAGAGCCATAAGCGCGGCAGTTGCCTCCATATTGGCAGCAGCGGAGGTGAACTACCACAGGCCTCCGTCGGACGCAACGTCCAAACTGGGGGTAGAGGTCGCCCGCTTGGCTGCCGCCATGGTGCTTCTCTAAAAGGAGAACGAGAAGCTCCAAACAGACCAGGCCGGGCTCCGAAGACTCAGCTCACAGGGGCCGCCTCAAGAGGGCGCAAAAAAATGTTTTTAAATTAAATTTACAAATTAAAGCTATGGTACTTAAAATTAATAGCGGGTATTTCCACCTGTGGCCTTTTGAATTCTAAATTTGAAAATGAAAATAATATGTCTAGTTTTAATTTCCGCGAATATTAGTGGGTTGCAGGTATGCACCTCCCTCCCGCCCGCTTTATTATGCACATGCAAGATTACAAGGCAAATGCAAGGATTTTAAGCACATGCAGGAAGGCAAAGCAAAACCCAACACCATTACCGACACGTGTTTCGCCTCTCCACGAGGCATCCTCAGGGGACGTGTTGACTCGCTGACCGTTGAGTTGCGACTGAGAATTTAGTTTTTTTTTTTTTTTTTTGAAAGGACTACTCGCAGTTCAGCACATTAAGGCTGGTTACTGCTCAACCGGGCAATCCTGTGGTTGCCTTAGATTCTAAGACCCCCAGCCAGGGCTTAAAACTACTTAAAAACTAAATGGCCGCTCGCTAAGGGCATCCCCTGTGGGACACGGGCCTCGGCTTAGCGGGGTCATTGAGGGGGGGCAGCTAGGGACAGGCTGGGTCAGATTGATATTATTTAGGGGATTTAACGCTAATGGCTCAGCAGCGCGGGCTGGCTCGTTAGGCAAAAGTCGGGGAGGGTTTTGACGGGGGCGTCGCGATGGACCTCGTCGGCGAGGTCGGAATACGGAACGCGTTCTGGGTTTATTTTTTCTAAGAGTGCTGGTTTCCCTACTACTCTCTTGGGTCAGGGTGATGGGGTCATCGGGCTCAACAAGGGTATGCCGCGGTCGGCGGATCTTGCTGATCTGGGAGGGGGTGTATCGGGTAGCCGATACGATAAGGGGGTTTTGGTGCTTTTCAGCGGACTCTATGAAACGCTTGGAAATACGTTTCATGAATTGTTTGATGGTGGGGATACGGAGGTCGACATGGAGACGCTCATTTCTAACGTACCACGGGGCTCCCGTAGCCTTTCGGAGAAACCGGTTTTGGATGACCTGTAACCTATGGATCTGGCGGGGCTTAGCGTGTGCGAAGGCTACACACGCGTAAGTCATTATCGGACGTATGCACGTGGTGAAAATGCGTAGTTTGCATTTCAGGGATAGCTTGCTGCGTGCGTTCAGCATGTAATGAAGCCTACTGAGAGCGAACGCGGCACGATTGCGCACCGTCTTAATGTGCTCTCTGAACGTAAGCTTCCGATCGAGGATCACACCTAGATATTTAGCTTGCTCAACCCAGGGGATCGGCTTGCCAAATAACGTGATCGGACTGGGACGGGGGGGGGAAGAGACGAGTCTTGGGCTTGTAAAACAAGATCGCCTGACTCTTCTCTGGGTTGACTTCCACTCTCCATTTCCGGAACCAAGCGCCTAATGCGTTTGCGGATCTCTGGAGGTGGCCGGCTATTGCCTTCTCGCTATTGCCGGAGCAATATATCGCCGTGTCGTCAGCGAACAGAGCTAGCTGTGTCTTAGAGCTAGTGGGAATATCGCTAGTAAATAGCGAGAACACTAGGGGGGAGAGAACACCGCCTTGGGGTACTCCGGCGCGAATGGGATGAGGGGACGAAAGCGCACCTTCGATTCGGTACTGAAAGGTGCGGTTCGACAGATAATCTCGTAAGATGAGCACGAGACGATCCGGCACACCGAGCTGGTATAGCTTGTATATCAGCCCGTTGTGCCAGACCTTGTCGAAAGCTTTCGCTATGTCGAAGAACAGGGCTCCCGTAACGAGACCGCGCTGGTATTTGGCGCTGATATGTTCAACGATACGGTAGACCTGTTGGACGCAAGAGTGGTTTGATCTAAAAACCAAACTGCTCATTGGGGAGGAGGCTCTTAGCTTCGACAAAATCCTTGAGACGCTTATGAATAAGCCTCTCGTAGATCTTACCTAGGACTTTGAGCAGACTGATGGGACGATAGCTGGACGGGGAGGACTTGGGTTTTCTAGGTTTTGGGATACCGATGACGGTAGCCTCTTTCCATGTCTGTGGGAACATGTTGTTGGACAGAGCGCCATTGAAGATGGCGGTCATTAACATGATCAGAGTAGCCGGGAAGAGACGAACCACTTTATTGGTGATTCCATCGGAGCCCGGGGCTTTCCTGGGTTTGAGACGGCCGATGATCTCCTTCACCTCATCGGGAGTGACGGGGGGGGAGAATTTAGTACAAGGCACCCCCCTTTTATACACTGCCACCGTTGGTTATTTAACGCCTGACTCAATCAATATATATATTTTTTTTTTCTTTTGAATTCTGTTATAATATATAATAGGTTAGCGGCTTAGCGCATAACGTGTAGGTATGTGGCTAAATATTGTCAATGGAGGCGCTTAGCTAATCATACAGCATACTATATATTTATTATTTTTTTATTATCAGGTTATTAAACTCGACTGATTTTAATCGTGTTTTTTTATTTTGACGACTGGTTCGTAGGTGTCGTTTGTGGAATACAATTTTAAATAATAAACTATTCCACTAATGGCACCCGCGAAAAATATCGATAGGTGCCGTATGTGGAATACCGCAGGTGCCATTACCTCAGGTGCCGTTAAAACGGGTGCCCAATGTGGCTCACGTCGCATTAATGTCCTGACAAACTGCCACTTGAAATTCTCATACGCGATACCAAAATCGCCTGTTATCGGTCTGTTTATGTTTGGGCCACATTCCGTGCCGCTAAATGTAGGTACCTACCTACTTAGATTGATAACAATAGGGATGTTTCTTGAGTAAAAAATATATGATTAGTCCGTCAGTTAGATTATAGAAAAACATAGGACACGTATTTTTTCCTTTATCAAATCTATAAAAACTGACGAAGATACAAAGCATCAAAGTGCAAGTCATCAGTAGTGGGGGCTTGTGACGTCACGGCTCGCTAAAAATTGTAGCGAGTAGTGACGTCACACGAATTTTCAACGCACTGTATCGTCTTCATTTTTTGTTTACGTGATAAAAGAAAAAGCACGTGCCCAATATTTTTTGGAAATCTATTCGACGGACTAATTAGATTTTTTTAGTTAACTACCCTATTCTTTGTCGAATGTACTGTATCGCTGTATGTAGGAATGACCGTGTTGTTAGCTGCATACAAGCAAAAGTGTGCAGCTTTTTCACTTTTTCTCTTCGGTATCACGGATACGTTGGCGCCAGTATCAATCAGGAATGACAGAAATTAGTTTTTGTCTGTTATGAATAGACGGTACTAAATTCTGTTTGCGCCGTGATTTTAAAAGGCTAAGCTTATTACTATTTATCTTCTCTAAACTTATTTATAAAGACCTACCTGCTGGTATTGCTGGTAAGAATTTGTTGTTTTTTTGAGTTATGAAAATGAATTTACGTGATAATCTCGTTGTTGTCAGCCATAGGCGGATGGCGATATATGTATGTACTATCGCGGACACTTCCGCCTGACCACCATTAAGCTCATTTTTGCTAGCACTTAAAAATAGAAGCGCTTACTAGCCCCGCCCTCTTGATCTTGAATAGACGAATGAAAGAAAGACTGGCGCGGGCAACGCACACCGCACGTGGTGTATTGTTATTTAGCAAACTGGTATTATTAGAAAAAAATCGTAACTGAAATTGGCTTGTACAACTAAATTGTTAGTTGCTTAGGGCTTGGTTGGTAATTGTACAAATTAAAAATTCCAACAAATTCAAAAAAGATTAAATTATATTGCCTGGAATTTTACTTTATTATAGACATGTTATGAAATCCTAAAAAATAGTCGAGTAATATCTCTAATCACTATATCTAAAACTAGCTGCTGCCCGCGACTTCGTCCCCGTGGAATCCCCGATTTTAAAACATTCTTTATCGCTGCTCCGCTCCTATTGGCTTAAGCGTGATGATATATAGCCTAAAGCCTTCCTCGATAAATGGTCTATTCAACCCAAAAAGAATTTTTCAATTCGAACCAGTAGTTCCTGAGATTAGCGCGTTCAAACAAACAAACAAACTCTTCAGCTTTATAATATTAGTATAGATGACAAGGGCAAGGGGAATAAATAAAATAAACAGAGATATTCATAAAATATTAGGTATCGAATTTGGATACAGTAAAGAGGTAGAACACACAATTCAAGAAGAAGTTGGCAATAAAATCAACTCAAATAAAAATGTCCTTTTTTGGGTGTGACTTATTATTCTAAACAACAGTTTTTTTAGAAATCTATTATTCTATTTATGACATTCTTACCAAAATTACGATATAATAATGTCGGTGGTATCGTTTTTAACAAAACATTTGAAATAGCATTATAAATAAACTAGCTTATACCCGCGACTTCGTTCGCGTGGAGTTCCATACAAAATGTTAACCCCTTTTTCACCCCCATAGGGGACGAATTTTCAAAAATCCTTTCTTAGCGTATGCCTACGTCATAATATCTACCTTTTTTTTTTTTTTGGATGGGAAATCATCAAATGACTTCTCCCGCTCTGGGCGGAGCGGAAGGGAGTGTCAGACTCTTACTGACTAAAACCCACCCGTGTTCCTGTTTGTGCCCTTTGCGTTCCAGGGCCGCGGTGACTCTTTCGAACAAATTCCGCAACTCATAATATCTACCTGGATGCCAAATTTCAGCCCGATCCGTTCAGTGGTTTGGGCTGTACGTTGATAGATCACTATGTCAGTCAGTCAGTCCCTTTTGAGTTATATTATATTTAGAAACTCCGAAGATAAACAATTACGCGAAATTATCAACAAAATCAGTAATTAAATAATATTGATTCAAACAAAAAACATTCTAAAATTAAGTTTAGTTTAAGTTAGAAAAGTATAAAATATTTTTATGTACCCATGTAGTATAAAGTATTTTTGGCCTTTAGCCTGTTAACCGCCGCTCTCAGGTCTACCTCGGTCTCCTCTGGAGTATCGTCGTCGACGTTGCCGTCGTCGGTGTGGTCCGCATCGGGCACCGCGGGCAGCGGAGCCATAGGCGGGGGAGCATGGTCCCCTCGCGAAGGGAACAGAGCGCTCACCACGTCCTCCACCAGCTGGGGCCGGAGACTCTGCGTCAACGGGGGGGCCCAGGTGCGGAGTTTGTTCCGCACCATTTTGTAGGGTCTTCCACACGGGTCCCCGTTCAGAGGCTCCAGCAGCTCTTTGCGAGCCAGATCCCTGGCCCGCAAGATCCCCGCTCGGAGGGCGGTCTTCGCCCTAGCATCTGACCCTAACAAAGTATTCAGTTCACACAGTTTTAAAAACTTTGATTTGGAGCGTTTGAGAGCTGATGCTGGTAGCATTGATTGGTCTTCCGTCTTCATCTACGAGGAGGGACGCTATGATGTCATTCATCAGCAGTGCTATACTGCAATTGTAATAATAATAATAGTAGGTGATGGCCACGCTTCGGTTTTGTCTGTGAAATTATGGACGAAGTTATCATGACTAATAACTACCGGAGATTTAATGTGAAGGACGGCATGGTTGACATATGTCGATGTCGGGCATGTCACCGTCCGGGAGAATCAATTCGCCACATTGTCTCTGGTTGTTCTAGTTTAGCTAACGGAGAGTAATTGCATAGGCACAACCTCGTAGCCAGGATTATCCACCAGCAACTTGCTCTGAAATACTCACTTGTAGAATCGGAGGTGCCGTACTACAGGTATGTGCCCGACCCAGTTCTCGATAATGGCAATATCACATTGTACTGGGATCGGTCCATCATCACTGATAGGACTATTGTTGCCAATAAGCCTGATATAGTGGTGGACCGAATTGACAGGCGTGCAATGCTTGTAGACATAACCGTCCCGCATGACGAGAACCTCGTGAAAGCCGAGAAAGATAAGCAAATTAAATATCTTGACTTGGCTCGCGAGGTTGTCGACATGTGGGATGTGGATTCAGCAATCATTACAAGCCAATGGCTTAATAGCCAAGAGCCTCGACCAACACCTTAGGAGGCTCTCGATAGGCAGCTGGATCAAGGGCTTGATCCAAAAAGCGGTACTTCTGGACACGGCTCGCATTGTTAGGAGGTTCCTCTCTCCGGGGCCCTGACCGCCGTAGCTTGGACCCTGTTCTCGATACCGGTGGGCTACTATTTTTTATAGGTATTTTTAAATATTTTTATTTCATTGTATTTTAATATTTAAAAATGTAATTTATATGTATTTACTAGCGACCCGCCCCGGCTTCGCACGGGTGCAATGTTGATATAAAAAAAAACCGCATCAAAATCCGTTGCGTAGTTTTAAAGATCTAAGCATACATAGGGACAGACAGCGGGAAGCGACTTTGTTTTATACTATAGATTCAAGATTCAAGATTCAAAGCATTTATTTCAAATAAACCCTTTACAGGCTTACTTTTGAATTGTCAAGTCGAAAGAGGTGAAGCTATCTGCACGTTCCAAAGCGTAGATCTCTATGGAGAAGAACTTGCAAGAAACTCCACGGACACTCTTTTAAATCATGTTCTGTATTACATGACTTTGGTTACATCCTTGGTGCTTCTATGTGTGAGGACAATGCAGAGAAAAAAAAGGAAACTATAAAAAAATTCAAAGTATAAAGATTAAAACAAGTCAGTGGCAGTTAAGAGGTGACCAGTCTCAACCGACGGCGCCCGTTCACGAACATGACGCGTGTATCGGCACCATTTAGCTCAACCATTTTGAAGGGGACCGAATGATCCGACACACGCGCCACCATCAGCGAGACATTTGAGCGAGCATGACATACTCTCAACTGCCATTTTAGTTCAAGTCACAAAGTAAACTATAACCTGTAAATGGCTCCGTGGTACTCACAATATTTGAAAATAAACTGCTTCTACATTATACAAAACTATGGTTCACAATGACCAAGCAAATACAAGTAAAAAAAAAGAAATTATTTATTCTAAAAATGAAATTATAAAAAAAAAGAATAAATAAATGAGACAAAAAAGGGCGAGCATCTCTTCCAAATAAAAAATCCTAACTTGTTTACCCAAGTGGTTGAGGCTGTGGCGCAGGACCGGCATTTAGCCAAGCATTTTTATCAAGGATATAATCTTCCAGTTTATAATATGCTTGCCCACATAGTGTGCGTTTTATGCATGTTTTAAATTTTCTCTCATTTAATTGAAGGATATCGACTGGTATGTTGTTATAAAATTTTACGCAATACCCCATAAAAGAAGTGTGTACTTTAGCCAATCTAAACCTAGGTTGATCTAATTTGTTTCTATTTCTAGTATTAACATTATGCCTGTCGCTGATCTTATTAAAAATATGGAGATTTTTCCGAACATACATAATGTTTTCATATATGTATTGACAAGGTACCGTCATGATGTTAATTTCCTTAAACAGTTCCCTTAGAGAATCGCGCCGGCGGAGATTGTAAATGGCTCTAACTGCTCTTTTCTGCAGAATAAAAATAGACTCTATGTCTGCAGCCCGTCCCTATAGCAAAATACCGTAAGACATGACACTATGAAAGTAACTAAAATAGACCAGTCTCGCGGTATCTACATTAGTAAGTTGACGGATTTTTCTGACAGCATATGCTGCTGAGCTTAACCGTCCTGCAAGTGATGCTAAATGAGGTCCCCATTGTAGCCTTGAGTCGAGCGTTATCCCCAGGAAAACTGTGCTTTCGAAGAATTCTAGTTTCTCTTTATTCAATACTATTTCCTCAATACTACTTTTAACATTCGGTAAAAACAAATCTAATACATTTGGTTTTTTTCTCATTTAATACTAAATTATTAGCAGTAAACCAATTTTGGACCTGCTGTAGGGAGTCATTTACTTCGTCAAGATTTGCAGAACGTCTATTTATCTTAAAAATTAAGGACGTATCGTCAGCAAATAACACCATTTGTGATTGTTTTTTCAAAAGATAGGGTAGATCATTTATGTACACTAAAAAGAGGAAAGGACCCAGTATTGAGCCTTGTGGTACCCCCATTTTGACTCCTAAACCACATGAATTTACACCGTTTATTTGAACTTGCTGCTGTCTGTCATTTAAATAAGACTGTACTAAACTAAGTGCAAGTTTACTAAGTAATGTTCTAGTTTTAAAAGCAAGGTTTCGTGATGAACACAATCAAATGCCTTGGAGAGGTCACAAAATATTCCTATGGCATCTTGGGCCTCTTCCCACGCTGCAAATATATGTTTTAGTAAGGTGACACCAGCGTCAGTCGTACAACGGCCTCTGGTGAAAGCATACTGTTGATCGTGTAAGATTTTGTTGGTGTTGAAATGATTGAGCATCTGATTGAGCATCACCTTTTCGAAGACCTTGCTGAAAACCGGCAACACGGATACAGGTCTATAGTTATTGGTGTCTTTACTATCGCCGGACTTAAAAAGTGGTATAACCTTACTATATTTCATTATATCCGGAAAGACACCTTGGTCCACACATAAATTAAATATTAAAGCCATGTAGGTATGGTGCTGTGGTCTCAATTATGGATGTGCACACTTTGGCGGACATACCCCATAGGTCTTCGGTCAATTTGATTTTAATTTGCCGGAAAGCTTTTATGACTGTCATAGGGTTGATATGTTTGAATTGGAATTCAACCGGGCAGTCTGGAACGTTTGCTCTTAATAAAGCAATTGAGACCTCGGGTGACGAGTTTAGAGCTTCTGTAGTTTTAATTGGTATGTTGGTAAAAAAATCACAAATTCTTGAGCTACTTCAAAATTTGAGCTTATAAAAAAAAAAAAAAAAACTTATATTTCAGACTGAGTCCATTTCTTGGTTAGTAATACAAAAACCTTAAAAACTATGTTAGTACTTATAGTTATTGGGGAATGAATGAAAAATACCTACGCCACAATGGCGTGTAGGCGTACCCAATGTCCCAGTGTGGGGCTGTCCCACCTGTCTGCGATGGTTTTCAGGATGCTGTTGGGGCTGGCGCGCACCCGGCGCAAGATCGAAGCGCATCGCTTGCGTATGATGGCATGAAAACCATCAATTTCCGCCTCTGCAAACATGCTAGATGCACTACAGAAGCGCGGCAACCCCATAAGCACCCCGAATGCATTATTATATTAGACACGCAGGGCGTTGTATATCCTCTGGGTATAGTTGACCCACAGACAGCATGTATAGAACGACTGACAGTACGCTCTGAACAACGCAGCCTTTACGTCAGTCGAACATTTCGCAAATCTGCGAGCCAACATATTGCAGCGGACAGCCATCGCCCTGCGCTCACGCTCAATGTCCAGGTTATCTTTGAGGTCTTCGGTAACCCAGTCTTGTGCTTAGGCTTATGGTCCCATGTGAAGTCTCCAATAAAAAATCAGTGTTCCGTACTTTATTTCTATTAGTTTCGTTATTGATTACTTTCCAAACTGTCTTTATTTTATTATCAGCCCATTTGATCTTGTTGCTAATGTACAGGGCTTTAGCTACCTTGCAAGTGTTTCTAAAAACTTTTGAATATTTGTTTACATACTTATTAAATGATTCCGTGTTAATGAAAGGCTTAAGGCCATATAGTTCATATAGTCTTTCCCTGCTTATCCTAATACCTTTAGTCGCCCAGTCACTGAATATAAACTTAGGGAAAGTGTCTTTTGACTTCTTTTCAAATGTTGTATTGAATTCTTTTAATACCACTGAAAAGAAATTATCGTAAAATTTATTTGCATCTTGAATGTCATGGGCTAGATCATTTAACTTATTTTGTAAAATACAATTGAATTTCGCTAATTTGCCAGTTGTAATTGGCCTATATTGTATTTGAATTTATTGTAAGACAGCTTTAAACTTAAACGTTACCAATTGTCCACTATGGTCAGACGGTAGATAATTTACTATGGCTTTATCTATATAATCACAATCGCAGAACACATTATCGATGCAAGTTGAAGAAGTTGGTGTTATCCTAGTTGGTTCTGTAAAAACATTAGATAAATTGAATGATTTAAAAAGGTTTAAAAATCTACTGCTTACTGAATTATTTTCTAAAATATTAACATTAAAATCTCCACAAATAATCGCAGATTTGTTACCAGCTACAAGTTTCGCAAGGATGTCTTCCATTGTTGATTCAAATAAATTAAAGTTTAAGTATATATGTAGTGATGTAATGAATAAAGGAAATAATAGGTGACAGTCAAACATCTTCCTGCATCATTGGTAACCTCAATCCAACGCCAGTGTGGCAAAAAGACTCTTGGTATTAGTACCTAAAGCCTCTTGCAAGAGTTCTCCTGATAAAATGGACCTCAATGCACGTAGTGCGCACTTTTTTAAGTCTCCAAATTATAGGTACTCGAAAACAATGTTAAATTATCTACTCTCAATAATCTTACTAATCTTCCTTTGCCTTCAAATACTACGTTCTTTTTTCACCCAGTTACTGAACTAGATACTAAGAAATATCAGGGCTTACGTCTTACCGCGTCCTATAGTTTCCAATCCCTCCTCACCATCCCAGTTTTGTCCTAGATCAAGCCTGAAAAGACCGGGTCCTCTCCAAAAGTGTTGTTCAGGAGCAATTGTCTTGTTAGCTGTCCTGTAATAGCCGGCTGAATGCTTACCAATTTGGTTTCAGACCTGGCAACTCTAGTCAAAATAACTGACGATATTGCACTGGCTATGGAGAAAGTGTCCAACAGTTTCGGTTTTACTGGACTTCAGTTGTTTTTTTCTCCTCTTAGGTATCTTATCCGCCCTTAATGGTTTTGCACCAGTAATGGAGTGGCTCAAATCTTCTCTTCGGGACCGCTCGCAGTCTGTTCATATAAAAATAAAATTATATTTACCAAAAAGGAAAAACTATACAAAGCCATCTGTGATACATGACCGAAAGAATCGATCGAAATGAATTGAACCTAATAGTTCGGAAGAAAGTACCACTGTTGAAACTCTAACAGAAACAAGCGATATTATAATGAAGGTAATGTCATTAATGCTGGCCACTGTTCGTGCCAAATCCGAGAGAGAGCTGGCTGGGGCAGTTAGCAATAAAGCTGATGTCTTGCTGCCGCGTTAACATACACACAATTAAATGTTGATAAAGTAATTTTCTTTTTTTACATTTATTCAACTTCATAATTGAGAGTAGGTCTGTGTTCATTTCATTTTAATAAAAAAACTGAATTTGATTCAGATTAACAAAACATGTCTTGCCTAGCCCCAGGAAGGGCGGTACGAGATTTGCCGGGTCAGCTAGTTTTATATATTTTTTGTGACTGTTTAAAAGTGTCTTTTAATTTATTTTATTGGTCTAGTTGAAATAAACGTTTTCTTTCACCTATGTTCTAATGACTAGGTATGTGCTCGCATTTAAGTCAAAGTATTTCTATTACTTTAACATAAAACGGGCAAGGGCATGAGTTAGTCGGAAGATACATTCGTCTCAATTTACAAAATTATTTACTTACCATGATATAAATCTGTCATATCACATTTTGATCAACATTGTTACAACACCTCCGGAGCTGAAGTAAAATGTACTGCAACATTACTTGTACTGTTTGAATTTCGCGCGCCAGTGGTGCGAATCAGACATATGAATTTTCTAAAAGCAAACCAAATCTACCTAAATTTAGTTTACTGACATTGAGTTTAGAATACAAAGTTATAATATTTTCTTTAGAATGTTTAGTAAATAATTTAAAGTGCCACATTATTAGGTATAATTATCAAGAAATAATACATCTGGCAACAGTGAATGTCACTTGCGCAAGCGCACGCTCTCTGACGCACTACTATGTCATCCATAACATAAACAGCTAGTTAGGACTCGTTTCATGTACCTATAGCTCTTGAGTTTCGTGTGGGGCTTTCCTCATTTTTTTCCTCATAGCTGTTCCGATAAATTGAACATAACGTAGATTACGGCGAAGTGAATCGACGAAAAGTTAGGTTAGTGATCTAAATTGTGACCTTACGATGCAAAACAGAGATAAATAGTGCTCGAGGACAGTAATATCCCAAAAGACAGAAAAAAAAGTGTTTTTTTTTTTTAATCTAGGGCAGGCCTAGATCTGATCTGCGAGAACAAGTGCGATGAGTTTGTGAGTGTAGAAGTGGGGCATGGCGCGCTGGCCGCTGGCGCTGGCGCTGGCGCTGCTGGCGCACACGGGGCTGGCGGGCCCGGCCGTGCAGCCGCCGCGCTGTCCGCCCGCTGAGCGGCGCTGCGAGCTCAGCGGCCGCGGCGAGCAAGTCGGCGAGTACACCTACACCGTGGACGGTAAGCGCAGCCGCTCCTGCACTGCTGGCTTCTCACACCTGTTCCACGCTCGGGTCAGCCTTCTGCGGCCCTGCGAATGACACGATACATTTATAGATCAATCTGCGAATAATTGACAAACAACAGCAATGTAAGCTGTCAGCAGCCAAGTGATGACTACATTTGTGTCTTGTGACAGCTAACGAAGTGACAGTGTTTTACCCCTTTTTTTTTTTGGTGGGAAATCATCAAATGACTTCTCCCGCTCTGGGCGGAGCGGAAGGGAGTGTCAGACTCTTACTGACTAAAACCCACCCGTGTTCCTGCTTGTGCCCTTTGCGTTCCAGGGCCGCGGTGACTCTTTCGAACAAATTCCGCAACCCTAGCAGGCACTGACCCTATGGGGCCCCGTCTTCTTTGCTGACAGCTCTTTGAGGCGCGCGTGGAACACGACGCGCCGTCGACTCGGGCCTGGTTGCTATCGGACGGCGAGCCACCCATAGCTCGCCATCCGCAGGCCCGCGCCTACTGTGGCCGGGAAGTTTTTACCCCTAAGATGACACACTGACTTAAATTTACTGTAATAATGAGTGATTGCTGAGTACCTATATCACTACTACAAGTACCTAAGCTAAAATATTTTTTTATCCCCCCATCTCGGAAAGACTATTTTTTCTCTTCGATATCTGAGCGTAAAAGCCGTTTTTATCCTCTAGTGGATAAAGAATTTAGAACATCGTGTGCACGAAGTTTGTGAATTCGAAACAATTAAACCTTTTTACTTTTACTTTTTTACTTTTACTTTTTTACTTACTACTAAAAAAGTTAAAAAAGCAACTTTGCACTCTTGTATAACAATTGTTATGCAAGAGTGCAAAGTTGCTTTTTAACCGCGTGCTCAATTTTGATGACCGAGCAAGCGAAGGATTCTAGAATTGAATCACGAGTGCAACGAGTGATTCAAAAATTAGAATCCTGAGCGTTAGCGACGGAATCAAAAGAGCACAAGGTGAACAATCTTTGCACCGAGTGCACCACGTAACTTTTCATCCTACCTCAGCGAGGAAATGACTAAATGCAAAAAAAAACATTTATAATCACAAGATAGGTACTTTTTTAATTTCCGAATCAAATTCCGAACAATAGAGCACCATAGAGGTAGAAGTAAACAGGTTTAATTGTTTCGAATTCACAAACTTCGTGCACACGTGTTCTAAATTCAATTTACTTTATCCACTAGAGGATAAAAACGGCTTTTACGCTCAGATATCGAAGAGAAAAAATAGTGTTTCCGAGATGAGGGGATGAAAATAACTATTTTTCACTCATTTTAAAAACGACTAGTTCCTAAGCACAGTCTGGCTGAAGGTTCTGAAGTGAATATTTTGAATCATGTATGTTTCAAATGGGAGTTGAACGCCAACATTTTACAGGTTTTCAGGCAAAAAGGGGTAATGTTGACAAATACTCAGCATCAAAATATGCTTAATACAAATCAAATGGCACGTCCAGGGAGCCTTTGTAATATAGGTGCGAGCTGTAGGCATCGCGCGGCCGGCGGCGCGTGCGGCTGTGCGCCTGCGCACGCGGCTCAGTACCACCTACTGATCGCAGTATCGCAGGCGCTAAACTTCTTTACTAATGACTCAAGAAAACTTGTCAGACCAAACCCATGCCTGATATCGTGTATATTTAACATCGTACATGATTGAAATGCAAGTTCTGTCACATACAGTGACGTCATCGCGCTACTATATTAGATGCCTATTAAACTGTTACAAAAGCTCTCGTCCATAGATACAGGTTCTCATAGTAAACACTTTTGTTTCGGAAGTATGTCAAAAAAGGAAGAAACCACCAAAACACTGACTTACTTACTACCTACTTATTTTATACATTTGTGTTTCTTATTCAAAATGGTGATAAATCGTTTTCCTGTTTTCCATTTATGAGATGAACTTATAGTTATACTCCATGTTGCTAAAGTCGACAAGAAAGATACAAGGTGGATGGTGACAGTAATATTTTTATTTCTGGCAAAGTCTCGCACATGAAGTCGCCATGAAGTCGCCATGAAGTCGCCATGAAGAAGGGCTGCTAGTCCGCAGCCTCCGCAGCGCAGCGGCTACTGGCCTTTCAAAATAAAGTATTCCGGAAATGCTTCCAACCACTAGTGGTTAACGATACAGGAGGCGATTAATTTATGGCGGGAATTCATTAATTTAAATTTTATTTAAGCCACAATATATATTATTATTATAAAAAAAAGAAAAATGTAATTTGGGGCTCGGAGAGAGTAAAATAAATTAACAAAAGCAAACGATATCAGTTAAAACGTGTGAGGCCAGTTCCTATCTTATGCTGCGTTATCATTGTGGTTGCAACAACATTGATCAGGGACTTTTGTATCACTGCTGTAATGTATTTGTGTTTAAAGTTATTTTTATTGAATAGGTATGCACTTGCTGATTGAGTACACCGACGGCGGCTACTTCAAATTACAATGCTCGGGAAATCTCACGCTCGACAACTCAGCCATGCCGCGCTTCGAGTCCCAACTGCGCGTCTTCAAAGCACAGCTGAGGAACTGCCCGGCGCCGCTCGACTCTTACGGCGCTGTGCTGCGGCGCTTGAACGTGTCTGTGTCCGACAAGCTCAGCCTAGACGGCGTCGGCAAGCTGTCGGGCGCGCAGCTGGCCGACCTCGGCAACGTGCACGCGCTCGAACTCGTCGAAGCCAAGCTGGCGCCAGGCACGCTGGCCGCGCCCACCGGCCTACACAGCCTGTTCCTCGACCGCGTGAGTCTGCCGCTCGGTGAGCTGCGCCGGCTGCCGACCTCACTCCAGATGTTGGACCTTACGCGCATGGGCGCCGACGTGCCGGTCGAAGTGCTAGCGCGCCTGCCCAAACTCGTCAACGTCACGGTGCGCGACTCCAGTAACGTGAGCGTGGCGGTGGGCGGTGCGCTGCAAGTGCTGGCGCTGGAGATGCCGGCGGCGAGCGTGCCCAGCGCGCTGTCGCCGGCGTTGCGCAGCCTCACAGTGTTTGGCTGGGCCGAACGCAGTCCCACTCCTTGGACGGCGTGCGCGCTAGAAACGCTTAACTTACGCGACGTGATGGCCGAGGAGCTGCCGGCGCACTGGGTGAGCGCCTGCACTAACCTGAGCGTCCTGCACGTGCAGTTCGGGCCGCACCTGCGCACCCTGCACAACACTTCGTTGCGCGGCGCGAGCCGCCTACGTGAGCTACGCCTGGCGTCTTGCGCGCTGGAGGCGCTGCCGGTGGGGCTACTAGACGACGCAGTGGAGCTGAGCGTGCTTGACCTGTCCGGGAACTTTCTGAAGGAGCTGCCAAGGTGAGCGATCGCCACTCGTCATATTACGCTCGTAGAGCACGTCGCTACTGTAGTTAGCTTTATTTGGTTTCGTCCGCAGTGGCCTATTCGTGCGCACGCGCTCTCTACACACGCTGAACCTGTCCAAGAACCGGCTGACGAAGGATGTGTACACGTCGCTGAAGGCGGTGACGTCGCTCAGCTCGCTGAAGCTCAGCTACAATGACTTGCGCGACTCGTGCGGCGGCGCCGACGACACCGTGCGAGGTAAACAAACCAAGCACGATGCTTGCTGAATCCATACGAGGTAAACAAACCAAGCACGATGCTTGCTGAATCCATACGAGGTAAACAAACCAAGCACGATGCTTGCTGAATCCATACGAGGGATTGAATGATTATGCGAAGTCTATGAAAAGGTTATGCAAAGTCAAATAATTCTATTCGATAAACTTAACTTTGCTGTTGAGCAAAATGTTCTCTCATACATCAATATAGGTTGGGGAAAAAGTTTCTTCGCATTTTGTAAGAAAATTCAAAACATTTTTGGAACGAAGTCGAAGAACGAAGTTCCTTATCGCGCGTTGTGAAAGGGGGCTAGACGGAAAAAAATCATACGAAAAGTTGTAACGACACTTTTTAACCGACTTCTAAAAAAGGAGGAGGTTCTCAATTCGCATGTTTGTATTTTTGTGTCACGATTTGGATGGAAGGGGTTAAGCAGCTGTTAGTGATGTCACGATTTGGATGGGTGTGTTAAGCAATTGTTGGCAAGGTTGCGAAAAGGAAGGGTGGAGTTAAGCAACTACTTAATAGTGAATTAGTTGCTTTACTCCACCCATCCTTTTCGCAACCTTGCCAGCAGTTGCTTAACACACATGCGTATGTCGTACATTCATGTACATTTTTTTATTTCATACTAAAGCATCGACTACTTAGGTACAAACTATAACATCAAGGAACAAGACAAATGTAAATAAAAAATAAAAATAAAATAAAAATGCACAAAGATGTAGAGAATCATCAACAGCCTGTTGCAGTCCACTGCTGGACATAGGCCTCTCCAATTGCTCGCCACTTAGATCTTTTTTCGGCTTCTCGCATCCAGTTTCTGCCAGCCGTCCTGCGCAAATCGTCACTCCACCGTGCCTGAGGACCTCGGCAAACGTAGGTACTAGTGATAAATGATTTATGTTTTGTAAATAGGTTGTAAAAAACACTTTTACACGTCAATCTTTTTTGCCCGTTATAAAAACTAGATGAGGCCGGTGTTTCCTAACTGACTACTCTGAGAAGAAACACCGAAACAAACTTAGAGGTCAAGGTCTCTTTTAAAGTCCATACAATTGTACTGGTCAAATCATATGAGAACCATGTAGGTTGGTGTCTGATGTGGTCTTTTGAGGAAAGTACCACACAGATTTGAGTGGACCTGTCCAAACAGTGCAAGCATTTGTCAGTTATCGTGTAGCGCAAACTTAGAACTTAAGGAGCTCAACGATTTGACGAACAATACCAAAGTAAGGACATTTGGGTAGGCTACCTAAAGAACTCAAACCGTCAGACTAACATGAATGAACCCCTGACGTAGCGACCTACATGGTCCTCATATTCACAATACGTTATATGAGGACCATGCAGATCAGTGTCTGAAATGGTCTTTTTAAGAAGGAACCACACCGTTTCGAGTGGACCTGTCCAGTCAGTGCAAGCCTTAGTCAGAGACAAGTAGCTCAACTTAGAATCAACAAGGAGCTCAACAACTCGACGAACAATGCCAATGAAAGGACATTTGGGTAGGCCACAAAAATACTCAACCAGCCAGACAACGTTAAAAAAATACTTTGAAGGGGAAAAAGCTAATAATAACCCATAGGTCCTCATATTCACAATAGGGAATAAAATTAAAATAATAAAAAAAATATATGATACTTTACAAAGTAAGTATTCATGTCAAAATAAGAAATTGTAATAAAATAAAAAGAATAAGTACTTTAAAAAGTAAACATTCATGTCAAAAGTAAATGAAAATATAAAAATGTCAAACTGTATAAATATAAATAAAAAGCACACAAAAGAGAACAAAACAGAAAAAAAACATTAAAACATTGGGCCGTGTACAAAACTGAAGCAGTTCAATCCCAAGCCTTCTTGTCCTCAAGATAATCTTTCACTGTATAGAAAGCTTTCTGGCATAGCTTACGTTTTATAAAGAATTTATTTATGCTTAGTTCTTGAATAGGGCTAGGAAGTTTATTATAAAAATGTATACATTGGCATCGAAACGAACCACCTATTTTTTGAGCCTGGTTTTAGGAACGACAATTGTGTTTGTTCCTAGTATTTATGCTATGGATATCACTGTATTTTTTAAACAGATTAATATTTTTATGTGCATACAAGAGGTTTTCATAGATATACTGGGAAGGCACAGTCATAATATTAATCTCTTTAAATTTGTCTCTGAGGAACTGTCTGGGACTTAATTTATAAATTGCACGAATAGCCCTTTTTTAACCGACTTCTAAAAAAGGAGGAGGTTCTCAATTCGGATGTTTGTGTTTTTTTTTTTTTTTTTTTATTGTTTGTTCGCGCATAACTCCGTCGCTTGTCAACCGATTTGAAAAATTCTTTTTTTGTTGGAAAGGGTATACTTCCCAAATGGTCCCATGAAAATTTTATCGAAATCAACCAAGCGGTTTTCGAAAAATCTAAAAAAAATATCTACATTGCCTACATTGACGACCTCTTAGTTTACTCCGCAAAGGAGCAGTACGTTTTTTTTACACCAATGTGATTGGTTCGTTTAGGTGGGGGAGGGGAGGGGGTGTAGGTACCACTAAAAAGTGAAAAATAAAAAAACTTTTTACAAAAAATAAAACCGACTTCTAAACAAAAAAACCAAAAAGTATAAAATAACTTTAATTTCGGAAGTCGGTGTGTTCAACAACAAAAAAGCAACCAAAAACACCGAGTTCCGAAATTAAAGTTATTTTATACTTTTTGGTTTTTTTGTTTAGAAGTCGGTTTTATTTTTTGTAAAAAGTTTTTTTTTGTAAGACAAATATTGTCTGAATATCGGCGGCATTTCCCCACAGCAGAATGCCATATGACATCACACTATGAAAGTAGCTGAAGTATACTAAACGGGCCGTCTCTAAATCAGTTAAGCCACGTATTTTCCTAACAGCATATGCTGCAGAACTTAGCTTTTTTGACAGTTTGTCTATATGTAGGAACTAGGTTTGCCGAGACGCGATCTCCACTCTAGAACTCGTTTACCCCAACGGTTGTCGGTTCTACGACTGATATGGCCAGCCCACTGCCACTTCAGCTTACTAATCCGTTGGGCTGTAGAGAATATCGTCAGAGAAAGAAATTACAAAATACAATTGTTCAAATAATAATAAATTATAATACATTTTTATTCAATTTTTCATAGAAATCAGTAAATACAGTTTTGCTTAAATCTAACATCAAGTACACAGTACAGTGTTATTTGCCTGAACTAGGATATCCTGTGTTTCAGGCGAGAGTAGGTAAAACCATTACGAAATAATCACTGTAATTATATACATATATTATTATGAAAGTTAGGTATTTAAATAAGATGTAAATAGTAAAAGAATCTTAGCTCCTTTTTCTTTTTTTTTTTTCTGGATGGGAAATCATCAAATGACCCCTCCCGCCCTGGGTGGAGCGGTAGGGAGTGTCAGACTTTTACTGACTAAAACCCACCCGTGATCCTTCTTGTGCCCTATGCGTTCCAGGGCCGCGGTAACTCTTTCGAACAAATTCCGCAACCCTAGCAGGCACCAACCCTATGGGGTCCCGTCCTCGGTGCTGACGGCTCCTTGCGGCGCGCGTGGAACACAACGCGTCGTCGACTCAGCCTGGTATCGGACGGCGAGCCACCCACGCTCACCGTCCCCAGGCATCAGCCACTGCGCAATAGCACAGCGGCCGACTTGTCTCTGGAGGAGGCCGAAATGGGACCATTACTGGCACTCCATCTCAGCACCCTCCCGAGTACCGGGAGTCGCAGCACCCACAGCAGAAGCGGCAGAAGCGGCGACGGAAGCCGCGGCGGTGGCAGAGGCGTTGGCGGCGGCGGACCTCTTGCCCTTGGTCGGGGCGGATGGCGCGCAGGCCCTTCCCCCAGCCCAGTGCTCGGCCGGCTTGCCAGCAGCCGCACATGCACTGCAGTGCGGCGTGGCCTCGCACGAGCCGGCCCGATGACCGGGCTGACCACAGCGGAAACAAAGACCGCTGCGGTCCACCTCCGAGGGGCACATAGCTCCCGTGTGGTTGCCCACATGGCAGCGGTAGCACCTCAGAGGTCTGGGTTCCAGCAGTTTTACCCGCGCAGACACCCATCCCACCAAGAGCCTTCGGCCCTCCGACACAGTTCTGGCCGCCGTCACGGGGCAGCTCACCACAAGGGTTTGCATGCCCGTGTTGTCAGGTCGGAGGGTGCCCGCCTTGACGAGCTCGGCAGAGCACCCCCCAGTCCTGGCGACGGTGGCCACAACTTCCTCCTCCGTAACGGAGTCATCCAGGCCCACTATGCGCATGTCGATGCGCTTAGTCGGCCTGGACACCCGGACCTCGTCCGCGGGTAAGACCGCCCTCAGCTTTTCGGCCAAGGCGTCCGCGAACGGGCCACTCTCCGCTCCGGCGAGCTCGAGCTTGCGGGCACCGGTTAGGGTCCTCCTGACCCCGATGCCCCCGCTGATGCCCAGCTCTTGGAGGCTCACCGCCTCCTTCGCCCGCTTCAGTACGGCGAGATACGTCACGCCCCTCTGTTCCGCTTCCGGCTGCAGTGTTAACACTACAGCTGCGGACTTCGGGGCGCGAAGCCTCGCCGCAATGGCGTTGGCCTTCCGCCGCTGCTTCCTCGCCTTCTTCTTGGCCGCCTCTTTGGCCTTCCGCTGCTGGCCAGCAACCTGCCACTCGGCCTCGGCCGCAGGAGGGTTCGAGGGTGGGGGTGGGGGCGGCTGCGGCGCCACTGGCGCAGCAGCCTTAGCCGCTCCCCCTCTAGCCTTCCTCCTTCCCCTCTTCACGCAGGCGCCGGCGTCACAGGCGCTGGCGCGGCTCCCACCTTGGCCTTCGCCGCCTGGCCGGACGTTCCCGGGCTGGCAGCCACCGCGGCTGCATACGAGGCCGCCTTCTGCTGGCCCGGGGGCCTCTGAGTCGCCGCTAACGGGGGACGCCGGACAATGCTCTCCAACACTGAGACCTGCCTCCGGAAGGGAGCCAGCTCCTGCCGCACCAGGTCCCGTACCTGGCTCAGCACTTGGCCCCCCTCCGGCGTTGCCGGACTCAGTCCCCCTCGCGGCTCCACAGAGGCCGCCCTAGCCATCCCCGCCAGGTCTCTCCGGAGCGACTCGTTCGGGAGAATGAGTCGCTCCGTAACGACCGCGAGGCGGGCGACCTCCGCCCTCAACTCTGACGCCTCCTTTGAGGCAGGCCCGTTGGCCGCCGCTGCCGCCAGGATGGAGGCTTTGGCCGCGCTTATGGCCTCCCGCTTCGAGGATTGCTTCCTCTTGAAGGCCACAGCGCGGATCGCGGCCTCCACTACCTCCTCAAACCGGGCCCTCTGCTCCTCGGCAGCGGGAGGTTCCTCTCCCGGGGACTCCGAGTCGTCAGAGTCGAGAGTAGGCGGAAGAGTAGAGGGAGCCCTGCGACCGCTCCCTCCAGGGCGACGCCCCTCCTCCACCAACCTCCCGGCCCGACGCTCCTCCCGGGTAGAGGGAGCCAGCCCCCTCCCTGCCTCACAGCCCCTGCCCCGCCTAGCGGTGGGGATCTTGCGGGCGGAGGCGAACTCGCCCTCGGAGGACGACTCCTTGTCGTCCTCCCGTCTGGGCCGCTTGCGGACGAGCTTGACGCCCTCCACAGCGACCCCCCTTCCTCCGTCTTCAGAGCCCGCCGAGCTGACCGTTACTAGGTCTGGCGCGGAGCCGGAATCCGACTCCGCACCACCCCGGCGCTCAGGCGAACCCTTCACTACGCAATCGTACGCCATCAGCTCCTTAAAGGAAGCGGACTCGGATGACGACGATTGGGAGCCTCCTCGGCTCGTGTTGCCACTGGCAAACGGAAGGCGTTTGGTGCCCACCCCAGAGTACGGAGGGCAGCCCGCCGAAGCGGGGTGGGATTCCCCGACCGCTGAGCAGTCGGGACCCACCTGGGGACTCATTTTACAAATGCCTTTTCTCATATTTTCCTTTTAGAGGGTGCGGTCCCTTACTCCTCCGCCCTTTCTCCCTCACAGGGCCTCTCCTCCCACCCGCTCACTGCCTTCACAGCCACGTCTGATGAGCAGACGCGTACCAGAAGGCAGTGAGCGGGATTCCTCGCGTGTGTGTCTCTCTTGGTCTGATCCCTCACTTGCGACCTTCCGGCATGAGTGGCTCTACCGGGAAAGCTCGCAAGATCATTGGGACGCTCAAGCCCCACCACGACGACAACGTGGAGACACATTCGGTGGGGGAATCTTACCTCCTAAAATCTAAGTAGATACATTACCTTAGCTAACTAAATAAAAATATAAATTAGTACACTAAACAATCTTTATTTTAATACGAGTAACAACTTCTCTGTGTCTTCATAGGACAGACTTTGAAGAGCTATCTTGACAGTTTTCTTGCAATTTGCAAAATTTAGCGAAAAAATATTTTTGCTTTTGCATTAAGCCTGTTATAGAGTTAGTGGTCCAAAGAAAACATAAAATTTGGCTGTGAAAGCATGTTTTGTACTTTTTGTGGCAAATACAATGTCTTTTCGTCTCTTGCTAGTAAATTCAGTGCTGTAGCGAAGGGCTGCGTGTTGTTTTAGTACAGTGCTCATTATGAATAATTGTTGAACTGTTAGTACTTCACAAGATTTATAGAGTAAATTAAGGGGGAAAGAGGAAAGGGCGGCAAGTAGACACCTTGAGAATCGCTCTTTGAGCTCTTTCGATGGTTAGTAGTAAAGTTTTGCATGCTCCACCCCATGAGGTTATGCAGTAAGTCAAAATTGATTGACATAGAGCAAAGTAAACTTTCCTAACTATATTTGGGTCTGCAATATGTCGTAGCTTTTTGAATACGAATATCAGCTTACGAATTCTATTATTTATAGCTCCCATATGTTGTTTGAACGTTTAGGGTTTCATCAATCATAATGCCCAAGTATTTTATTTGATTAGTTTTGTTAATATACGGACACATAAACGAGCAATCTGCCGGTACTGTGCAACAATGAGCATATAGCGTTGAAGGAATATTAGAAGATTGTTTGCGCATCGAAAACTTTATATAATTTGTCTGATCTGCATTTAGAGTTAGTGAGTTTTGCTGTAACCATTTATTTACAGTGTTAAAGCCGTCTTGCGCGAGCTTGTAGACTTCATGCTCCGATTCAGCCGAAAAGAGAAGAGCAGTATCATCAGCGTAAGATATTACTGTGCTATGCTTTAGCTTTAGATAACACATGTCATTTATGTAAATCAGGAATAAACTGGGCCCTAAAATACTTCCTTGGGGAACACCAAATGACGTATTTTTTGGTCATCGCTGAGAACACTGCCAATCTTCACCAATGTAAAATCTCTCACAGGGCATGATGACTAATTCACAAATATCCGGTCTTTTGACTTCAGGGCTTTGCGTATGACTGCCGGTACTTCTATTACGTAGTTGCAGTTCTCAGCGTCTTTCTTACCGGACTTATGGCTTAACCTAATTGAGGTCAAAAACGTCTCAAGGCTGCAGTCTTGTTGTTGCTCGGCAAGATTTTGATGGTAAAAGCATGCAAAAACCTCATTTTCTGACATGGATGTCGGCACTCTTATGATCTTGCTTCCTTTTATAGGGCTCGTCGACAGTTAGGCCTGACATTGTTAGCTGCTCCGATTGTCTCAACTTCTCGATGTCGTTTTTCATCTCGACGCTTATAATAACACTGCCATTTTTGTTCTTGCGCAGGCCTCTAACGTGAAGCTTCATCTGTTCGGGGCAGATAATTTTTTGGGCGAGAGACTTTGTCTCATCACTGGTTCTCAGTTTATTTTGCGGATAAATGGCCACAGAACTTACGTTTGACGGCTGGATATAATTATTGGCACCTTTTTTCACCATGTCAGAAAAGGAGATCCCCAGTGCAGGCTTTGATGACTCTCCGACTTTCAACTTGAGCTCCTTTAGTTGCTGCGAAAGGTCGAGTTGACTTTCAAGTGCTTTCACAGCATTATGCGCTTGTAAGGCTTTAGCTTTGATTGACTGGTGCTGTACAGCCATCTGCGATGTTCCAAGTCCAACCTTGCGGCATAGGGCATTGATGCGTAATTTCTGGTCCGAGTTCAGTTTGCCTTCTGTTGCAATAGCGCACACTTTCTGAAGGCTCTTGTCAATGGTCGTCATCCAGTTCAGAATTTCTGCTGTCGATATTCCTTCGACGTCATCGTGCCTTTGACTCGGCACTTGTATGGCAGGAGCGGGTACGGCTGCGCGTGCAGGTATCGGCGGCGGGGAGCGAGCACACCTACTCCTCGGGCTGAAGGGACTATCATCCATTGTGTACCAGGTTGTTAACTTTTTAATAACTGATCATCTTCATAAATCCACCTTACATAAACCAAAACTATGACTCGGCTTGCGTTATTAATTTGTAAAAACTAGGTCACAATTGCGCAAGTGATTATTTGTTTAATTATATCATTCGATACGTCCGTTTACTACGGCCGCCAAAGATAAATGTCCATGTGACAAAACATAACTGCAGAGAGATCAGATGAATGTAGTGAGACTGATCAATTACCTAAAACTTTAAATCATCATTCAGATGCGTAAGTATGATGTTTCAAGACAAGACAAGAACTTCGTTCCGTCCGGGTGTCCCTTGACCTCTCAAGTTTTTTTTTCATATTTTCTCACCTTTTAAGCCTACCCAGGACTTCCACAAATTGAGCCAAATCGGTCCAGCCGTTCTCGAGTTTTAGCGAGACTAACGAACAGCAACTGATTTTTATATATATAGATTTTGGATATTCATAGTTTTGTTCATCGGCGTCCACATCTGTTACGTTCCATTTGAACGAAATCCCAAACGTAATATTCCCGGGTTCTGCACCGCGGCTGCAGTTTTCCAGACAGACCCAATTGATGTAAAATCCGAATGTAATTGGCGAATCCGGATGTACCAGGTATAATCTACAATGGACACCACCAAACAGCAAGTTTACTAAAATTTTCTGAAGTTTCGTTCGTGGAGATGTTTTAGTACTACAGTATGCTATCTCATATTTATTGTCCGTATCATTTTCTAACCATTGATTGTTTTATTTTTTTTTTATTTTAAGGAATTGTTTTACATAATTTATCGTTATAATTATAACGTGCACATTACGTCTATTATGTTTAGATTTTATAGGTTTATAATGATATCAAAATTATACGTATTAATGTAGAGAAATAAACTTTTTATTTTGCTACAATATGTAGGTAAGTATGTAGGCTATGTCCCCCAGAATATTTTTACGAACGTATTGATACATCATCCATCAATATCAGTTCAGGAGTTTAAATAAATATATAGACAGCTAAATCCGCAGTCGGGTAATAATGGGCAGTTTATATCATCACACGTTTCTTTTTGCTCCTGATTGTACTTTCCAAACAAAAGGTTGACCAAACGGGAAAGAATATAGGCATTTTCAAATTTTGACGAATCGGGAATGAATGTATGAAAATCAAAATCTTTTGACATGTTTTTAAAACTTTTGACATGTTGTCGTATCGGGAATGTGACATAACGGGAAGTAGCCCGGTAATCGAATAAATTAAATTTTTGTTTTTTAGGAGTTTCACCATTGCAAAATTTATTGAAATTGAGAAATCTGGAACTGAGGAAAACCAGTACCAGCCTGATATGTCGAGACTGGCGCGAGAACATGCCTCTGTTGACGTCGCTCGACCTCTCGCGGAACAACTTCACCACCGTCACGGTACGTAGTTACCTACTGCGCACTCCCCCCCTCCCGCGCTCTCTCCCTCAAACCAACTGTAATAGTTGCGTGTTCACAGTACGCAGACTTGCAATTCCGCGGCGTTGAGGCCGTGAAGGTGGACCTGTCGCGCAACAACGTCCGCAAGCTATGGTACACGAAGGACGACTACCGGCTGGCTACCGGCCCCACCATATCATCACGCGCCGTCGTCGCGCTGGGCGACAACCTCATTTGCGACTGCGACACGTACTGGGCGGCACGTGCCCTACAGGAACGTCCTGCGCACGTGACACTGACCGCGAAGTGCGCACGCGAGCAGGAGCCCCGCGACGTGCACAGAGTGGCGCTCGACTCGCTCGTGTGCGCCGCGCCCGAGCTTTGCGTCGCCGTGCGGGGCTGCGGGTGCGCGTGGCGTGACAGTGGCGTGGATACGCCCGCGCGCGTGCTGCGCGTGTCCTGCGAGCGCGCCGGCCTCACGCGCCTGGCCGACGTGCTGACGCCGCTCACGTCTGCGGCGCGGCGCAACAACGTGACGCTGAGCGACTACGACTGGCAGCTGCACCTCGCGCACAACCGCATCGCCGACCTCACCGTCACCGACTTCCCGGAACATCTATCTGTATGTTTACTTTATAATGAAAACTAGCTTATGCCCGCGACCTCGTTCGCGTGGAGTTCCATATAAATGTTAACCCCTTTTTCACCCCCTTAGGGGACGAATTTTCAAAAATCCTTTCTTAGCGTATGCCTACGTCATAATATCTACGAGTACCTGCATGCCAAATTTCAGCCCGATCCGTTCAGTGGTTTGGGCTGTGCGTTGATAGATCACTATGTCAGTCAGTCAGTCCCTTTTGAGTTATATATATTTAGATAAGGAACGAAATGGTTGGAATTTCAATTCAATTCGTAGATTACAAACACCAATATTTTTATTATTTCTTTCTTTCTTTCTTCTTCTAATATTGTTCGGACCCAAGTATTAATGCAAATAAAGATTTGATTGCTTCGATTAGGGCTCAGAACGCGACATGTCATTTCTTCAATTCCAAGCGTTGTGTCTGTTTTCTTAAGTTCCACGACGCGAAATTCGCCGTGGGGCCATTTGAAAAAAGCCACAACGCGTTGTGAGATGTTTTTTCGCTCAAAGATCGTAACATATATCGGTCGGATCACAATCAAACCGGATCCAGCTGAAAACCAGTATTTTACGTGGAGCGACTGCCTACCACACTCCAAAACCCATATAATGTAACGCGGTAGGTACCTACTTCTTGGCACGGCTGGTGTCAGAATTACTGGCTTCTGACAATCCGTAACGACTACCAAATATCTATAAATGACAGCCGGGACCAACGGTTCGACATGCTTTCTGTTTCTGAGGCACGGGGGAGTTTGTTTGTTTTTTTTTGAGTTCGATATGTTCGGAGCAAGCGTTGCTTAACCATGAATGCAATGAACGTTACATATATAAGTTGTGAAAAGATAACCTACTAATAATTTTCTATATGATTACTTGTCATGGGTGCAGGTTCTGGACCTGAGGAACAACTCGCTATCTCTGCTGAGCGAGGACGTCGTGCGCGTGCTGCTGGCGGACGAGCGACGCCGCGTGCGGCTGGCGCACAACAAGCTCGCCTGTAACTGCAGCGCCTATGACGCGCTGAACGCCCTGCGTGCTCACCAGGCCAGGTTGGACTACGACGCGCTCACCTGCGCCGACGGCTCGCAGCTGTCCCGCGCGCGCCCCCCGCAGTGTGATCCCCCGCGTGGCCTGAGCGTCGGCGGGGTGGCGGCGGGCGCGGCGATGGTGACGCTGCTCGCGGCTGCGGCGCTGGCCTGTTTACTGTGGCACCCTGCACTGCGCCTGCGCCTCAAGGCGGCGCTGCACGATCGCGGCTGGCTGCCCACCCCTGCCGAGCCCGATGACGACGAGCGCCGCTTCGACGTGTTCCTGTCATTCTCGCACGGCGACGAGCGCTTCGTGCGCGACGAGCTAGTGGCGCGCCTGGAGAGCGGCCCGACGCCCTACCGCCTGTGCGTGCACTACCGCGACTGGGTGCCGGGTGGCTGGATCCCGGCGCAGATCGCAGCGTCAGTGCGGGCGTCGCGCCGCACCGTGGCCGTGGTGTCGGCGCACTTTCTGCGCTCGGCGTGGGCGCGCGCCGAGTTCCAGGAGGCGTACGCACTGGCGCTGCGCGACGCTCGCCCGCGCCTCGTGGTCGTGCTGCTGGACGATCCAGCCGTGTTGCCGCTGGACGACAAGCTGCGCAGCTACCTCGCCACCAACACCTACGTGCGCTGGGGCGATCCCTGGTTCTGGCAGAAGCTGCGCCTGGCGCTGCCGCGCGGCCGCGGGCCCGCGCCCCTTGAGCTGCCGCCGGCACCCGCGGAGCCGCCTGTCACTGAGGACGTGTGCTCGGACCCATCGGCGGCGTCGGCGCTGAACAGTCCACAGAGCTCGTCGACTACGAGCTCCAGCTTGTCGGCTACGAGCTCCAGCTCGTCGGCGTCGCGCTCTAGCTCGTCGGCGTCGAACTCTAGTTCGTCGACGTCGAGATCGAGCGCGGCGGGCAGCGCCGTGGAGCTGCGCCAGCTGGTGACACCGGCGTCGTGTGGCGCGCACCTGCTGGGCGACGTGCCCGTTCACGCCGGCGCCCACGCCGTGCCAGTCTAGTGTGTGTGTGTTAACCGTTAGTACGAATGTAACTACCACTTGTGCAATGGAACACAACTGTTGAAGTGATTACTCCCAGTACCTACTTGTAACCTTGAAAATCAAAACATTCAAGATATTGAAAGATTTCACCCTCGATGTTGAATCTGAATGTTTGAGAATTTTATAACTGGTTAGCTAAAAAAATAATTTATAGAGAGTGCAAAAAGACAGATCACATAGCCAAAAGGCACACCGTAAATAAATTAAAAAAAAATCCTTTTTTAACAATCTATACTAATATTATAAAGCTGAAGAGTTTGTTCGTTTGTTTGTTTGTTTGTTTGAACGCGCTAATCTCAGGAACTACTGGTTCGAATTGAAAAAATCTTTTTGGGTTGAATAGACCATTTATCGAGGAAGGCTTTAGGCTATATATCATCACGCTTAAGCCAATAGGAGCGGAGCAGCGACAAAGAATGCTTTAAAATCGGGGATTCCACGGGGACGAAGTCGCGGGCAGCAGCTAGTAATAAATAAAAATGTACTATAAAGTAAAAAAATAGATATTGCTGAAAGAAACTGAGCTTGTTAGTTCTGGGTTTTAAATGTTTTTTAACCAAAATATACCTTTAACGTAAGTATTTCTTCACGGTATTTCTGTATTCATATGACGATAGGTATAAGCTTGGAATTGGATTAAAATGACGTTAATTTACTAATTGCGTTCTGCTCATCGATCCCTTTAATTTGATACGCATATCATAGCGGTTGCTGTGAAAATTATAAAACACCATTTTGTAACGACCGCCATATTTAATTTATAATGACGTTATTTTACTTGTTGTGTTCTGCTCATCGAGCCTTTTAATTTAAAGCGCATATCATAGCGGTTGCTGTGAAAATTATAAATCACCATTTTGTAACGACCGTCATATTTAATTTAGAATGACGTTATTTTACTTGTTGTGTTCTGCTCATCGAGCCTTTTAATTTAAAGCGCATATCATAGCGGTTGCTGTGAAAATTATAAATCACCATTTTGTAACGACCGCCATATTTAATTTAGAATGTCGTTATTTTACTTGTTGTGTTCTGCTCATCGAGCCTTTTAATTTAAAGCGCATATCATAGCGGTTGCTGTGAAAATTATAAATCACCATTTTGTAACGACCGCCATATTGGATTAAAACTGGCGGCTATTAATGAATCGTGCATTGTCATCGGAATCTAAATATGTATGTGTGCTAAATTTCAGCTCGATAGCTTCAGTAGAAGTGGTTGCAATATAAGGACATACATATTATATACAAGTGAAATTGAATAAAAGCTTATAATAACAAAATTAATAAATGCTGGATGCACGATGTACAGCGCGTGTGTAAAGCCGTACCTCAAATGGAAGAAATAACCATCACACCACTAGACGTAGCCACAGCAGTCCGTCCGTTACCAAACTGGAAATCTCTTGGACCGGGCGGTCTGCGCAACTTCTGGCTTAAGTGGTAAACTAGCTCACACGCACTCCTGGCATCTCAATTCTAGTCATCCTTAGAGTCTGGGCCGCTACCACAGTTTCTAACAACTGGCGTTACCCACCTGCTCCATAAAACAGTGCAGTCCCGCGAACCACAAGAATTATAGACCAATTAATTTTTTGTCGACGCTCTATAAACTTCTTACATCCCTCCTGAGAGTGAAAATTGAGCACATTGGGAATAACGCGATTATGATCGCCTCTCAGAATTGATGTAGGACTAAGGAGCTACTCCTCATGGACATGGCCATAAGCCAACAGGTTCATCGCGGAAGGATCTGTCGACACGCTGGAAGGATTACAAGAAGGCCAATAATTCTGTGCCACATACATGGCTCATGAAGGTGTTACAGTTGTACAAAATAGATGCATTTCTTCGCACCTTCCTTGAGTCATGTTTGAGGGAATGGAAAACAGTCCTTCGCTATCCAGGATGTGGACCGATTCAAGGGAATGTTGAGCCTGTATGGATTAAATGGAGAACATTTCAGGGCGACAGTTTGAGTCCGCTTTGGTTCTGCTCAGCTCTGAATTCTCTAAGCATACTGATGGAGGATTCAAGCCTAGGATTGGAATGAGGTAGTCAGTCCATTTCTCACCTTTACACGGATAATCTGAAATTCTTTACTCCCAACAATTTGCGACTGATGGAGCTACGGAAGGTCACTGAAACCTTCAGTAGTACCATCAGAATGGAATTTGGTGTAGACACATTTGTAGTCATGCATGTAAAGAAAGGGTAGATTATGGAATCCGAGGGATTTCAACTTTCGAATTCCATGCAAGTTAGATCCCTCAGCTCGACCGAAACCTATAAGTATATGAATATGTCGGAAGCTCTATGAATGTTACTGACATGAAGCAATCGTAGAAGGAGCGCTTCTTTAGCAGCTTGAAAAAGGTTTTAAATAGCCTTTTGCCGGCCGAAAATAAGGTCTTAAACGGTTGTGTCATGCCGGTATGAATGTACTCTATAGGCAAACTCAAATGGACTCGAACTAAACTTGACTCCCTGGATAAGAGGGTCCGTACAATGCTGACCGCAAACCAGATGCATCACCCACGACCATCAGTGATGTGACTGTTCTTACATCCCGCGGAAGTATGGAGGTCGAGGCTTTTTAAACGCCAATACTCTCAACAATCTCGAGAATATTTTCGAGAAGCTGGTGTGGGTATGCACCGAGATGTGGTCGCAGTGGACAAGGGACTCAACCCGTTGTCCATGGCTATAGAGAACTAGCGCAAACCTGTGATACTTACTACATATGATCACAGGGAGGTATGGAGAGGCAAGGAGCTCCACGGGCGCTTCTATCGAGCTCTTCATGGGCCCGACATAGTCTTCCCGGCGTCCGTATCCTGGCTACGTTTTAGCCACCTCTTTGGGGAAACTGAAGGTTTCGTCTGTGCGATTTTGGACGAAGTCATCCTGACGAATAACTACCGGAGGCATATTACGAGTATGAAGGATGAGACGATTGACGTGTGTCGGGCATGCCATCGTCCGGGTGAGTCCATCAGTCATTATTATCTCTGGTTGTTCTCATCTGGTTAACAGCGAGTACCTACTTGCACAGGCATAACCAAGTGGTTAGGATTATTCACCAACAACTTGCTCTGGAATACCAACTTGTGGATTCTGAGGTACCGTATTACAAGTATGTGTCTAACCCAGTTCTCGAAAATGACCATGTCACGTTAAACTGGGATCCGTCTTCTTTAGTTGCCAATAAGCCTGATTTAGTGGTGATAGACCGATTAGCAGGCGCACAATAATAATCGATGTTACCATCCCAAATGACGAGAACCTCGTGAAAGCTAAGAAAAAGAAACAAATCACGTAGAATGTGGACTCGACTGTCATTGAGCCGATTATCGATACGGCCAATGGCCTGATGCTCAAAAGCTTTGACGACCACCTTTCGAAGCTGCCGTGACACGGTTGTATAAAGGGCCTGATAAAGACGGCAGGACTCCTCGATACGGCTCGTATAGTGAGGAGGTCCCTTTCTCTGGAGCCCTAACCACCCGTAGCGTGAACCCTGCTCCCGACAGCGGCGGACTAGTCTTTTTTATATTTTTAAATGTTGTTTTTAAGAAATATTTGAAAATGTATTTCGTAGACATTTAAGGAGGAATAAACGAAATGAATAATAATTTATAAAGAGGAAAGATGTTATTTTTTTGTTTGTACCGAATAAGCTCAGAAGCTGCTGGACCGATTTTAACCATTTTTTTCACCAATGGAAACCTACATTATCAGCGAGTGACATAGGCTATTTTTATTTTAGCCCTGTGTTCCCACGAGAATGCATCTACGCGGGTGATTCCGCGGGGCGCTGTCAGTAAACAATAAAGTAATGCCCGAATAGATAACCCCATAAACATGGTTGACTTGTACTACCCCTTCACAGCGTACCGGCATGATCTTATGTTAAAAACTGGTGTAAACCATAAACAGATATGCAATTTCAGCAATCCCGGAAGGTTTGCTTTTATTTACTGATAAGTTCCATTGCCTATCTCCGAAGTTCTCACACGATGTGTTCGCGGTGGCGCGAGAGAACTGGCGCAAACCAAAAGTACTAGATACTAATGACCGCAGGGAAGTATGGTAGAGCAAGGAGGCCTCTTTGGGGAAACCGAAGGTTTTGTCTGCGATTGTGGACGAATAAACGAAAATATCTATTCGTAGCTACTGAGTTTTTCGGGAACAGACGAGGCGGGGATATGCAGTGATTGTAAACTTAACAACGCTGGAAAAAGGCAAGCAGATTGATTGATTTAGTTTAAACAAACATTAGCGGTTATGTGGTGGAGTTGAAGCGTGTAGTCGTCGCCTTGTCGGCGCCCGAGCCATATATATATTGTAGTCTTTGGCCCGAGCGGCGCGGCCGGCTGCGCGCACTAGTCGCACTTGTGATAAGCAATTATGATATAACTCATTCTCTTCTCTGTAAATAATTGTTATAATATTAATATGATCATAGGAATGCATAGTAAAACTGAAATGTATATGAGTACTAGGTATGTCAGCTGAATATTAATCCAGCAAATGACCCGTTTGTTCAGTTCACGACACATGACTGTTTAACTTGTCACCGTACCATGTAAGGCATTAGGACGTATACCTAACCTACATGTTTAAAGTAATATTTTGTCCTGACACATAGACTGTTGTATGATATTATTTTTATAAACATTTAATAAAGAATATTTTTATAAATAGCTGTTGTTATTATGGGTTTTTTTTAGAAATCATTAAATCAATACCATCGTCATTAGAATGTGGTTTTTAGGGTTCCGTAGTCAAAAGGCAAACACGGAGCCCTTATAATATCGTCATGTCCGTCTGTCTGTCCTTCCATCTGTCTGTCTTTCAAAATGAAATAGAGGTTTCTAAAAAAGGTTATTCTTTAAGGCAACAGTTTTTGAGATATGTGCTTCCAAATTCGTAAAGATGTCTCACACAAGATGACACATCTTTCTTTAGAATGTTCAACTTCTTTTCAAAATTAAAAAAAAAATGAGTGAATAGAACTTCACAGACACTTGGTTTTGAACATCACAGCTTATATACTGTTATGTAGATATATGATATTTTAACAATGCACTACGGAACCCTTCACTCTGCGTGGTCGGACACGCACTTGGCCGGTTTTGTGGAATAAAATATTCTCCCATACATAAATGTACGTCACGGTCAATTCAACCGAAAATATAAGTTTGTAATCGCAAAAAAAATGATTTTCTATATGACAAAACTACAAATTATCTTCTTGTCAAATTTCATTATTCTAAGTCAACGGGAAATACCCTATACATGAGTTCCTTGTTTCTCTCTGAGTGTTTTAATGGACAGTTCTCGCCTTGTTGTGTGTTGTTCCTAGAGTGAGACCAATATTAATCGCGCTACCACATTTAAAAGAATTGACCTATAAATTATTGTGATTGGGTGAGATTCGAATACAGAAATCTTAATAATAAGGCAATAGAAGTGGCAAAGACGCGTGACCTTGTCGCCGCGTACGTGTCTCGTAGTGTGACAAACAGACAAAGTGTCACAACGTGCGCGAGGAGAGTTGTTGCGGTTGCTTTTGTTGTTTGAGACGCGGAGAGGTAAACGTGGTGTTTTGCAGCATATCCAACTGCGGAAACTCTTTCAAAATTTGTAACTTTATAAATAAAGGAATTACATTTCATTTGTAAGAACTTAATTTTTGAAATAATGTCGTTTTAATAAATATAGGTAGGTAGTCAAATCAAATATTTTCACCACCACTACTACGATTATTTTATTTTTATTTTATTTTATAAATTTTAGGAAAACTTACAGCTAATACACTACAATAGAAACTAACAATATGTAAAAAATGACCATTTTACAGTTTTCACTTATATATAGAATTAATAATAGAAATCTCACGAAAACAGCTTAGGACTAACGCGCATACCAACATACTCAAATTACGCTCAAAAATCTAACAATTTACCATAAAAAAACGCGTTACCTACATTTACACCAAAAACAGTCAAAGTTTTCTTGACTTTTCTAATGCTGCTGGTAAACAAATCAAGCTCGACCTCCTGACACACCCTATTGAATGTGCGACAAGCTCTTATCATGTATGAGTTCTTTCTGTAGTTACAGGGGGGGGACACTGCACTACTTGACGTAGGCGTCCAATTTTTGACAAAGACACTAGCGTCATCTTTTACGAAATCCGTGTAAACTTGAGGGATTTAGTACGTAATAACGACATAGATGGTACTTACACCAATTATTTACAGTTTGCTTAAAATGCCTTTTTGATTTAAATAAAAAATGATTAAAAAATTATAAATATATATTTTAAACAAGTATATAATATTTATTCATTTTTTTAAGCATTTTGTTTTTTTTTTAGGTTTTGCAACATTGTCCTAACGGCATCCAAAATACTGGTATGGTATTTATTGTCATCAAAATTCAAAATGGTCACTACTTTCGGCGTATGCGCGTGTTTGTAGTTCTCTTCCATTTTGTGCATTTAATGTGGTTCGTTCGTCGGTTATATAAAGCTACAGAAAGTGCGGTTGAGTCGAGTGGTGCTGTGATAGTCCTCCTCCCGTCTTCCTTGTCAGTTTTACATCCGAAAACCTCATCAATTTTAGTGCTGTGTTTTGCGAAATAGACGCTTTCAGATCTTGTGTTTTTATAGTTCACTGTAAAAATGCCAAGACGTTGTGGTTTAGGATGTACACCCACTAGTAAGTACTTACATTACTTGCGTTAATACAAATTACTTATAAGATTTACCTACCTTGATAGAACTGTAAAATCCCTCATTCTCCCAATGTTATGCTGTCAAAGATTCATAGTTTTATGAATGAATAAGAATAGTAAGTTAATTCCCAGTATCCCAAAAAGACTGCTACATAATCTCTATCAGAACATTAACACTGCTAAGTCTGTAGACTTCCATAGAAACTGACAGGTTATTATCAAGGTTTTGATTAATATATGTTTTAAAGTTACCAAGTACAAAAGAAATATACAATAAAATAAATAACTGTTTCCCTTTAGTGTTGACAAATGAATATTCACTAAATAGTTTGTAATAATAAACAATTTTTTACAGGAGGTGTACTTCATGTATTTCCAAATCCCAACAAGTTTCCCGAGCAGTTCAATGCTTGGGTTCGAGTTGTTTGTGGCCAAGATGAATGTACTTTTAACTACAAAAGTATGAGAATTTGTGACAGACATTTCACAGAAAAGGATCGGAACCGATATAACCGCTTGAATGCACTAGCAGTTCCATCGCTGTATTTACCTGGTATGTAAATTTTCATGTTGAATAGTATTTCAATAATGAAGTGCGTTTTTTAAAATCTAATAATAATGATTTGTTTTTCAGAACAACCAAGTCTTTCTAGCATTTCAAACTCCAAATCAGAACAGACTTTGAATCAACCTGAAATATCTGATGATTATCATCAATCATCATCAGGTATGTTTGGTCATTTATGCTTTTAAAATTAGCGTTTGACTTTAAGTAAGCACTATAAAAGTGGAATAGACCGTGAAAAAGTACTCTTTCATATGATAGCTGCAATCATTTACAGAACAAAAAATATTATTTCATAATATCACAATAAATAGATAGTATCAAGATTACTCTACTTATCTCTTATTTAGGTACCCAATGATTTAATATGTTTTTAAAATAAAGTAATTTTACCATTATGTATTTCAGGTAAAATGAATGAAAAAGCAATGGAGAAGAGTTCTTTGGATGTTTCTGAAGTGTCAGACATCCAACAGTCTACACCTGGTAAGTCACAACAAAACTTGCACTTTCAAATATTCTATTTAAAGACTTGTCACATCTATTAACCTGTACCGGACTCGCATCGTAGATTACAGCCCAATATGTCTCGCAGACAGGAGGCATGTATCCCAGTTAACACTATTGGCTGTTAATATTATGTATAGTTACAAACTGCAATTATAAATAATTAAACCTAAGATATACAAAATTTATATTGACAAAAGTAACATTCAGCTATGTAGATGTAATATTAAAAATAAATGTAAAGGAGTGGAATAAACAACAGTTTTTTTTTTTATAACCTATGTTCATATATACCCTTTGCAGTATGAATTTAGTGGTTGTTATGGGTTCGATTCTTGCACGGAACAAATGTATGACCTACACTACAGATAGTTGTTCTGGCTCTGGCTGTTTGTCAATTTGTGATTAACGTTTGTAAATGCAACCACAATACAGGAGAAATTCCTTGTGGCTTTGTTTTTGTGAAATAAAAAAATAATAATTTATACCTAATTTTTCAGGTACATCGCAAGAAGCACCTCACAATCCACTGTTGGAGCATAATTATCACAAACCGTTAGGGACAACTTCCAATGTAAGAAGTAAGTATTCATTAGAAACTTTGAAATTACTATATAATGAACCAAACTTATCTTTTTAATCCTATTGTTGGCATTTAAGAATTAAAGTTCACGGTATGGTTCTTATTTGCTTTTTCTAGTTAATTTTTTTTTTGTAATTAAAATGAAATGCTGAATTCATGCCAAAATGTCACTTGTAAATTTTTATACATTAGTTTTTACATTATTGACAGAAAAATGATGATTGATAAGATTATTGTATTTTACAGATTGGAATAAGAATAAGCTTTCTTCAGTGAATTCGAAGAAGTGTATTATTTACCAAAGAAATATAAAAAATTTGAGAAGACAGATATATCGTCTTAAGAAGCAGGGAAAAGGTTTGAAGTCGCGACTGGAAAATGCCGAAAAGCTATTTAAGAAATCAGATTTCATAAAAGTTGTCAAGGATATGACACCTGCTGCAAAAATTTTCACCAACATGCAGTACTTTCAAGTTGGAAAAAAACCAAATGGTCGGCGTTTTTCTATGGAAGAAAAGGTTCTTTCACTTTCATTATATAAAAGGAGTCCGAAATGTTATGGTCTAATGTCGAAATATTTTGTTTTACCTTCGACAAAATCTTTAAAGCGGTTGTTAGCTCAAATTAAATTAAGCCCTGGCATTAACAAAATCATTTTTGACAAGCTCAAAAAGACAGTGTCTAACTTGAATACTGAAGACAGACTGTGTTCCCTCATATTTGATGAGATGTCAATAATGCCACAAATAAATTATGACTCATCAAGTGATGAATTAAAGGGATTTGTCAGTAATGGAAAAAATCAGATTGCAAACCATGCTCTAGTTTTTATGGTTAAGGGCTTAAAAAAGCAATTTAAACAACCAGTTGCTTATTTCTTTACCAATTCTTTGAACAAAATTGATTTAATATCAATTATAAAAGATGTCATTGACAATGTTCAAAAAACTGGTCTAATAATATTATGTACAGTGTGTGACCAAAGTACAGTCAATGTAAGCGCCATAGAAGGCTTAATAAACAGAACAAAAGAAAATTATTTGAGAAAAGGGAAAGAAATGCCTGTTGACATGTTTCAAATAAATGGAAAGAAAATTATTCCATTATATGATGTTCCTCATTTATTGAAAGGTTTGCGAAACAATCTTCTGAATAAAACCATGACGTATGTCGATTATGACGATGGAAATAAAATTAAGTCAATTAAATGGGAATATTTCCAGCAGTTATATGCTGCAGATAAATCTTGTGGAGAACTGAGCTGCCTCCCAAAGTTGACAGAAGAACACGTTGTTCCGGACAAAATTAAAAAAATGCGAGTGAAGACTGCAGCGCAAATTTTTAGCCATAGTGTTGCGGTTACCACAGACCATTTGACAGCTAGAGGAAAGTTACCTGAAGAGTGTCGCTCCCTTATTCCTCTTACTTTATTAGTAGATAATTTATTTGATAGTCTCAATTGTAATACGTTTGAAATTCCAAATGGTAAAATTTATAAAGGCCCTGTAAGAAGGAATTCACCTCACCATCAGTTGTGGCTAAGAGCAAAAAAATATCTAAAAAGTATAAAATTTCAATCAAGCAAAAAGGTAGGGAATAAAATCCAAAAAATTGAAACTGTTGTTCCATCTGTAAAAAATTTTGTAAAAACTATTGAAGGCATTCAAGAATTGTGGAAAGTTTTGTCACAAAAATATTCTTTTGACTCAATGTTGACGAGAAATTTCAATCAAGATCCCGTTGAGAATTTCTTCGGAAGTATTAGAAATTGCGGGGCAAGAAACGTTGCACCCAATGTAATGGCATTTGAAGGCGCATTCAAAACGATTTTATTAAATAATTTAAACAATCATTCAGCTCAGGCCAATTGCGAAGCAGATAACAATAGCTTTTTACAGTCGCTACATTTTTTTACGAAAAATACGGATACTGCTCCCATAATCGACGTTTCTGAAGTAAAAGAAATAACTCTTAGAGAGGAAGTACTAAAGGATGTGAAACTTCCGAATGATTTAGGGCAGAGAAATTATGTATGTGGGTGGATCTTGAGGAAATGTCTCAAAAATATAATAAAAAAATGTCAACCATGCAGAAAAACTGTTTTATGCAGTAAAAATGATAAAAATTCTTACATTGCAGCAAAAGAATATTTTGCTGACAAAATGTCGTTATGTTATCCCTCTGAAGAATTGGAAGAATGTTTTCTTAGTATACAAAGTATATGTGTTTCACATTTGAAAACTGATGTGCTGAAAAATGGAATAAAAAGAGAAATAAAAGCAGTAATAGATATATTTGTGCAGTTTCCATTCAAATGTGAAATACATAAAGAAAAGTTAAAAGAATATTTTACAGATGTTACAATAAATGTGTTAATTTATAGTTGGTGCAAGTCTATTAACCGCATTTTAGCAGGAAAAGTTACATTTGATGGCGAGGATGAAATTAAAATGTATGCCCAAGACTATTATAATAAACATCGCCACAATAAAACTAATAAATGACTTAAATATCAACATAATCATATTTTATTTTGTGCTGGCTTTATAAAACATTCAATTTTGTAAACATTAACTGTATTTGTTTGTTTTTTTTTTTATTTCACAAATTCTTATTTTATAAGTTAATCAAGAACTACGCGCAAATCGCTCTGGAACAAATACATAATGTTTATAAAACTGGTTTTTATATGGCCTACATTTCAAATTACCCGCCTACCCATAGAACACCTATCTAGTATAGATATAGATGTATAGGTACCAATGTATGCACCTATAGTTTTTGGGATTAGTTCAGCGGATATAGTATCAGATGGCGACACCGTTCAATATAGGTGTCAAAAATTCTCGAGAGCGGGCTCTCTATTCCATATATATTACTATACTCTTTGTGTAGTTAGTTCGAACTTGAGGCACATGAAGTAGACGCGAACTACGAAGAAACGCACACGGTACACGAAGTCACCTACTCACCAGCTCAGGGACGCCAGTAGATCCGTTCATGACGCTAAATAAGAAAGCAAGATCTGCGATTTTCCTTCGCTCTTGTAGAGGCAGAATATGAAACTTTTTACACCGGCTCATATAGTTCGGAAGAAAGGTATTTGAGCGATATTCAATGTATCTTAAATATTTCTTTTGAATACTTTCAATGCGATTGATATATATATTATAACTGGGATTCGAAATTTGAGAAGCATATTCAAGGTGGCTACGGACAAACGCACAGTAAAGAATTTTCAGTGTCTTAACATTCTTAAAATCAGTAGAAATCCTAAAAACAAAACCCAAGGCTTTAGAAGCCTTGCTAACTACTTTATCTATATGCGCGTCAAATAAAAACTTTGAGTCAAAAGTTACTCCAAGATTAGTGATGACACTGACTCTGGTTATTAAGGTATTCGATAGCTGATAATCATATTTAACAGGATTTGGCTTGCGGGTAAATGTACACACAAAACATTTGGAAATATTTAAATCTAACCTATTTCTAGCGCAATAATCATGGAACCTGTCCAAATCGTCCTGTAACAGGCGTGCATCCTCAATGGTTGAAATTTGACTAAGAATCTTCATATCATCCGCATACAGCAAAATTTTCGAGTGTAAGAAACAAGAAGCAATGTCATTTATAAAAAAATTAAACAACAGGGGCCCCAATAAGGATCCTTGGGGAACCCCTGACGGAATGTACATCACTCTCGACGTATACCCATTGAGGACCACCGTCTGGCACCTGTTCTCCACATAAGATGAGAACCATCTAAACAAGTTACCCCTCACACCAATCAGTAATAGTTTACGCATTAGAAGCGCATGATCCACTCGATCAAAACATTTTGGCGCGACTGCAAGCGCCTATAATTTCACAGTAGCAGATTCACAATGGTGTCTCACAAGTTGCGCAGCATTTTGTATCAGGCGTTTAGCTGTTTTTTTATTCGTCTACCGACGTGATTTATAATTTTGTCACTTTTATATCCAACGTCCGCCAGTGATCAAGCATTATTCAAGTAATTTTCAAAACTCATCAAGTACACGTATTATCACAGTTTTTCGGGTTTTATTTACATAAAATAGGACTCGCAAATGTCTCACAAGCAGACATAAATTGGCGACCGTGACAGGACACGAAATCATCAAACCAAATTTCTGCAAGTCACTACTCCAATAGTCAGGAGAACGTGCCTCATTCAAAGTTGAAGACCGTCAGGATCCGTCTAAGCTACAGCAAGACTTAGTCACGACCACGGCAGCAAACTTCCACAGAGATAAGTGTCCTAATCATATGTTCCTACCCATGCCAAATCTTGCATTTCCCTTCATCATCCTTGTATTGCCTCCACAGTGCACATAAGGCCACAGAGGGTCCTTCCAAATTCAATAATATTCGTTATATTCATCGAATAGTTCATTTTCAATATCTACATTAATTTCTTTGTTCGCCACCCGCAAGGTACAAAGGTCATTCTTTGTTCGCACACGTTCCAAACTTGAAAAGTTAGCAAAATCTACAGTAATTGTCCATTAATACATTACCTATTTACTATTTCAACGATTATTCATCAAAATAATCCTGTTTTAGGTAGTCTTTGTTATTTTATTTAGTGAATAAATTCCTAAAACAATTTCAACAAATTCTTCAAGTCAATTTCAAACAACTTTGTTTAGACATTGTTGCACCTACAGCTTTTATATTAGTTATTTCTCGCTTCTCACTCTTTTTTTGCCGAAATTTCCAGGATTAGCGAGGGAATACGGCCTGCAGTTCAATCAATCAGTTGTGCAGAACCGGTTTCTTCGCCACAGGTGTCGCCGGGCTGACGGGAGTGAAATAAGATAAGCCAAGTTTACGCATAGTAAACAAAGTGCAGCTAAGTGAACAAATTTTTATTGGTTCAGTTATTTTATTTTTATTTAGTTTTAGACTCAGCAATGCCTACGGAGTCAGATAAACATAATATTGCAAAGTATAAGGAGCTGAGTTTAAGGCGTAGTTCTATTAAGGGCCAGATAACAAAATTTAAAAACGATATAGCAACATTAGGCTCAGTGCAACTGTCTAGCATAGAACTTGTTGAGTTATCATTAAAATTAAGTAAGTTTGAAGGTTTGTCCACCAAGTTTGATGACCTTCAGACTGAAATAGAAATTTTAAATCATGATAATTTGGATTCCGAGATAGATGAGCGTGATAGCATCGAGCAAGATATTATTTCATGTATAGCAACAGCAAAGAGCTTAATTGAAGATGCGAATAATGAATCCGAGACTCGTCGTAAGTCTTCGGCGCTCTCATGTCATCACCTTCATGATTCTGATCCTACCGGTTTTAAGTTGCCGCGTATTGAAATTTCTAAATTTTACGGAGCATATTTTCGCTGGCTCGAATTTCGAGATACTTTCCAAGCTTTAGTACATGATAACTAACGCATTTCCGATATAAACAAACATTATTTACTATCATATCTCGAAGGAGATGCGGCTCGTTTCGTTTCAAATCTTGAAGTCTCATCATCAAACTATAAAGAAGCCTGGTCGTTACTATGTGAGCGATACGACAACAAAAAGTTGCTCATTAACTATCATTTGTCAGAACTAATTAACATGAAACCGATTAATAACGAATCCGAACGTTCGTTGCGATTTTTACCTGACCATGTAACAAAAAACTTGCGAGCACTAGCTAACTTAGGGCGACCCACACATATGTGGGACGATATAATTATATTTATGATGACATCCAAATTAGACAGTCAAAGTTTAATGAAGTGGGAAGAATTGCAAAACACTTTTAATTCTGGTGATGATCTTCCAACTTTAGCTCAATTTCATAAATTCTTAACAGATCGGGCAGGTGTTCTGGAAGTTATGAATCGTAGCAAGTCCGACATTGCTAATAGAACGTCACGTCCTAACCAAACTTCTCAAAATCGACATTCTCATCCAAAAAATAAACAAAATGATACCAGTTCCAATAGTAAAAACAATAGACCTCCACATGTTAAATCTTTTATTGCTAAACGACAGATTCAGAAGGGAATTGATTGTGTTATTTGTAGTGAGTCACACAGAATTTACTCGTGTCCCACCTTTAAAAACAAAACTATTAGTGAAAGGTTAGCTGATGTTCAAAAATATAATTTGTTTCCTAACTGTTTGAGACAGGGCCATCAAGTAGCTGACTGTCAATTAGGACCTTGTGTTTTTAAGGAATGCAAGGAGCGTCACAATTCTCTCCTGCATCAATCCAATGCTGTAGTATCAACAAACTCTGCTGAAGTATTGTCCAAAAAGTATTAAAATGTCGCGATTCATTATATCATTGCGAACTGATGTATGAGTGTATACCTATCTATCTCTAATTATATCTATGCATATACAGTCCACACGTTCGAAGCGGTTGATTTTTAGTGACAATATATGGAGCGTAAAGAAAGGACGTTGTTTCTGTTTTAAAAAACCCTATCACACAATAATCAACCTAATATCCTTAAACATATGGTCCTTCGAGCCGGATTGTGTCACCTACGATCGAACGTAGCCGCCGCCGCGAGAACAAAAGAACGCATTCCTTAGATAAGGATTCGCCGGGTGTTCGGTAACGTAATTATGAGTTATAAGCAAGTTATTACGGTGACAATTGTGTGAATACGGAGAACTATAGTTATTTACGAATGTAGCCTTTTAATTACGTGAGTGAGATAAAAACTTGAACAATTTGTGCTATTTAAAGGCTAATTTGGTAACTATAACAGTGAGTGTGTTAGGATTACATTAGAAACGGGTCCGATCGAACAAAAACAATGGAGAAGCGTATTGCATTACAGGAAGAGTTAATGAATAATTTGAAGAAATCTGAACGGAATTTTAAGAAAACACCTAGAGAAAGAATTAAGAAACCTTATTTAGAAACAAGACTGGAGGTACTTGAGCTACAGTATAAAGAATTTAAAGAAGGTCATAAGACGATCCTTTCGGAGTCTTCAAAAGATAAGAAAGAAACATATTTCACCGAGGGTTATTACGAACAATATGAGGAACTGTACGTACAATACAAAACATGTTTAAAAGAAGCTTTGGAGCCATTTTTATTACCGTCAATTGCGCCCGCGCAAATTATTAAGGCGTCGGCTGGTACTAACGATTCCAGCTATGGTGACGTAAAGCTACCGCGAATTACGCTACCTACATTTGGAGGGAAATATGAAGAATGGCAAACATTTTATGACATGTTTTCATCACTAATTCACAACAACAAGGCCATAATGTCAGTTCAAAAGTTTCATTATTTGAAAAGTAATTTGTCGGGTGAAGCTTTTAATCTTCTACGGAATTTCACAACTACTGAAGCAAATTATGAGGAAGCATGGAATCAATTAGTAAAACGGTATAATAACAAGCGTTATAACTGCAATGCTATTATGAACAATCTAATTGGACTTAAGAAAATAAATACAGAGTCCGCTAGTGCTATTAAACATTTACTAGACACCACATCAACTTGTTTGAAGTCTCTGCAAAGTATTGGGATCAAAACGGAAAACTGGGATGAAATTATTGTTTATCTAACCGTCGCAAAGTTGGACACAGAATCAATAAAACAATGGGAACAGTATCTTAATACTTCTTCTAGCGATGAGCTTCCGACTTGGTCACAAATGAAAGACTATTTAGAGTACAGATTTAGGTCCTTAGAAATGATTGATTCTACCACTCAAAGATCAACACAAACGGGGAAGCCTGCACAGAAGACAAAAACATTTCACACTTCAGTTGAAAACAAACCTAAACCTAAAGATGTTGAGTGTGCAATGTGTAATGAGAAACATTATGTTTACCAATGCAAACGTTTCGGAGTCATGACACCAAAAGCAAGACAAGAGTTCGTGCAAAATAAGAGATTGTGCTTCAACTGCCTGTCACCTACACATTCAGTCATCAAGTGTCGTCAATCAATGAGCTGCAAGAAATGTGGTAGAAGACACCATACTTTGCTGCACTTCGAGCGAGAGAGTAACGAGAGCATCAAACCAGCAAGTGAGGCAACATTATCGCCGAGTGAACAACAAGAGAAACCGAGCACATCACAAGGTGATACCCACATCACTACTACATTTACTAGGGAGGAGCTGCAGCCTACCAGGGTGCTGCTGGCAACGGCTAGAGTTAAGGTATTCAATTCAAATGGTTGTAAACAAAATATTCGAGCTTTATTAGACCAAGGGTCACAAGCCTCGTTAGTTACAGAGGCTACTGTTCAGTTACTTGGGTTAAAACGCATACCAGTAAATGGTTTTGTGTCAGGGCTGGGAGATGGTCATACGAGAGTAAAATACAGAGTTTCACTTCAAATAGAATCACGCCATAATCCTGCTCATTCAATTCAAGTTAACGCTTACGTAATGCACTCTTTGACGTCTATGCTTCCCACAGCCAACCTGAGTTCATATGAATGGGTTGAAATTAATAATTTACCTTTAGCGGATCCTACATATGCGAGACCAGGTAAGATCGATATACTGTTAGGCGCAGAAGTGTATGGAGATATATTGCTGGACGGTATTGTTAGACAATCTGAAGGTAATTTAATAGCACAAAACACAGTTTTTGGGTGGATTATTTCAGGAAAAGTGTCAAGTGGATACAACTCATTAACGACAAGTAATCTTATTAGTTTACATGTACATTTAGAAGAAAATGATTTACTAACGCGATTTTGGGAAATGGAAAATGAGCCTAGCATATTACAAAAGGAGATGTCTAAAAGCGAGAAGGTATGTGAGGATTTCTTTAATTTGACTACAATTAGGGACAATAGTGGGAGATTTATCGTAAGATTACCTTTTGCAACGAAGGATCCGAAATGTCAGTACGGTTGTTCAAAACAGAGAGCTATCAAAATGTTAGAGATTTTAGAGAGAAGGTTATTACGTGAACCGAAGTTGAGAATAGAGTATAATAAAGTGTTTGAGGAATATTTGAGTTTAAATCACATGATAGAAGTGAATGAGAAAGAGATAGAGAATCATCGTGCTGTCTATCTTCCTCACCATGCAGTGGTGAGAGAAGACAAGGACACTACAAAAGTGAGAGTTGTTTTCAACGCGTCAAGCAAGGGAAACAACAACGTGTCATTAAATGATGACCTTCTTGTTGGACCTAAATTACAACAAGATCTGAGACATATATTAATGAGATGGAGAACCCATAAAATATGTCTAGTAGCAGACATTACGAAATTTTACAGAATGGTTCGAGTAGCAGATGAAGACGCCGATTTCCAGAGGATTGTATGGAGATTTGATCCATCTGAATCTATACAGCATTATAAGCTTATAAGGCTTACATTTGGTACAGCATGCGCGCCATACTTAGCAGTTAAGTGTTTACAAAGACTAGCTGAGTTAGAGGAACCAAAATACCCGTTAGCAGCTAAGGTAACGAAACAAGATTTTTATATGGATGACTTGATGTCCGGTGCTGAAACTGTAACTGAAGCCTTACAATTATACTATGAGATGAACGAGTTAATGAAATCGGGCGGGTTTGAACTTCAAAAGTGGAATAGCAACAATGAAATATTGCTAAGTCATGTCGGTAAGAGTGGAGAGCGCGCCAGTGACCATAAAGCACCCATTAAGATGAATAATTCGATTAAGGTACTGGGAGTGAGTTGGTGTCAAAAATCGGATAATTTCGAGTATGTGCTTAACTTACCTGAGACTAAAGAGCCGGTCACTAAACGACAAGTTCTGTCTGTTATAGCTAGATTATATGATCCGTTGGGCTGGATTGCCCCTGTAGTAGTCGTTGCTAAAATCTTCATACAAAGACTGTGGAAATCAGGCCTAGAGTGGGATGACTGCTTATCAGAGGATCTACTTAGACATTGGATAATATATAGAAGTAAATTAATTGATTTAAAGGAGATTACAATTCCGAGATGGTTGAATGTCACGCGAGCTTCTAAAACTGAATTACATGTTTTTTCAGATGCCTCAAAATCAGCCTTTGCAGCGGCAGTTTACATGCGAGTTACTGATAACTCAAAAAATGTATATCGACGGTTAAAAGGAAATAGGGTATAAGCGACAAAAAGTGAAATGTTCAGGAGAGCCGTTCAAAGTTTTAAATTTTAGAAAAACTGACGTAATTTTGTTATTTATTAAGATATCGTGAAAACGAAAACAGTTATAAAATCAGAAAATAATGGAGCATTTACCGGTATTTTTAGTTTTAATGATTTTACGCTATTTAAAGTGGTTTTTGTCGCTTATAACAATAGCTTTTAATTTTCTAATGAGGAAATACGGCATAAGATACAAATGACAATGTAAAATATTAAAGGATAAGAAGCCTAAGCGACATACTGATTTCTCACACCGCAAGGTAAAAGGGTATAAGAGACTAGACAGTTCAATAAGTGTTATGGGAAAAGAAGGATAAGGTACTTTTCACAGTGGTTGTATGGAAGCTAACAGAGCACAAGGAACAGTTGGCTTTCAAAACAATACCAGGATATAAGACATTAGTGACGCACAATGTCGCTTGAAAGCAAAGGAAAAGAAGGATAATCAACATTTGGCATTGTGTGAGTCTATGGAAATATGGATGAAAAGACACCCCAAAAATAATGAAGTAGCGCAACCAACACGATCCTTCATCAGGATAAGAGCTAAAACGGGTATTACACTACACTGTAATTTTGTCCCTAACTCGTAAAATAGGGTGAAGTATTTTAAAAGTATTAGGGAGTCGATTTTCATACAAAAAGACTAAGGATCCTTAGTCTTAGGGGCCTGTTTCAGTATACCCTACCCGTTCAAGTGATTCTAATTTACACTAAATAGTAGATTTCAAAGATGATAGTTCGTCATTATAGTAATTTTCATGTCACCTACTTACCTATTTACTAACAAGCGGATAGTAAGTAGGCTTTTTTTAAATAAAAAAAAGATATTTTTTATCTTTTCAATAAGGAAAAATCAAAGCTACTTAAAAAGGAGTGGTTAGGTAGCCAACCCGCCTGCCCAGCGTGGCGATTATGGGCAAATACCTCCAATGCAGAACAACAAAATGCCACGGCCTCCAGTTCCCGGCGGTCCCGCTATTCCTAGTCATGGTGGCGACCACGGTAACGGCGGGGCGGGGGGTGCCAAGAATCTCCGGGCTACAGCAGGCCACCATCACCATAAACTGAAACTAACCCTGGCGACGCACGCTACGGCTTGACTCGCATCTGACGCAACTTTAGGTGAAACTAGGGAAAATTAGATGACAAACACTAGGGTTGAGTGAAGTCCGAAGAAGGGGGGAGGGACACCAGGTGTCCTCCCCCAAGCACATCCAGTACATCAGATGACCCGATTCCAGGGTTATCCCTGGAATCAGGTCATCTGATCTGTCGGTCGGTCGGTGAATCTGTCAAGTGTGTCGAACAGGGTAGCGTACCTTATTGTGAAGCTCACCGAGAGGTATAGCCTCAAGGTAGTGCAAGTGTACGCACCGACCTCGACACACTCGGACGACGAAGTGGAAAATATGTTCGATGACATATCGAGAGCCCTCCACTTTACTACAAAGACATAGTACATCGTTGTCATGTTGACTTTAATGCCAAAGTGGGAGTACAGTATTGCTGCGAATAGGTAATAGGATACCATGGATTTGGAAGCAGAAATCATAGGGGGCAAATCCTCGTCAACTTCCTGGAACAGGAGGGGTTGTTCTTGATGAACTCCTTCAAGAAACAGACCCAACGGAAGTGGACGTGGCAAAGCCCCGACACTATGACCAAACATGAGATGTCGATCTCATGTTTGTTCATCATGAATGACAAGAGGCATATATTCAGAGACGTCTCCGTGATCAATAGGTTCAATACCTGTAGCGATCACCGACTTGTCCGAGGCTCTCTGAATATTAACTTCAAGGCCGAACGTGTCCGTCTGATGAAGTCCAGACTCCGACCAACTCTGCTCCAAATCATGGCATGATCTGAAACGTTCCAGGCAAACCTGTAAACCCGATTCGCTGCCGTGGAAACCACAACAGACGTAAACCAGAACCTCTAAAATGTGACTCGGATCCTCAGGGAAAAAGGTACGAGATTCTGTGATATGCAGCGTAAGGGCAAGAAGTTCAAGCTTTCAGAAAGAACTTTAGGGCAAATGAAGGAATGACGTGAAAGCCCACCCGTCACTTCGTCGGCAAAGCGATTTCGAAACTGAGAGATCAACAAGCACGTACGACAGGACCTCCGGGGCTTCAATAATAATAATAATAATAAATCTTTATTTCAGACAAAAGTCCATACCTGATACACTTATGGTTTCAAAATGTGCGCACGAATAAAAGCTTTTAAAATACTTGAGTCCTGCTTATCACCAATGACCTGTAGGATGCCGTTACTGCTACTCCTGACTCTGCTTAGTAGCGATACGAGCCGCTTGCGCAAGATGGCATGGAAGCCATCTACCCTAGCCTCTGCAAACATACCAGAGGCACTACAAAAGCGGGGTAGCCCTAACAGCATCCTAAATCCATTGTTATATTGGACACGTAGGGCACCGAGCGACCTCAGCGAATACCTGAACCACAGGCTGCACGTGTAGAAAGTCTGACAGTAGGTTCTAAATAGTGTGGTCTTAACTTGGTCACTACAACGCGCAAACCTGCGTGCCAGCATATTACTTCTGACCGCCAATGCCCTACGTTCCCTTTCGATGTCAACTTGGTCATCAAGGCCCTCGGTAACGTAGTGACCTAGGTATTTGAATTGTAGTACCCGCTTAAGCTCAGTACCATTCAGCTTAATCGCTGGTACATAAGATGGGCATTTACCGGAGGCCTTGAAAACCATGTACTCGCTCTTCTTACAATTATATTTCAAGCCATGGTTATGGCTGTATTCCTCACAAATGGCTAGCAACTGCCTCATTGCGCTTACAGTTGGGGTCAGCAGCACCATGTCGTCAGCGTAACTAAAGTTGTTCATACATACGTTGTCGATCCAGCAACCTACTCTAGTGCTGCTGAGCCCAACTATAAGCTCATTCACGTACAAGTTGAAGAGCTTGGGAGAACTCAAGCCACCTTGTCTCACCCCGCACTCCAACCTGTACGTGTTGGAGAAGCTGTTCGCCCATCTGACATAATTCTCCTGGTTTTGGTACCAGAAATGAAAAATCCGTTGCACCTGTGTAGGCACGCCAGTTCTTCTGAGTTTCTCCCATAATACGTCATATGACACAAGGTCGAATGCTTTGGATAGGTCAAGAAAGCATGCATACACAGGCGTACTTCTTTCCGTATAGTACTGAACAGTATGCTTGAGACTCAGAATTGCGCTTTCAGTAGAAAGTCCAGCGCGAAAACCGAACTGAGCGTCATGGATTCTAAGGTGTTTATCTAGTTCTGAGTCAAGCACACTGTCCAACACCTTAGCTACCACTGTTGCCAAGGAAATTGGCCGGTAGTTATTCTTGTCTGACAAGTCGCCCGTTTTGTTTTTAACAATCGGCACAACAACTGTTTTCATAAGGTCCATAGGCAGGTACGAGTGATTCAGACATAAAGTGAAGAACATCGCGAGCACACGTGGCAGATGGACGCCAGCGTACTTCAAATGCTCGATACTGAGTCCATCATGACCCGGTGACTTGCCCCTGGACATCCTACTCACAATTTGACGCACTTGTTTGGCTGACACATTATACAAGTCACCAGTCATGGTAGACCCAAGATCTCCAGATGACGGACCTAGTGGTGACTTCATTGCAAAGTGTTCTCTAAACAGTTCAGCTATATCCCTGTTATCACTCGCACCGTCCACACTCACAGGGAGACCAGTCTTATGATTAAGGTTATTAGTTGCTTTCCAAAACTCACTAAAATTCTTTGAGGCTCGACATTCAGAAATTATATCCATTTTTAACTGTTCTTTATTATTTTGACACCATTTTAATCTATCTTTAAATACTTTACGACTCGCACACATATCTTCATATATTGAACCAAATCGTGGTCTATCCTGAGCAACCCAGTGTAAAAACTTACTCCTGGCCTCCCTGTGTGCTTCACATACGTGCTTATTCCAACCTGTAACTTGTCTTTTCTTCCTATGTGTGCGTAACTGAGAGTCACAAGTGTTGATACGAGTAGCACAGTCTGTTAGTGCCGTTATTATATCCTTATATATTTTATCTAAACAATAATTATGTTTCTCACGATTACATATATTATAACTACATTGCCTTAATTCAACCGGAAAATCTATTAACTTAAGTTTACTATTGCACATTTTAGTATATTTTTTGATCTGTTCCTTAGTTCTATAGCCCCAAACAGCCGTATTTTTTCTATTGTTACTACTCGGAGTGATTTTACATATAAACACATCAAAAGTATCTAGGGATCAACATATATTTTTGCAATAACTTTTCTCCTGATTGATATTAATTAAAATTTTCTTTAAGGATTCATCAAATAAAGTGTTTTCGTTTGTCACAGTAACGATAAACCAAGTCACCTTTGCATTAATAAAGAAATTTGCCATTTTCCTAATAAAGGGATTTTTGACATTTGAACCACTAACATTAAAGTTCGAAAAAAAGACTGAAATAACAGTTTTCTTTAAAATTTTATTGGGTAACTTAAACAATTAATAATCCGTGTTTCTACCGCGAACACTAACAACACAAGAACATCGGTTTGGCATACTCAAAATGAGTTCATCCAAATCACGCTGTGGAATGGCCGCCCATGTTCGTTGCAACAACAAAAAAAGGTCTTCTTGCGACTGGATACCCTCCATATTCGGCAGAGCTCTTCGCTTACCTTGGCTGAGCGCCATGGAGGACGGTATCGCTGCACCACACGGAGACAAGACCGATACATTCAAATCTTAACTCGAAGAGCTCCAACAATAACCGCCATGATGTTAGCCGTGAGGCTTCATCACTCTTCAGGGAACTTAATTAGCGACCAAACAGTCAGAAACCGCTTGCATGAAGTGAACCTTCATTCCCGAAGACCGCTACGGGTACCACCTATAGCAATGCACAATCGTAGGATTCGATATCAATGGGCTCTTGAACACAGAAATTGGGCAGAAGAACAATGGCGTTTCGTGTGCTTTTCTGATGAGTCTCGTTTTGGTATGAGACCGGATACAAGACGTATACGACACTGGAGAACCCCTGGACGCCAACAGCGATTAAAATCCTGCCAGGAAGTCCATCCTTATAGTGGTGGAACCATCATAGTATGGGCGGGTATTTGGATCGGCGGAAGAACTGAGTTGATTTGGATCAGAGGCAACCTCAACGCTCAAATTTATGCTGAGACGATTGTATCAGACGTCATCGTTCCTCTACAAGTGCAAATCGGTCCCTTATTTCAGTTAATGCATGATAATGCACGACCGCACACCGCAAGAGTTGTAAGACAGACTCTCGCCGCAGCTAACATCAATGTCCTGCCCTGGCCTGCTCAGTCGCCAGACTTGAACCCGATTGAGCATGCATGGGATATGCTACAGAGAAGAGCTCTGCCGAATATGGAGGGTATCCAGTCGCAAGAAGACCTTTTTTTGTTGTTGCAACGAACATGGGCGGCCATTCCACAGCGTGATTTGGATGAACTCATTTTGAGTATGCCAAACCGATGTTCTTGTGTTGTTAGTGTTCGCGGTAGAAACACGGATTATTAATTGTTTAAGTTACCCAATAAAATTTTAAAGAAAACTGTTATTTCAGTCTTTTTTTCGAACTTTAATGTTAGTGGTTCAAATGTCAAAAATCCCTTTATTAGGAAAATGGCAAATTTCTTTATTAATGCAAAGGTGACTTGGTTTATCGTTACTGTGACAAACGAAAACACTTTATTTGATGAATCCTTAAAGAAAATTTTAATTAATATCAATCAGGAGAAAAGTTATTGCAAAAATATATGTTGATCCCTAGATACTTTTGATGTGTTTAATAGCACTTAATTCACACTCAATGATTAGTGGCAAATGGTCCGACCAACACGTATCATATTTTATAAATATATTTTTAATAGTTTGTCTAGCAGAATGACTAGTGACACAGTGATCGAGCCATCTCACACAACCATGAGCATCGCTAATGAATGTATAATTATTTGATACACTTCCTAGTATATCCATATCTGCACAAGTCCATTGTTGATCCCTACACAAGTTAATTAGCTCATTACCGAACAACTCGCCCGGATGTGCATTAAAGTCCCCTAACACATAAACAGCTTCTATTGAATAATTATCAACTATAGCACATACCTCGCCAAAACATGCCGTAAAGTCTTCCAAATTGTCCATGGCGTTAGTTGGCATATAAACACTAAAAACTAAAAAAGCACGGTTATTCAAAGACACTTTTATTGCACTGATACGCGGATTCTTGCAATTTATAACAGTCACTTCTTTGAATAAACTTTTCCGCCACAATATTGCCACACCTCCGTAAGGTCGTCCTCTTAAAACGCCGTCTGAAATATCCATGGCTGACGTGCCGGTGTACGCAAAATCCTGATCAATAGTACCCAGTAGTGGAATATCATACTGGAATAACCACGTCTCCTGTAAGGCTATGATGTCCGCGGAGCAACACAATTTTCTGACATAATCAATAGATCTTTTAATTGACTTACAGTTGAAACTGACAAATTTAGAAATAATCTTCGTATTAGTTTGTAAATCCATTACTTATTATTCTGTTGCAATTCACTTATCTTGTTATTACGGCTGTCAGTAGGGCTAGCTTTATTAATGTAAACAAAGCGCCTAAATGACACACCTTCTGGCCATAGGCTATCATTCATTCGGTATCATTCATTCATATCATTCGGTTGAAAGAGCAATCGAGCAGAACCGTGGGTCAAAGGTGTTCGTACAGTCTCTTGGAAGAAGCCACCTGATGAAGTTGACCACAGCAAGTGGAGAAGTTGTTTCTTTGAAGCCAGTAGTATTTTCGGAAGTGGAGGACTTCTATAGCCGGTTATACACATCGCATGCATCTCGTCCTGATCCCAAAAATGAGGGTTCTAGAGCCACATTGACACGCCATTTAACCGAAGACCTGCCAGAAGTCCTATGGCATTAAGTCCGCTTTGTACAGTTTTTTTTTTACTAGTGCGTAAAGTTTTAATAAATAAATAAGTCAGTATTGGCGAAATCGAGATCGCTCTTGGGCAGCTTAAAAATGGAAAAGCCCCTGGAGAAGACGGCGTTACCACAGAGCTGCTGAAAGCTGCAGGTAAACCCGTACTGAGGGAGCTCCAGAAGCTGTTTAACGCTGTCCTGTTTGAAGGGAGAACTCCAGAGGCGTGGAGCAGAAGTGTGGTTAAGATAACCATACTTCTAGTCCGTTCTTCAAAAAGGGAGACAAGGCCCTATTGAAGAACTATCGACCCATATCCCTTCAAAGCCACGTCTATAAGCTGTTTTCAAGAGGGATTATGAACCGTCTTGCGCGAAAGCTCGACGAATTCCAACTACCAGAACAGGCTGGGTTTCGGAGCGGATACGGCCGCATAGACCACATCCACACAGTGCGGCAGATTATACAGAAGACCGAAGAGTATAATCAGCCCCTGTGTCTAGCATTTGTGTATCATGAAAAGGTCTTTGACTCGGTTGAAATTTGGTCTGTTCTGAAGTCCCTGCAGCGCTGCCAAGTAGACTGGCGATACCTACATCCAAGTGATGAGATGTCTCTACGAGGCCGCCACCATGTCCGTTCAAGAACAGAATCAGCAAACAAGTCCCGTACCGTTGCATCGAGGAGTGAGACAAGGGGATGTTATTTCCCCGAAATTGTTCACTAATGCAATGGAGGATATGTTCAAGACGCTGAACTGGAACGAACGTAGCATTAACATCAATGGCGAATACATCTCTTACTTGCGATTTGTAGATGATATCGTCATCTTGGCAGAAACGCTGCAGGACCTACAACAGATGCTGAATGATCTGGCTGACTTTTCTGTAACATCAACATTGTTTCGCAGTAAACATTTTGACTTTGACTTTGGATAAAACCAAGGTCATGTTCAACGAAAATGTTCTACCGGAACGGTGCAATTCTTGAAGTTGTTCAAAAATATGTGTGCCTCGGGCAGACATTGCAGTTAGGTTAGGTTAGGTTAGGTTAGGTTCCGGGGGGGACCACCCCACAGTGCTTGCGTCCACGTCGCGTCCCCTGGAAACGACCCAGTTCTGTCACCGTAACGGAGTGGCAGACTGGGATCGGCCAAAGTGCACTGTGCATCGTAGCTCACATTCTCGACTTGCTGTTACGATTTCGCGGGAGGCTATGCCTGCTCCACCGCGGGACGCCCTAGGGCGTTTTTTAAAACCCAAAGGCCCTTCTAAGGGCCAACCAAAAGGCCCTTCTCAGGGCCACTCCGACGCTTCTGCGTCAGAGGCTAGCCGCGCGCCGTCTGCAGCTAGCTTCAGGGCGGTCGAGACGTCAGACTCGGAGAGCGAGTCCCTGGACAGCGCCTCCGATGCGGGCGAAATCCGGTCGCGGAAGCGCGAATTCCGGAAGGTGGCATCCGAGGGTTCCTCGGCCTCGGGCTCAACTGCAGGAAAGTCGAAGCCCAAAAAGGCGGTAACAGCGGCGGACTCACACGTCGTGGGTCTCGCGGACGCCCAACGTCAGCTAGACCTGGCTAGGCGGACGCTGCACCAGCAGGAGCTCGAAGAGCGCGTTGCTGCCAAGGAGCAGCGTGCTCGTGCTGCTCGGACCAGGTCTGGGTACGGTGCGTCTCGCGTTTTGTACGCGGACCACTCCCTTGCCGAACTGGAGCGGATGGCGGAGGAGGACGAGGAAGAGATCGTGGAGGTCGCCTCTAAGTCCTCCAACCTGAAGGGCACTTTTCAGAAGGCCCTTAAATGCCGTGCTGCGAGCCTGCGCGGCATAGTCGAGGAGCTGGTCAAGAGGACAGCGACCGACGAGACGCGGCAACTGCAGGCGAAGGTCGATCGCCTGCAGTCGGAGGTCAGCCAGCTTCATCAGAAACTGGCCGACGCCACTGCCCGGCCAGCGGCAGACCCTAGACCTGCGGTGGAAGCCCCCTCCTCCAACCTTGAGGATATAATCCGAAAGGTCGTTATGGAGGAGCGGGCGTTCACAAGAGCCTGCATCGCAGGTATTGAGGACCGGCTCTTGCCGGAACAACGCCTTCGGCCCCCGCTTGCTGCGGACAAGAGGCGTGAAGAGCCGGGGCCGTCCTCAACTAAGGCGGACAAGAGGCGTGAAGAGCCGGGGCCGTCCTCAACCGCAGCGGAACAGAGGCGTGAAGAGCCGACGCTGTCCCCACCAGGAGAGGACGCGCTTCTCCCTTCCACCACTCCGGCCAACGATGCAGGTTGGACTGAAGTGGTCAAGAAGGGGAAGGGGAAGGGCAAGGGGAAGGGCAAGGCAACGTCCGCTCCCGCCACCCCCGACGCCGCGCCTCCCAGCCAGTCGCAGGTGACTGGGCAGGGAAAGGGGAAGAGGAAACGGAGGAGGAGAAATCCCCCTCAGTCCGCAGCCGTCGTGGTGACGCTCACCGCGGAGGCTGCGGAAAGAGGGGAGACGTACGCGTCCATTTTGGTGCGGGCGCGTGCCAATGCCGATCCCACCCAACTGGGAATCGGCAAAGTCTCCTGCAGGCGGACCCAAACCGGGGCTCGGATATTCGAGTTCCCGGGTGCGGAGGGCAGTGCCAGCGCCGACCTCTTCGCAGCCAAGCTGCAGGAGGCCGTCGCGGACGCGGCCAAGGTGGCCCGACCAGTAAAGCTGGCGGCGGTGGAAGTGGCCGACCTGGATGACTCGGTCACGAAAGAGGAGGTGGTGGCCGCGGTCGCAGCCATTGGCGGCTGTAATGTCGCAGCGGTACAAGCCAGGGAAATTAGACCTGGCCGCGGTGGCATGGGCACCATTCGGCTCGAGTGCCCAGTTGCCGCTGCTAAAGCCGTCCTCGACAAGGGACGGCTTTGCGTAGGCTTCAGCTCGGGTGCAGTCCGAGCACTTGTAGACCAGCCTCTGCGCTGCTACAGGTGCTTCGGTATCGGCCACACCCGAGCCCTTTGTCCGTCCCAGGTCGACAGGACGGACAGTTGCTACCGTTGCGGCAAAGTCGGCCACAAAGCCTTGTCCTGCACGGCCGCCAAGCCACACTGCCTAGTGTGTGCCGCCAGTAGCCGCCCAGCAGACCACGTGATGAAGGGGAGGATGTGCAATCCCCCCACCAAGAAGGGCAAAGCACAGGCGCCAGTCGGGCCTGCCGCTAGCACGGCTGCGGAGGAGGGGGGTGCGATGACTATTGATGGATAGAGTCGAGCATCGCATCCTCCAGGCGAACGCCAACCACTGCCGAGCTGCCCAGGATCTGCTGATGCAGACCATGGCCGAGTGGTTGGTGGACTTAGTGGTGGTCGCTGAGCCTTACTCGGTCCCTGCCAATTGGGTAGGCGATCGAGACGGCTTGGTGGCAGTGGTGTCGCGGTCTTCCACGGACTCCCCTCCCCTCTCGCTTTTAGAGAAGGGTCAGGGATACGTGGCCGCCGCGTGGGGAGATTTAGCCCTTGTGGGGGTCTACTTCTCCCCGAACCGCCCTCTCGCAGACTTTGAGAATTTTCTCGAAGTCCTCACTGCCGTCGTCGGGAGGGCGGCGCCACGCCAGGTCGTGGTGCTGGGCGACCTCAACGCCAAGTCGGCGGCCTGGGGCAACCCGGCTGCCTCCTGCAACGTCCGGGGACGCGCCGTCGAGTTTTGGTCGGCGTCTTGCGGTGTGACCCTCCTCAACAGGGGGTCGGTCCACACGTGTGTGCGGCAACGCGGAGGTTCGGTGGTTGACGTGTCGTTTGCCACCCCCTGGCTAGCCGCACGCATCGTGAACTGGCGGGTGGAGACGGTGGAGACCATGTCGGACCACAGATATGTGCGGTTCGACATCTCCACCTCGAGTTCGAGCTCCCGGGGGGAGATGGCCCGCTCTGGCAGGTCTCCCTTCCCTCGGTGGGCTCTCACTCGCTTGGACCGGGAGGCAGCCAAGGAGGCGGCCTTCTTGCAGGACTGGCTGTCGCCCCCTGTTGAGGTCCTGGACGTCGACGTCGCAGCCGTGCAGCTCAGAGGATCCCTGACCGAAGTGTGCAACTCCAGCATGCCTCGGTCTCGCCGTCCCCCTCCCCGTCGTGCCGTCTATTGGTGGACGGAGGAGTTGGCGGGGCTCCGTGCCAACTGCGTGGCGGCCAGGAGGGCCTACACGCGGAGCCGACGGCGCAGCGCACGTGATCTGGCAGCCGAGGACCTCCTGTACGCCTCATACAGAGAGGCGCAGGCGGCCCTCGGGTCGGCTATGTGCGCTGCCAGGGACGCGGCGAACGCCGAGATGCTGGAGAGTCTCGACCGGGATCCCTATGGGAGACCGTACAAGGCGGCGCGGAACAAGTTGCGCCCCCACGGTCCCCCGCTGACCGAGACCCTCGAGCCGGCCCTGCTGGATGGGGTGGTTCGGTCCTTGTTTCCACGCAGGACCGAATTCACCCCACCAACGATGGATCCTCCACAGAGGGAGGCGTCACAGGACGAGGAGGTCCCTCCGGTGACGGCGGAGGAGTTTAGCGCGGGGTTGTTCAGCCTCCGCGCAAAAAAGACGGCCCCTGGACCGGACGGCGTCCCAGCACGGGTGGTGGCCATAGCTGCCGCTCAAATGGAGGACAGGTTTCGGGACCTTTTCAGCGCGTGCCTTACCGCTGGCAGGTTCCCGAAGCCCTGGAAGGAGGGGCAGCTATGCCTACTTCGCAAGGAGGGACGTCCGGTCGATTCCCCCTCGGCGTACCGGCCTATCGTTCTGCTCGATGAGGTCGGCAAATTGTTCGAGGGGATCATCGCCAGTCGGCTGAACAGCCACCTGCGGAGGGTCAGCCCGGACCTGTCGGACGCCCAGTTCGGTTTCCGACAGGGTCGGTCGACCATCGACGCGCTGGCCCTACTCAAGGGTCAGGTGAGGGGGGCGTTTGAGGCGGGGGATGGAGTGCTGGCGGTGTCATTCGACATAGCCAACGCCTTCAACTCCATTCCCCACTCGACGATATTGGAGGCGCTCCGGTATCATGGAGTGCCCCAATACTTGAGGGACCTGCTAGCCGACTACTTGGAGGACCGCGAGGTCCTCCTTGTAGACAAATCCGCCACTCTGAGGCGGTATGGCGCAGAGTCCGGTGTTCCACAGGGGTCGGTGCTAGGCCCTCCTTTGTGGAACATCGGGTTCGACTGGCTCCTGCGGGGAGCCCTGCTCCAGGGCACGAGTGTCATCTGCTACGCGGATGACACTCTCCTCACTGCCCGGGGCAGAAACTTCAGGGAGGCGGCCTGTCTGGCTTCGGCCGGCGGATCCCTAGTCGCAGGGAGGATTCGCCGCCTGGGGTTGAGGGTGGCGTTGAACAAGACCGAGGCCGTGTTCTTCCACGGGCCTCGGCAGCGCTGCCCTCCGGATGCCCACATCGTTGTGGAGGGCACCAGGGTGGACGTACGGACCCAGATGAAGTATCTGGGTCTGATACTTGACAGCAGGTGGCGCTTCGGCCCACATTTCAGCGGGCTGTCGACGCGCCTGCTGAAAGCCGCGGACGCCCTGTCATGGCTCCTGCCGAACCTGGGGGGGCCTGGTGCGCTATGCCGGCGCCTGTATGCGGGCATCTTGCGGAGCATGGCCCTATACGGCGCCCCCATATGGGAGGAGTCCCTACACAGGAGGGAGAACGCGACGGCGATCCGCAGGCCACAAAGGGCCATTGCACTGCGGGTTGCGAGGGCCTATCGCTCAGTAGGCTTTTCGGCGGCGTGCGCTCTGGCCAGCACCCCTCCTTGGGAGTTGGAGGCGTGGGTGCTCGCCAGAGTGTACGAATGGACGGCGCGCCGGAAAGCGCTCGGGGAGCGCCCCGTCGCGGAAGAGAGGGAGGCCGTGCGGAGGGAGGCGAGGGACGCCATTGTGGTCCACTGGACGCAGGACCTCGCCGCCGCCACCTTTGGCCGCCGTACCCTGGACGCGCTCGGTCCGGTCCTGCAGGACTGGCTTGAGAGGCGACACGGCTTCCTCTCCTTCCGTCTGGTGCAGGTGCTGTCAGGACACGGCTGTTTTGGCTCGTACCTGCACCGGATCGGGAGGGAGGAGACTGCAGCGTGCCACGACTGCGGCGCCGCGGAAGACAATGCGCAGCACACTCTCGAGGTGTGCCCAGCTTGGTCCGAGCGGCGCCGTAGTCTCATCGCGGAGATCGGACAGGACCTCTCGCTCCCCGGCGTGGTCAAATCTATGCTGGAGAGCGAGGAGTCCTGGGCAGCGGTCGCCTCCTTCTGCGAGGATGTCATCTCGCAAAAGGAGGCGGCGGAGCGCGCGCGTGAGGAAGACCCTCTCGCTGCGCCGCTTCGAAGACGAAGGAGAGGTAGGAGAAGAGGTCGTCTTCTCCCTCCTCCTGGTGGTGACACGCGGGCGACCGGCACGGGGGTGCCTCCGCCCGCATTGCACTCGTCACCGCCTTCGTCCGTCATTCCCGGCCCTCTCCCTACGGGGAGGGCGTGATGGGTTGGGTGGGTGTTCGTCGGAGGAGGACTGGACGCAAAGGCTGCGCCGGTCTCCCAGTCCCCCTCCAGTAAGACGATGCGGGAATGCCGCTGGGTCGTTTTAGTGGGTATACCGGGCTTAGCTCGGGGAGTCCCACATAGCCCCCCGCTCCCCCGAGCGGGAGGTATGCGTAACGCATTTTTTCCCAGCGCAAAAAAAAAAAAAAAAAAAAAAAAAAAAGGTTAGGTTCCGGCCAATCCTGATGAGAGAGCTTCCGGCGGGTCCGCTGAGTCGGGTTGGCCGGACAGCGGACGGAGGCATGTATCAATGCCGCCGTCGGGGGGCTTGGCTTAACCGCCCGGCCCCAGAGGAAGGACACCTCTAAGATAAAAAACCACCCAATCCCAAGTTTTGGGAGCGCGGCGAGGGGATGAATGGCCGTTGGGAGTACGGTCGTTAGCGCTCCCACCTGCTGGTACCTGCCGACCCCAGCAGTATGTAGGCTTACCGGTGCATCTAGGCTCTGCCCGGTGGACATTGATGACCTATATCTACTCGTGGGAACAAAATGGACACAAGTTTAAAAAATAAAAAAGGAGAGGAGAAAGTGGAGGTACCACTTGCCGGCGACGGCAACAAGGGCCGAGGAGGCCCACGATCAGAATCCTTTGAGGATCTGATCAGTTTTGATTTAAAGGCTCCTGGCAGGGAGTCGAGCGGGAGTCGTGCGGACGCCACCTCTAAATTTTGGGGGAAGCGTACGCGCGACGAGAGGTCGGACCTGACGAGGTCGGTGAGTTTGTCCTCAAGTGAGGAGAATCTTCCGGCCGCTAAGGTGCCGACGGGGAGGAGCGGAAGAGGCCGTACTCCGCCTGCTGCGGTACCGTCGCGCGACGCCCGGGGTCGCTTTTTAAAGCGCCCTGACACGCCGGCAGCCAGCGGAGTAAGTGACTCTGACGGCGCCATGCAGGTGGAGCCAGGTGATCCTCAGCATTCCGCTGCGTCTCCGCTGTTGCTAGACAGCAACAAGGCGGAAGCCAACGCTGCAAAGCGGGCGCAGCGGAAGGCGGTCGCGGCTGATGAGGTCAGCGAGTTAGCGCGACAGGCTCGGGAGCGGCGAGCTGCTCAGGCGGCCTCCAGTGAGGGCTTAACGGCGGCGGCGCTCAGTCGCCAAGTTCTGGACGGCGTGGACGTTGTCCTGAAGGTTGCCACAAAATCGGGCAGCTTGAAGGGCACGTTCACGCGCGCCCTGAAAGAGGCAGCTGATGGAATTAAGGAGGCGGTTGAGGTCCTCCTTGATAGAACCAGCTCTGACGAGACGGCGAAGCTGTGGGAGGAGAACGGCCGTCTCCGAGCTGAGTTAGAGGACCTCAAAAGGGAGGTGGCCGCACAGAGAGCGGACCGGCGGCAGAAGCCTGCGGCTCCTGCAGCCGCCAGCTCTCCGGTGGTTGCGGCCCCACCTCTGGCCCCTGCCCCTGCAATTGCGCCCGATGCGGACATCCAAAAGATTGTCCGCATCTGCATGCAGCAATGCGGGGGCATGATGAATGCCCGCCTGGAGGCCTTAGAGACAAGACTCCTCCCGGCGCAGAACCTCCGGCCACCGCTAGCGGCGGACAAGCGGAGGATGGAGGAGGCAGCTAAAGCTGGGAAGGGGGGTCAAAAGCCCGCGGAGGGGCCCAAGAAGCCCGCGGAGGGTGCGTCAGCACCCCCTCCCAGCTCAACTGCGACCCCGGCGACCGCGTCTGACCCCACGAAAGAGGGCTGGACGACGGTCGTCAAAAAGGGCCGCAAAAAGAAGACGGCGCCGCCCGCACCAGAGCAGCCTAAGTCCGCGCCGAAGAAGAGGAAGAGGAGGTCCCGCAAGGGTAAGGCCCCACGCTCCGCGGCTGTAGTGCTTACATTGCAGCCTGGAGCCATCGAGAGGGGCCTAACCTACAAGGAGGTCCTCGCGCAGGCGAAGGCCAAGGTCGCGTTCCCTGATCTGGGTACACCGACCGGCTTCAGAATGAGGTCGGCGGTTACGGGGGCGCGGCTGTTCGAGGTGTCAGGCCCTTCGGGAAGTGAGAAGGCGGACCTCCTGGCCGCCAAACTCAAAGAGGCCCTCAACGAAGAGGACGTTCGAGTGTCCAGGCCCGTGAAGACCGCTGAATTGCGCGTCAATGGCCTGGACGACTCGACGACCCCGGAGGAGGTCGTGGCGGCCGTCGCCCGCAGTGGTGGATGTCCGCCGGGCGACGTACGTGTGGGCGAGATTCGCGCCGACGCTGCCGGGCTCGGCACCATTTGGGTGAAGTGCCCGGTGGCGGCGGCGAGGACGATCGCCGACAGCGGGCGGCTTTTGGTGGGATGGGTTGCAGCGCGGGTGAAGCTGCTGCAACCCAGGGCGATGCGGTGCTTCCGATGCCTTGTCGTTGGGCACGTCAAGGCGCGGTGCTCCGCCGACATCGACCGCAGCGACCAGTGTTATCGCTGCGGTCAGCCCGGCCACAAGGCGGCTCAGTGCTCCGCGACGCCGAACTGCAGCCTCTGTACAGCTGCAGGGAGGCCCGCGGGCCACAGTACGGGTGGCAATGCCTGTGGCGCGCCCGCCCCCAAGAAGGGCAAACAACAGAAGGAGGCGACCAAGGCTGTCGGGGGCTCTTTACACCCCCCTCAGCCTGGTTGCTCTTCGGCCGACTCCCGGCCTAAGAATGGTGCCGAGGAAATGGACTGTGTTTAATGGCACAATTCCATTTCCTCCAGGGCAATATCAACCACTCTGCCAGGGCTCAGGATCTTTTACTCCAGAGCATGGCAGAGTGGTCGATTCATGTGGCTGTGGTCGCCGAGCCGTACTACGTCCCCCCTCGTGATAACTGGGTGGGTGACCTGGACGGCTCGGTGGCCATCATCGGCGGGGCTCTTGCCGACCCGTCCCGAGGTCACGGCTGGGTGGCCGCCCTCGCGGACGGCATTGGCACTGTTGGGGCGTATTTCTCGCCCAACAAGAGCCTCGCCGACTTCGAGAGCTTCCTTGTCGAGTTGGGTGCCGTCGTGAACAGGTACCACCCTCGCCCGGTGCTGTTGCTCGGGGATCTCAACGCCAAGTCTGCGGCGTGGGGATCCCCGGTCACCGATGCCAAGGGCGAGGCGTTGGAAGAGTGGGCGGTCACGACCGGCTTGACCGTCCTGAATCGGGGTTCGGTATACACGTGCGTGCGGCAGCGGGGCGGATCCATAGTGGACGTTTCGTTCGCTAGCCCTGCTGTCGCGAGCCGTGTCCGCGACTGGCGTGTCGCCGTGGAGGTGGAGACGTTGTCGGATCATCGCTACATCCGTTTCGACGTCTCCGCCCAGACCGCGGGCCGCGGTCCATCGGCCCCGAGAATGGACGGTCCACGTTGGGCGCGCAAGCGCCTCGACAGGGAGCTACTCGAGGAGGCCGCTATTGTGCAGGCCTGGATCCGGGAGTCGGCAACGACCGGACCCGTCGACGTCGAAGAGGAGGCGCAGTGGTTCCACGGGGCAATGACGCAAATTTGTGACGCGTCCATGCCCCGGGTCCACATACAACCCAGAAGGCGCCAGGTGTACTGGTGGTCCGCCGAGATCTCGCAGTTGCGCATCTCGTGCGTGGAGGTGAGACGCCAGTACACCCGATACCGAAGAAGACGTCGTCGGGTCCCTGACGAAGAAGCCGCGCTGTATGAGGTGTACCGCGCGGCTAAGGAGGCTCTGTGGCTGGCCATCGGCGAGGCGAGGACGCGAGCTAGGGGGGAGATGTTGGAGACTCTGAACCGGGATCCGTGGGGGCGTCCCTATCGCTCGGTCCGGGGGAAACTCGGACCATGGGCGCCCCCGCTTACGGAGAGTCTCCAACCAGAGCTGCTGGAGGACGTGGTCGCAGCCCTCTTCCCGGCTCGAGCGGAGCACATTCCGCCGCCGATGGCTCTGCCCACAGCCGCAGAGCCCGAGGAGAACGCCAGCGTCCCAGAGGCGACACAGGCAGAGCTGAGGGCGGCCGTGATGCGGCTCCGGGCAAAGAATACTGCCCCGGGGCCGGATGGGATTCACGGCTGCGTGTTGGCCCTCGCTCTGAAGGAGCTTGAGCCCCAACTGAGAGGACTCTACACAGCGTGCCTAGAGCAGGGCCAGTTTCCCACTCAGTGGAAATCTGGTCGACTGGTCCTGCTCAGGAAGGCGGGGCGCCCTGCGGACTCACCGTCCGCGTACCGGCCCATAGTGCTGCTGGACGAGGTGGGAAAGCTGTTCGAGCGGATAGTCGCAGCCCGCCTCGTCAGCCACTTGTGCGGAGAGGGGCCGGACCTGGCGGAATGCCAGTTCGGGTTTCGGCATGGGCGCTCCACTATCACGGCGATATCGCGTGTGAGAGTCCTGGCGGAGGAAGCGGTGTCCCGGGGTGGGGTGATGTTGGCGGTGTCTTTGGACATATCTAACGCCTTCAACACCCTGCCCTGGAGTTGTATTCGGGAGGCACTGCGCTACCATCGAGTGCCTCCCTACCTCCGCCGCGTAGTTGGGGCTTATTTAGCGGAGAGGTGTGTCACCTATCTGGGACGTGATGGCAGACACCAGCGCCCCATGTCGTGCGGCGTTCCACAGGGTTCGGTCTTGGGCCCGCCCCTGTGGAACATCGGGTACGACTGGGTGCTGAGGGGCGAGCTCCAGCCGGGAGTGGACCTGACGTGTTACGCTGACGACACGCTGGTCACTGCCCGGGGGAGCTCGTACAGGGAGGCAGCGTTGCTGGCGACGGCTGCGGTCTCACAGGTGGTGAGCCGCATACGTCGCCTCGGCTTGGAGGTGGCCCTCAACAAGTCGGAGGCCATAGCTTTTCATGGCCCCCGGCGGGCACCGCCGCCGGGATCACACATCGTGGTCGGGGGGGTCCGTATCGCTGTCGAGTCGACCATGAAGTATCTGGGATTGGTGCTCGACAGCCGGTGGGATTTCGGCCCCCACTTCCGGCGGCTGGCGCCCAAGTTGTTGGGTGCGGCTGGGGCGTTGTCAACGCTGCTTCCCAATCTGGGGGACCCGGGCACCGCCTGCAGGCGGTTGTACGTGGGGATCGTGCGATCGATGGCCCTTTACGGGGCCCCGATCTGGGCGGCTGACCTGACGGCCAGCACTATCACAGTTCTGCGGAGGCCGCAGAGGGTGATGGCCGTCAGAGTCATCAGGGGTTATCGCACGATCTCCTACGAGGCGGCTTGCGCACTGGCCGGATCTCCGCCGTGGGACCTGGAGGCGAAGGTTCTCGCGTCACTGTATCGGTGGCGCGAGGACGCGCGGGCGCGCGGCGAGCGACTGATGCAGCGTCACATGGAGCTGCGTCGGTCGCAGCTGCGCGAGGTCCTGGTGGCGGAATGGCGGGACAGGCTTTCACGCCCTACCGCCGGCCTCGCCACTGTCGAGGCCATCCGGCCAGTGCTCGACCTTTGGCTCGGGAGAAGGCACGGCTCCCTGACGTTTCGTGCGACACAGGTCCTTTCGGGGCATGGCTGCTTCGGGAAGTTCCTGTGTCGCATAGGCAGGGAGCCGGACGCTCGGTGTCACCACTGCGTCGACTGTCGGGAGGACACGGCGCGGCATACGCTGGCAGAGTGTGCCGCTTGGGAGGAGCCGCGCCGTGACCTCATCTCTGTGGTGGGCAGTGACCTCTCGCTACCGGCCGTAGTCCAATCTATGGTCGGCGGCGAGGAGTCCTGGGACGCGGTGGTCTCCTTCTGCGAAACAGTTATCTCGCAGAAGGAGGCTGCGGAAAGGGAAAGAGAGATCTCGACCTCTGACCCCGCCCGCAGCAGGCGCACCGGGCGTCGGAGGAGGGCGTATGCTGCCCTCTTCCGGCCCCCCTAACTGGGTCCAGGGGCGGCGGACTTGGGGACGTCTGTCGCCCCCCATTCATCCGGACCCGAGGTGGCGGCGCGAGGTGTTCCCGTGCGCCCCTCTCTGAAGTCACGGAGGGTGTTTAACACCTCACTCCCTCCGTAGACGCGAGGTGGCCCGCAGAGGCGGGCCGGCACCAGCCGGGGATTACGGATGTGGTATACGTTCCCGCGATCCCCGGCGTAGGTGAGAGATGGAACACCGGGGTGGTTTTAGTCAGTAAGAGTCTGACAGACCCCTCCGCCCGCCCCAGGGTGGAGGACATCCATGAGGATTTCCCCCCGTTAAAAAAAAAAAAAAAAAAAAGGTTAGGTTCCGGCGGGCACCGCCGCCGGGATCACACATCGTGGTCGGGGGGGTCCGAATCGCTGTCGAGTCCACCATGAAGTATCTAGGATTGGTGCTCGACAGCCGGTGGGATTTCGGCCCCCACTTCCGGCGGCTGGCGCCCAAGTTGTTGGGTGCGGCTGGGGCGTTGTCAACGCTGCTTCCCAATCTGGGGGACCCGGGCACCGCCTGCAGGCGGTTGTACGTGGGGATCGTGCGATCGATGGCCCTTTACGGGGCCCCGATCTGGGCGGCTGACCTGACGGCCAGCACTATCACAGTTCTGCGGAGGCCGCAGAGGGTGATGGCCGTCAGAGTCATCAGGGGTTATCGCACGATCTCCTACGAGGCGGCTTGCGCACTGGCCGGATCTCCGCCATGGGACCTGGAGGCGAAAGTTCTCGCGTCACTGTATCGGTGGCGCGAGGACGCGCGGGAGCGCGGCGAGCGACTGATGCAGCGACACATCGAGCTGCGTCGGTCGCAGCTACGCGAGGTCCTGGTGGCGGAATGGCGGGACAGGCTTTCACGCCCTTCCGCCGGCCTCGTCACTATCGAGGCCATCCGGCCAGTGCTCGACCTTTGGCTCGGGAGAAGGCACGGCTCCCTGACGTTTCGTGCGACACAGGTCCTTTCTGGACATGGCTGTTTCGGGAAGTTCCTGTGTCGCATAGGCAGGGAGCCGGACGCTCGGTGTCACCACTGCGTCGACTGTCGGGAGGACACGGCGCGGCATACGCTGGCAGAGTGTGCCGCTTGGGAGGAGCCGCGCCGTGACCTCATCTCTGTGGTGGGCAGTGACCTCTCGCTACCGGCCGTAGTCCAATCTATGGTCGGCGGCGAGGAGTCCTGGGACGCGGTGGTCTCCTTCTGCGAAACAGTTATCTCGCAGAAGGAGGCTGCGGAAAGGGAAAGAGAGATCTCGACCTCTGACCCCGCCCGCAGCAGGCGCACCGGGCGTCGGAGGAGGGCGTATGCTGCCCTCTTCCGGCCCCCCTAACTGGGTCCAGGGGCGGCGGACTTGGGGACGTCTGTCGCCCCCCATTCGTCCGGACCCGAGGTGGCGGCGCGAGGTGTTCCCGTGCGCCCCTCTCTGAAGTCACGGAGGGTGTTTAACACCTCACTCCCTCCGTAGACGCGAAGTGGCCCGCAGAGGCGGGCCGGCACCAGCCGGGGATTACGGATGTGGTTTACGTTCCCGCGATCCCCGGCGTAGGTGAGAGATGGAACACCGGGGTGGTTTTAGTCAGTAAGAGTCTGACAGACCCCTCCGCCCGCCCCAGGGCGGAGGACATCCATGAGGATTTCCCCCCGTAAAAAAAAAAAAAAAAAAAAAAAAGGTTAGTTTAGGTTAGGTTAGGTTGGGGTGCGTGCAGAAAACCTCCTCGTGTGCCTGATGGCTGCTGGTTCCTTACGAATACGTTCGGGGGAAAGAGCAGTCGTCGGGCCGGTGCACCCTGGGCACGGGCAATAGGTTCTCCATGTCGGAGGGGCTATTGTCTGTGGCGGATTTCTGCGGGGTGGGGGAGCATGGTGCTCCACGACGGTTCCTCTACGTATCCCTCTGATTTGCAGAGGGTACTGTGGAGGAACGTTGGAGATGGGGTCGCTCCGGTCCGATCGACAGTCGTCGATTGGCGAAGGACGTGACCAATGCCGCTGCGGTGCAGGCGCACCAATGCGGCAGTTGCTCTCTCGTCACGGAGCATTCCTGACGAGAGAGCTTCCGGCGGGTCCGCTGAGTCGGGTTGGCCGGACAGCGGACGGAGGCATGTCTCAATGCCGCCGTCGGCGGGCTTGGCTTAACCGCCCGGCCCCAGAGGAAGGACACCTCTAAGATAAAAAACCACCCAATCCCAAGTTTCGGGAGCGCGGCGAGGGGATGAATGGCCGTTGGGTGTACGGTCGTTAGCGCTCCCACCTGCTGGTACCTGCCGCCCCCAGCAGTATGTAGGCTTACCCGGGTACTTAAGCCTCTGCCCGGTGTTGACGTGTTTTTGCTTTACACTCGTGGGACCAAAAATGGAAACGAACACAAAACAAAAAGAAAAAAAAGGGGAAGAAAAGGTGCCATTTGCCGGCGACGGCAACAAGAGCCGAGGAGGCTCAAGATCAGAATCCTTCGAGGATCTGGTCAGTCTCAATTTTAAGACTCCTGGTAGGGAGTCGAGCGGGAGTCGTGCGGACGCCACCTCCAAATTTTGGGGGAAGCGTACGCGCGACGAGAGGTCGGACCTGACGAGGTCGGTGAGTTTGTCCTCAAGTGAGGAGAATCTCCCGGCCGCTAAAGTGCCGACGGGGAGGAGTGGGAGAGGCCGTACTCTGCCTGCTACGGTACCGTCGCGCGATGCCCGGGGTCGCTTTTTAAAGCGCCCTGATACGCCGGCGGCGAGCGGAGTCAGTGACTCTGACGGTGCTATGCAGGTGGAGTCGGGTGATCCCGAGCATTCCGCTGTGTCCCCGCTTTTGCTAGATAGCAACAAGGCGGAGGCCAACGCTGCAAAGCGGGCGCAGCGGAAAGCGGTCGCGGCTGACGAGGTCAGCGAGCTAGCGCGACGGGCTCGGGAGCGGCGCGCTGCTCAGGCGGCCTCCAGCGAGGTATTAACGGCGGCGGCGCTCAGTCGCCAAGTTCTGGACGGCGTGGACGTTGTCCTGAAAGTTGCTACGAAATCGGGCAGCTTGAAGGGCACGTTCACGCGCGCCCTGAAGGAGGCGGCTGACGGCATCAAGGAGGCGGTTGAGGTCCTCCTTGACCGAACCAGCTCTGAGGAGACGGCGAAGCTATGGGAGGAGAACGGCCGTCTCCGAGCTGAGTTGGAGGACCTCAAACGGGAGGTGGCCGCACAGAGAGCGGACCGGCAGCAGAAGCGTGTGGCTCCTGCAGCTACCAGCTCTCCGGTGGTTGCGGCCCCACCGTCGGCCTCAGCCCCTGCACTTGCGCCCGATGCGGAGATCGAGAAGATCGTCCGCATCTGCATGCAGCAGTGCGGGGGCATGATGAATGCCCGCCTGGAGGCCTTAGAGTCTAGGCTCCTCCCGGCGCAGAACCTCCGGCCGCCGCTAGCGGCGGACAAACGGAGGATGGAGGAGGCCGCTAAAGCTGGGAAGGGGGGCCAAAAGCCCGCGGAGGGGCCCAAGAAGCCCGCGGAGGGTGCGTCAGCACCCCCTCCCAGCTCCACTGGGACCCAGGCGACCGCGTCTGACCCCTCAAAAGAGGGCTGGACGACGGTGGTTAAGAAGGGTCGCAAGAAGAAGGAGGCGCCGTCGGCACCCGCTGAGCCCAAGACTGCGCCGAAAAAAAAGAAAAAGAGGAGGTCCCGCAAGGGTAAGGCCCCACGCTCCGCGGCCGTAGTGTTAACATTGCAGCCCGGAGCAGTCGAGAGGGGCCTAACTTACAAGGACGTCCTCGCGCAGGCGAAAGCCAAGGTCGCGTTCCCCGACCTGGGTACACCGACCGGCTTCAGGATGAAGTCGGCGGTTACGGGGGCGCGGCTGTTCGAGGTGTCGGGCCCTTCGGGGAGTGAGAAGGCGGACCTCCTGGCCGCCAAACTGAGGGAGGCCCTCAACGAGGAGGACGTTCGAGTGTCCAGGCCCGTTAAGACCGCTGAATTGCGCGTCAATGGCCTGGACGACTCGACGACCCCAGAGGAGGTCGTGGCGGCCGTCGCCCGCAGTGGTGAATGTCCAGCGGGCGACGTACGTGTGGGCGAGATTCGTGCCGACGCTGCCGGGCTTGGCACCATTTGGGTGAAGTGCCCGGTGGCGGCGGCGAGGAAGATCGCCGACAGCGGGCGGCTTTTGGTGGGGTGGGTTGCGGCACGGGCGAAGCTGCTGCAACCCAGGGCTATGCGGTGCTACCGCTGCCTTGTCGTTGGGCACGTCAAGGCGCGGTGCTCCGCCGACATTGACCGCAGCGAAGAGTGTTATCGCTGCGGTAAGCCCGGTCACAAGGCGGCTCAGTGCTCTGCGACGCCAAACTGCAGCCTCTGTACAGCTGCAGGGAGGCCCGCGGGGCACAGTACGGGCGGTAAGTCCTGTGGCGCGCCCGCCCCCAAGAAGGGCAACAAAACGAAGGAGGCAACCAAGGCTGTCGAGGGCTCTTTACACCCCCCTCAGCCTGGTTGCTCTTCGGCCGACTCCCGGCCTAAGAATGGTGCCGAGGAAATGGACTGTGCTTAATGGCACAATTCCATTTCCTCCAGGGCAATATCAACCACTCTGCCAGGGCTCAGGATCTTTTGCTCCAGAGCATGGCAGAGTGGTCGATTCATGTGGCTGTGGTCGCCGAGCCGTACTACGTCCCCCCTCGAGATAACTGGGTGGGTGACCTGGACGGCTCGGTGGCCATCATCGGCGGGGCTCTTGCCGACCCGTCCCGAGGTCACGGCTGGGTGGCCGCCCTCGCGGACGGCATTGGCACTGTTGGGGCGTATTTCTCGCCCAACAAGAGCCTCGCCGACTTCGAGAGCTTCCTTGTCGAGTTGGGTGCCGTCGTGAACCGGTACCACCCTCGCCCGGTGCTGTTGCTCGGGGATCTCAACGCCAAGTCTGCGGCGTGGGGATCCCCGGTCACCGATGCCAAGGGCGAGGCGTTGGAAGAGTGGGCGGTCACGACGGGTGCTGAGGGGCGAGCTCCAGCCGGGAGTGGACCTGACGTGTTACGCTGACGACACGCTGGTCACTGCCCGGGGGAGCTCGTACAGGGAGGCAGCGTTGCTGGCGACGGCTGCGGTCTCACAGGTGGTGAGCCGCATACGTCGCCTCGGCTTGGAGGTGGCCCTCAACAAGTCGGAGGCCATAGCTTTTCATGGCCCCCGGCGGGCACCGCCGCCGGGATCACACATCGTGGTCGGGGGGGTCCGTATCGCTGTCGAGTCGACCATGAAGTATCTGGGATTGGTGCTCGACAGCCGGTGGGATTTCGGCCCCCACTTCCGGCGGCTGGCGCCAAAGTTGTTGGGTGCGGCTGGGGCGTTGTCAACGCTGCTTCCCAATCTGGGGGACCCGGGCACCGCCTGCAGGCGGTTGTACGTGGGGATCGTGCGATCGATGGCCCTTTACGGGGCCCCGATCTGGGTGGCTGACCTGACGGCCAGCACCATCACAGTTCTGCGGAAGCCGCAGAGGGTGATGGCCGTCAGAGTCATCAGGGGTTATCGCACGATCTCCTACGAGGCGGCTTGCGCACTGGCCGGATCTCCGCCGTGGGACCTGGAGGCGAAGGTTCTCGCGTCACTGTATCGGTGGCGCGAGGACGCGCGGGCGCGCGGCGAGCGACTGATGCAGCGACACATTGAGCTGCGTCGGTCGCAGCTGCGCGAGGTCCTGGTGGCGGAATGGCGGGACAGGCTTTCACGCCCTACCGCCGGCCTCGCCACTGTCGAGGCCATCCGGCCAGTGCTCGACCTTTGGCTCGGGAGAAGGCACGGCTCCCTGACGTTTCGTGCGACACAGGTCCTTTCGGGGCATGGCTGCTTCGGGAAGTTCCTGTGTCGCATAGGCAGGGAGCCGGACGCTCGGTGTCACCACTGCGTCGACTGTCGGGAGGACACGGCGCGGCATACGCTGGCAGAGTGTGCCGCTTGGGAGGAGCCGCGCCGTGACCTCATCTCTGTGGTGGGCAGTGACCTCTCGCTACCGGCCGTAGTCCAATCTATGGTCGGCGGCGAGGAGTCCTGGGACGCGGTGGTCTCCTTCTGCGAAACAGTTATCTCGCAGAAGGAGGCTGCGGAAAGGGAAAGAGAGATCTCGACCTCTGACCCCGCCCGCAGCAGGCGCACCGGGCGTCGGAGGAGGGCGTATGCTGCCCTCTTCCGGCCCCCCTAACTGGGTCCAGGGGCGGCGGACTTGGGGACGTCTGTCGCCCCCCATTCATCCGGACCCGAGGTGGCGGCGCGAGGTGTTCCCGTGCGCCCCTCTCTGAAGTCACGGAGGGTGTTTAACACCTCACTCCCTCCGTAGACGCGAGGTGGCCCGCAGAGGCGGGCCGGCACCAGCCGGGGATTACGGATGTGGTTTACGTTCCCGCGATCCGTCCGTCAGGCGTTAGGGTTATCAGGGGATATCGTACGATCTCCAACGAGGCGGCTTGTGCACTGGCCGGATCTCCGCCCTGGGACTTGGAGGCGAGGGTCCTCGCCTCGCTGTACCGGTGGCGTGAGGAGGTGCGGACGCGGGGTGGTGAACCGATGCAGCGAGAGATCGAACTGCGTCGGTCACAGCTCCGCGAAGTCATGGTGGCGGAATGGCGGAACAGGCTTGCGCGCCCTACCGCCGGCCTCGCTACCGTCGATGCGATCCGACCAGTGCTCGACGAATGGCTCGGGAGGAAGCACGGCTCCCTGTCGTTTCGTGCGACGCAGGTGCTCTCGGGGCATGGCTGCTTCGGGAAGTACCTGTGTCGCATAAACAGGGAGCCGGACGCTCGGTGCCATCACTGTACCGACTGTCGGGAGGACACGGCGCAGCACACTCTGGAAGAGTGTACCGCATGGGAGGAGCAGCGCCGTGCCCTCGTATCCGAGGTAGGACCCGACTTGTCGCTGCCGGCCGTTGCTCGTTCAATGGTCGGGAGCGCCGAGTCGTGGGAAGCGGTGATCTCCTTCTGTGAAGATGTCATTTCGCAGAAGGAGGCTGCGGAGAGGGAGAGGGAGGAAGTGACCTCTCTCCCGATCCGCAGCAGGCGAACCGGGCGTCGGCGGAGAGCGGACAACGCCCTCTTCCAGCCCCCATAAGCGGTCCGGAGGGACGGCGAACTCGGGGTTGTTCGCCATCCCCCTATCCAGCAGGACCCGAGGCGGCAGCGCGTCGTGTTCCACGTGCGCCCCCCTTTTTGACGTGGCAGGGGGAGGACACCTCACTCTCCCCGCCAGGCTGAGGTGGCCCGCAGAGGCGGGCCGGCACTAGCCGGAGATCGTGGAAGTCGCACTAGTTCCCACGATCCCCGGTGCAAGTGTGGGAAGGAACACTGGGGTGGTTTTTAGTCAGTAAGAGTCTGACAGACCCCTTCGCCCGCCCCAGGCGAAGGACATCCATGAGGATTTTCCACCCCGGCAACAAAAAAAAAAAAAAAAAAAAAGGTTAGGTTAGGTTTCGGGAGAAGGCACGGCTCCCTGACATTTCGTGCGACACAGGTCCTTTCGGGGCATGGCTGCTTCGGGAAGTTCCTGTGTCGCATAGGCAGGGAGCCGGACGCTCGGTGTCACCACTGCGTCGACTGTCGGGAGGACACGGCGCGGCATACGCTGGCAGAGTGTGCCGCTTGGGAGGAGCCGCGCCGTGACCTCATCTCTGTGGTGGGCAGTGACCTCTCGCTACCGGCCGTAGTCCAATCTATGGTCGGCGGCGAGGAGTCCTGGGACGCGGTGGTCTCCTTCTGCGAAACAGTTATCTCGCAGAAGGAGGCTGCGGAAAGGGAAAGAGAGATCTCGACCTCTGACCCCGCCCGCAGCAGGCGCACCGGGCGTCGGAGGAGGGCGTATGCTGCCCTCTTCCGGCCCCCCTAACTGGGTCCAGGGGCGGCAGACTTGGGGACGTCTGTCGCCCCCCATTCATCCGGACCCGAGGTGGCGGCGCGAGGTGTTCCCGTGCGCCCCTCTCTGAAGTCACGGAGGGTGTTTAACACCTCACTCCCTCCGTAGACGCGAGGTGGCCCGCAGAGGCGGGCCGGCACCAGCCGGGGATTACGGATGTGGTATACGTTCCCGCGATCCCCGGCGTAGGTGAGAGATGGAACACCGGGGTGGTTTTAGTCAGTAAGAGTCTGACAGACTCCTCCGCCCGCCCCAGGGTGGAGGACATCCATGAGGATTTCCCCCCGTAAAAAAAAAAAAAAAAAAGGTTAGGTTAGGTTAGGTTAGGTTTCGGGAGAAGGCACGGCTCCCTGACATTTCGTGCGACACAGGTCCTTTCGGGGCATGGCTGCTTCGGGAAGTTCCTGTGTCGCATAGGCAGGGAGCCGGACGCTCGGTGTCACCACTGCGTCGACTGTCGGGAGGACACGGCGCGGCATACGCTGGCAGAGTGTGCCGCTTGGGAGGAGCCGCGCCGTGACCTCATCTCTGTGGTGGGCAGTGACCTCTCGCTACCGGCCGTAGTCCAATCTATGGTCGGCGGCGAGGAGTCCTGGGACGCGGTGGTCTCCTTCTGCGAAACAGTTATCTCGCAGAAGGAGGCTGCGGAAAGGGAAAGAGAGATCTCGACCTCTGACCCCGCCCGCAGCAGGCGCACCGGGCGTCGGAGGAGGGCGTATGCTGCCCTCTTCCGGCCCCCCTAACTGGGTCCAGGGGCGGCAGACTTGGGGACGTCTGTCGCCCCCCATTCATCCGGACCCGAGGTGGCGGCGCGAGGTGTTCCCGTGCGCCCCTCTCTGAAGTCACGGAGGGTGTTTAACACCTCACTCCCTCCGTAGACGCGAGGTGGCCCGCAGAGGCGGGCCGGCACCAGCCGGGGATTACGGATGTGGTATACGTTCCCGCGATCCCCGGCGTAGGTGAGAGATGGAACACCGGGGTGGTTTTAGTCAGTAAGAGTCTGACAGACCCCTCCGCCCGCCCCAGGGTGGAGGACATCCATGAGGATTTCCCCCCGTAAAAAAAAAAAAAAAAAAAGGTTAGGTTAGGTTAGGTTAGGTTTCGGGAGAAGGCACGGCTCCCTGACATTTCGTGCGACACAGGTCCTTTCGGGGCATGGCTGCTTCGGGAAGTTCCTGTGTCGCATAGGCAGGGAGCCGGACGCTCGGTGTCACCACTGCGTCGACTGTCGGGAGGACACGGCGCGGCATACGCTGGCAGAGTGTGCCGCTTGGGAGGAGCCGCGCCGTGACCTCATCCCTCCGTATCCCTCCTCATTTCCCCCCGTAAAAAAAAAAAAAAAAAAAAAAAATCATTACACGCCTGTAAAAAAAGGCGCGGACCACAAAGTCCGCGGTAATGTACTGTAAAAAAAAAAAAAAAAAAAAAAAAAAAAAAAAAAAAAAAAAAAAAGGTTAGGTTAGGTTAGGTTAGGTTTTTTTTTTTTTTTTTTTTTTTTTTTTTTTTTTTTTTTTTACAGTACATTACCGCGGACTTTGTGGTCCGCGCCTTTTTTTACAGGCGTGTAATGAAAAAAAAAAACAAATGTAAACAAGTTTATTGTTTACATTTGTTTTTTTTTTTCATTACATACAGTATGTGCTTCCACATAGGACATTTTTCCTTAATCTACGCATAATTAAAAGCATTTCGTAGCTTATTCTCTATGTGAGTCCATCATTTTTTTTTTTTTTTTATTAATTCTTTTTTTGTTTTTTTTTTTTTTTTTTTTGGTTTTTTTTTTTTTTTTAATGTTTCTTTTATTTATTATTATTATTATTATTTTTTTTTTATCTTCAGGCTTTTTGTTCTTAATTACTTATTTCTATATTAGTTAAAATACGGATGTTTTGACACACTTAAAACAAATGGATATACATAAAGGGGGTGATGCATGGCAGTTTGAGCCGGCCAACCTCGACCTTGAGGGAACGTGAGTATGACAGACTCACTCTGCCATGCAGCTTTACATATAGTAGTTTATTTAAAATTATGGAAAATACAGAATTTGGGTGGAGTTTATTATTGGGGGATTATTTTAGGTGGGCCTAATGACCAGGGACTTCGCTAGTTTGAGAAGTGCTTCTACGACAACTGCGTCTCGATGCTGCATGGCCGTCTTCAGATTGTAGTTGACGACCTTTTTAGTCGGCGCATCCATCGCTCTCCGTGCAAAGCGACCCGTGGCGTCATCGGCGTCGTCGGAGTAGTAGACGCAGCTGACTGTGTGTCTCGACACCGCCACTACCGCGTGAGAGACGCTGTCGTGAATTTGGAGCCTCCTGGACTTGGTGTTGATGATGATAACGCTGTCGTAGGTCAACCCCTGAGCCTCGTGAATGGTTAGTGTGCGCGACCCTTCGCCAGATCCGAATCCCTGGCTTACAAGAGAAGCTTTCTCCTCTTGTGTATGCACCAAGAAAAGGGTGTTCTGGGCTGTTTTCGGTATTTGCGCACCGGTGTAACCTTGCACTTTCAGGGAGTGGACCCGCGACAGCGTCGTCTTGGAGGAGTATATACCGGAGTATATCTCACTCAGTGCGAATGCTACATCCATCGGGTTGCGATGTGTGCAGAGGAGTTCCTGGGTGATGCCAGCCACCATATATGGACGGGTATACCTTAACTCGAATAGGTTCTCTCTGTCCAAAAATGGTAGCTGGTTTATGTCTCCGATAAGGACAATCTCGCTTGCTCCAGACAACTTTACTGCCATGACTATGGCCCCAAAATGGTTCATAAGGGCCTCGTCTACCGTGAGGCGGTAGCATTTCTCTTGTTTTCTGAACCCGTTTACTAAGATTGAGGCCATAGTGCGCACCTTTGTCTTTACTCGGTCTCCTAAGCGGTGCGCAAGCTTCTCCCTGAGATCTTTGGCAGCTTCAGTTGTCGTGGTGGCCACAACGTCCTTTTCCTCGTCAAAGTGTTTCACCACCCAGGTTGTCTTGCCGCAACCCGGAACTCCATTTACCCACCTGATACTGGGTACCGCCCAATGCTCCTGGATGTCTGAAGTCCCCAGAATGGACTGAGCCATTTCAAGGATCTTGTCATCCAGCATGATTTTGGTACACTTGGCGGTAATCAGTATCGGGTCGGTGTTCGGTGCTCTGAATTTTATTTTGCCTGAGCGCTCCGTTTCCTCCTCGTCCAGGATCACAAAGCCACTCTCCGCGCTGAAGGCTGCCATATACGACCCCGTCATTTCTCCTACGATGACTTGAGATTTGACGTTGTCGTATACGGCCGCCTCGGCCTCCTCGAGCAGTACCCTTAGCAGTCCTTCAGTGTTTCTCTGGAAGGTCTGCAGGATCTTCTTGCATGTCATGAGATTAACCTCTCTGGTCGCTCTCACGATTGCTATGTACTCGAGGAAAGCGCTCTTCACATGGTCCGTAGTGCCCGAATTGGCTGCGAGGGTCGGCGGGATAACATGCCCTTTGTCGGCTCTTGTTGGTGTGGGCCTCTTTGGTGATCGTTCTCTTGGTGTTTTTCTGAAGAACCTCTCCACTGCTTCCCCTTGTTTATCAGCTTGTGATTTGCGGCTGGTGCTAGGGAGTAGAGAACTGAGGAAAGTGCCGATTGCTTTCAGGCGACTCCTCGACCGGGCTTGGTCCTCTGGGCTGGTAGTTTTGCTCTGCTCCTTTGCAGCTTTTTCGGCGGCTGCCTTCTCCTGGGCCCTCTCGGATCCACTTTGAGTGGTCGAACTCGTTCTGGGGCTCGTCGCGGTGGCTGTTGGGTCTCTTGGGGCTCTGAGAAAGCTCAAACTTTCCCCTCTGTCCTCATAGACGACTACCTCATGCTGTTCTGAGGCTTTTAAACAGCCGAAGCGGTCTGCGACGTCTCCTCTTTCCCCTCCGACCACCATCGCGTCAACACTTATAGTGCGGGCCGTGACCGTATGTTCTCCTGCCTCTCTGATTTGTTGGAGCAGCGAGCTTGCCTGGGCAAATGGAGTCTCCTCTCTCCACTCGAATAATGCGATCGTCTTCCCTTTGGTTCGCATTATACGGCATCGGTGAGTGGCAACTACCATTTGGGGCAGTGCAGCATACTTGCTACCTTTTATGGTCGTTTTGCTGGTGCTTCCGTTGATCAGAGCTGCAAGGCCAGGTGAGATGGGTATTCGGGCTCTAGGTCGGCTTGAGCCTATGCAGAAGCTTATACCCAGCTTTTCTCCTTCTCTGTTCATGAACAGGGCGACGCCTCGCAGTCTGACGCCTGGGACTCCGTTTCCTCCGCATGCCAGAAATTGTGTGATGGGCATGGTACTTAGGGTTGGCTGTAGGCTATTTGCTGCTACCCCTGCTGCTACTGTCGGTGCTGGCTGTTGGTTGGTGTTTGTGACTTGTGTTATGGGTTGTGGTGTGCGTGTTGTGTTCTGTGTTGTTGTTGATAGGGTGGTGGTTACCGTGGTTGCTGGTGTGGTCGTTACTGTTCTTACAGATGGTAGTCGGTTCCGCGTCCGTGAGGTGGCGTCTGTTTTATTAGCCGCAGCTGCGACTAGGGCGACCTTGCTCGCGAATGCCAGGAATGGTTTTCTAGTAGCCGGGTTCCCCACGATGGTGTGGAGTATGGACTGGCTTAGCTGGGTTTCGATCTTCATTTCCAGCTCCATTCTGTCGTGACTGAACCTTGGGCATTCGAAGAGTAGGTGCCAGACTGTTTCGTCACAACTCGGATCGCAGACGCACGAGGGGCTATCTTTAAGATGGAAGCGGTGGAGATACGCTGAGAATCCTCCGTGTCCTGTTAGGACTTGTACATGGACCGGTGTGAGAACGGCGTCCCTGAGTGTTCTTTTCGCCGCTAGGACGTCTGGGAAGAACACTTTTGTTACCGCTCCTGTACTCGAGGACTCGTATCGCGCTTGCCACTTCTTTATAGTTCCCTCGCGTATCTTCTTTCTCACGAACGATACGGGGACCTTGTGGTAGTCTGCCGATTGGTGTGTTAGAGCTGCTTCTTTGGCCAGCTCGTCCGCTCTCTCATTCCCGACGGTTCCCACGTGGGCCTTGAGCCAAAAGAACCTCACTTCTCTGCCTTCCTCTCTGATCTCGCTGACAAGTTTCTTAATTTGGAGTGCCAAGTGGTGAGTGACTAACGGACTCCTCAGCAAGTCAAGTGACGATCTTGAGTCACTTAAGATGCTTACGGATGTCGCCCGGGATTCCCCCACCATCCTGACAGCTCTGAAGAGAGCGTACATTTCCGATTGGAAGACTGTGTTGTGAGGCTCTAGGCCAAAAGTGCTATACTTGACCTCCTTTCCATTTTCCCACCAAGTTAGGGCAGCGCCGACTTTCCCCTCTATCTTGCTGCCGTCGGTGTATATTTGGGGGCCGATTACTCGATGGATTTCCAGGGTTTCGGGAGTCAAGTCCTCTAGGCGGGCATACTCTGTTGTTGTGAGTAGCGCTGGGTGTGGATTTTTGGAGTGCTGTACGTTGCACTCCAGCTCGCGGCCCAGCGGTATGAACTCTTGGGAATGACCCTTTTTGATCTTGAAAAGGGTTGCAGCCTCTATTACCCGGAGGTCTAAGGGGAGTTGGCCTGACAGAATAAGAGCTGATGTCAGAGATACCGTGCGGTATGCTTTGCAGATCTTCTGCGCGAAGCCTCTCTGCAGTGAGTCAAACTGATTTCTAGTCATCAGTTTCTCAGCCGCCGGGGCCCACGCACTCGCCGCATACATCACGATAGGCTCTATCACCGACACATATATTGTCCTTATAATCTCTTTGTTAAGACCCCACGTCACCTTTGCCGCGCATGCCAGCTGCTTATAGATGTCTGCGGCCTTTTTACAGGTCGCGGCCACGTGCGCGTTGAAGGTGAGTTTCGAGTCTATTGTGAGACCTAGCAGCTTGACCTCTTGGACTAGGTTCAGCCGCGTGCCTGACATGTAGAGTACCGGAACATCGTATTTAAGCTTTTTCGTTAACACCATCGCATTGGTCTTATGCGCGGCGAAACGTAGCTTGTTTTTGACGCCCCATTCCGATACTATCTCTAGCGTGTCGTTGGCTGATTGCTGCAGGGGACCGGTTGTATAGTCAGAGAATACAAGGACAACGTCGTCTGCAAAGGCTTGACAATATACCCCTAATCTAGCCATCCTGTGTAGGAGCGAGTCGAGGATGAGGTTCCAAAACGTCGGTCCGGCAATTGAGCCCTGGACGCATCCTTTCGTGGTACCTTTTTCGCTAGTCGCTCTAGCGTAGTTGACCCTGATGTTCCGATCTTCCAGGTATGAGGTGACGAGAGCGTAGATGTTTTTTGGGCAGTTTTTGATTACCATCTGTCTTTTGAGTGCTGGCCACCATGCGTTATCGAAGGCCCCCTCTATGTCCAGTGAAATCAAAAGCACGATCTTTTTGGCTTTGATTTCGGCACGTATGTGTCCAATGAGGTCATAGAGGGCGTCTTCGGTTCCGCGTTGTGGCATGAAACCGTATTGTCTAGTGTTGAGTGTTGGAAGGAAGTGCCACTGGAGTCTGCCTACCAGGAGCTTCTCGACAATTTTTCCGAGGACCGAGAGCAGACCAATCGGTCTGTACGACTTTGGGCTGGTGTAGTCGTCCTTTCCGGGCTTGCGGAGTATGCATACGTGGGCGATTTTCCACTGCTTCGGAAAGTGTGACAGCGAAAGGCACTGGTTGGCCATCGCTAAGAACACCTCCCTATTACAGTTGATTGCCGCGGTGCAGATATCTGCTGTTAATCCGTCGGGACCCGGAGCTTTTTTCGGATTTTGGTTTTGGAGAACCATTTCCAGCTCCGCGGTCGTGAAAGGTGGATCGTCAGCAGACAGTCCTCTAGGATATTTTTCCTCTGCCATCTTCCTCAGTATAGTGTGGTAAGGCTGTTCGGCATCCGTTGAGTCATCGGGGTAGAAGGTTTTTGCCAGGAGATCCGCGGATTGCTCTGGGCTGAGCGTCTCACCTGCAGTGTTTCTCAGGAGCGCATCTTCCTGTCTCCTAGCTGTTTTCCTTATTACCCTGTAGATGCCATCCCACATGCTTTCTCGGTCCTGTTTCGAGCAGAACTCCTTCCAGTTTGTAGTGGCAGCTTCCGTCGCCGCTGTGGTGTATGCGTGTTTAGCCAGCACGTATTCCTGAATGGTGAAGTGTCTCCGACTCGCGGCTGCATTCCGGATCCTTCTCTTTTTTCTTGTTGCGTCTTTTTGCAAACGATCTAGAGAAGGGTTCCACCATGGGGGCTTGGCGTTGTGTTTGGGCAACCCCAATTTTGGGATTGCTTCTTCGCACGATTTGTGAATGATCTCTGTGTAAGTTGTGATGAGTGACTCCAGGTCCTCTGGGTTTAAGACGTGTGAGACTCTGACTGGTGTTAAGTCGTTCTCCGCCAGGCTGCTCTTGAAGTGGGAGATGAAATCGGACCACTTTGCCTTCTTAGTGTTATAGATGCGCGTCGAGACTGGCCTCAAGGGTTCCAAGGCCTTTTCTAAACGCATCGAGAAGGTTATTGCATTGTGGTCTGAGGTTGTTAAACTCCTTTCTACTCGCCACTCCTCGATCTTGCCCAGCAGAGAGAGACTGCAAGCCGTCACGTCCACAATGCTTGTGCACCACCTGTCGCCTCTATAAGTCTCAAACGTTGGTGTTTGACCCGAGTTTAGGATCTGGAGATCGCGTTCGTTGAGGAATGCGTTATACTCTGCCCCGCGGTGGTTTTCGGAAACACTTCCCCACCACGGACTCCAGGCGTTTACGTCTCCTCCCACCAAGATGTTGTTCGTGTTCAGTTTATGTATTGTGTTGTGTGTTTCAGAAAGGTAGGGTGCGATTTCCTGGTCACCCTCAAAATAGACCGATAGCACTCCGAATCTGAGCTGGCCCGCCTTCAGTAAGACGGCAGCGATGTTCTCGGTTACAATCTGGGGGTCGTGGATGACTTCCAGGTTGTTCCCGAAAACAACGACAGCGGCCTTGACCGGTTTTTGGCGGTTGAGACTACACTGGATGACTTGCGTGCCGGGGCACTGTTTCATCACACCTGTTCTTCCTACATAGGGCTCTTGAACAAGTGCTACTGAAATTCCCTTTGTTATGGCCGCCATATGGAACTCTTCCGTGGCCAGCTTGGAGCGCTGAAGATTAACTTGGATGAGTTTCAATCTTGCTATCGGTCTGGTTTCGTTTTGGAGGGTGACTGTTTGATTTGTGGGTGTCTCGTCCTGGTTGTCCTTAGCAGTAGGAAACGCGTGACCGTGCTATTCCATCCCACTTTTGGCGTTCCTGGCAGTCTTCGCTGAACGCAGTGTGTGCCAGGTCGCTGCCCGTCCTGTGTGCTATCTTGCAGTTTATGCAAGTGGGCTCTTTGCCTTCAGCCCGAATAGGGCAGTCCCTTCCGTTGTGTGCTCCCGTGCAATAGCTGCAGGCTTCTTTGTCGGCCTTGCATATGGACTTGTTGTGTCCATATCCAAGGCACTTTGTGCACTGTACGAGGGGGGACTGGTCCTCAATCGAGCATCGTTTAATGCCCACGTGGACTTTTTGTGCTTGTGTGTAGCACTTCCAGAGCTCTGGGGAGAGCTCCAAAACAGGGTGGCACTCATGGGGATTCCTCGCGCGCTTCCTATAGCGCACCTTTAGGGTCTGCTCATCCACAGCGACGTTGCACAGGAGATGTTTATTCTGCGCCTTGAGGAGATCGACGATCTCCCCGTCGCTGTAGCTGGACAGCACGCCTTTGATGCAGACAAGGGGATTTTGGGGTTTCGGCTCCTGGACCTTGAGCCCTGCGTTTGACTTGAATTTGCAGATTCAGTTAATTGCAGATGCACGATGGGTTCTCCTTACACTTGAAGCGATGCAAGTATTCGGAGAACCCACCGTGCCCCGTCATGACTTGTGTCAGGACTCCGGACGGCTTTATCTGCCTAACAAGTTTGTAAGCATCTTTTGCGTCTGGGAGGAAGATCTTCGTCACTGAGGCGGTCTCGCCTTCTCTATACCTCCGGTTCCATTCGTCAAGCGACTCCATGCGGATCTGCCGCTTGACGAATGATACCGGGCAGCGGTCGTAGTCCGGTCTCTTTTTGCTGCGCAGTGCCGCCTCCTTAGCGAGGTGGTCTGCGCGTTCATTTCCGTCCAGTCCAGCGTGTGCCTTTATCCAGAACAAAGAAACAACTTTGCTCTGGGATAGAGCCACGTTGAGGTTCGCTCTCGCCTCCACTGCCAGAGCATGGAGGGAACCCTGGTTTGTGATCGTCTGCAATGCCGCCATCGAATCACTATAAATACCGAAGGTTCCCTCCCTGCGTCGCAGGATATGGCGTGTGGCTTCGCATATGGCCAGGAGTTCTGCCTGGTAGACAGTACAGCAGGTGTGCAGGCTAAGCTTTTGGGCCCTAATCTCGGCAGCACTGTCCCAGATGGACAGTGCTGCTCCGACTCTGCCCTCGAGCTTGCTGCCGTCGGTAAAAATCCGAATGGCCTGGCTGTTGTGGGACTCCACATGGGACTGATCTACCAAGCTCACGAACTCCATGGCCGTATGTTTTGCCGGATGCGGAAGCTCCGCAAATGCCACCACCCGCTCCACCTCGCGGCCCGCAAGTGACGGCTGAGGTACCCCTCGCTTTGCCTCATACAGGGCGGCTGCCTCCTGTATACGGAGGTCAAGCGGGAGTATCCCAGCCAACACGAGCGCGGCGTTGAGTGAAACAGTGCGGTAGGATTTGCAGAGCTTCTGAGCGAACCCCCGCTGGACTGAATTCAGGAGTTTCTGAACTCCGACCTTCCTCGCTGCCGGTGCCCAGGCACTGGCTGCGTACAAAATGACCGGTTCGACCGCCGCGGTATAGATGCTGTGAATGACCTCAGTGTTGAGACCCCAGCTCACCTTTGCTGCTCGCGACAACTGTTTGTAGAAATTTAAAGCCTTTCTACAAACATTTGCCGCGTGGCTGTTGAAAGTGAGCTGGTGGTCTATGGTCAGCCCCAGTATTTTTATTTCTTTAGACATGCCAATGTCGACCCCGCCCATGCTCAGGAGCGGGACATCGTGCTTCAGCTTCCTTGTCACTAGCATAGCACAAGTCTTGTGCGGCGCGAACTTCAGCTTGTTCACGATGCCCCACCTCCGAACATACTCGAGGGCGGCATTGGCCTGTCTTTGGACCTCTAGTGCTGTATCCCCGTCGAAGATGAGCACCACGTCGTCGGCAAACGCCTGACAGTAGTCACCTCGTTCGCCGAGCCCCTTCAACAGGGGATCCAGCACCAGATTCCATAGGATCGGACCTCCAATCGACCCCTGTACACACCCCTTAGTCGTCGCCCTGAGGCATTCCGCTCCAGCGTACCTGACCCGGACGCATCTCTCGCTTAGGTAGCTGTCTAGCACCCTCCTAATGTTCACCGGGCACTTTTCCTCAGCCAGTCTGACCTTGATGGCCGGCCACCATGCGCTATCGAAGGCTCCCTCTATGTCCAGTGATACAACAGTGTTCGAACTGCTCGTTGGGAAGGAAATAAAAGTGGACTGTATCTTGAAACATAGACTGGTGTATTGCCGTTTTTATACATGTAACTGTCCCGGTCAAACATAGAAATTTAGTACTCGAGTGTCGTCCGTCGCGGTGGTCTCCGAGAAAGCGAGTGCCGCTGGTTGGGCCGCCACACCCGCGCCGCACCTCCGCTCGCTCGCTGATGGTGACGCGCAGCTCGATCACGCCGCCTACGCGTGCCGTCTGCGTGTTCGTTGGGTGCTATTCCCAACATGCTGCCCGGGTTGAAGTAAGGACTTCAAAAATCTGGAAGGGGGCAAATGTTATTGAAAGCCCTCCTTATGGTGCCCTTCTTGGTGTTTACCTCTGCAACTCTTGCCACGCCGTCGCTGCCAGGGTAAACCTTTGTGACCCTTCCCAAAGACCAGAGTAGAGGAGGAAGAGCTCTATCTTTTATGAGGACAAGAGAGCCTAACTTCAGCTCTGTCTTCGAAGAGCGCCACTTCACCTTCTGCTGCAGTAGAGTCACATATTCTAGAGAGAAACGCTGCCAGAAGTGCTGCTTAATCTGCTCTATTCTCTTGAAGCGCTCCAGGCGATTAATATTGCAGTCAGAGACCTGTGGATGAGGTATAGCATTAAGTGGCCGTCCAGTTAAGAAATGAGAGGGTGTGAGAACGGAAAAGTCAAGGGGTTCTGAGGAAAGAGGAGTAAGAGGTCGGGAGTTCAGAACAGCTTCTATTTGAGTGAGGCACGTAGCCATTTCCTCGTAAGTGAGATGAGTGGATTGCAATAACCGTTTAAGGTGATATTTTGTGGAACGAACAGCTGCCTCAGCTAATCCGGCTCGAAGGACCAATGTTCGAACTGCTCGTTGGGGAGGAAATAAAAGTGGACTGTATCTTGAAACATAGACTGGTGTATTGCCGTTTTTATACATGTAACTGTCCCGGTCAAACATAGAAATTTAGTACTCGAGTGTCGTCCGTCGCGGTGGTCTCCGAGAAAGCGAGTGCCGCTGGTTGGGCCGCCACACCCGCGCCGCACCTCCGCTCGCTCGCTGATGGTGACGCGCAGCTCGATCACGCCGCCTACGCGTGCCGTCTGCGTGTTCGTTGGGTGCTATTCCCAACAACAGTGATCAGCTTCTTCTGGCTTAGCTTTTCATTGATATGTTGTATCATGGTGTAGAGGGAGTCCTCGGTGCTTTTCTGTGGCATAAAGCCAAACTGGCGAGTACTAAACCGCGGGATGAGGTGCCATTTTAGACGAGCTACCAGCAGCTTTTCGAGAATTTTGCCCAGGACAGGTAGGAGGCCTATCGGCCTGTACGACTTCGGGGTTGTGTAGGTGTCTTTACCTGGTTTCCGGAGTATCACCACCGTGGCCACTTTCCAGGCCCCAGGGAAGTGACCCTGCTCGAGACACTTGTTCGCGAGTGCAAGGAACACCCCTGGGTCCCGGAGAATGGCCTGCGCGCATATGTCGGCTGTGAGACCAACCGCCCCGGGTGCCTTCTTTGGATTAAAACTTTCCACCGCGGACCTCAGCTCCAGAAGCGTAAACGGTGGGTCATGATATTCATCATGCGACCACTCGTTTACACAACTGGCCGCTTCTCGGGTCCGACGGTGGTCGTCATTATCCGCCGCTGTCAGGTCTTCGGGGTAGAAGGTCTCGGCCAAAAGTCGAGCCGAATCTTGCGGGTTGAGTGATACTCCGTCTTTTACCAGGGGCAGGTCTTCGTGCCTTTTGGAGGTCCGACCGATGATCCTGTAGATCCCCTCCCAGATGCCCTCCCTGTCTTGTTTCTCACAGAACGCCTTCCAGCCTTCTGTCTGTGCTCTCCTGGCGTGGGACTCATACTTTTCCTTCGCTTGCAGGTACTCCTCGACGACTTTTTGTCTCCGAACCTTCGCAGCACATCGTATGCGGCGTCTCTTAGTGTTGACGTCGGTCATCAGTTCGCCGAGCTCGGTGGACCACCACGGTATTGTAATTTTATTGCTGTTTTTTATTTTAGATATTGTAAGTTCGCACGTCTTAACTATTGATTCTATATATTTATTTGTAGTTTTTTCCAAATCTGTTTTATTATTAATTTTTGCTATTTTATCTACGTTTAAATTTGATTCTATTTGCAATTGGGCCAGTTTCGTATGAAACTGGCTCCAATTTGCTTTTTTTGTGTTAAAAATTCTGGTAGTTCTACTTGTATGCGTGCCTTTTGATTTTAATAATTTGATTTTAAATACAATACCGTTGTGGTCCGAGCTCGTGATGCCTTCGTCAACTCTCCAGTCCTCCACCAGTCCCAACATTTCGGTTGAGCATGCTGTAACGTCAACGAAACTGGTGAAGGACTGGCCGCCTCTGATGGTGTCGAAGGTCGGAGTGTTGCCGACGTTGAGTACCTGCAAGCCCATTTCCTCCAAGGTCCCCGCGAATTCCTCGCCCCTGCTGTCGACGACAGAGCTGCCCCACCACGTGCTTTTTGCGTTGGCGTCGCCGCCCACGATTGCCTCGAGCCGTGGCATCTCCTCGCGAATCCGCTTGAGGTGCTCCAGGTATGGCCCTATGGGCTGGTCTGGTTCAAAGTAGATGGAGACTACTGCGATTTCCCAGGCGCGGGTTCGGATCCTCACCACCACGATGTTGTTGGTGGTGAGTTGCGGACACTGTGTAACGTCCAGGTCATCGTCGAAGACGACGATGGCCGCCTTCACAGTTCCATTTCCTACCTCCGCGCACTGGTAGACTCTCGCTCCTCGGTAGTCTCGCATCCTTTTAATTCCGCCCACATACGGCTCCTGGAGCAGTGCGAAAGCAACCCTACGCTCGCTAGCCACCATCAGGAGCTCTTGGGTTGCTAAGTTCTTCCTCTGCAGATTCGCTTGGATCACCTCATAGCTCGAGCGACAATCGGGGACGGCTCCTGGTGCAACCGGGACCACCTTAGCAATACGCCACCGACAGGCGCGCCAATGCGTCCCACTTGACGCGGATCGGGCACGCACTGTCGAAGGCGTTGTGGTCCGATTTGGCCAGTTTCGCCAAGACGCAATTGCGACACTTAGGCATCTCTGCCGCCGACAGCAAGGGACAGTCCACACGCAAGTGGGGGTCACCGCAGTGAGCGCAAAGGTCGGCGGGCTCCGTGCACAGTTTGCGGCTATGCCCGTACCGCAGACAGCGCGTGCACTGCACCAGTGGTGACTGGTCCAGTACACGCACTCTCTGCAGGTCTATGTGCACTCGGCCCGCCGTCGTTAGCCTCTGCCATATCGCTGGGGACACCTGCAGGACGATGTGGCAAGTGTGCGGGTTTCTCGTCTTGCGACGGTATCTTGCCAAGATCCTGACATCGTCCGCAGGTATATCCCCAAACAGATGGTGGTTCTGGCGTTTAAGCGCTGCGATGACCTCCACGTCCGTGTGGCAGGAGAGCACGTCCTTGATGATGACGAGGGGGTCTTTATTTTTGACCTCCTCTACCAGGAGGTCCCCCGCTCTTTTAATGCGGTCTGCCACCCTCGTCATCTCCTCCCGGGTTTTGAATCCGACCACGACCTTTTGGTCCCTGGCCTTCCGCAGCCGCTCCACCTGCGTGCCTTCGTTTTTCGCGTCTACGGCCGTTCTCAGCTTCGCAACGACCTCTTCACCGGTGTCTTGTTCGTTTTTTGACGAAACGACCACCGAGTGAAGAGGCCTTTGCGTATGCTGCCGCGAGCTGGCGACTTCCGCGAAAGTTGGCCCCAGGCCAGGGACGTATGCGGGTGTGGGAGTTTGTTTAAGTTGCTCCGACAGAGCCCGTGTATGCTCCTGGCACTCCTCCAGCGCCTTATTGTGCTGCTGGAGGTTCTCCATGAGTTTCTTCACGAGCTCTGTCAGAACAACTGCGCTCGGCGTCACTTCCGTGGGACCCTCGACTCGGTTTTCCGGCTCGGTACCTGGTCCTCTGTCGGCCTCTGCCTCTTTCACCAGTTGGTAGAGCCTCTCCACCGCTTTGGTGATTTCGTCCTTGATCTCCTTCTTCAGGTTTCGAGAACTCACCAACTGGATCTTCGCCTTGGAGAGGCAGGCCTTGGCTTCAGAGGTCCTATTGAGATACCGAGCCGGCTGCGAGCAGGGCGGCGAGTTGTCCACGGCCCGCTTATCCTCTTTCGACGCCGCTGCCTTGGACTTGAGCTTGGGGGGAGAAGTCATGGGGGCCTTCTTGGTGGGGGATGGCGTCTTGAGAAGCTGGACTGCCTTACGCTGGTCAGCCTCTCGCTCGCCGATACTGCGCCCCACCGAAGGGCCCGCCTGTTCCGTGACTGAACTCCCCGAATCCAGGCTCTCCTCCGCGGCTTTGGTCGTCTTAACGGTCGGTGTCCTAAAACCGAACATGTCGCCGGGTAAGGGGGAGTCAAATAAATAAATTCAAAAAAAAAGGGACAATCAGCAATCTCTGATCCCTGTAAAGGGGGGATCAGGAGATCTAAAAATATAAATATAAATCACAATATAAATAATTATTAAAATAGTTAAAAAAAGATTGTGTCAATACGTGGTTAGGTAAGGTTAGGTTAGGTTAGGTTAGGTTGGGGGACCACCCCACAGTGCTTGCGTCCACGTCGCGTCCCCTGGAAACGACCCAGTTCTGTCACCGTAACGGAGTGGCAGACTGGGATCGGCCAAAGTGCACTGTGCATCGTAGATCTTTTGAACGCCTTGTTACTACGATTTCGCGGGAGGCTATGCCTGCTCCACCGCGGGACGCCCTAGGGCGTTTTTTAAAACCCAAAGGCCCTTCTAAGGGCCAACCAAAAGGCCCTTCTCAGGGCCAACCCAAAGGCCCTTCTCAGGGCCACTCCGACGCTTCTGCGTCAGAAGTTAGCCGCGCGCCGTCTGCAGCTAGCTTCAGGACGGTCGAGACGTCAGACTCGGACTGCGAGTCCCTGGCTAGCGTCTCAGAAGCGGGTGAAATCCGGTCGCGGAAGCGCGAGTTCCGGAAGGTAGCATCTGAGGGTTCCTCAGCCTCGGGCTCGCCTGGCAAGTCGAAGCCCAAAAAGGCAGCAACAGCGGCGGACTCACACGTCGTGGGTCTCGCGGATGCCCAACGTGAGCTAGACCTGGCTCGGCGAACGCTGCACCAGCAGGAGCTGGAAGAGCGCGTTGCTGCCAAGGAGCAGCGCGCTCGTGCAGCTCGCTCTAGGTCTGGGTATGGTGCGTCTCGCGTTTTGTACGCGGACCACTCCCTGGCCGAACTGGAGCGTATGGCGGAGGAGGACGAGGAGGAGATTGCGGAGGTCGCGTCTAAGTCCTCGAACCTGAAGGGTACTTTCCAAAAGGCCCTTAAATGCCGTGCCGCTAGCTTACGCGGTATTGTCGAGGAGCTGGTCCGGAGGACAGCGACCGACGAGACGCGGCAACTGCAGGCGAAGGTCGATCGCCTGCAGTCGGAGGTCAGCCAGCTTCATCAGAAGCTAGCCGAAGCCACCGCTCCAAGCGCGGCTCCTAAACCTGCGGTGGAAGCCCCCTCCTCCAACCTTGAGGATATAATCCGAAAGGTCGTAATGGAGGAGCGGGCGTTCACGAGAGCCTGCATCGCAGGCATTGAGGACCGGCTCTTGCCGGAACAACGCCTCCGGCCCCCGCTTGCGGCGGACAAGAGGCGTGAAGAGCCGGGGCCGTCCTCAACCGCAGCGGAACAGAGGCGTGAAGAGCCGACGCCGTCCCCACCAGGAGAGGACGCGCTTCTCCCTTCCACCACTCCGTCCAACGATGCAGGTTGGACTGAAGTGGTCGGGAAAGGGAAAAGGAAGGGCAAGGGGAAGGGCAAGGCAACGGCCGCTCCCGCCACCCCTGACGCCGCGCCTCCCAGCCAGTCGCAGGTGACTGGGCAGGGAAAGAAGAAGAGGAAACGGAGGAGGAGAAATCCCCCTCAGTCCGCAGCCGTCGTAGTGACGCTCACCGCGGAGGCTGCGGAAAGAGGGGAGACGTACGCGTCCATTTTGGTGCGGGCGCGTGCCAATGCCGATCCAACCCAATTGGGGATCGGCAAAGTCTCTTGCCGGCGGACCCAAACCGGAGCTCGAATTTTCGAGTTCCCGGGGGCAGAGGGCAGCGCCAGCGCCGACCTCTTCGCAGCCAAGCTGCAGGAGGCCGTCGCTGACGTGGCCAAGGTGGCCCGTCCAGTAAAACTGGCGGCGGTGGAGGTGGCCGACCTGGATGACTCAGTCACGAAAGAGGAGGTGGTGGCCGCGGTCGCAGCCATTGGCGGCTGTAACGTCGCAGCGGTACAAGCCAGGGACATTAGACCTGGCCGCGGTGGCATGGGCACTATTCGGCTCGAGTGCCCAGTCGCCGCTGCTAAAGCCGTCCTTGACAAGGGACGGCTCTGCGTAGGCTTCAGCTCGGGTGCAGTCCGAGCACTTGTAGACCAGCCTCTGCGCTGCTACAGGTGCTTCGGTATCGGCCACACCCGAGCCCTCTGTCCGTCCCAGGTCGACAGGACGGACAGTTGCTACCGCTGCGGCAAGGTCGGCCACAAAGCCGTGTCCTGCACTGCCGCCAAGCCACACTGCCTAGTGTGTGCCGCCAGTGGCCGCCCGGCAGACCACATGATGAAGGGGAGGATGTGTAATCCCCCCGCCAAGAAGGGCAAAGCGCAGGCGCCAGTCGGGCCTGCTGCTAGCACGGCTGCGGAGGAGGGGGGTGCGATGACTATTGATGGATAGAGTCGAGCATCGCATCCTCCAGGCGAACGCCAACCACTGCCGAGCTGCCCAGGATCTGCTGATGCAGACCATGGCCGAGTGGTTGGTGGACATAGTGGTGGTCGCTGAGCCTTACTCGGTCCCTGCCAATTGGGTAGGCGATCGAGACGGCTTGGTGGCAGTGGTGTCGCGGTCTTCCACGGACTCCCCTCCCCTCTCGCTTTTAGAGAAGGGTCAGGGATACGTGGCTGCCGCGTGGGGAGATTTAGCCCTTGTGGGGGTCTATTTCTCCCCGAACCGCCCTCTCGCAGACTTTGAGAATTTTCTCGAAATCCTCACTGCCGTCGTCGGGAGGGCGGCGCCACGCCAAGTCGTGGTGCTGGGTGACCTCAACGCCAAGTCGGAAGCCTGGGGCAACCCGGCTGCCTCCTGCAACGTCCGGGGCCGCGCCGTCGAGTTTTGGTCGGCGTCTTGCGGTGTGACCCTCCTCAACAGGGGGTCGGTCCACACGTGTGTGCGGCAACGCGGAGGTTCGGTGGTTGACGTGTCGTTTGCCACCCCCTTGCTAGCCGCACGCATCGTGAACTGGCGGGTGGAGACGGTGGAGACCATGTCGGACCACAGATATGTGCGGTTCGACATCTCCACCTCGAGTTCGAGCTCCCGGGGGGAGATGGCCCGCTCTGGCAGGTCTCCCTTCCCTCGGTGGGCTCTCACTCGCCTGGACCGGGAGGCAGCCAAGGAGGCGGCCTTTCTGCAGGACTGGCTGTCGCCCCCTGTTGAGGTCCTGGACGTCGACGTCGCAGCCGTGCAGCTCAGGGGATCCCTGACCGAGGTGTGCAACTCCAGCATGCCTCGGTCTCGCCGTCCCCCTCCCCGTCGTGCCGTTTATTGGTGGACGGAAGAGTTGGCGGGGCTCCGTGCCAACTGCGTGGCGGCCAGGAGGGCCTACACGCGAAGCCGACGGCGCAGCGCACGTGATCTGGCAGCCGAGGACCTCCTGTATGCCTCTTACAGAGAGGCGCAGGCGACCCTCGGGTCGGCTATGTGTGCTGCCAGGGACGCGGCGAACGCCGAGATGCTGGAGAGTCTCGACCGGGATCCCTATGGGAGACCGTACAAGGCGGCGCGGAACAAGTTGCGCCCTCGCGGTCCCCCGCTGACCGAGACCCTCGAGCCGGCCCTGCTGGATGGGGTGGTTCGGTCCTTGTTTCCACGCAGGACCGAATTCACCCCACCAACGATGGATCCTCCACAGAGGGAGGCGTCACAGGACGAGGAGGTCCCTCCGGTGACGGCGGAAGAGTTTAGCGCGGGGTTGTTCAGCCTCCGCGCAAAAAAGACGGCCCCTGGACCGGACGGCGTTCCAGCACGGGTGGTAGCCATAGCTGCCGCTCAAATGGAGGACAGGTTTCGGGACCTTTTCAGCGCGTGCCTTACCGCTGGGAGGTTCCCGAAGCCTTGGAAGGAGGGGCAGCTATGCCTACTGCGCAAGGAGGGACGTCCTGTCGATTCCCCGTCGGCGTACCGGCCCATCGTTCTGCTCGATGAGGTCGGTAAATTGTTCGAGGGGATCATCGCCAGTCGGCTGAACAGCCATCTGCGGAGGGTCGGCCCGGACCTGTCGGACGCCCAGTTTGGTTTCCGACAGGGTCGGTCGACCATCGATGCGCTGGCCCTACTCAAGGGTCAGGTAAAGGGGGCGTTTGAGGCGGGGGACGGAGTGCTGGCGGTGTCATTCGACATAGCCAACGCCTTCAACTCCGTTCCCCACTCGACGATATTGGAGGCGCTCCGGTATCATGGAGTGCCCCAGTACTTGCGGGACCTGCTGGCCGACTACTTGGAGGACCGCGAGGTCCTCCTTGTAGACAAATCGGCCACTCTGAGGCGGTACGGCGCAGAGTCCGGTGTTCCACAGGGGTCGGTGCTAGGCCCTCCTTTGTGGAACATCGGATTCGATTGGCTCCTGCGGGGAGCCCTGCTCCAGGGCACGAGTGTCATCTGCTACGCGGATGACACTCTCCTCACTGCCCGGGGCAGGAACTTCAGGGAGGCGGCCTGTCTGGCCTCGGCCGGCGGATCGTTGGTCGCAGGAAGAATCCGCCGCTTGGGGTTGAAGGTGGCGCTGAACAAGACCGAGGCCGTGTTCTTCCACGGGCCTCGGCAGCGCTGCCCTCCGGATGCCCACATCGTTGTGGAGGGCACTAGGGTGGACGTACAGACTCAGATGAAGTATCTGGGTCTGGTACTTGATAGCAGGTGGCGCTTCGGCCCACATTTCAGCGGGCTATCGACGCGCCTACTGAAAGCCGCGGACGCGCTGTCATGGCTCCTCCCGAACCTGGGGGGGCCTGGTGCGCTATGCCGGCGCCTGTATGCTGGCATTTTGCGGAGCATGGCCCTATACGGCGCCCCCATCTGGGAGGAGTCTCTGCACAGGAGGGAGAATGCGACGGCGATCCGCAGGCCACAAAGGGCCATTGCACTGCGGGTTGCGAGGGCCTACCGCTCGGTAGGTTTTTCGGCGGCGTGCGCTCTTGCCAGCACCCCTCCTTGGGAGTTGGAGGCGTGGGTGCTCGCCAGAGTGTATGAATGGACGGCGCGCCGGAAAGCGCTCGGGGAGCGCCCCGTCGCGGAAGAGAGGGAGGCCGTGCGGAGGGAGGCGAGGGACGCCATTGTGGTCCACTGGACGCAGGACCTCGCCGCCGCCACCTTTGGCCGCCGTACCCTAGACGCGCTCGGTCCGGTCCTGCGGGACTGGCTCGAGCGGCGACATGGTTTTCTGTCCTTCCGTCTGGTGCAGGTGCTGTCAGGACACGGCTGTTTTGGCTCGTACCTGCACCGGATCGGGAGGGAGGAGACTGCGGCGTGCCACGACTGCGGCGCCGCGGAAGACAATGCGCAGCACACTCTCGAGGTGTGCCCAGCTTGGTCCGAGCGGCGCCGTAGTCTCACTGCGGAGATCGGACAGGACCTCTCGCTCCCCGGCGTGATCAAATCCATGCTGGAGAGCGAGGAGTCTTGGGCAGCGGTCGCCTCCTTCTGCGAGGACGTCATCTCACAAAAGGAGGCGGCGGAGCGCGCGCGTGAGGAAGACCCTCTGGCTGCGCCGCTCCGAAGACGAAGGAGAGGTCGGAGAAGAGGTCGTCTTCTCCCTCCTCCTGGTGGTGACGGGCGGGCGACCGGCACGGGGGTGCCTCCGCCCGCATTGCACGCGTCACCGCCTTCGTCCGTCATTCCCGGCCCTCTCCCTACGGGGAGGGCGTGATGGGTTGGGTGGGTGTTCGTCGGAGGAGGACTGGACGCAAAGGCTGCGCCGGTCTCCCAGTCCCCCTCCACTAAGACGATGCGGGAATGCCGCTGGGTCGTTTTAGTGGGTATACCGGGCTTAGCTCGGGGAGTCCCACATAGCCCCCCGCTCCCCCGAGCGGGAGGTATGCGTAACGCATTTTTTCCCAGCGCAAAAAAAAAAAAAAAAAAAAAAAAAAAAGGTTAGGTTAGGTTGGGGGGGGGGGACCACCCCACAGTGCTTGCGTCCACGTCGCGTCCCCTGGAAACGACCCAGTTCTGTCACCGTAACGGAGTGGCAGACTGGGATCGGCCAAAGTGCACTGTGCATCGTAACTCTTTTGAACGCTTTGCTGTTACGATATCGCGGGAGGCTATGCCTGCTCCACCGCGGGACGCCCTAGGGCGTTTTTTAAAACCCAAAGGCCATTCTAAGGGCCAACCAAAAGGCCCTTCTCAGGGCCAAACCAAAGGCCCTTCTCAGGGCCACTCCGACGCTTCTGCGTCAGAAGCCAGCCGCGCGCCGTCTGCGGCTAGCTTCAGGGCGGTCGAGACGTCAGACTCGGACTGCGAGTCCCTGGCCAGCGTCTCCGAAGCGGGTGAAATCCGATCGCGGAAGCGCGAGTTCCGGAAGGTAGCGTCTGAGGGTTCCTCAGCCTCGGGCTCGCCTGGCAAGTCGAAGCCCAAAAAGGCAGCAACAGCGGCGGACTCACACGTCGTGGGTCTCGCGGATGCCCAACGCGAGCTAGACCTGGCTCGGCGAACGCTGCACCAGCAGGAGCTGGAAGAGCGCGTTGCTGCCAAGGAGCAGCGCGCTCGTGCTGCTCGCTCTAGGTCTGGGTATGGTGCGTCTCGCGTTTTGTACGCGGACCACTCCCTGGCCGAGCTGGAGCGGATGGCGGAGGAGGACGAGGAGGAGATTGCGGAGGTCGCGTCTAAGTCCTCTAACTTGAAGGGCACTTTCCAAAAGGCCCTTAAATGCCGTGCCGCTAGCTTACGCGGTATTGTCGAGGAGCTGGTCCGGAGGACAGCGACCGACGAGACGCGGCAACTGCAGGCGAAGGTCGATCGCCTGCAGTCGGAGGTCAGCCAGCTTCATCAGAAGCTAGCCGAAGCCACCGCTCCAAGCGCGGTTCCTAGACCTGCGGTGGAAGCCCCCTCCTCCAACCTTGAGGATATAATCCGAAAGGTTGTAATGGAGGAGCGGGCGTTCACGAGAGCCTGCATCGCAGGTATTGAGGACCGGCTCTTGCCGGAACAACGCCTCAGGCCCCCGCTTGCGGCGGACAAGAGGCGTGAAGAGGCGGGGCCATCCTCAAATAAGGCGGACAAGAGGCGTGAAGAGCCGGGGCCGTCCTCAACTGCAGCGGACAAGAGGCGTGAAGAGCCGGGGCCGTCCTCCACTAAGGCGGACAAGCGGCGTGAAGAGCCGGGACCGTCCCCACCAGGAGAGGACGCGCTTCTCCCTTCCACCACTCCGGCCAACGATGCAGGTTGGACTGAAGTGGTCAAGAAAGGGAAGGGGAAGGGCAAGGGGAAGGGCAAGGCAACGGCCGCTCCCGCCACCCCCGACGCCGCGCCTACCAGCCAGTCGCAGGTGACTGGGCAGGGAAAGAAGAAGAGGAAACGGAGGAGGAAAAATCCCCCACCGTCCGCAGCCGTCGTAGTGACGCTCACCGCGGAGGCTGCGGAAAGAGGGGAGACGTACGCGTCCATTTTGGTGCGGGCGCGTGCCAATGCCGATCCAACCCAATTGGGGATCGGCAAAGTCTCTTGCCGGCGGACCCAAACCGGAGCTCGAATTTTCGAGTTTCCGGGGGCAGAGGGCAGCGCCAGCGCCGACCTCTTCGCAGCCAAGCTGCAGGAGGCCGTCGCTGACGTGGCCAAGGTGGCCCGTCCAGTAAAGCTGGCGGCGGTAGAGCTGGCCGACCTTGACGACTCGGTCACTAAAGGGGAGGTGGTGGCCGCGGTCGCAGCCATTGGCGGCTGTAGCGTCGCAGCGGTGCAAGCCAGGGATATAAGACCTGGCCGCGGTGGCATGGGCACTATTCGGCTCGAGTGCCCAGTCGCCGCTGCTAAAGCCGTCCTCGACAAGGGACGGCTCTGCGTAGGCTTCAGCTCGGGTGCAGTCCGAGCACTTGTAGACCAGCCTCTGCGCTGCTACAGGTGCTTCGGTATCGGCCACACCCGAGCCCTCTGTCCGTCCCAGGTCGATAGGACGGACAGTTGCTACCGCTGCGGCAAGGTCGGCCACAAAGCCGTGTCCTGCACTGCCGCCAAGCCACACTGCCTAGTGTGTGCCGCCAGTGGCCGCCCGGCAGACCACGTGATGAAGGGGAGGATGTGCAATCCCCCCACCAAGAGGGGCAAAGCGCAGGCGCCAGTCGGGCCTGCCGCTAGCACGGCTGCGGAGGAGGGGGGTGCGATGTCCGATTGATGGCTAGAGTCGAGCATCGCATCCTCCAGGCGAACGCCAACCACTGCCGGGCTGCCCAGGATCTGCTGATGCAGACCATGGCCGAGTGGTTGGTGGACTTAGTGGTGGTCGCTGAGCCTTACTCGGTCCCTGCCAATTGGGTAGGCGATCGAGACGGCTTGGTGGCAGTGGTGTCGCGGTCTTCCACGGACTCCCCTCCCCTCTCGCTTTTAGAGAAGGGTCAGGGATACGTGGCCGCCGCGTGGGGAGATTTAGCCCTTGTGGGGGTCTATTTCTCCCCGAACCGCCCTCTCGCAGACTTTGAGAATTTTCTCGAAATCCTCACTGCCGTCGTCGGGAGGGCGGCGCCACGCCAGGTCGTGGTGCTGGGCGACCTCAACGCCAAGTCGGAGGCCTGGGGCAACCCGGCTGCCTCCTGCAACGTCCGGGGACGCGCCGTCGAGTTTTGGTCGGCGTCTTGCGGTGTGACCCTCCTCAACAGGGGGTCGGTCCACACGTGTGTGCGGCAACGCGGAGGTTCGGTGGTTGACGTGTCGTTTGCCACCCCCTTGCTAGCCGCACGCGTCGTGAACTGGCGGGTGGAGACGGTGGAGACCATGTCGGACCACAGATATGTGCGGTTCGACATCTCCACCTCGAGTTCGAGCTCCCGGGGGGAGATGGCCCGCTCTGGCAGGTCTCCCTTCCCTCGGTGGGCTCTCACTCGCCTGGACCGGGAGGCAGCCAAGGAGGCGGCCTTTCTGCAGGACTGGCTGTCGCCCCCTGTTGAGGTCCTAGACGTCGACGTCGCAGCCGTGCAGCTCAGGGGATCCCTGACCGAGGTGTGCAACTCCAGCATGCCTCGGTCTCGCCGTCCCCCTCCCCGTCGTGCCGTTTATTGGTGGACGGAAGAGTTGGCGGGGCTCCGTGCCAACTGCGTGGCGGCCAGGAGGGCCTACACGCGAAGCCGACGGCGCAGCGCACGTGATCTGGCAGCCGAGGACCTCCTGTACGCCTCTTACAGAGAGGCGCAGGCGACCTCGGGTCGGCTATGTGCGCTGCCAGGGACGCGGCAAACGCCGAGATGCTGGAGAGTCTCGACCGGGATCCCTATGGGAGACCGTACAAGGCGGCGCGGAACAAGTTGCGCCCCCGCGGTCCCCCGCTGATCGAGACCCTCGAACCGGCCCTGCTGGATGGGGTGGTTCGGTCCTTGTTTCCACGCAGGACCGAATTCACCCCACCAACGATGGATCCTCCACAAAGGGAGGTGTCACCGGACGAGGAGGTCCCTCCGGTTACGGCGGAGGAGTTTAGCGCGGGGTTGTTCAGCCTCCGCGCAAAAAAGACGGCCCCTGGACCGGACGGCGTCCCAGCACGGGTGGTAGCCATAGCTGCCGCTCAAATGGAGGACAGGTTTCGGGAACTTTTCAGCGCGTGCCTTACCACTGGGAGGTTCCCGAAGCTTTGGAAGGAGGGGCAGCTATGCCTTCTTCGCAAGGAGGGACGTCCGGTCGATTCCCCCTCGGCGTACCGGCCCATCGTTCTGCTCGATGAGGTCGGTAAATTGTTCGAGGGGATCATCGCCAGTCGGCTGAACAGCCATCTGCGGAGGGTCGGCCCGGACCTGTCGGACGCCCAGTTCGGTTTCCGGCAGGGTCGGTCGACCATCGATGCGCTGGCCCTACTCAAGGGTCAGGTGAAAGGGGCGTTTGAGGCGGGGGACGGAGTGCTGGCGGTGTCGTTCGACATAGCCAACGCCTTCAACTCCGTTCCCCACTCGACGATATTGGAGGCGCTCCGGTATCATGGAGTGCCCCGATACCTGAGGAACCTGCTGGCTGACTACTTGGAGGACCGCGAGGTACTCCTTGTAGACAAATCGGCCACTCTGAGGCGGTACGGCGCAGAGTCCGGTGTTCCACAGGGGTCGGTGCTAGGCCCTCCTTTGTGGAACATCGGGTTTGACTGGCTCCTGCGGGGAGCCCTGCTCCAGGGCACGAGTGTCATCTGCTACGCGGATGACACTCTCCTCACTGCCCGGGGCAGGAACTTCAGGGAGGCGGCCTGTCTGGCTTCGGCCGGCGGGTCCTTAGTCGCAGGGAGGATTCGCCGCCTGGGGTTGAGGGTGGCGTTGAACAAGACCGAGGCCGTGTTCTTCCACGGGCCTCGACAGCGCTGCCCTTCGGATGCCCACATCGTTGTGGAGGGCACCAGGGTGGACGTACGGACCCAGATGAAGTATCTGGGTCTGATACTTGACAGCAGGTGGCGCTTCGGCCCACATTTCAACGGGCTGTCGACGCGCCTGCTGAAAGCCGCGGACGCGCTGTCATGGCTCCTCCCGAACCTGGGGGGGCCTGGTGCGCTATGCCGGCGCCTGTATGCTGGCATTTTGCGGAGTATGGCTCTATACGGCGCCCCCATATGGGAGGAGTCCTTGCACAGGAGGGAGAACGCGACGGCGATCCGCAGGCCACAAAGGGCCATTGCACTGCGGGTTGCGAGGGCCTATCGCTCGGTAGGCTTTTCGGCGGCGTGCGCTCTGGCCAGCACCCCTCCTTGGGAGTTGGAGGCGTGGGTGCTCGCCAGAGTGTACGAATGGACGGCGCGCCGGAAAGCGCTCGGGGAGCGCCCCGTCGCGGAAGAGAGGGAGGCCGTGCGGAGGGAGGCGAGGGACGCCATTGTAGTCCACTGGACGCAGGACCTCGCCGCCGCCACCTTTGGCCGCCGTACCCTGGACGCACTCGGTCCGGTCCTGCAGGACTGGCTCGAGAGGCGACACGGTTTCCTCTCCTTCCGTCTGGTGCAGGTGCTGTCTGGACACGGCTGTTTTGGCTCGTACCTGCACCGGATCGGGAGGGAGGAGACTGCGGCGTGCCACGACTGCGGCGCCGCGGAAGACAACGCGCAGCACACTCTCGAGGTGTGCCCAGCTTGGTCCGAGCGGCGCCGTAGTCTCATTGCGGAGATCGGACAGGACCTCTCGCTCCCCGGCGTGGTCAAATCCATGCTGGAGAGCGAGGAGTCCTGGGCAGCGGTCGCCTCCTTCTGCGAGGATGTCATCTCGCAAAAGGAGGCGGCGGAGCGCGCGCGTGAGGAAGACCCTCTCGCTGCGCCGCTCCGAAGACGAAGGAGAGGTCGGAGAAGAGGTCGTTTTCTCCCTCCTCCTGGTGGTGACACGCGGGCGACCGGCACGGGGGTGCCTCCGCCCGCATTGCACTCGTCACCGCCTTTGTCCGTCATTCCCGGCCCTCTCCCTACGGGGAGGGCGTGATGGGTTGGGTGGGTGTTCGTCGGAGGAGGACTGGACGCAAAGGCTGCGCCGGTCTCCCAGTCCCCCTCCACTAAGACGATGCGGGAATGCCGCTGGGTCGTTTTAGTGGGTATACCGGGCTTAGCTCGGGGAGTCCCACATAGCCCCCGCTCCCCCGAGCGGGAGGTATGCGTAAAGCATTTTTTCCCAGCGCAAAAAAAAAAAAAAAAAGGTTAGGTTGGGGGGGGGGACCACCCCACAGTGCTTGCGTCCACGTCGCGTCCCCTGGAAACGACCCAGTTCTGTCACCGTAACGGAGTGGCAGACTGGGATCGGCCAAAGTGCACTGTGCATCGTAGCTCTATTGAACGCCTTGTCACTACGATTTCGCGGGAGGCTATGCCTGCTCCACCGCGGGACGCCCTAGGGCGTTTTTTAAGATTTTGAGATGTCAGGCTCGGACAGTGAGTCCGTGGCTAGCGTCTCCGACGCGGAAGAAATCCGGTCGCGGAAGCGCGAATTCCGGAAGGCGACATCCGAGGGTTCCTCGGCTTCTGGCTCGACGGGCAAGTCGAAGCCCAAAAAGGTGGCAACAGCCGCGGACTCGCATCTCGTGGGTCTCGCGGACGCCCAACGCGAGCTAGACCTGGCTCGGCGGACGCTGCACCAGCAGGAGCTGGAAGAGCGCGTTGCTGCCAAGGAGCAGCGTGCTCGTGTTGCTCGAACTAGGTCGGGGTATGGTGCGTCCCGCGTCCTGTACGCGGACCACTCCCTGGCCGAGCTGGAGCGAATGGCGGAGGAGGACGAGGAGGAGATTGTGGAGGTCGCCTCTAAGTCCTCAAACCTGAAGGGCACATTCCAAAAGGCCCTGAAATGTCGTGCTGCGAGTTTGCGCGGCATAGTCGAGGAGCTGGTCAAGAGGACAGCGACCGACGAGACGCGGCAACTGCAGGCGAAGGTCGATCGCCTGCAGTCGGAGGTCAGCCAGCTTCATCAGAAGTTGGCTGACGCCACCGCCCGGCCAGCGGCAGACCCCAGACCTGCGGTGGAAGCCCCCTCCTCCAACCTTGAGGATATCATCCGAAAGGTCGTAATGGAGGAGCGGGCGTTCACTAGAGCCTGCATTGCAGGTATTGAGGACCGGCTCTTGCCGGAACAACGCCTCCGGCCCCCGCTTGCGGCGGACAAGAGGCGTGAAGAGCCGGGGCAGTCCTCAACTAAGGCGGACAAGAGGCGTGAAGAGCCGGGACCGTCCCCACCAGGAGAGGACGCGCTTCTGCCTTCCACCACTCCGGCCAACGATGCAGGTTGGACTGAAGTGGTCAAGAAGGGGAAGGGGAAGGGCAAGGGGAAGGGCAAGGCAACGGCCGCTCCCGCCACCCCCGACGCCGCACCTACCAGCCAGCAGTCGCAGGTAACTGGGAAGGGTAAAAGAAAACGGAGGAGGAGAAATCCCCCTCAGTCGGCAGCCGTCGTGGTGACACTCACCGCGGAGGCTGCGGAAAGAGGGGAGACGTATGCGTCCATTTTAGTGCGGGCGCGTGCCAATGCCGATCCCACCCAACTGGGAATCGGCAAAGTTTCTTGCCGGCGGACCCAAACCGGGGCTCGGATATTCGAGTTCCCGGGTGTGGAGGGCAGTGCCAGCGCCGACCTCTTCGCAGCCAAGCTGCAGGAGGCCGTCGCGGACGTGGCCAAGGTGGCCCGACCAGTAAAGCTGGCGGCGGTGGAGGTGGCCGACCTTGACGACTCGGTCACTAAAGAGGAGGTGGTGGCCGCGGTTGCAGCCATTGGCGGCTGTAACGTCGCAGCGGTACAAGCCAGGGAAATTAGACCTGGCCGCGGTGGCATGGGCACTATTCGGCTCGAGTGCCCAGTTGCCGCTGCTAAAGCCGTCCTCGACAAGGGCCGGCTTTGCGTAGGCTTCAGCTCGGGTGCAGTCCGAGCACTTGTAGACCAGCCTCTGCGCTGCTACAGGTGCTTCGGTATCGGCCACACCCGAGCCCTCTGTCCGTCCCAGGTCGACAGGACGGACAGTTGCTACCGTTGCGGCAAGGTCGGCCACAAAGCCGTGTCCTGCACGGCCGCCAAGCCACACTGCCTAGTGTGTGCCGCCAGCGGTCGCCCGGCAGACCACGTAATGAAGGGGAGGATGTGCAATCCCCCCACCAGGAGGGGCAAAGCGCAGGCGCCAGTCGGGCCTGCCGCTAGCACGGCTGCGGAGGAGGGGGGTGCGATGACGATTGATGGCTAGAGTCGAGCATCGCATCCTCCAGGCGAACGCCAACCACTGTCGGGCTGCCCAGGATCTGCTGATGCAGACTATGGCCGAGTGGTTGGTGGACTTAGTGGTGGTCGCTGAGCCTTACTCGGTCCCTGCCAATTGGGTAGGCGATCGAGACGGCTTGGTGGCAGTGGTGTCGCGGTCTTCCACGGACTCCCCTCCCCTCTCGCTTTTAGAGAAGGGTCAGGGATACGTGGCCGCCGCGTGGGGAGATTTAGCCCTTGTGGGGGTCTATTTCTCCCCGAACCGCCCTCTCGCAGACTTTGAGGAGTTTCTCGAAACCCTCACTGCCGTTGTAGGGAGGGCGGCGCCACGCCAGGTCGTGGTGCTGGGCGACCTCAACGCCAAGTCGGAGGCCTGGGGCAACCCGGCTGCCTCCTGCAACGTCCGGGGACGCGCCGTCGAGTTTTGGTCGGCGTCTTGCGGTGTGACCCTCCTCAACAGGGGGTCGGTCCACACGTGTGTAAGGCAACGCGGAGGTTCGGTGGTTGACGTGTCGTTTGCTACCCCCTTGCTAGCCGCACGCATCGTGAACTGGCGGGTGGAGACGGTGGAGACCATGTCGGACCACAGATATGTGCGGTTCGACATCTCCACCTCGAGTTCGAGCTCCCGGGGGGAGATGGCCCGCTCTGGCAGGTCTCCCTTCCCTCGGTGGGCTCTCACTCGCTTGGACCGGGAGGCAGCCAAGGAGGCGGCCTTCTTGCAGGACTGGCTGTCGCCCCCTGTTGAGGTCCTGGACGTTGACGTCGCAGCCGTGCAGCTCAGGGGATCCCTGACCGAGGTGTGCAACTCCAGCATGCCTCGGTCTCGCCGTCCCCCTCCCCGTCGTGCCGTTTATTGGTGGACGGAAGAGTTGGCGGGGCTCCGTGCCAACTGCGTGGCGGCCAGGAGGGCCTACACGCGAAGCCGACGGCGCAGCGCACGTGATCTGGCAGCCGAGGATCTCCTGTACGCCTCTTACAGAGAGGCGCAGGCGGCCCTCGGGTCGGCTATGTGCGCTGCCAGGGACGCGGCGAACGCCGAGATGCTGGAGAGTCTCGACCGGGATCCCTATGGGAGACCGTACAAGGCGGCGCGGAACAAGTTGCGCCCCCGCGGTCCCCCGCTGACCGAGACCCTCGAGCCGGCCCTGCTGGATGGGGTGGTTCGGTCCTTGTTTCCACGCAGGACCGAATTCACCCCACCAACGATGGATCCTCCACAGAGGGAGGCGTCACAGGACGAGGAGGTCCCTCCGGTGACGGCGGAGGAGTTTAGCGCGGGGTTGTTCAGCCTCCGCGCAAAAAAGACGGCCCCTGGACCGGACGGCGTCCCAGCACGGGTGGTAGCCATAGCTGCCGCTCAAATGGAGGACAGGTTTCGGGAACTTTTCAGCGCGTGCCTTACCACTGGGAGGTTCCCGAAGCTTTGGAAGGAGGGGCAGCTATGCCTTCTTCGCAAGGAGGGACGTCCGGTCGATTCCCCCTCGGCGTACCGGCCCATCGTTCTGCTCGATGAGGTCGGTAAATTGTTCGAGGGGATCATCGCCAGTCGGCTGAACAGCCATCTGCGGAGGGTCGGCCCGGACCTGTCGGACGCCCAGTTCGGTTTCCGGCAGGGTCGGTCGACCATCGATGCGCTGGCCCTACTCAAGGGTCAGGTGAAAGGGGCGTTTGAGGCGGGGGACGGAGTGCTGGCGGTGTCGTTCGACATAGCCAACGCCTTCAACTCCGTTCCCCACTCGACGATATTGGAGGCGCTCCGGTATCATGGAGTGCCCCGATACCTGAGGAACCTGCTGGCTGACTACTTGGAGGACCGCGAGGTACTCCTTGTAGACAAATCGGCCACTCTGAGGCGGTACGGCGCAGAGTCCGGTGTTCCACAGGGGTCGGTGCTAGGCCCTCCTTTGTGGAACATCGGGTTTGACTGGCTCCTGCGGGGAGCCCTGCTCCAGGGCACGAGTGTCATCTGCTACGCGGATGACACTCTCCTCACTGCCCGGGGCAGAAACTTCAGGGAGGCGGCCTGTCTGGCTTCGGCCGGCGGATCCCTAGTCGCAGGGAGGATTCGCCGCCTGGGGTTGAAGGTGGCGCTGAACAAGACCGAGGCCGTGTTCTTCCACGGGCCTCGGCAGCGCTGCCCTCCGGATGCCCACATCGTTGTGGAGGGCACCAGGGTGGACGTACGGACCCAGATGAAGTATCTGGGTCTGGTACTTGACAGCAGGTGGCGCTTCGGCCCACATTTCAGCGGGCTGTCGACGCGCCTGCTGAAAGCCGCGGACGCGCTGTCATGGCTCCTCCCGAACCTGGGGGGGCCTGGTGCGCTATGCCGGCGCCTGTATGCTGGCATTTTGCGGAGCATGGCCCTATACGGCGCCCCCATATGGGAGGAGTCCCTGCACAGGAGGGAGAACGCGACGGCGATCCGCAGGCCACAAAGGGCCATTGCACTGCGGGTTGCGAGGGCCTACCGCTCGGTAGGATTTTCGGCGGCGTGCGCTCTGGCCAGCACCCCTCCTTGGGAGTTGGAGGCGTGGGTGCTCGCCAGAGTGTACGAATGGACGGCGCGCCGGAAAGCGCTCGGGGAGCGCCCCGTCGCGGAAGAGAGGGAGGCCGTGCGGAGGGAGGCGAGGGACGCCATTGTAGTCCATTGGACGCAGGACCTCGCCGCCGCCACCTTTGGCCGCCGTACCCTGGACGCGCTCGGTCCGGTCCTTCAGGACTGGCTCGAGAGGCGACATGGTTTCCTCTCCTTCCGTCTGGTGCAGGTGCTGTCAGGACACGGCTGTTTTGGCTCGTACCTGCACCGGATCGGGAGGGAGGAGACTGCGGCGTGCCACGACTGCGGCGCCGCGGAAGACAATGCGCAGCACACTCTCGAGGTGTGCCCAGCTTGGTCCGAGCGGCGCCGTAGTCTCATTGCGGAGATCGGACAGGACCTGTCGCTCCCCGGCGTGGTCAAATCTATGCTGGAGAGCGAGGAGTCCTGGGCAGCGGTCGCCTCCTTCTGCGAGGATGTCATCTCGCAAAAGGAGGCGGCGGAGCGCGCGCGTGAGGAAGACCCTCTCGCTGCGCCGCTTCGAAGACGAAGGAGAGGTCGGAGAAGAGGTCGTCTTCTCCCTCCTCCTGGTGGTGACGGGCGGGCGACCGGCACGGGGGTGCCTCCGCCCGCATTGCACTCGTCACCGCCTTCGTCCGTCATTCCCGGCCCTCTCCCTACGGGGAGGGCGTGATGGGTTGGGTGGGTGTTCGTCGGAGGAGGACTGGACGCAAAGGCTGCGCCGGTCTCCCAGTCCCCCTCCACTAAGACGATGCGGGAATGCCGCTGGGTCGTTTTAGTGGGTATACCGGGCTTAGCCCGGGGAGTCCCACATAGCCCCCCGCTCCCCCGAGCGGGAGGTATGCGTAAAGCATTTTTTCCCAGCGCAAAAAAAAAAAAAAAAAAAAAAAAAAAAAAAAAAAAAAGGTTAGGTTAGGTTAGGTTAGGTTAGGCGAGGGACGCCATTGTTGTCCACTGGACGCAGGACCTCGCCGCCGCCACCTTTGGCCGCCGTACCCTGGACGCGCTCGGTCCGGTCCTGCAGGACTGGCTTGAGAGGCGACATGGTTTCCTCTCCTTCCGTCTGGTGCAGGTGCTGTCAGGACACGGCTGTTTTGGCTCGTACCTGCACCGGATCGGGAGGGAGGAGACTGCGGCGTGCCACGACTGCGGCGCCGCGGAAGACAATGCGCAGCACACTCTCGAGGTGTGCCCAGCTTGGTCCGAGCGGCGCCGTAGTCTCATCGCGGAGATCGGACAGGACCTCTCACTCCCCGGCGTGGTCAAATCTATGCTGGAGAGCGAGGAGTCCTGGGCAGCGGTTGCCTCCTTCTGCGAGGATGTCATCTCGCAAAAGGAGGCGGCGGAGCGCGCGCGTGAGGAAGACCCTCTCGCTGCACCGCTCCGAAGACGAAGGAGAGGTCGGAGAAGAGGTCGTTTTCTCCCTCCTCCTGGTGGTGACACGCGGGCGACCGGCACGGGGGTGCCTCCGCCCGCATTGCACTCGTCACCGCCTTCGTCCGTCATTCCCGGCCCTCTCCCTACGGGGAGGGCGTGATGGGTTGGGTGGGTGTTCGTCGGAGGAGGACTGGACGCAAAGGCTGCGCCGGTCTCCCAGTCCCCCTCCAGTAAGACGATGCGGGAATGCCGCTGGGTCGTTTTAGTGGGTATACCGGGCTTAGCTCGGGGAGTCCCACATAGCCCCCCGCTCCCCCGAGCGGGAGGTATGCGTAAAGCATTTTTTCCCAGCGCAAAAAAAAAAAAAAAAAAAAAAAAAAAAAAAGGTTAGGTTGGGGGGTGTTCCGGGTGGTCTAGTGGTGACTGTAATGAGCTGACAAATCGTGGTTGTAAGTTCGTGACCAACGTAATTGACGCGTTTTTGGGGGACCACCCCACAGTGCTTGCGTCCACGTCGCGTCCCCTGGAAACGACCCAGTTCTGTCACCGTAACGGAGTGGCAGACTGGGATCGGCCAAAGTGCACTGTGCATCGTAGATCTTTTGAACGCCTTGTTACTACGATTTCGCGGGAGGCTATGCCTGCTCCACCGCGGGACGCCCTAGGGCGTTTTTTAAAACCCAAAGGCCCTTCTAAGGGCCAACCAAAAGGCCCTTCTCAGGGCCAACCCAAAGGCCCTTCTCAGGGCCACTCCGACGCTTCTGCGTCAGAAGTTAGCCGCGCGCCGTCTGCAGCTAGCTTCAGGACGGTCGAGACGTCAGACTCGGACTGCGAGTCCCTGGCTAGCGTCTCAGAAGCGGGTGAAATCCGGTCGCGGAAGCGCGAGTTCCGGAAGGTAGCATCTGAGGGTTCCTCAGCCTCGGGCTCGCCTGGCAAGTCGAAGCCCAAAAAGGCAGCAACAGCGGCGGACTCACACGTCGTGGGTCTCGCGGATGCCCAACGTGAGCTAGACCTGGCTCGGCGAACGCTGCACCAGCAGGAGCTGGAAGAGCGCGTTGCTGCCAAGGAGCAGCGCGCTCGTGCAGCTCGCTCTAGGTCTGGGTATGGTGCGTCTCGCGTTTTGTACGCGGACCACTCCCTGGCCGAACTGGAGCGTATGGCGGAGGAGGACGAGGAGGAGATTGCGGAGGTCGCGTCTAAGTCCTCGAACCTGAAGGGTACTTTCCAAAAGGCCCTTAAATGCCGTGCCGCTAGCTTACGCGGTATTGTCGAGGAGCTGGTCCGGAGGACAGCGACCGACGAGACGCGGCAACTGCAGGTGAAGGTCGATCGCCTGCAGTCGGAGGTCAGCCAGCTTCATCAGAAGCTAGCCGAAGCCACCGCTCCAAGCGCGGCTCCTAAACCTGCGGTGGAAGCCCCCTCCTCCAACCTTGAGGATATAATCCGAAAGGTCGTAATGGAGGAGCGGGCGTTCACGAGAGCCTGCATCGCAGGCATTGAGGACCGGCTCTTGCCGGAACAACGCCTCCGGCCCCCGCTTGCGGCGGACAAGAGGCGTGAAGAGCCGGGGCCGTCCTCAACCGCAGCGGAACAGAGGCGTGAAGAGCCGACGCCGTCCCCACCAGGAGAGGACGCGCTTCTCCCTTCCACCACTCCGTCCAACGATGCAGGTTGGACTGAAGTGGTCGGGAAAGGGAAAAGGAAGGGCAAGGGGAAGGGCAAGGCAACGGCCGCTCCCGCCACCCCTGACGCCGCGCCTCCCAGCCAGTCGCAGGTGACTGGGCAGGGAAAGAAGAAGAGGAAACGGAGGAGGAGAAATCCCCCTCAGTCCGCAGCCGTCGTAGTGACGCTCACCGCGGAGGCTGCGGAAAGAGGGGAGACGTACGCGTCCATTTTGGTGCGGGCGCGTGCCAATGCCGATCCAACCCAATTGGGGATCGGCAAAGTCTCTTGCCGGCGGACCCAAACCGGAGCTCGAATTTTCGAGTTCCCGGGGGCAGAGGGCAGCGCCAGCGCCGACCTCTTCGCAGCCAAGCTGCAGGAGGCCGTCGCTGACGTGGCCAAGGTGGCCCGTCCAGTAAAACTGGCGGCGGTGGAGGTGGCCGACCTGGATGACTCAGTCACGAAAGAGGAGGTGGTGGCCGCGGTCGCAGCCATTGGCGGCTGTAACGTCGCAGCGGTACAAGCCAGGGACATTAGACCTGGCCGCGGTGGCATGGGCACTATTCGGCTCGAGTGCCCAGTCGCCGCTGCTAAAGCCGTCCTTGACAAGGGACGGCTCTGCGTAGGCTTCAGCTCGGGTGCAGTCCGAGCACTTGTAGACCAGCCTCTGCGCTGCTACAGGTGCTTCGGTATCGGCCACACCCGAGCCCTCTGTCCGTCCCAGGTCGACAGGACGGACAGTTGCTACCGCTGCGGCAAGGTCGGCCACAAAGCCGTGTCCTGCACTGCCGCCAAGCCACACTGCCTAGTGTGTGCCGCCAGTGGCCGCCCGGCAGACCACATGATGAAGGGGAGGATGTGTAATCCCCCCGCCAAGAAGGGCAAAGCGCAGGCGCCAGTCGGGCCTGCTGCTAGCACGGCTGCGGAGGAGGGGGGTGCGATGACTATTGATGGATAGAGTCGAGCATCGCATCCTCCAGGCGAACGCCAACCACTGCCGAGCTGCCCAGGATCTGCTGATGCAGACCATGGCCGAGTGGTTGGTGGACATAGTGGTGGTCGCTGAGCCTTACTCGGTCCCTGCCAATTGGGTAGGCGATCGAGACGGCTTGGTGGCAGTGGTGTCGCGGTCTTCCACGGACTCCCCTCCCCTCTCGCTTTTAGAGAAGGGTCAGGGATACGTGGCTGCCGCGTGGGGAGATTTAGCCCTTGTGGGGGTCTATTTCTCCCCGAACCGCCCTCTCGCAGACTTTGAGAATTTTCTCGAAATCCTCACTGCCGTCGTCGGGAGGGCGGCGCCACGCCAAGTCGTGGTGCTGGGTGACCTCAACGCCAAGTCGGAAGCCTGGGGCAACCCGGCTGCCTCCTGCAACGTCCGGGGCCGCGCCGTCGAGTTTTGGTCGGCGTCTTGCGGTGTGACCCTCCTCAACAGGGGGTCGGTCCACACGTGTGTGCGGCAACGCGGAGGTTCGGTGGTTGACGTGTCGTTTGCCACCCCCTTGCTAGCCGCACGCATCGTGAACTGGCGGGTGGAGACGGTGGAGACCATGTCGGACCACAGATATGTGCGGTTCGACATCTCCACCTCGAGTTCGAGCTCCCGGGGGGAGATGGCCCGCTCTGGCAGGTCTCCCTTCCCTCGGTGGGCTCTCACTCGCCTGGACCGGGAGGCAGCCAAGGAGGCGGCCTTTCTGCAGGACTGGCTGTCGCCCCCTGTTGAGGTCCTGGACGTCGACGTCGCAGCCGTGCAGCTCAGGGGATCCCTGACCGAGGTGTGCAACTCCAGCATGCCTCGGTCTCGCCGTCCCCCTCCCCGTCGTGCCGTTTATTGGTGGACGGAAGAGTTGGCGGGGCTCCGTGCCAACTGCGTGGCGGCCAGGAGGGCCTACACGCGAAGCCGACGGCGCAGCGCACGTGATCTGGCAGCCGAGGACCTCCTGTATGCCTCTTACAGAGAGGCGCAGGCGACCCTCGGGTCGGCTATGTGTGCTGCCAGGGACGCGGCGAACGCCGAGATGCTGGAGAGTCTCGACCGGGATCCCTATGGGAGACCGTACAAGGCGGCGCGGAACAAGTTGCGCCCTCGCGGTCCCCCGCTGACCGAGACCCTCGAGCCGGCCCTGCTGGATGGGGTGGTTCGGTCCTTGTTTCCACGCAGGACCGAATTCACCCCACCAACGATGGATCCTCCACAGAGGGAGGCGTCACAGGACGAGGAGGTCCCTCCGGTGACGGCGGAGGAGTTTAGCGCGGGGTTGTTCAGCCTCCGCGCAAAAAAGACGGCCCCTGGACCGGACGGCGTTCCAGCACGGGTGGTAGCCATAGCTGCCGCTCAAATGGAGGACAGGTTTCGGGACCTTTTCAGCGCGTGCCTTACCGCTGGGAGGTTCCCGAAGCCTTGGAAGGAGGGGCAGCTATGCCTACTGCGCAAGGAGGGACGTCCTGTCGATTCCCCGTCGGCGTACCGGCCCATCGTTCTGCTCGATGAGGTCGGTAAATTGTTCGAGGGGATCATCGCCAGTCGGCTGAACAGCCATCTGCGGAGGGTCGGCCCGGACCTGTCGGACGCCCAGTTTGGTTTCCGACAGGGTCGGTCGACCATCGATGCGCTGGCCCTACTCAAGGGTCAGGTAAAGGGGGCGTTTGAGGCGGGGGACGGAGTGCTGGCGGTGTCATTCGACATAGCCAACGCCTTCAACTCCGTTCCCCACTCGACGATATTGGAGGCGCTCCGGTATCATGGAGTGCCCCAGTACTTGCGGGACCTGCTGGCCGACTACTTGGAGGACCGCGAGGTCCTCCTTGTAGACAAATCGGCCACTCTGAGGCGGTACGGCGCAGAGTCCGGTGTTCCACAGGGGTCGGTGCTAGGCCCTCCTTTGTGGAACATCGGATTCGATTGGCTCCTGCGGGGAGCCCTGCTCCAGGGCACGAGTGTCATCTGCTACGCGGATGACACTCTCCTCACTGCCCGGGGCAGGAACTTCAGGGAGGCGGCCTGTCTGGCCTCGGCCGGCGGATCGTTGGTCGCAGGAAGAATCCGCCGCTTGGGGTTGAAGGTGGCGCTGAACAAGACCGAGGCCGTGTTCTTCCACGGGCCTCGGCAGCGCTGCCCTCCGGATGCCCACATCGTTGTGGAGGGCACTAGGGTGGACGTACAGACTCAGATGAAGTATCTGGGTCTGGTACTTGATAGCAGGTGGCGCTTCGGCCCACATTTCAGCGGGCTATCGACGCGCCTACTGAAAGCCGCGGACGCGCTGTCATGGCTCCTCCCGAACCTGGGGGGGCCTGGTGCGCTATGCCGGCGCCTGTATGCTGGCATTTTGCGGAGCATGGCCCTATACGGCGCCCCCATCTGGGAGGAGTCTCTGCACAGGAGGGAGAATGCGACGGCGATCCGCAGGCCACAAAGGGCCATTGCACTGCGGGTTGCGAGGGCCTACCGCTCGGTAGGTTTTTCGGCGGCGTGCGCTCTTGCCAGCACCCCTCCTTGGGAGTTGGAGGCGTGGGTGCTCGCCAGAGTGTATGAATGGACGGCGCGCCGGAAAGCGCTCGGGGAGCGCCCCGTCGCGGAAGAGAGGGAGGCCGTGCGGAGGGAGGCGAGGGACGCCATTGTGGTCCACTGGACGCAGGACCTCGCCGCCGCCACCTTTGGCCGCCGTACCCTAGACGCGCTCGGTCCGGTCCTGCGGGACTGGCTCGAGCGGCGACATGGTTTTCTGTCCTTCCGTCTGGTGCAGGTGCTGTCAGGACACGGCTGTTTTGGCTCGTACCTGCACCGGATCGGGAGGGAGGAGACTGCGGCGTGCCACGACTGCGGCGCCGCGGAAGACAATGCGCAGCACACTCTCGAGGTGTGCCCAGCTTGGTCCGAGCGGCGCCGTAGTCTCACTGCGGAGATCGGACAGGACCTCTCGCTCCCCGGCGTGATCAAATCCATGCTGGAGAGCGAGGAGTCTTGGGCAGCGGTCGCCTCCTTCTGCGAGGACGTCATCTCACAAAAGGAGGCGGCGGAGCGCGCGCGTGAGGAAGACCCTCTGGCTGCGCCGCTCCGAAGACGAAGGAGAGGTCGGAGAAGAGGTCGTCTTCTCCCTCCTCCTGGTGGTGACGGGCGGGCGACCGGCACGGGGGTGCCTCCGCCCGCATTGCACGCGTCACCGCCTTCGTCCGTCATTCCCGGCCCTCTCCCTACGGGGAGGGCGTGATGGGTTGGGTGGGTGTTCGTCGGAGGAGGACTGGACGCAAAGGCTGCGCCGGTCTCCCAGTCCCCCTCCACTAAGACGATGCGGGAATGCCGCTGGGTCGTTTTAGTGGGTATACCGGGCTTAGCTCGGGGAGTCCCACATAGCCCCCCGCTCCCCCGAGCGGGAGGTATGCGTAACGCATTTTTTCCCAGCGCTAAAAAAAAAAAAAAAAAAAAAAGGTTAGGTTGGGGGAGGGGGACCACCCCACAGTGCTTGCGTCCACGTCGCGTCCCCTGGAAACGACCCAGTTCTGTCACCGTAACGGAGTGGCAGACTGGGATCGGCCAAAGTGCACTGTGCATCGTAGCTCACATTCTCGACTTGCTGTTACGATTTCGCGGGAGGCTATGCCTGCTCCACCGCGGGACGCCCTAGGGCGTTTTTTAAAACCCAAAGGCCCTTCTAAGGGCCAACCAAAAGGCTCTTCTCAGGGCCACTCCGACGTTTCTGCGTCAGAGGCTAGCCGCGCGCCGTCTGCAGCTAGCTTCAGGGCGGTCGAGACGTCAGACTCGGAGAGCGAGTCCCTGGCCAGCGTCTCCGATGCGGGCGAAATCCGGTCGCGGAAGCGCGAATTCCGGAAGGTGGCATCCGAGGGTTCCTCGGCCTCGGGCTCAACTGCAGGAAAGTCGAAGCCCAAAAAGGCGGTAACAGCGGCGGACTCACACGTCGTGGGTCTCGCGGACGCCCAACGTCAGCTAGATCTGGCTAGGCGGACGCTGCACCAGCAGGAGCTCGAAGAGCGCGTTGCTGCCAAGGAGCAGCGTGCTCGTGCTGCTCGGACCAGGTCTGGGTACGGTGCGTCTCGCGTTTTGTACGCGGACCACTCCCTGGCCGAACTGGAGCGGATGGCGGAGGAGGACGAGGAAGAGATCGTGGAGGTCGCCTCTAAGTCCTCCAACCTGAAGGGCACTTTTCAGAAGGCCCTTAAATGCCGTGCTGCGAGCCTGCGCGGCATAGTCGAGGAGCTGGTCAAGAGGACAGCGACCGACGAGACGCGGCAACTGCAGGCGAAGGTCGATCGCCTGCAGTCGGAGGTCAGCCAGCTTCATCAGAAACTGGCCGACGCCACTGCCCGGCCAGCGGCAGACCCTAGACCTGCGGTGGAAGCCCCCTCCTCCAACCTTGAGGATATAATCCGAAAGGTCGTTATGGAGGAGCGGGCGTTCACAAGAGCCTGCATCGCAGGTATTGAGGACCGGCTCTTGCCGGAACAACGCCTTCGGCCCCCGCTTGCGGCGGACAAGAGGCGTGAAGAGCCGGGGCCGTCCTCAACTAAGGCGGACAAGAGGCGTGAAGAGCCGGGGCCGTCCTCAACTAAGGCGGACAAGAGGCGTGAAGAGCCGGGGCCGTCCCCACCAGGAGAGGACGCGCTTCTCCCTTCCACCACTCCGGCCAACGATGCAGGTTGGACTGAAGTGGTCAAGAAGGGGAAGGGGAAGGGCAAGGGGAAGGGCAAGGCAACGGCCGCTCCCGCCACCCCCGACGCCGCGCCTCCCAGCCAGTCGCAGGTGACTGGGCAGGGAAAGGTGAAGAGGAAACGGAGGAGGAGAAATCCCCCTCAGTCCGCAGCCGTCGTGGTGACGCTCACCGCGGAGGCTGCGGAAAGAGGGGAGACGTACGCGTCCATTTTGGTGCGGGCGCGTGCCAATGCCGATCCCACCCAACTGGGAATCGGCAAAGTCTCCTGCAGGCGGACCCAAACCGGGGCTCGGATATTCGAGTTCCCGGGTGCGGAGGGCAGTGCCAGCGCCGACCTCTTCGCAGCCAAGCTGCAGGAGGCCGTCGCGGACGCGGCCAAGGTGGCCCGACCAGTAAAGCTGGCGGCGGTGGAAGTGGCCGACCTGGATGACTCGGTCACGAAAGAGGAGGTGGTGGCCGCGGTCGCAGCCATTGGCGGCTGTAATGTCGCAGCGGTACAAGCCAGGGAAATTAGACCTGGCCGCGGTGGCATGGGCACCATTCGGCTCGAGTGCCCAGTTGCCGCTGCTAAAGCCGTCCTCGACAAGGGACGGCTTTGCGTAGGCTTCAGCTCGGGTGCAGTCCGAGCACTTGTAGACCAGCCTCTGCGCTGCTACAGGTGCTTCGGTATCGGCCACACCCGAGCCCTTTGTCCGTCCCAGGTCGACAGGACGGACAGTTGCTACCGTTGCGGCAAAGTCGGCCACAAAGCCTTGTCCTGCACGGCCGCCAAGCCACACTGCCTAGTGTGTGCCGCCAGTAGCCGCCCAGCAGACCACGTGATGAAGGGGAGGATGTGCAATCCCCCCACCAAGAAGGGCAAAGCACAGGCGCCAGTCGGGCCTGCCGCTAGCACGGCTGCGGAGGAGGGGGGTGCGATGACTATTGATGGATAGAGTCGAGCATCGCATCCTCCAGGCGAACGCCAACCACTGCCGAGCTGCCCAGGATCTGCTGATGCAGACCATGGCCGAGTGGTTGGTGGACTTGGTGGTGGTCGCTGAGCCTTACTCGGTCCCTGCCAATTGGGTAGGCGATCGAGACGGCTTGGTGGCAGTGGTGTCGCGGTCTTCCACGGACTCCCCTCCCCTCTCGCTTTTAGAGAAGGGTCAGGGATACGTGGCCGCCGCGTGGGGAGATTTAGCCCTTGTGGGGGTCTACTTCTCCCCGAACCGCCCTCTCGCAGACTTTGAGAATTTTCTCGAAGTCCTCACTGCCGTCGTCGGGAGGGCGGCGCCACGCCAGGTCGTGGTGCTGGGCGACCTCAACGCCAAGTCGGCGGCCTGGGGCAACCCGGCTGCCTCCTGCAACGTCCGGGGACGCGCCGTCGAGTTTTGGTCGGCGTCTTGCGGTGTGACCCTCCTCAACAGGGGGTCGGTCCACACGTGTGTGCGGCAACGCGGAGGTTCGGTGGTTGACGTGTCGTTTGCCACCCCCTTGCTAGCCGCACGCATCGTGAACTGGCGGGTGGAGACGGTGGAGACCATGTCGGACCACAGATATGTGCGGTTCGACATCTCCACCTCGAGTTCGAGCTCCCGGGGGGAGATGGCCCGCTCTGGCAGGTCTCCCTTCCCTCGGTGGGCTCTCACTCGCTTGGACCGGGAGGCAGCCAAGGAGGCGGCCTTCTTGCAGGACTGGCTGTCGCCCCCTGTTGAGGTCCTGGACGTCGACGTCGCAGCCGTGCAGCTCAGGGGATCCCTGACCGAAGTGTGCAACTCCAGCATGCCTCGGTCTCGCCGTCCCCCTCCCCGTCGTGCCGTCTATTGGTGGACGGAGGAGTTGGCGGGGCTCCGTGCCAACTGCGTGGCGGCCAGGAGGGCCTACACGCGGAGCCGACGGCGCAGCGCACGTGATCTGGCAGCCGAGGACCTCCTGTACGCCTCTTACAGAGAGGCGCAGGCGGCCCTCGGGTCGGCTATGTGCGCTGCCAGGGACGCGGCGAACGCCGAGATGCTGGAGAGTCTCGACCGGGATCCCTATGGGAGACCGTACAAGGCGGCGCGGAACAAGTTGCGCCCCCACGGTCCCCCGCTGACCGAGACCCTCGAGCCGGCCTTGCTGGATGGGGTGGTTCGGTCCTTGTTTCCACGCAGGACTGAATTTACCCCACCAACGATGGATCCTCCACAGAGGGAGGCGTCACAGGACGAGGAGGTCCCTCCGGTGACGGCGGAGGAGTTTAGCACGGGGTTACTCAGCCTCCGCGCAAAGAAGACGGCCCCTGGACCGGACGGCGTTCCAGCACGGGTGGTAGCCATAGCTGCCGCTCAAATGGAGGACAGGTTTCGGGACCTTTTCAGCGCGTGCCTTACCGCTGGCAGGTTCCCGAAGCCCTGGAAGGAGGGGCAGCTATGCCTACTTCGCAAGGAGGGACGTCCGGTCGATTCCCCCTCGGCATACCGGCCTATCGTTCTGCTCGATGAGGTCGGCAAATTGTTCGAGGGGATCATCGCCAGTCGGCTGAACAGCCACCTGCGGAGGGTCGGCCCGGACCTGTCGGACGCCCAGTTCGGTTTCCGACAGGGTCGGTCGACCATCGACGCGCTGGCCCTACTCAAGGGTCAGGTGAGGGGGGCGTTTGAGGCGGGGGACGGAGTGCTGGCGGTGTCATTCGACATAGCCAACGCCTTCAACTCCATTCCCCACTCGACGATATTGGAGGCGCTCCGGTATCATGGAGTGCCCCAATACTTGAAGGACCTGCTAGCCGACTACTTGGAGGACCGCGAGGTCCTCCTTGTAGACAAATCGGCCACTCTGAGGCGGTACGGCGCAGAGTCCGGTGTTCCACAGGGGTCGGTGCTAGGCCCTCCTTTGTGGAACATCGGGTTCGATTGGCTCCTGCGGGGAGCCCTGCTCCAGGGCACGAGTGTCATCTGCTACGCGGATGACACTCTCCTCACTGCCCAGGGCAGGAATTTCAGGGAGGCGGCCTGTCTGGCTTCGGCCGGCGGGTCATTGGTCGCAGGGAGGATTCGCCACCTGGGGTTGAGGGTGGCGTTGAACAAGACCGAGGCCGTGTTCTTCCACGGGCCTCGGCAGCGCTACCCTCCGGATGCCCACATCGTTGTGGAGGGCACCAGGGTGGACGTACGGACCCAGATGAAGTATCTGGGTCTGATACTTGACAGCAGGTGGCGCTTCGGCCCACATTTCAGCGGGCTGTCGACGCGCCTGCTGAAAGCCGCGGACGCCCTGTCATGGCTCCTCCCGAACCTGGGGGGGCCCAGTGCGCTATGCCGGCGCCTGTATGCTGGCATCTTGCGGAGCATGGCCCTATACGGCGCCCCCATCTGGGAGGAATTTCTGCACAGGAGGGAGAACGCGACGGCGATCCGCAGGCCTCAAAGGGCCATCGCACTGCGGGTTGCGAGGGCCTACCGCTCGGTAGGCTTTTCGGCGGCGTGCGCTCTGGCCAGCACCCCTCCTTGGGAGTTGGAGGCGTGGGTGCTCGCCAGAGTGTACGAATGGACGGTGCGCCGGAAAGCGCTCGGGGATTGCCCCGTCGCGGAAGAGAGGGAGGCCGTGCGGAGGGAGGCGAGAGACGCCATTGTAGTCCATTGGACGCAGGACCTCGCCGCCGCCACCTTTGGCCGCCGTACCCTGGACGCGCTCGGTCCGGTCCTGCAGGACTGGCTCGAGAGGCGACACGGTTTCCTCTCCTTCCGTCTGGTGCAGGTGCTGTCAGGACACGGCTGTTTTGGCTCGTACCTGCACCGGATCGGGAGGGAGGAGACTGCGGCGTGCCACGACTGCGGCGCTGCGGAAGACAATGCGCAGCACACTCTCGAGGTGTGCCCAGCTTGGTCCGAGTGGCGCCGTAGTCTCATTGCGGAGATCGGACAGGACCTTTCGCTCCCCGGCGTGGTCAAATCTATGCTGGAGAGCGAGGAGTCCTGGGCAGCGGACGCCTCCTTCTGCGAGGATGTCATCTCGCAAAAGGAGGCGGCGGAGCGCGCGCGTGAGGAAGACCCTCTCGCTGCGCCGCTCCGAAGACGAAGGAGAGGTCGGAGAAGAGGTAGTCTTCTCCCTCCTCCTGGTGGTGACGGGCAGGCGGCCGGCACGGGGGTGCCTCCGCCCGCATTGCACTCGTCACCGCCTTCGTCCGTCATTCCCGGCCCTCTCCCTACGGGGAGGGCGTGATGGGTTGGGTGGGTGTTCGTCGGAGGAGGACTGGACGCAAAGGCTGCGCCGGTCTCCCAGTCCCCCTCCACTAAGGCGATGCGGGAATGCCGCTGGGTCGTTTTAGTGGGTATACCGGGCTTAGCTCGGGGAGTCCCACATAGCCCCCGCTCCCCCGAGCGGGAGGTATGCGTAACGCATTTTTTCCCAGCGCAAAAAAAAAAAAAAAAAAAAAAAAAAGGTTAGGTTGGGGGACCACCCCACAGTGCTTGCGTCCACGTCGCGTCCCCTGGAAACGACCCAGTTCTGTCACCGTAACGGAGTGGCAGACTGGGATCGGCCAAAGTGCACTGTGCATCGTAGCTCTTTTGAACGCCTTGTTACTACGATTTCGCGGGAGGCTATGCCTGCTCCACCGCGGGACGCCCTAGGGCGTTTTTTAAAACCCAAAGGCCCTTCTAAGGGCCAACCAAAAGGCCCTTCTCAGGGCCACTCCGACGCTTCTGCGTCAGAGGCTAGCCGCGCGCCGTCTGCAGCTAGCTTCAGGGCGGTCGAGACGTCAGACTCGGAGAGCGAGTCCCTGGCCAGCGTCTCCGATGCGGGCGAAATCCGGTCGCGGAAGCGCGAATTCCGGAAGGTGGCATCCGAGTGTTCCTCGGCCTCGGGCTCAACTGCAGGAAAGTCGAAGCCCAAAAAGGCGGTAACAGCGGCGGACTCACACGTCGTGGGTCTCGCGGACGCCCAACGTCAGCTAGACCTGGCTAGGCGGACGCAGCACCAGCAGGAGCTCGAAGAGCGCGTTGCTGCCAAGGAGCAGCGTGCTCGTGCTGCTCGGACCAGGTCTGGGTACGGTGCGTCTCGCGTTTTGTACGCAGACCACTCCCTGGCCGAGCTGGAGCGGATGGCGGAGGAGGACGAGGAAGAGATCGTGGAGGTCGCCTCTAAGTCTTCCAACCTGAAGGGCACTTTTCAGAAGGCCCTTAAATGCCGTGCTGCGAGCCTACGCGGCATAGTCGAGGAGCTGGTCAAGAGGACAGCGACCGACGAGACGCGGCAACTGCAGGCGAAGGTCGATCGCCTGCAGTCGGAGGTCAGCCAGCTTCATCAGAAGTTGGCTGAAGCCACCGCCCGGCCAGCGGTAGACCCCAGACCTGCGGTGGAAGCCCCCTCCTCCAACCTTGAGGATATAATCCGAAAGGTCGTAATGGAGGAGCGGGCGTTCACGCGAGCCTGCATCGCAGGCATAGAGGACCGGCTCTTGCCGGAACAACGCCTCCGGCCCCCGCTTGCGGCGGACAAGAGGCGTGAAGAGCCGGGGCCGTCCTCCCTTGCGGCGGACAAAAGGCGTGAAGAGCCGACGCCGTCCCCACCAGTAGAGGACGCGCTTCTGCCTTCCACCACTCCGTCCAACGATGCAGGTTGGACTGAAGTGGTCGGGAAGGGGAAGGGGAAGGGCAAGGGCAAGGGGAAGGGCAAGGCAACGGCCGCTCCCGCCACCCCCGACGCCGCGCCTCCCAGCCAGTCGCAGGTGACTGGGCAGGGAAAGAAGAAGAGGAAACGGAGGAGGAAAAATCCCCCACAGTCCGCAGCCGTCGTAGTGACGCTCACCGCAGAGGCTGCGGAAAGAGGGGAGACGTACGCGTCCATTTTGGTGAGGGCACGTGCAAATGCCGATCCTACCCAACTGGGGATCGGCAAAGTCTCTTGCCGGCGGACCCAAACCGGGGCTCGAATTTTCGAGTTCCCGGGGGCAGAGGGCAGCGCCAGCGCCGACCTCTTCGCAGCCAAGTTGCAGGAGGCCGTCGCTGACGTGGCCAAGGTGGCCCGTCCAGTAAAGCTGGCGGCGGTGGAGGTGACCGACTTGGATGACTCGGTCACGAAAGAGGAGGTGGTGGCCGCGGTCGCAGCCATTGGCGGCTGTAACGTCGCAGCGGTACAAGCCAGGGACATTAGACCTGGCCGCGGTGGCATGGGCACTATTCGGCTCGAGTGCCCAGTCGCCGCTGCAAAAGCCGTACTCGAAAAGGGTCGGCTCTGCGTAGGCTTCAGCTCGGGTGCAGTCCGAGCACTTGTAGACCAGCCTCTGCGCTGCTACAGGTGCTTCGGTATCGGCCACACCCGAGCCCTCTGTCCGTCCCAGGTCGACAGGACGGACAGTTGCTACCGCTGCGGCAAGGTCGGCCACAAAGCCGTGTCCTGCACTGCCGCCAAGCCGCACTGCCTAGTGTGTGCCGCCAGTGGCCGCCCGGCAGACCACATGATGAAGGGGAGGATGTGTAATCCCCCCGCCAAGAAGGGCAAAGCGCAGGCGCCAGTCGGGCCTGCCGCTAGCACGGCTGCGGAGGAGGGGGGTGCGATGACTATTGATGGATAGAGTCGAGCATCGCATCCTCCAGGCGAACGCCAACCACTGCCGAGCTGCCCAGGATCTGCTGATGCAGACCATGGCCGAGTGGTTGGTGGACATAGTGGTGGTCGCTGAGCCTTACTCGGTCCCTGCCAATTGGGTAGGCGATCGAGACGGCTTGGTGGCAGTGGTGTCGCGGTCTTCCACGGACTCCCCTCCCCTCTCGCTTTTAGAGAAGGGTCAGGGATACGTGGCTGCCGCGTGGGGAGATTTAGCCCTTGTGGGGGTCTATTTCTCCCCGAACCGCCCTCTCGCAGACTTTGAGAATTTTCTCGAAATCCTCACTGCCGTCGTCGGGAGGGCGGCGCCACGCCAAGTCGTGGTGCTGGGCGACCTCAACGCCAAGTCGGAGGCCTGGGGCAACCCGGCTGCCTCCTGCAACGTCCGGGGCCGCGCCGTCGAGTTTTGGTCGGCGTCTTGCGGTGTGACCCTCCTCAACAGGGGGTCGGTCCACACGTGTGTGCGGCAACGCGGAGGTTCGGTGGTTGACGTGTCGTTTGCCACCCCCTTGCTAGCCGCACGCATCGTGAACTGGCGGGTGGAGACGGTGGAGACCATGTCGGACCACAGATATGTGCGGTTCGACATCTCCACCTCGAGTTCGAGCTCCCGGGGGGAGATGGCCCGCTCTGGCAGGTCTCCCTTCCCTCGGTGGGCTCTCACTCGGTTGGACCGGGAGGCAGCCAAGGAGGCGGCCTTCTTGCAGGACTGGTTGTCGCCCCCTGTTGAGGTCCTGGACGTCGACGTCGCAGCCGTGCAGCTCAGGGGATCCCTGACCGAGGTGTGCAACTCCAGCATGCCTCGGTCTCGCCGCCCCCCTCCCCGCCGTGCCGTTTATTGGTGGACGGAAGAGTTGGCGGGGCTCCGTGCCAACTGCGTGGCGGCCAGGAGGGCCTACACGCGGAGCCGACGGCGCAGCGCACGTGATCTGGCAACCGAGGACCTCCTGTACGCCTCATACAGAGAGGCGCAGGCGACCCTTGGGTCGGCTATGTGCGCTGCCAGGGACGCGGCGAACGCCGAGATGCTGGAGAGTCTCGACCGGGATCCCTATGGGAGACCGTACAAGGCGGCGCGGAACAAATTGCGCCCTCACGGTCCCCCGCTGACCGAGACCCTCGAGCCGGCCCTGCTGGATGGGGTGGTTCGGTCCTTGTTTCCAAGCAGGACCGAATTCACCCCACCAACGATGGATCCTCCACAAAGGGAGGTGTCACCGTACGAGGAGGTCCCTCCGGTGACGGCGGAGGAATTTAGCGCGGGGTTGTTCAGCCTCCGCGCAAAAAAGACGGCCCCTGGACCGGACGGCGTTCCAGCACGGGTGGTAGCCATAGCTGCCGCTCAAATGGAGGACAGGTTTCGGGACCTTTTCAGCGCGTGCCTTACCGCTGGGAGGTTCCCGAAGCTTTGGAAGGAGGGGCAGCTATGCCTACTTCGCAAGGAGGGACGTCCGGTCGATTCCCCCTCGGCGTACCGGCCTATCGTTCTGCTCGATGAGGTCGGTAAATTGTTCGAGGGGATCATCGCCAGTCGACTGAACAGCCATCTGCGGAGGGTCGGCCCGGACCTGTCGGACGCCCAGTTCGGTTTCCGGCAGGGTCGGTCGACCATCGATGCGCTGGCCCTACTCAAGGGTCAGGTGAAAGGGGCGTTTGAGGCGGGGGACGGAGTGCTGGCGGTGTCGTTCGACATAGCCAACGCCTTCAACTCCGTTCCCCACTCGACGATATTGGAGGCGCTCCGGTATCATGGAGTGCCCCAATACTTGAGGGACCTACTGGACGACTACTTGGAGGACCGCGAGGTCCTCCTTGTAGACAAATCGGCCACTCTGAGGCGGTACGGCGCAGAGTGCGGTGTTCCACAGGGGTCGGTGCTAGGCCCTCCTTTGTGGAACATCGGATTCGATTGGCTCCTGCGGGGAGCCCTGCTCCAGGGCACGAGTGTCATCTGCTACGCGGATGACACTCTCCTCACTGCCCGGGGCAGGAACTTCAGGGAGGCGGCCTGTCTGGCTTCGGCCGGCGGTTCCTTAGTCGCAGGGAGAATTCACCGCCTGGGGTTGAAGGTGGCGCTGAACAAGACCGAGGCCGTGTTCTTCCACGGGCCTCGGCAGCGCTGCCCTCCGGATGCCCACATCGTTGTGGAGGGCACCAGGGTGGACGTACGGACCCAGATGAAGTATCTGGGTCTGGTACTTGACAGCAGGTGGCGCTTCGGCCCACATTTCAGCGGGCTGTCGACGCGCCTGCTGAAAGCCGCGGACGCCTTATCATGGCTCCTCCCGAACCTGGGAGGGCCTGGTGTGCTATGCCGGCGCCTGTATGCTGGCATCTTGCGGAGCATGGCCCTATACGGCGCCCCCATATGGGAGGAGTCCCTGCACAGGAGGGAGAACGCGACGGCGATCCGCAGGCCTCAAAGGGCCATTGCACTGCGGGTTGCGAGGGCCTACCGCTCGGTAGGCTTTTCGGCGGCGTGCGCTCTGGCCAGCACCCCTCCTTGGGAGTTGGAGGCGTGGGTGCTCGCCAGAGTGTACGAATGGACGGCGCGCCGGAAAGCGCTCGGGGAGCGCCCCGTCGCGGAAGAGAGGGAGGCCGTGCGGAGGGAGGCGAGGGACGCCATTGTGGTCCACTGGACGCAGGACCTCGCCGCCGCCACCTTTGGCCGCCGTACCCTGGACGCACTCGGTCCGGTCCTGCAGGACTGGCTCGAGAGGCGACACGGTTTTCTGTCCTTCCGTCTGGTGCAGGTGCTGTCAGGACACGGCTGTTTTGGCTCGTACCTGCACCGGATCGGGAGGGAGGAGACTGCGGCGTGCCACGACTGCGGCGCCGCGGAAGACAATGCGCAGCACACTCTCGAGGTGTGCCCAGCTTGGTCCGAGCGGCGCCGTAGTCTCATCGCGGAGATCGGACAGGACCTCTCGCTCCCCGGCGTGGTCAAATCTATGCTGGAGAGCGAGGAGTCCTGGGCAGCGGTCGCCTCCTTCTGCGAGGATGTCATCTCGCAAAAGGAGGCGGCGGAGCGCGCGCGTGAGGAAGACCCTCTCGCTGCGCCGCTCCGAAGACGAAGGAGAGGTCGGAGAAGAGGTCGTTTTCTCCCTCCTCCTGGTGGTGACACGCGGGCGACCGGCACGGGGGTGCCTCCGCCCGCATTGCACTCGTCACCGCCTTCGTCCGTCATTCCCGGCCCTCTCCCTACGGGGAGGGCGTGATGGGTTGGGTGGGTGTTCGTCGGAGGAGGACTGGACGCAAAGGCTGCGCCGGTCTCCCAGTCCCCCTCCACTAAGACGATGCGGGAATGCCGCTGGGTCGTTTTAGTGGGTATACCGGGCTTAGCTCGGGGAGTCCCACATAGCCCCCCGCTCCCCCGAGCGGGAGGTATGCGTAACGCATTTTTTCCCAGCGCAAAAAAAAAAAAAAAAAAAAAAAAAAAAAAAGGTTAGGTTAGGTTAGGTTAGGTTAGGTTAGGTTAGGTTAGGTTAGGTTAGGTTAGGTTAGGTTAGGTTGGGGGACCACCCCACAGTGCTTGCGTCCACGTCGCGTCCCCTGGAAACGACCCAGTTCTGTCACCGTAACGGAGTGGCAGACTGGGATCGGCCAAAGTGCACTGTGCATCGTAGCTCTATTGAACGCCTTGTCACTACGATTTCGCGGGAGGCTATGCCTGCTCCACCGCGGGACGCCCTAGGGCGTTTTTTAAAACCCAAAGGCCCTTCTAAGGGCCAACCAAAAGGCCCTTCTCAGGGCCAACCCAAAGGCCCTTCTCAGGGCCACTCCGACGCATCTGCGTCAGAAGTTAGCCGCGCGCCGTCTGCAGCTAGCTTCAGGACGGTGGAGATGTCAGGCTCGGACAGTGAGTCCGTGGCTAGCGTCTCCGACGCGGAAGAAATCCGGTCGCGGAAGCGCGAATTCCGGAAGGCGACATCCGAGGGTTCCTCGGCTTCTGGCTCGACGGGCAAGTCGAAGCCCAAAAAGGCGGCAACAGCCGCGGACTCGCATCTCGTGGGTCTCGCGGATGCCCAACGCGAGCTAGACCTGGCTCGGCGGACGCTGCACCAGCAGGAGCTGGAAGAGCGCGTTGCTGCCAAGGAGCAGCGTGCTCGTGCTGCTCGAACTAGGTCGGGGTATGGTGCGTCCCGCGTCCTGTACGCGGACCACTCCCTGGCCGAGCTGGAGCGAATGGCGGAGGAGGACGAGGAGGAGATTGTGGAGGTCGCCTCTAAGTCTTCAAACCTGAAGGGCACATTCCAAAAGGCCCTGAAATGTCGTGCTGCGAGTTTGCGCGGCATAGTCGAGGAGCTGGTCAAGAGGACAGCGACCGACGAGACGCGGCAACTGCAGGCGAAGGTCGATCGCCTGCAGTCGGAGGTCAGCCAGCTTCATCAGAAGTTGGCTGACGCCACCGCCCGGCCAGCGGCAGACCCCAGACCTGCGGTGGAAGCCCCCTCCTCCAACCTTGAGGATATAATCCGAAAGGTCGTAATGGAGGAGCGGGCGTTCACTAGAGCCTGCATTGCAGGTATTGAGGACCGGCTCTTGCCGGAACAACGCCTCCGGCCCCCGCTTGCGGCGGACAAGAGGCGTGAAGAGCCGGGGCAGTCCTCAACTAAGGCGGACAAGAGGCGTGAAGAGCCGGGACCGTCCCCACCAGGAGAGGACGCGCTTCTGCCTTCCACCACTCCGGCCAACGATGCAGGTTGGACTGAAGTGGTCAAGAAGGGGAAGGGGAAGGGCAAGGGGAAGGGCAAGGCAACGGCCGCTCCCGCCACCCCCGACGCCGCACCTACCAGCCAGCAGTCGCAGGTAACTGGGAAGGGTAAAAGAAAACGGAGGATGAGAAATCCCCCTCAGTCGGCAGCCGTCGTGGTGACACTCACCGCGGAGGCTGCGGAAAGAGGGGAGACGTATGCGTCCATTTTAGTGCGGGCGCGTGCCAATGCCGATCCCACCCAACTGGGAATCGGCAAAGTTTCTTGCCGGCGGACCCAAACCGGGGCTCGGATATTCGAGTTCCCGGGTGCGGAGGGCAGTGCCAGCGCCGACCTCTTCGCAGCCAAGCTGCAGGAGGCCGTCGCGGACGTGGCCAAGGTGGCCCGTCCAGTAAAGCTGGCGGCGGTGGAGGTGGCCGACCTTGACGACTCGGTCACTAAAGAGGAGGTGGTGGCCGCGGTTGCAGCCATTGGCGGCTGTAACGTCGCAGCGGTACAAGCCAGGGAAATTAGACCTGGCCGCGGTGGCATGGGCACCATTCGGCTCGAGTGCCCAGTTGCCGCTGCTAAAGCCGTCCTCGACAAGGGCCGGCTTTGCGTAGGCTTCAGCTCGGGTGCAGTCCGAGCACTTGTAGACCAGCCTCTGCGCTGCTACAGGTGCTTCGGTATCGGCCACACCCGAGCCCTCTGTCCGTCCCAGGTCGACAGGACGGACAGTTGCTACCGTTGCGGCAAGGTCGGCCACAAAGCCGTGTCCTGCACGGCCGCCAAGCCACACTGCCTAGTGTGTGCCGCCAGCGGTCGCCCGGCAGACCACGTAATGAAGGGGAGGATGTGCAATCCCCCCACCAAGAGGGGCAAAGCGCAGGCGCCAGTCGGGCCTGCCGCTAGCACGGCTGCGGAGGAGGGGGGTGCGATGACGATTGATGGCTAGAGTCGAGCATCGCATCCTCCAGGCGAACGCCAACCACTGTCGGGCTGCCCAGGATCTGCTGATGCAGACTATGGCCGAGTGGTTGGTGGACTTAGTGGTGGTCGCTGAGCCTTACTCGGTCCCTGCCAATTGGGTAGGCGATCGAGACGGCTTGGTGGCAGTGGTGTCGCGGTCTTCCACGGACTCCCCTCCCCTCTCGCTTTTAGAGAAGGGTCAGGGATACGTGGCCGCCGCGTGGGGAGATTTAGCCCTTGTGGGGGTCTATTTCTCCCCGAACCGCCCTCTCGCAGACTTTGAGAATTTTCTCGAAATCCTCACTGCCGTCGTCGGGAGGGCGGCGCCACGCCAGGTCGTGGTGCTGGGCGACCTCAACGCCAAGTCGGCGGCCTGGGGCAACCCGGCTGCCTCCTGCAACGTCCGGGGACGCGCCGTCGAGTTTTGGTCGGCGTCTTGTGGTGTGACCCTCCTCAACAGGGGGTCGGTCCACACGTGTGTGCGGCAACGCGGAGGTTCGGTGGTTGACGTGTCGTTTGCCACCCCCTTGCTAGCCGCACGCATCGTGAACTGGCGGGTGGAGACGGTGGAGACCATGTCGGACCACAGATATGTGCGGTTCGACATCTCCACCTCGAGTTCTAGCTCCCGGGGGGAGATGGCCCGCTCTGGCAGGTCTCCCTTCCCTCGGTGGGCTCTCACTCGCTTGGACCGGGAGGCAGCCAAGGAGGCGGCCTTCTTGCAGGACTGGCTGTCGCCCCCAGTTGAGGTCCTGGACGTTGACGTCGCAGCCGTGCAGCTCAGGGGATCCCTGACCGAAGTGTGCAACTCCAGCATGCCTCGGTCTCGCCGTCCCCCTCCCCGTCGTGCCGTCTATTGGTGGACGGAGGAGTTGGCGGGGCTCCGTGCCAACTGCGTGGCGGCCAGGAGGGCCTACACGCGGAGCCGACGGCGCAGCGCACGTGATCTGGCAGCCGAGGACCTCCTGTACGCCTCTTACAGAGAGGCGCAGGCGGCCCTCGGGTCGGCTATGTGCGCTGCCAGGGACGCGGCGAACGCCGAGATGCTGGAGAGTCTCGACCGGGATCCCTATGGGAGACCGTACAAGGCGGCGCGGAACAAGTTGCGCCCCCACGGTCCCCCGCTGACCGAGACCCTCGAGCCGGCCCTGCTGGATGGGGTGGTTCGGTCCTTGTTTCCACGCAGGACCGAATTCACCCCACCAACGATGGATCCTCCACAGAGGGAGGCGTCACAGGACGAGGAGGTCCCTCCGGTGACGGCGGAGGAGTTTAGCGCGGGGTTACTCAGCCTCCGCGCAAAGAAGACGGCCCCTGGACCGGACGGCGTTCCAGCACGGGTGGTAGCCATAGCTGCCGCTCAAATGGAGGACAGGTTTCGGGACCTTTTCAGCGCGTGCCTTACCGCTGGCAGGTTCCCGAAGCCCTGGAAGGAGGGGCAGCTATGCCTACTTCGCAAGGAGGGACGTCCGGTCGATTCCCCCTCGGCATACCGGCCTATCGTTCTGCTCGATGAGGTCGGTAAATTGTTCGAGGGGATCATCGCCAGTCGGCTGAACAGCCACCTGCGGAGGGTCGGCCCGGACCTGTCGGACGCCCAGTTTGGTTTCCGACAGGGTCGGTCGACCATCGATGCGCTGGCCCTACTCAAGGGTCAGGTGAAGGGGGCGTTTGAGGCGGGGGACGGAGTGCTGGCGGTGTCATTCGACATAGCCAACGCCTTCAACTCCGTTCCCCACTCGACGATATTGGAGGCGCTCCGGTATCATGGAGTGCCCCAGTACTTGAGGGACCTGCTGGCCGACTACTTGGAGGACCGCAAGGTCCTCCTTGTAGACAAATCGGCCACTCTGAGGCGGTACGGCGCAGAGTCCGGTGTTCCACAGGGGTCGGTGCTAGGCCCTCCTTTGTGGAACATCGGATTCGATTGGCTCCTGCGGGGAGCCCTGCTCCAGGGCACGAGTGTCATCTGCTACGCGGATGACACTCTCCTCACTGCCCGGGGCAGGAACTTCAGGGAGGCGGCCTGTCTGGCCTCGGCCGGCGGATCGTTGGTCGCAGGAAGGATCCGCCGCTTGGGGTTGAAGGTGGCGCTGAACAAGACCGAGGCCGTGTTCTTCCACGGGCCTCGGCAGCGCTGCCCTCCGGATGCCCACATCGTTGTGGAGGGCACTAGGGTGGACGTACAGACTCAGATGAAGTATCTGGGTCTGGTACTTGATAGCAGGTGGCGCTTCGGCCCACATTTCAGCGGGCTGTCGACGCGCCTGTTGAAAGCCGCGGACGCGCTGTCATGGCTCCTGCCGAACCTGGGGGGGCCTGGTGCGCTATGCCGGCGCCTGTATAGTGGCATCCTGCGGAGCATGGCCCTATACGGCGCCCCCATATGGGAGGAGTCCCTACACAGGAGGGAGAACGCGACGGCGATCCGCAGGCCACAAAGGGCCATTGCACTGCGGGTTGCGAGGGCCTATCGTTCGGTAGGCTTTTCGGCGGCGTGCGCTCTGGCCAGCACCCCTCCTTGGGAGTTGGAGGCGTGGGTGCTCGCCAGATTGTACGAATGGACGGCGCGCCGGAAAGCGCTCGGGGAGCGCCCCGTCGCGGAAGAGAGGGAGGCCGTGCGGAGGGAGGCGAGGGACGCCATTGTGATCCACTGGACGCAGGACCTCGCCGCCGCCAACTTTGGCCGCCGTACCCTGGACGCGCTCGGTCCGGTCCTGCGGGACTGGCTCGAGCGGCGACACGGTTTTCTGTCTTTCCGTCTGGTGCAGGTGCTGTCAGGACACGGCTGTTTTGGCTCGTACCTGCACCGGATCGGGAGGGAGGAGACTGCGGCGTGCCATGACTGCGGCGCCGCGGAAGACAATGCGCAGCACACTCTCGAGGTGTGCCCAGCTTGGTCCGAGCGGCGCCGTAGTCTCATTGCGGAGATCGGACAGGACCTCTCGCTCCCCGGCGTGGTCAAATCCATGCTTGAGAGCGAGGAGTCCTGGGCAGCGGTTGCCTCCTTCTGCGAGGATGTCATCTCGCAAAAGGAGGCGGCGGAGCGCGCGCGTGAGGAAGACCCTCTCGCTGCGCCGCTCCGAAGACGAAGGAGAGGTCGGAGAAGAGGTCGTTTTCTCCCTCCTCCTGGTGGTGACACGCGGGCGACCGGCACGGGGGTGCCTTCGCCTGCATTACACTCGTCACCGCCTTCGTCCGTCATTCCCGGCCCTCTCCCTACGGGGAGGGCGTGATGGGTTGGGTGGGTGTTCGTCGGAGGAGGACTGGACGCAAAGGCTGCGCCGGTCTCCCAGTCCCCCTCCAGTAAGACGATGCGGGAATGCCGCTGGGTCGTTTTAGTGGGTATACCGGGCTTAGCCCGGGGAGTCCCACATAGCCCCCCGCTCCCCCGAGCGGGAGGTATGCGTAACGCATTTTTTCCCAGCGCAAAAAAAAAAAAAAAAAAAAAAAAAAAAAAAAAAAAAAAAAAAAAAAAAAAAAAAAAAAAAAAAAAAAAAAAAAAAAAAAAAAAAAAGGTTAGGTTAGGTTAGGTTAGGTTAGGTTAGGTTAGGTTTTTTTTTTTGTTTTGGCAGGAGTGGAAAATCCCCACGGACACCTGAACTGTCTCTCGGTCTTATGAGCCCAGAGCCAGTTCAGGTAGTGTCGGACTCGAACCGACTAAAAACCACTCCTGCTCTGCTGGTGTCCCTCTGACGTGGTCAGAGACCTTGATATTACTTGAATATTTATTTTTCGACATATTTAAGCTACGATTTCAACTAATTTTAATCTTTTTGACAAGGTATTAATTTATTTTCTATTTTTTTACAAATTACTAGTTTAAGACGGTGTATTCTATGCTTATCGCTTCATATAGACATATATCAGGAAAGCATAGTCTACGTTACCGAATTTCTTTTTATTACTTTATTTGCTATTTTAACACTAAAATCCAAAAACTTATCTCTACTTTTCCGATTATTTATAATTATACTAATATTATTTATATTTATTCCAGAATCCAGCTCATATTCCAATTCCCTTCTCTCCCTCTCAAAAGCAGGACATTGAAAAATCATGTGCGAGATCGATTCCAGCACACCTTCTTCGCAGATGCACGATGGGTTCTCCTTACACTTGAAGCAATGCAAGTATTCGGAGAACCCACCGTGCCCCGTCAGAATTTGGGTCACTACCCCTGTCGGTCTTATTTTGGTGGCTATCTTGTGGGCTTCGATCGCGTCCTGGAGGAATACCTTTGCGACAGAGGCGGTTGTACCCTCCTTATACCTCCGGTTCCATTCGTCAAGCGACCCCATGCGGATTTGCCGCTTGACGAATGATACCGGGCAGCGGTCGTAGTCCGGCTTTTTCTTAGAGCGCAGTGCAGCTTCTTTCGCGAGGTGGTCTGCTCGCTCGTTCCCTTCCAGTCCAGCGTGTGCCTTTATCCAGAACAAAAGGACATTTTTGTTCTGGGATGAAGCCTCGCTGAGGTTCGCTCTTGCCTCCACTGCCAGGGCGCAGAGGGAACCCTGGTTCGTATCAGTTTGCAATGCAGACATTGAATCACTGTAGATACCAAAGGCTCCCTCCCTGCGCCGCGGTATTTGGCGTGTCGCTACGCATATGGCCAGGAGTTCTGCCTGGTAGACAGTACAGCACGTCGGCAAGCTAAGCTTGACGGTTTTGGTCTCGGCTTCCCCGTCCCATACGGACGGTGCCGCTCCGACCTTGCCGTCAATCCTGCTGCCGTCGGTAAAAATCCGTATTTCTTGGCTGTTGTGGGTCTCCACATGTGACTGATCTACCAAGCTCACGAACCCCGTGGCCATATGTTTCGCCGGGTGCGGAGTCTCTGCAAATGCTACCGCCCGCTCCCCCTCCCAGCGCGCAAGCGATGGCCGGGGCACCCCCTTCCTTGCCTCGTACAGAGCGGCTGCTTCCTGTATTCGCAGGTCAAGTGGGAGTATCCCAGCCAGCACGAGCGCGGAGTTAAGCGAAACGGTGCGATAGGACTTGCAGAGTTTTTGAGCGAACCCCCGCTGGACTGGATTTAGGAGCTTCTGCACTCCGACCTTCCTAGCTGCGGGCGCCCAGGCGCTTGCTGCATACATTATTACCGGCTCGACCATCGCAATAATAATCAGTCGGTAGTTTGGGCGGACGTTGGGGTTATTTCTTGACGCCGTTGGGACCACCTCAGCAATAGGCCACCGACTGGCGCGCCAATGCGTCCCACTTGACGCGGATTGGGCACTCGCTGTCAAATGCGCTGTGGTCCGTCCTGATCATCTTCGCCGACACGCAGTTTAGGCACCTTGGTGTCTCATCTGACAATCGTGAGGGGCAGTCCACACGGAGGTGGGGGTCACCGCAGTGGATGCAGAGGTCTGCAGGTTCAGTGCACAGTTTGCGACTGTGACCATACCGCAGACAGCGCGTGCACTGAATCAGTGGTGACTGATCCAGTACACGCACTCTCTGCAGGTCGATGTGCACTCGACCCGCTGTCGTCAGCCTCTGCCATAGTGATGGGGACACCTGCAGAATGATGTGGCATGTATGTGCGTTCCTGGTCCTACGACGGTATTTGACCGAGATCTTAGCATCTTCTACAGGTAAGTCCCCTATCAGGTGGTGATTCTGGCGCTTAAGCGCCTCGATGACCTCCACATCCGAGTGGCAAGAGAGGACGTCCATGATGATGACGAGGGGGTCCTTGTTCCTGATCTCCTCCACCACAAGGTTTCCTGCCCTCTTTATGCGATCAGTCACTTTCGTCATCTCTTCCCGGGTCTTGAACCCTACTACCACTTTCCGGTCTCTGGCCTTACGCAACCGTTCGACCTGCGTTCCCTCATTCCTAGCGTCGACCGCTGTCCTCAGCTTCTCAACGACCTCTTCACCGGTGTCCTGATCATCAGTAGATGAGACGACCACCGAGTGGAGAGGCCTTTGGATGTTCTGCCTCGAACTAGCGACTTCCGCAAACGTTGGCCCTTGGCCTGGGACGTAGGGTGGAGCTTGCTTCAATTGTTCCGACAGAGCCCGGGTATGCTGCTGGCACTCATCCAGCGCTTTGTTGTGCTGCTGGAGGTTTTCCATTAGCTGCTTCATGAGCTCTGTCGGAACATTTGCGCTCGGCGTCGGATCCTTTTGACGGTCTATTTTATCTTCCGACTCGGTGACCATTCCTCTCTCAGCCTCTGCCTCTTTTACCAACTGGTAGAGCCTCTCTACCGCCTTCGTAATCTCATCTTTGATTTCCTTTTTTAGGTTTCGAGAGCTCACCATCTGGATCTTTGCCTTAGAGAGGCAGGCCTTGGCTTCCGAGGTTCGGTTGGGATACCGAGCCGGCTGCGAGCAGGGCGGCGACTGGTCCACGGCCCGCTTGTCGTCCTTCGATACCGCCACCTTGGATTTGAGCTTGGGGGGAGAAGTCATGGGGGCCTTCTTGGTTGGGGATGGCGTCTTGAAAAGCTGGACTGCCTTGCGCTGGTCAGCCTCTCGCTCTCCGACACTGCGCCCCACCGAAGGGCCCGCCTGTTCCGTGACTGAACTCCCCGGGTCCAGGCTCTCCTCCGCGGCTTTGGTCGCCTTAACGGTCGGGGTCCTAAACCCGAACATGTCGCCGGTAAGGGAGAGTCAATAAATTGGTCTAAAATATGGTCAAGGGACACTCAGCGATCTCTGATCCCTGTAAAGGGGGGATCAGGAGATCTAATATTTTGAATATAATCAGATTAAAACAATTGTAAATATTAATAATTATTTAAAATTTTGCGTCAAATAAAAGTCACTACACATAAACTATAAAATAATTGTTAAAAGTTCTGGTCCCTGTAAAGGGGGGATCAGAAGACCTAACAATATAAATAAGGTCAAATTAAAAACAATACATAAATAATTATTTTAAATTTAAAAATGTTCGTCAAAAGTCAGATAAAATTTAACACTATACACACTGTTAAAATTACTGGTCCCTGTAAAGAGGGGGCCAGCAAGTTAAGAATAAAAGGTCAGTTTACCCTGTGGGCGAGTCAGAGTACAAGTTAATATAACTTAAGTCAAGTACACTAAAAAGACTCCTCTGCTCCAGAATCTGGTGCTACAGTGGCCGCAAAACGAAAGAAAAAGTTGTTTTGGCCCGGGCTAACCACTGTGGAGCAAAATCAAAAATAAAATTTTTCGACACTGTCTTTATCTATCCTCCCTATATAGAACAGGGTGGGTGGGTGGGCAAGATTTTTTGCGAGCTAGCGGGTCGTGCGAGGTGTCAAAAGACGCGTCTCGGCGCGGGCAAGCTCACTGTAAGGTTTTCAGCACTACTTTTGGAAGAAAAAACTTTAATTGTGGTCAAAAAACCTCAAAAAACCACGATTTTTAATGAAAAAACCGAGTTTTCAGCGACCTGGAAGGGTTTCAATTCGCGCGCAGCGCCGGGAAACCTAGGTTAGTATGGCGAAAACCCGATTCAGAAAACAAAACAGAAATCTAACGTAAGGTTTGTGAGTTATTAATTTTTAAAGATGTAAAATTTTGAAAAATAGGGGTAAGTACTAAAATAAAACCACCCTTGCAGGAAAGTCAAATATTTTGCGTCAGTTGGTTGGCGGAGGCCTATTTATAATGATTACTGTCGAAAACCGCTTCAAAAAAGCTTTTCAGGAGTCTGAGATATCTCGGTTAGGTTAGGTTAGGTTAGGTTAGGTTAGGTTAGGTTAGGTTAGGTTAGGTTAGGTTAGGTTAGGTTCAGTGGTTGATCAATGTGGCGGTGGTTGCCGAGCCATACTTTGTTCCTCCCCGAGACGACTGGGTTGGGGACGTTGACGGCTCGGTGGCCCTTATAGTCTCGCGGGCCGCCCCTGGCTCGCCGTCCATCGAGAATGTCACTCGTGGACGGGGTTATGTGGCGGCCCTTCTAGAAGACTGGGTGGCCGTGGGAGTTTATTTCTCTCCCAACCGCTCTCTCGCCGACTTCGAGGATTTCCTCGAGGGTTTGGGCGTCGTCGTCGGTCGTAGTCATCCTCGCCCCGTGCTCGTATTCGGGGACTTCAACGCCAAGTCCACGGCTTGGGGTTCCCCGGCCACGGATGCGCGGGGAGAGGTGCTGGAGGAGTGGGCCCTAGAAGTGGGCCTACAGATCCTCAACCGAGGTTCCGTCGAAACGTGCGTGCGACAGCGTGGCGGATCCATAGTGGACATTACGTTCGCTACCCCCGCTCTAGCACGCCGTGTCCAGGGCTGGCGTGTCATGGAGGAGGTGGAGACTCTGTCGGACCACAGGTACGTCCGATTCGACGTCTCCGCCCAGACCTCTGGCGCCCCGGCCCGAACGGTCCCGGGCGGGATCGGTCCGCGTTGGGCGCTAAAGCGGCTGGACAGGGAGGCCCTCCTGGAGGCCTCGCTCGTGCAGGCCTGGGTGACAGCACCGGACAGGCCTGTCGATATCGACGAGGAGGCAGATTGGTTCCGGGAGGCGATGTCGCAAATCTGCGACGTGGCGATGCCTCGGGTCCAGGCCTTGCCTGCCAAGCGTCAGGTGTACTGGTGGTCGCGGGACATTGACGTCCTGCGCAGCGCATGCGTGGCGGCGCGACGCCAGTACGCCAGACTTCGCAGGAGGCGTCGCCGCACTCCAGATGCGGCAGCCGCGGAGGCGGAGCTGTACGAGGGGTACAGAGAGGCGAAGATCGCCCTCCAGAATGCGATCGCGCGGGCCAAAACCACGGCCCACGAAGAGCTGCTGGAAACTCTGGACCGCGACCCGTGGGGGCGCCCATACCTCATGGTACGGGGCAAACTTCGCCCGTGGGCCCCCCCACTGACCCAGAGTCTTCGGCCTCAGCTTCTGGAGGGAGTGGTGAGCACTCTGTTCCCCTCTAGGGCGGAGCATACGCCACCACCCATGGTTCCGCCTTCTATGGCGCCTGACGCGGACGACGACGGAGACGACGACGACGTGCCCGAAGTGACCTGGGTAGAGCTGGGAGCGGCGGTGGGAAGGCTTCAAGCCAAAAACACCGCCCCGGGACCCGACGGCATACCTGGCCGTGCGTGGGCCTTGGCTCTCAGGGCTCTCGGACCCCGACTGAGGGGGCTCTTTAGCGCATGTTGCGAGCGGGGCCAGTTTCCTCTCCGGTGGAAAACCGGTAAGCTGGTCCTGCTCAGAAAGGAGGGGCGCCCCGCAGACTCACCGTCTGCGTACCGCCCCATCGTGTTGCTGGACGAGGTGGGCAAGCTCTTCGAAAGAGTAATTGCAGACCGCCTCGTCACGCACATGAATGGGGTGGGGCCGGACCTGGCGGATAACCAGTTTGGTTTCCGCCGAGGGCGCTCCACCGTGGACGCAATTTTGCGCGTGAGGGCTCAGGCGGAGGAAGCAGTCGCCCGGGGTGAGGTCGTCTTGGCGGTGTCTCTGGACATCGCCAACGCCTTCAACACCTTGCCCTGGAGTTGCATAAGAGCGGCGCTCGAATACCATCGGGTGCCGACCTACCTCCGCCGTATTGTCGGGGCCTATCTCGAGGAGAGGGCCGTTATCTACCCGGGTCGAGAAGGATGGAGTCGGCGAGAGACGTCGTGCGGTGTTCCACAGGGATCGGTTTTGGGGCCGCTCCTGTGGAACATCGGTTACGACTGGGTTCTGCGCGGTGCGTTTCTCCACGGCGTCGGCGTCACTTGCTACGCCGACGACACGCTGGTGACGGCGCGGGGTGAGACGCATCGGCAGGCGGCCATCTTGGCCACAGCTGGGGTTGCGCAAGTCGTTGAAAGGATCCGGCGGTTGGGTCTCGAGGTGGCCCTGCAAAAGTCCGGGGCCCTGTGTTTCCATGGGCCTCGGAAGAGACCACCCTCGGGATTCCACATCGTGGTGGGAGGGGTTCGCATCGGCGTCGAGTCGACGATGAAGTACCTGGGACTCGTCCTCGACAGCCGATGGGAATTTGGGCCTCACTTTCGGCAGCTGGCGCCGAAACTGATGGGCGTCGCGGCTGCTCTATCGCGGCTGCTGCCCAATCTTGGGGGGCCCAATGCCTCCTGCCGGAGGCTCTATGGGGGGATCGTGCGGTCCATGGCCCTTTATGGGTCACCCGTGTGGGCGGACAACTTGGCGGCCCGCAATGTCGCCATCCTGCGGAGACCGCAACGGGCGATGGCCGTCAGGGTGATAAGGGGGTACCGTACGATCTCCTTCGAGGCGGCGAGCCTCCTCGCCGGATCGATTCCCTGGGATCTGGAGGCGAGGGCCCTCGCGCTGAGATATCAGCAGCGCGAGGAGGCGCCTGATCGGAGTCAGCTCCGCCAGATCCTAGTGGCAGAGTGGAGGGAACGACTTGCGCAACCCAGCGCAGGGCACGCCACAATAGCGGCGGTAAGACCCGTGATGGAGGAGTGGCTGGAGAGGCGTCATGGCGCCCTCAGCTTCCGGCTGACGCAGGTACTTTCCGGACATGGGTGTTTCGGGAAGTACCTGTGCCGCATAGGCCGGGAGCAAACGCCCGGTTGTCACCACTGCGTCGACTGCCCCGAGGACACGGCCCTGCACACTTTACAGGCATGTCCTGCGTGGGCGACGCAGCGCCGCGAACTAGTCGCTGCTGTCGGTGGTGACCTCTCGCTTCCGGCCGTGATTCTGTCCATGGTCGGAAGCGAGACTGCGTGGGAAGCCGTCGCCTCCTTTTGCGAAGAGGTGATGGCAACCAAAGAGGGAGCGGAGAGAGAGAGAGAGGCAGCTGCCACTCTCCCTTCCCGCGCCAGACGCACCGGGCGCCGGAGGCCGCGCGACGACCTCCAGCCACCGTAGTGTGTGGCCTGCGGGCGACGGGTTAGGGGACCCGCCGCCCGATCAGTAACAGGCCCGAGTAGGCGACGCGACGTGTTCCACGCGCGCCACTCAGAAGGACGTGGGGCTAGGCCCCACAGAAGAGAGGTCCGCCAGGGGTTGGCGGACCGAGACCTGCCGGGGTTGCGGTGCATGCTTTTGCGAATCCCGTGACCCCGGCCTACGGTCAAGTGAAGGAACACCGTGGTGGTTTTAGCCGGTAAGAGTCCGGCACACCCCCCCGTCTTCCCCAGACGGGGGATAGTCCATGAGGATTTCCCCACGATAAAAAAAAAAAAAAAAAAAAAAAAAAAAAAAAAAAAAAGGTTAGGTTAGGTTAGGTTAGGTTAGGTTAGGTTAGGTTAGGTTAGGTTAGGTTAGGTTAGGTTAGGTTAGGTTAGGTTTTTTTTTTTTTTTTTTTTTTTTTTTTTTTTTTTTTTTTTTTTTTTTTTTTTTATACTGATACCTCCAACGTGATCGGAGCCTATTTTAACATTGCGTCTGATTCATACCAGTTCTCGCTTTCATGCCTCTCGTACTTTCATTCTGCATACTACACATTCATTCTTCTCCTTTTATTGCAATTGCGGGTGGGATGCCCGCCTACTGTGGCTTATTTTTAATCTAACTATTGCTTACTTTTATTGTTTTATTTATTTCTAGTACTAGGGTAAATGATTATCTACTGGTGTTTTTATTTTATTTCAATTTTCCATTTTACTTACAGACTATCTTAACTAGGAGATATTTTACTATAATTACATTTTTTTATTTTTCTTATATTTAATCTTTATTCCTTAACTTTAATCTTACATTAACTTAATACTACGGGCTTAAATTTTATTACACTTAATTTATACATATATGATTTGCTTTAATATTATTAAATATTAGGCCATCATATTTTACTTACTATTTCTATTGTTAACAATCTTAATTATTTCTTTGCAGTACTTAATAAACCCAGTGCCGGTTTTTAGTTTAATTAGCGATGGTAGGTTATTGATCGTGACGCTTATGTCAAGTTCGTACTCTACTTGGTTTCTCCGTTTCGAATATAATGGGCATTCGGCCAATATATGTGGCACGGTCTCTTCAATACTCGGGTCGCATTGGCATGATGGGCTATCTCTGAGTTTGAAGCGGTGTAGATATTCGGCAAACCCGCCGTGTCCAGTTAACATTTGAGTTGTTAAAAATGTTTTGTCCAGTTTCATTACTGTACTGTGGGCATCTGCTGCTGATGGGAAGAATATCTTAGTTGTTTTTGCAGTCTGGGATGTTTGATACCTTCCGTCCCATTCCCGGATCGATCTTAACCGCAGTGTGCGTTTCACATATGACGTTGGACACAGGTCGTAGTCTGGTTTCTTTTTGGAACCCACAGCGGCTTCCTTGGCGAGTTGATCGGCTCTCTCATTTCCCTCCAACCCGGCGTGGGCTTTTATCCAGAATAATTTAATTTGTTTATTCTGTCGAGAAGCTGTCTCTATGTTTCTCCTTGCTTCTACCGCTAGCGGGTGGAGGGAGTCGAGGTTGGTGACAGTCTGGAGTGCTGACATAGAGTCGCTGTAGATTCCAAAGGTGTTCGCTCTTATTTCCACGATCCTCCTGGTCGCTTCCCGTATCGCCAGCAGCTCGGCCTGGTAAACAGTGCAATATGACGGCAGACAAAGTTTGACTGGCTTGGTCTCGGCTTCTCCAGTCCAGATGGACAGGGCTGCTCCGACTTTGCCGTCTAGTTTGCTGCCGTCTGTGAAGATCTTGACTCTATAGTTAGAGTTTGCCACTAATTCTTCTTCGTCGACCAGGCTTGTGAACTGCAGATCCATGTGCGTGGCAGGATGAGGTGCGTTGATCGCTGATGCCATCCGCTCGATCTCCCGGTCACCCAGCCCTGGTAGTGGCGCCCCCCTCTTGGCCTCGTACAGAGAGGCTACCTCCTGTATCCGAAGGTCAAGGGGTAGCAGTCCAGCTAGCAACAGCGCTGAGTTCAGGGAGACCGTGCGGTAGGCCTTGGAGATTTTCTGGGCGAAATCTCGTTGTACCATATTCAACTGCTTTTTCACGCATAACTTCCTTGCTGCCGGTGCCCACACGCTGGCTGCGTAGAGAATGATTGGTTCGACCGTTGCCACATATATTGTACGAATTATTTCTGGGGACAATCCCCAGCTTGCCCTTGCTGCTTTCGCCAATTTCTTATATATACCTATGACTTTCTGACATTGGATCGAGATGTGTCTATTAAATGTTAGTTTCTTGTCGATTATAACCCCTAGCAATTTGATTTCCTCAGTCATATTTATAGAAATACCCCCCATGCTGAGTCGCGGTTCATCATATTTTGTCCTCTTTGTGATCGTCATTGCGTTCGTTTTGTGGGCGGCAAATTTCAATTTGTTGTTCCGTCCCCATAGCTCGATGAGTTGTAGGGTATTGTTTGCTTGCATTTCTATTTCTAAGGCTTCTATCCCTTCGAAAACAAGAACAACATCATCGGCGAATGCCTGACAGTATATCCCCCTTCCTTCCAGGTCCTTGAGGAGAGGGTCGAGCAAAAGGTTCCAAAGAGTAGGGCCCGCTATTGAACCTTGAACGCAGCCTTTGGTGGTCTTCGTGCCAAACTCTTTTCCACCATAGCGGACCTTCACTTTCCTGTCCTCCAGGTAACTGCCCATGACTTTTCTGATGGTGGCGGGGCACCGCTCCTCATAGAGCCTCAGCCTCAGCGCTGGCCACCATGCGTTGTCAAAGGCTCCCTCTATATCCAGCGACACCAAAGTGAGCGTTTTCTTCTGTTCAAGCCCTTTCCTGATGTGTCGCATCAAGGAATAGAGGGAGTCTTCAGTGCTTTTTTGAGGCATAAACCCGTATTGGCAGCTGCTCGTTCTTGGCAAAAGGTGATGTCTTAGTCGGTACACTATCATTTTCTCATATATTTTGCCAAGAATCGGGAGAAGCCCGATCGGCCGGTACGACTTCGGGTCTTTATACGTGGACTTGCCTGGTTTTTTGAGCACTACGACTACAGCCTCTTTCCAAGCTCTTGGGAAGTGGTGCATTTTAAGGCACATATTATAGAGTGACAGGAAGAGTTCTCTATCGTTGTTTATAGCTGCCAGGCATATGTCGGCAGTGAATCCATCTGCACCTGGCGCTTTCTTAAGATTAAAGGACGCACTAGCTCTCCCCAATTCTGACAATGTAAATGGGGGCTCGGAGGAGTCATCTTCGTCAGCCCCATTCACCCTGTCCGCCATTTCTCTGACTTGTTGGTGGAAGTCGGTGTCAGTATCCACTGAGTCCTGGGGATAGAAAGACTCGGTTAGCAGTTTGACTGACTCTTCGGCATTCAGGGTTTTTCCTTGGTATTCTAGGAGCGTGTCCTCTTCCCGTTTGGTGACTCTGCCGATGACCCTGTATATACCATCCCACACGCTCTCTCTGTCTTGCTTCATACAGAAGTCCTTCCAACTTTGGACTACAGCTTCATCGGCTCTTAACTCATACTCTTGTTTCTGTTTCAGGTACTCTGCAACTACAGCTGGCCTACGGATGGGCGCTGCACAACGGATTCTTCGCTTTTTCGTCGCGAGTGTGGACTTCATACCTGCGAGTTCCTCGGACCACCACGGTAAGTTGATTTTTTCTGTTCTTTTCTTTTTAGGGATAGCGTCGTTACACGCCTCGGTTATTGCTTTGTTGAGATTTTCAATCATGATATCTAATTGTTTTTTGTCGGTAAGTTTGTCAATTTCGCGTGGATTCAATTTGTTTTCTATTTTCAATTGGTCCAGTTTTGCATTAAAACGGGACCAATCTGCTTTCCTGGTGTTATATTTCCTAGTAGTTCGTTCGATTTGGATTCCTATGGATTTTTGGTTTTTAATGCCAAAGATTATCCCGTTGTGGTCCGAGCTCGTGAGGTCCTCTGTTACGTTCCATTTGATTATGCGATTTAGAATACCCGCTGTGCAGGCTGTGACATCAACGTGGCTTGTGTAGCGTACATTTCCCCTGATGGTATCAAAAGTTGGTAAGAGCCCGTCATTTAGAATGTGCAGGTCTAGTTCATTCAGGGTCCCGGCAAAGTCTTCGCCTCTGGAGTCTGTTAATATACTGCCCCACCAGTTGCTCTTCGCATTGGAGTCCCCTCCTAGAACAATGTCGCCTTTGAGTGCTTTGACTACGTGTCTTAATTGGTCCAGGTATGGCCCGATTGGGTGATTGGGCTCGAAGTAGTAGGAGACAAGCGCTGTCCTCCATGCCTCGGTCTGAATCTCAATTACGGCTATGTTTGTGGTGGTCAGCTCAGGGTGCTGAATCACATTCAGGTCTGTGCTGAACACCACTATGGCTGCCTTGGTAATCCCTTCTGCTCCTTCCGAGGCCTGGAAGACACGCATTCCCCTTTGACTCCGCATTCTATTTGAACCACCGACATAAGGCTCTTGGACCAATGCCGCCACCAAGCGGCGTTTTCCGGCTTCGACTAGGAGTTCCTGCGTCGCCAATCTCTTTCTCTGCAGGTTACTTTGTGCGACCCAGTAGGTGATATCTGCGTTTTGGCTGCCTTTAGCAGTATGCCACTGTTGAGCGGGCCAGGGCATCCCACTTTTTTCTTATCGGGCAGGACTGATCAAACACATTGTGTTCGGTGTTGCTTATTTTGGCTTTGAGGCAATTTTTGCACTTCGGAGGTATACCAGCAAGGAAGTCGGGACACTCTGATTTCGGTTAGGTTAGGTTAGGTTAGGTTAGGTTAGGTTAGGTTAGGTTAGGTTTTTTTTTTTTTTTTTTTTTTTTTTTTTTTTGTTTTGGCAGGAGTGGGAAATCCTCATGGACGCCTCTACCGCCCACGCTGTGAGACGGTAGGGGCAGTGCCGGACTCTTACCGGCTAAAACCCACTCCTGCCACGCTCGGTGTCCTCTGACGTAATCAGAGCCTTTTGTAAGCGATTTTGTATTTGCCGTCATTTCTGCTTAAATTCTATGCCTAAATCTATGGGGTACGGATCAATTATGTCTTTCTGTCTATAGAAAGCTGTCTATGAAAAACACGCCGTATATACGTATATATTGCTATTACTATTACTGTTTTTTTTTTTTTTTTTTTTTTTTTTTTTTTTTTTTTTTTTTTTTTTTTTTTCCTGTATTGGTTTAGGTACTTAAACTATATACTTACTATATAACTAAGTATCCTAATTAACTTACTTTATTTCTATTTATAACTAAAGTTCCTATAACTCTACAATATTCTAAAAACATTTTTCTCTTTTTTCCTGACAGTAATCTTGGCAGGTTTTCAGCGACCAACCTAACATCCAGCTGCTGCTCTGCCTCGTACCGCGTTGTGGCGGTAATGGGGCAGTCCAACAGTATGTGCAGAACTGTTTCATCTACGCCTGGCTCACAGGCGCACGATGAATTCTCTTTACACTTGAAGCGTTTCAGGTATGCAGAGAATCCACCGTGCCCTGTGAGGATTTGTGTGTTCAGGCTTGTGAGCTCCATCTTACGGACGACACTGTAGGCCGCAACCGCATCAGGGAAGAACATTTTTGTGCCGGAAGCTGTTGCCCCCGACTTATATCTCCCGTTCCATTCGTCAAGCGTCCCCATACGGATTTGACGCTTGACGAATGAAACGGGGCACAGATCGTAGTCCGGCCTCTTCTTCGACCCCAGGGCGGCCTCCTTGGCGAGTTTGTCGGCTCGCTCATTGCCCTCCAATCCTGCATGGGCCTTGATCCAAAACAAGGAGACACTCTTATTCTGGAGCCTGCAGCGTCTTATAATGTCCCTTGTTTGGACCGCCAGTGGATGGGGGGCAGAGACGTTGGCAACCGTCTGGAGAGCCGCCATGGAGTCGCTGAAGATGCCGAACTCGCTTTCCCTGTGTTTTAGGGCCTCCGCAGCCGCCCTTTGTAGGGCCAACAGTTCAGCCTGATAGACGGTACAGTACGACGGCAAAGTAAGCTTGAGGGCCTTTGTTTCAGCAGCGCCATTCCACAAGGATAGCGCTGCTCCAACCCTGCCCTCAATCTTACTGCCGTCGGTGAAGATACGCACAGCCAGATTGCTGTGGTGGTTGTATTGTTCCTCGTCTATCAGGCTGCCGAACTGCAGTGTGGTCTGTTCCGCAGGGTGTGGGGCTTCCAGAGCCGGAGCCATCCGCTCGACCTCCCTGTCTCCTAGTGCAGGCTGGGGCACGCCCCTCTTGGCTTCGTAAAGCGAAGCAACTTCCCTAATCCGAAGGTCAAGAGGGAGTATCCCAGCCAGCAATAGTGCCGAGTTGAGGGAGACCGTGCGGTAGGCTCTACACAGCTTCTGTGCGAATCCCCTTTGGACCACATTTAACTGCTTTATGACCCCTACTTTGTTGGCGGCTGGTGCCCATGCACTTGCGGCGTACAGCAGCGTTGGCTCGACCACTGCAGTGTAGATGACTCGGACCACTTCGGGGTGTAGGCCCCAACTAACTCGGGCCGCTCTGGCCAGCTGCTTATACATAGCTATCGCCTTTTTACAGGCGGTAGCTATGTGCTTGTTGAAGGTCAATTTTGCGTCTATTGTGAGGCCCAATATCTTGACTTCCTGGGACATCCCAATGCCGATTCCGCCCATGCTCAAGCGTGGCGTGTCATGTTTCAACTTCCGCGTTAACACCATCGCACAAGTTTTGTGCGGTGCGAATTTCAGTTTATTTTTGACACCCCACGCTCGAACATGCTCGAGAGCGGCATTGGCACGTCCCTCGATTTCCACTGCCGTTTCGCCGTCGAAAAGCATAACGACGTCGTCGGCGAATGCCTGGCAGTGGAAACCCTGGTCCTCCAACTGCTTCAAGAGCGGGTCCAGAAGCAGATTCCAAAATATTGGACCTCCAATAGACCCCTGGACGCAACCTTTGCTGGTCGACCTTCCGCTCTCCTCACCTGCGTACCTCACGCAAACCCTCCTGTCGCTGAGGTAGCTGCTGACTACTCGTCTCAAGTTCACAGGACACTTTTCCTCAGCCAATCGTACTTTGATGGCAGGCCACCATGCGCTGTCGAAGGCTCCCTCTATATCTAATGACACAAGTGTGACAATTTTCTTTTGTGTCAACTTTGCGCGGATGTGCTGCACGAGATTATAGAGGGAGTCTTCCGTGCTCTTTTGGGGCATAAAGCCGTATTGGCGAGTACTGATCCTGGGGAGTAAGTAAAACTTGAGACGAGCAATCAGCATCTTTTCGTACACCTTACCTAGTACAGGCAGGAGCCCGATCGGCCTGTAAGACTTCGGTGCGGTGTACGATTCTTTGCCTGGTTTTCTCAGTACAACCACCGTCGCTACCTTCCAGGCCTTCGGGAAGTGGTGATATGCCAGGCATTTGTTAACCAGCGCCAGGAAGAACGCAGGGTCACAATTTATGGCTTGAGAGCAAATGTCCGCCGTGAAACCGTCGGCCCCCGGGGCCTTCTTTGGATTAAACGACCTCATGGACCTGTCCAGCTCGTTTTGGGTAAACGGTGGGTCATGCCGTTCATCATGACTCCACTCGTTTACTATCGCTGCCAGTTCTCTGGTTTGGCGATGGTCCATGTTGTCGTCTTCCTCACGGTCCTCGGGGTAGAACGTTTCGGCCAACAGTCTCACCGAGCTCTTCGCGTCCAGGGTCCTCCCTCCCATTTCTAGCGGCAGATCTGCTTCTCTGTTTACAACCCTTCCCATGACTCTGTATATTCCTTCCCACACCCCTTCTCTGGTCTGCTTACCGCAGAACTCCTTCCAACTTTCCTCTATCGCTTTTTTTGCAGCTGTCTCATACTTTTCCTTTTCTTTCAGGTACAGACTTACGACCAACGTTCTCCGGACCGGCGCTGCGCTTCTAATTCGGCGTTTCCTGGTAGCGACTAGCCTCTTCATCTCAGCGAGTTCCTTGGACCACCACGGCATGGTAAGTGTTTCTTTGGTCTTTTTTATTGGTATTGAATGTATGCATGTGTTTTTTATTGCTTGTGTATATTTGTTTATTATTTGTTCTAATTTATCTATATTATCTATACTAGTGAGTTCATTAACTGTTAAATTGTATTCCATCATAATTTGAGACAGTTTCGCATGAAACTGTCTCCAATTAGCCTTCTTTGTGTTAAATAATCTAGTTGTACGTTGGATGCTTATGCCTTTTGATTTTACCAAACTGATGCCGAACAGTATGCCGTTGTGGTCGGAACTCGTGAGACCCTCCTCTATTCGCCAGCCGTCTACCAGGTCTAGCATGTCCTCCGAACACGCAGTAATGTCCACGTGGCTGCTGTACCTGATGCCACCCCTCACGGTGTCGAAAGTCGGGGTGTCTCCTAAATTAAGGACGTGCAACCCCCACTCCCCCAGAGCACCGCACATCAGCTCCCCTCTCGCGTCTTCACTGCTGCTACTCCACCAAGTACTCTTCGCGTTTGCGTCTCCTCCAATAACCAACCTGCTAGAGCCAATCTCTCGTATTATCCGCTGCATATGCTCCAGGTATGGCTCCACGGGAGTGTCAGGTTCGAAGTAGTAGGACACCAGCGTGATCGTCCAGGCTCTGGTTCGGACTCCCACCACAACGATGTTGTTTGTGGTGAGTTGCGGGTACTGTAGTATGTCCAAATCGTGATCGAAGACAGCGATTGCTGCCTTTACAGTCCCTTCTCTTCCCTCAGAGCTCTGGAAGACCCTTACGCCCTGGTAGCCCTTCATCCTTCTCACCCGACCCACGTAGGGCTCCTGGAGCAATGCTACGGCCACTTTGCGAGTTTGCGCCTCCAACAGGAGTTCATTGGTGGCGAGTTGGCTGCGTTGCAGGTTGGTCTGGATCACTTGATACTTGGGAGTAGCTACTGGGACCACCTTAGCAGTACGCTATGGAAGCTCGAGCCAGTGAGTCCCACTTGCGGCGTACGGGGCATTCAGTGCTGAACGCACTGTGCTCAGTGTTACTGAGTTTTGCTCTGGTACAGTTCACGCATTTTGCTGCCTCACCGAGCTGCCTATCCGGGCAGTCCGCTCTGAGATGCGGACCCCCACAGTGGCTGCACAGGTCAGCTGGATCTTTGCAAAATCTTTTGCCATGTCCATACGCTAGGCAGCGCGTGCACTGCACCAGAGGCGTCTGATCTTCGACGCGCACGATCTGGAGGTCTATCCGGAGTTTCCCTCCTTCTATGGCCCTCCTCCAGATCGTGGGAGAAACACTGAGCACAATGTGGCTCAAGTGGGGGTTGCGTGTTTTCCTTCGGAACTTGACGGTCATTCTGAGATCCTCGCCCTCGAGGCCGTGGAGGAGCTCCCGATTCTGATTCCTGAGGGCTTTTAGAACCTCCTCGTCACTGTGAACGAGTAAGACATCCCTCAGAATCAGAAGCGGGTCCCTGTTTGCCACTTCCTCGACGACGAGGCCCCCACCGACTGCCTCAAGTCGCTCCTTAATTTTTCTTCTTTCTTCCTTTGTCCGACACCCCATGACTACCTTCCTGTCCTTCGCTTTTCTAACCCTCTCCACCTGCACCCAGCCTTCCTTCGCATCGACAGCCTTTCTGACCCGCTCCAAAATTTCATCACCCGTCTCCATGTCTCGTGTTGAGGAGACAACTACGGAGTGCAGCGTCGATCGTGCCGGCACCTGAAATCCAGTCGGGCTTGTGTGCGCTGCTACCGTCGCGTACGTTCTCTCCTCAACAGCGGACATTTGGTGCGTGACTAACGCATCTTTGAGGGTTTCCATCTTGGCCAAATTTTCTTTTATTAGAGCACTATTCTCCTGGAGCCTCAAAAGAAGTTCACTTTGGCTGTCATTGACCTCGTTTGGTGTGGGCTGGCTAGAATGGTCGATCATTGGGGGGTTTGCGAGTACTGCGGGAGCTTTTCTTTTTTCCGACTCCTTGACAATTTCGAAGAGCCGGTTTATAGCCTCAAGCACCTCCGCCTTGATTTCGGTTTTGAGGTTGCGAGAGTAGCCCAAATTAAGCTTAGCCTTATTTAGGCAAGCTCTCGCCTCTGCAGTGAGGTTGGGGTACTTCTGCTCGGGTTTCTTGGCTGTCTCCGCAGTATCCGTTGAAGCCCGACGCGTCCCCGAAGAGGTCGGCATCTTTTTGGAGGTATGTGATGGTGGCTGTGAAGCACCTTGGATGGGGCTGGCCGGGGATTTAGCCTGGGGCTCTGCCTTGCCTGCCTCCCATTCTCCGATGCTTCTCCTCACGTTCAAAAGTGTGATGCCAGCCCTCTCCGCGGATCGTGGCGAGCTCTCGGAGCCATGCGAGCTCGCGTCTTTTTTGGCTGGCGTGCGAAACATGGTCGGTAGAGATTAACTGTCACGTCAGAGGACAACAATAATAATAAAGAACTGAATCCCTGTAAAGGGGGGATCAGTTAAATTTAATTAAATATAGGTCAAATAATAAGTGACTAAAAGATATAGTCAGGTCAGATTTTTGAAATCACAAATGTCAAGCTCTTGTCAATTAGAGGTATCAATAGGCTCCTACCTGAGTTATTCACAGTGCCTGAGACTGTACAAGTGACCCGGTAAAGAAAATAACCCAAAAAGTCGATAAAAATATTTTGCCAATTCTGTGAAGTTTACCTGGCCAGTGACAAATGGGTGGGTGGGCGGGCAATTTTTTGCAGTTCTACGCAAGCTAGACGCGCGTGCGAGGTGTCAAAAGACGCGTCTCGTCGCGAGCAAGCCCACGGGAACGTTTTCAGAATTACTTTTGGAAGAAAATTTTTGAAAAATGGTCAAAAAACCACTTTTTTTGAGGAAAAACCGAGTTTTCAACGACCTGGAAGGATTTCAATTCGCGCACAGCGCCGGGAAACCTAGGTTAGTATGGTGAAAACCCGATTCCGAAAACAGAACGGAAATCTAATGTACGGTTTGAAAGTTATAAAATTTTAAAGGTGTTAAATTTTGAAAAATAGGGGTAAGTACTAAAAATAAAACCACCCTTGCAGGAAAGTCAAATATTTTGTGTCAATTAGTTAGCGGAGGCCTATCTACAACGATTGCTGTCGAAAACCGCTTCAAAAAAGCTTTACAGAAGTCTGAGATATCGCGACTTGTGTTTCGACGGTGCTCCCTAAGGTAGTTTCTGCTAGAAGTACCTATGTATGGAATTTAATAAAATTGAAATTTTTTGCAGTTCTACGCAAGCTAGACGCGCGTGCGAGGTGTCAAAAGACGCGTCTCGTCGCGAGCAAGCCCACGGGAACGTTTTCAGAATTACTTTTGGAAGAAATTTTTTGAAAAATGGTCAAAAAACCACTTTTTTTGAGGAAAAACCGAGTTTTCAACGACCTGGAAGGATTTCAATTCGCGCACAGCGCCGGGAAACCTAGGTTAGTATGGTGAAAACCCGATTCCGAAAACAGAACGGAAATCTAATGTACGGTTTGAAAGTTATAAAATTTTAAAGGTGTTAAATTTTGAAAAATAGGGGTAAGTACTAAAAATAAAACCACCCTTGCAGGAAAGTCAAATATTTTGTGTCAATTAGTTAGCGGAGGCCTATCTACAACGATTGCTGTCGAAAACCGCTTCAAAAAAGCTTTACAGAAGTCTGAGATATCGCGACTTGTGTTTCGACGGTGCTCCCTAAGGTAGTTTCTGCTATAAGTACCTATGTATGGAATTTAATAAAATTGAAATTTTTTGCAGTTCTACGCAAGCTAGACGCGCGTGCGAGGTGTCAAAAGACGCGTCTCGTCGCGAGCAAGCCCACGGGAACGTTTTCAGAATTACTTTTGGAAGAAAATTTTTGAAAAATGGTCAAAAAACCACTTTTTTTGAGGAAAAACCGAGTTTTCAACGACCTGGAAGGATTTCAATTCGCGCACAGCGCCGGGAAACCTAGGTTAGTATGGTGAAAACCCGATTCCGAAAACAGAACGGAAATCTAATGTACGGTTTGAAAGTTATAAAATTTTAAAGGTGTTAAATTTTGAAAAATAGGGGTAAGTACTAAAAATAAAACCACCCTTGCAGGAAAGTCAAATATTTTGTGTCAATTAGTTAGCGGAGGCCTATCTACAACGATTGCTGTCGAAAACCGCTTCAAAAAAGCTTTACAGAAGTCTGAGATATCGCGACTTGTGTTTCGACGGTGCTCCCTAAGGTAGTTTCTGCTATAAGTACCTATGTATGGAATTTAATAAAATTGAAATTTTTTGCAGTTCTACGCAAGCTAGACGCGCGTGCGAGGTGTCAAAAGACGCGTCTCGTCGCGAGCAAGCCCACGGGAACGTTTTCAGAATTACTTTTGGAAGAAAATTTTTGAAAAATGGTCAAAAAACCACTTTTTTGAGGAAAAACCGAGTTTTCAACGACCTGGAAGGATGTCAATTCGCGCACAGCGCCGGGAAACCTAGGTTAGTATGGTGAAAACCCGATTCCGAAAACAGAACGGAAATCTAATGTACGGTTTGAAAGTTATAAAATTTTAAAGGTGTTAAATTTTGAAAAATAGGGGTAAGTACTAAAAATAAAACCACCCTTGCAGGAAAGTCAAATATTTTGTGTCAATTAGTTAGCGGAGGCCTATCTACAACGATTGCTGTCGAAAACCGCTTCAAAAAAGCTTTACAGAAGTCTGAGATATCGCCGGTTAGGTTAGGTTAGGTTAGGTTAGGTTAGGTTAGGTTAGGTTAGGTTAGGTTAGGTTAGGTTAGGTTAGGTTAGGTTAGGTTAGGTTAGGTTAGGTTAGGTTAGGTTAGGTTAGGTTTTTTTTTTTTTTTTTTTTTTTTTTTTTTTTTTTTTTTTTTTTTTTTTTTTTTTTTTTTTTTTTTTTTTTCTACTACCTCCAACATGATCGGAGCCTGTGCTAATCCAATTCTCATGCATTCCAGTTCTCGCTTGTATTCCTCTCGTACTTTCATTCTTCATACTGTATCTTTCTATCATTCATCCTCATTCTTTCTTATGGGTGGGAGTCCCATTTAGTTTTCTACTCTTTACTAAACTTATTTTGTTTTATTTATTTCTTAACTGGGGTAATAAATTTTCACAAAGATGTTCATTTTAATATACAGCAGCTTCTTAGACCTACTTACAATTCTTACAATTACGTCTTATATCTATGTTTCTTAATAATAACAAGTTTGGTTCTTATACACTCCTATATAAACCTCTATAACTCTCCAATTAATATTTTTATTTGCGACAATTTCTTAATCCTACTTAGGTTTTATTACTTATACAGTTAATGTTCTTACTATTATAAATCTTTTATGTCTAATTTCCTTATATTTACAGGTGATTTTTCTTAAAAACTATTATAAAAGGGTATTGGTTATCTTTTATTTAACATAATTTTTCTATTTCTTAACTATGCGTACTTCTTCTAACATTTTTATTCGATTTTTCCTATGTTTAACTAATATATACTCAAATATATTGTCAATACATATTTTCTTATACTGTTTTGTTCCCTTTAACGACTCTTTCTGCAATATTTACACAATAGTTTATAAAGCTTTCTCTTTTCTTCCCCAGCATAATTTCTCCAATACTTTCATGTGTTATTTTTAATTCCAATCTTTGTTCCAGGTCATACCGCTCCGCAGCGTATGCAGGGCAGTCGATGAGGATGTGTGGCACTGTTTCCAGCATAGATGGATCGCAGATGCACGATGGACTCTCCTTACACTTGAACCGATTCAAGTATTCAGAGAATCCACCGTGCCCCGTCATAATTTGAGTGGTCATATGTGACATAGATCCATTTGCTCTCATCTTTCTCACTATTCCGTACGCGGCCACCGCATCCGGGAAAAACATCTTCGTCACCGAGGCAGTGTTACCTGTTGTGTACCTTCGGTTCCATTCGTCCAGCGCTGTCCCTCGAATAAGACGCTTGATATATGTTATTGGACATAGGTCGTATTCGGGTTTCCTTTTATTATTCGTGGCAGCCTCTTTCGCTAGCTGATCCGCTCTTTCATTACCTTCAAGCCCTGCGTGGGCTTTTATCCAGAACAAGCTTACGATCTTGTTCTGGAGAGAAACTGCTCTTATATTTTCTCTTGCTTCCACTGCCAGGGCATGAAGGCAACTAGGGTTTTGCACCGTCATAAGGGCTGCCATGGAGTCGCTCAGAATCCCGAAGGTAGTTGCTGCGCTTTTCTGAATTTCCCTTGTCGCGACGCATATCGCCAGGAGTTCAGCCTGGTATACCGTGCAGTACTCCGGTAACGCCAACTTAACGGCTCGTATTTCGGTCCCGTTGTTCCACACGGACAGCGCGGCACCGACTCGCCCGCCGATCTTACTCCCGTCAGTAAAGATCTTGACTTCCACATCTGCGTTGGCGTTAACTTGCTCCCGGTCTGCCAAACATGTAATTTCCAGGCGAATACGCGCCGCGGGATGCGGTGATTTTAGCGCGGAGGTCACCCGTTCAATCTCCCTATCCCTCAATACCTGCTGTGACTCCCCTTTCCTTGCCTCATATAAAGAGGTTACCTCTTTAATGCGCAGGTCCAGGGGGAGAACTCCTGCTAATAAGAGGACCGAATTTAGAGAGACTGTTCGGTAGGCCTTACACATTTTTTGTGCTATTCCGCGCTGCACCGTGCCCAGGTGTTTTATTATCCCAAGTTTATTTGCGGCAGGTGCCCACGCGCTGGCCGCATAAAGGATGATCGGCTCTATGGTTGCCGTGTATATTGTTTTTATTATTTCCATGTTTAATCCCCAACTTACTTTGGCTGCCCTGCACAGCTGCTTGTATATTGTTATGGCCTTCCTGCAAACGTTTGAGATGTGTGTGTTGAAAGTCAACTTGTCGTCGATGGTAACGCCTAGGATTTTTATCTGGTTTGACATAGGTATGCTGATCCCTCCCATGTTCAGACGTGGGGTGTCGTATTTTAGTTTTTTGGTTATTACCATTGCGCAGGTCTTATGTGGCGCGAATTTTAGCTTGTTTTTGACTCCCCACGCCCGAACATGTTCAAGAGCTGCATTTGCTCGCGTTTCAATCTCCAACGCTGTGTCACCATCGAATACAAGGACCACATCATCCGCAAACGCCTGTGCGTAGTCTCCCCTTCCTTCCAATTGCTTTAGAAGCGGGTCCAGTATGAGGTTCCAGAGAATGGGACCACCTATTGAGCCTTGTACGCAGCCTTTATTTGTGTCCTTTTCATATTCTTCACCAGCGTACCTTACCCTGACTCTCCTGCCGTCCAAGTAGCTGTCGATGACCCTCCTCAGGCCCAGTGGGCATTTTTCCTCCGCAAGTCGGACTCGTATGGCCGGCCACCAGGCGCTGTCGAAGGCTCCCTCTATATCCAATGATATTAGTGCAACTATCTTTTTCTGTTTTATTTTACTGCGAATATATTGCATTAGGGTATAGAGGGAGTCCTCGGTGCTCCTCTGTGGCATAAATCCATACTGCCGAGCGCTAATCCTTGGCAGGACGTGGAACCTGAGGCGGGCCACCAACATCTTTTCGTAAATTTTTCCGAGAACTGGCAACAGGCCGATCGGCCTATACGCTTTGGGGGAGGTGTATTCGCTCTTCCCTGGTTTTCTTAGGACCACTACTGTGGCCTCTTTCCAGCTTCTCGGAAAGTAATTGAGTTCCAGGCATTTGTTCATCAGGGCAAGGAAGATTTTAGGTTCGCTATTTATGGTACGACTGCATATATCGGCTGTGAGACCGTCCCTTCCGGGAGCCTTTTTTGGGTTGAAGGACTCGCTAGCCACTCTTAACTCCGACATTGTGAACGGAGGGTCTTCTGGTGAATCGCTGGATCCATCCTTGTTTATCTGGTTAGCCTTTGACCTAACGTGACTATGGTAATCATTGTCGGAATTTGTTTGGTCCTCCGGATAGAAGGTTTCCGCTAGTAACTTAACTGAGGCCTTTGGATCCAGCTCTACTCCATCTTTCATTAGTGGCAAGTCCTCTTCTCTGCTTTTTGTTCTTCCTATGACCCTATATATTCCCTCCCAAAGTCCCTCTCGGTCTTGTTTGGAGCAGAACTCTTTCCAGCTTTGTGTTAGTGCTTTATTTGCCTCTGTCTCATACTCATTTTTCTTTTCTAGGTACTCCTCAACGACCTTCGACCTTCGGGCTGGAGCTGCAGATCTCACTCTTCTCTTCATGGTGGCGACCTTTCTCTTCATCTCCGCGAGTTTCTCCGACCACCACGGCAAGGTAAGTTTTTCTTTTAACTTTTTCATGGGCATTGTTTGTGTGCATGCTTGTTTTATTGCTTGTGTGAATTTATTTACTGTGTCATCTATTTCTTCTAGGTTACCTATGTTTGCTATTTTTGTAAGTGTTAAATTATGATCTATTGTTAATTGTGTGAATTTCTCATGAAATTCAGGCCAATTAGCCTTCTTTGTGTTATAGATTCTAGTTGTCCTTTCTATCCTTATCCCTTTTGATTTTTTCAGCCAGATTTTAAAGATAATGCCGTTGTGGTCGGGGCTCGTTAGATTCTGGTCAACTTTCCAGTCGTCCACCATTCCGAGAATATCTGTTGAACAGGCTGTGATGTCAACATAGCTGCTAAATCGTTGTCCACCTCTTATTGTGTCGAAAGTCGGAGTTTCTCCTACGTTGAGAATGTTGAGCTCTAGCTCCCCGAGGACTGCCAGTACTTCTTCACCCCTTTGGTCGACTGTCGGGCTTCCCCACCATGTGCTCTTGGCGTTCACGTCGCCTCCAATGATTATTGGTTTCGTGCCATTTGCCTCTTTTATGCGTTTTAAATGCTGCATGTATGGTCCAAGTGGTTTGTCTGGTTCGAAGTACACGGAGACGAACGTCATCTCCCAGGCGCTAGTTTGGATCCCCACCACAGTGATATTATTTGTGGTAAGTTTGGGATATTGTTTAACGTTAAGATTGCTATCAAATACAGCAATTGCTGACTTAACATTATCCTCGCCAGTAGCAGCACTCTGGAAAATGCGAGCCCCCCGATAGTTCTTTTTTAAAGATGTAAAATTTTGAAAAATAGGGGTAAGTACTAAAATAAAACCACCCTTGCAGGAAAGTCAAATATTTTGCGTCAGTTGGTTGGCGGAGGCCTATTTATAATGATTACTGTCGAAAACCGCTTCAAAAAAGCTTTTCAGGAGTCTGAGATATCTCGGTTAGGTTAGGTTAGGTTAGGTTAGGTTAGGTTAGGTTAGGTTAGGTTAGGTTAGGTTAGGTTAGGTTAGGTTAGGTTAGGTTAGGTTAGGTTAGGTTAGGTTAGGTTAGGTTAGGTTAGGTTAGGTTAGGTTAGGTTAGGTTAGGTTAGGTTAGGTTAGGTTAGGTTAGGTTAGGTTAGGTTAGGTTAGGTTAGGTTAGGTTAGGTTAGGTTAGGTTAGGTTAGGTTAGGTTAGGTTAGGTTAGGTTAGGTTAGGTTAGGTTAGGTTAGGTTAGGTTAGGTTAGGTTAGGTTAGGTTAGGTTAGGTTAGGTTAGGTTAGGTTAGGTTAGGTTAGGTTAGGTTAGGTTAGGTTAGGTTAGGTTAGGTTAGGTTAGGTTAGGTTAGGTTAGGTTAGGTTAGGTTAGGTTAGGTTAGGTTAGGTTAGGTTAGGTTAGGTTAGGTTAGGTTAGGTTAGGTTAGGTTAGGTTAGGTTAGGTTAGGTTAGGTTAGGTTAGGTTAGGTTAGGTTAGGTTAGGTTAGGTTAGGTTAGGTTAGGTTAGGTTAGGTTAGGTTTTTTTTTTTTTTTTTTTTTTTTGTTTTGGCAGGAGTGGGAAATCCTCATGGACGCCTCTACCGCCCACACTGTGAGACGGTAGGGGCAGTGCCGGACTCTTACCGGCTAAAACCCACTCCTGCCACGCTCGTTGTCCTCTGACATCATCAGAGACCTTTTCAGCGATTTTATGTTGTTATTCGATAACTTTTATCGAAAAAAGCGAAGAAAACCATACACCGTGTCAGTACAGTCGTATCCTACCCTTACAGCTATTACTATTACTAACTTTTTTTTTTTTTTTTTTTTTTTTTTTTTTTTTTTTTTTTTTTTTTTTTTTTTTTTTTTTCTCTTAAGGTAAGGTACTTATACTATATATTCACTATATAACTAAGTATCCTAATTTCTTAAATCTTATTCCTATTTATTACTAATAATCCTACTTCTCTACAATATTCTATAAATCTTTTTCTTTTCTTGCTTCTCACAATGCTTGGTAGATTTTCTATAGTTAGTTCGGTGTCCAACTCTTGCTCTACCTCGTGTCGTGCTACTGCCGTTATTGGACACTCGAGCAAAATGTGTACCACCGATTCATCTGTGCCTGGCTCGCAGGCGCACGATGAATTCTCTTTACACTTGAAGCGTTTCAGGTATGCAGAGAATCCACCGTGCCCTGTGAGGATTTGAGTAGTCACACTCGTCATTTCCATTTTGCGAACTATACTGTACGCCGCTACCGCATCAGGGAAGAACAGTTTTGTGCCGGAAGCTGTTGCCCCCGACTTGTATCTCCCGTTCCATTCGGCAAGCGACTCCATACGGATCTGCCGCTTGACGAATGAAACGGGGCACAGATCGTAGTCCGGCTTCTTCTTCGACCCCAGGGCGGCTTCCTTGGCGAGTTGGTCTGCTCGCTCATTGCCCTCCAATCCTGCATGGGCTTTGATCCAGAACAAGGAGACACTCTTATTCTGTAGCTTACAGCGTCTAAGAGTGTCCCTTGCTTCCACAGCCAGAGGATGGGGGGCACTGACGTTGACAATCGTCTGGAGAGCCGCCATAGAGTCGCTGAAGATGCCGAACGTGCTTTCCCTGTGTTTAAGAGCTTCACCAGCCGCTCTTTTCAGGGCCAATAGTTCCGCCTGATAGACGGTACAGTACGACGGCAAAGTAAGTTTGAGGGCCTTTGTTTCGGCGGCGCCATTCCACAGGGATAGCGCCGCTCCAACCTTGCCCTCAATCTTACTGCCGTCGGTGAAAATACGCACAGCAAAGTTGCTGTGGTGGTTGTATTGATCCTCGTCTATCAGGCTGCCGAACTGCCATGTGGTCTGCTCTGCGGGGTGCGGGGCCTCTATTGCTGGTGCCATCCGCTCAACCTCTCTGTCTCCTAGCACGGGCTGGGGCACCCCCCTCTTGGCTTCGTAAAGTGAAGCAACTTCACTTATCCGAAGGTCGAGAGGGAGTATCCCAGCCAGTACCAGTGCCGAGTTGAGGGAGACCGTGCGGTAGGCTCTGCACAGCTTCTGAGCAAACCCTCTTTGGACCACATTTAGTTGTTTAATGACCCCTAATTTTTTGGCGGCTGGTGCCCATGCGCTTGCGGCGTACAGTATCGTTGGCTCGACTGCTGCGGTGTAAATACTGCGGATTACTCCCGGATGCAGACCCCAACTAACCCGGGCTGCTCTGGCCAGCTGCTTATACACCGCTATCGCCTTTTTACAGGCGATAGCTATATGTTTATTAAATGTTAGTTTTGCGTCAATGGTAAGGCCCAATATTTTGACATCCTGGGACATTCCAATGTCGATCCCACCCATGCTCAAGCGTGGGGTGTCGTATTTTAGCCTCCGCGTTAAAACCATCGCACAAGTTTTGTGCGGCGCGAATTTCAGCTTGTTTTTGACACCCCACGCCCGAACATGTCCGAGAGCGGCATTGGCGTGCCCCTCGACTTCCACTGCCGTTTCACCTTCGAACACCATCACGACGTCGTCGGCGAAAGCCTGGCAGTAGAAGCCTCTTCCTTCCAGCTGCTTCAAGAGCGGGTCCAGAAGCAAATTCCAAAATATTGGGCCACCAATTGACCCCTGGACGCAACCTTTTTTGGTCGTTCTTTGGCTCTCCTCTCCAGCGTACCTCACGGTGACCTTCCTGTCACTGAGATAGCTGCTGACTACTCGCCTCAAATTTACAGGACACTTTTCCTCAGCCAAACGTAGCTTTATAGCAGGCCACCATGCATTGTCGAAGGCTCCCTCTATATCTAGCGACACGAGCGTTACGATCTTCTTTTGTGCCAGCTTCGTGCGAATATATTGCACGAGTATATAGAGTATTGCACGAGTATATAGAGGGAGTCTTCAGTGCTCTTTTGGGGCATAAAGCCGTATTGGCGAGTACTGATCCTTGGGAGAAGGTAGAATTTGAGGCGAGTAACCAGCATCTTCTCGTACACCTTACCTAGTACAGGCAGGAGCCCAATCGGCCTGTATGACTTCGGTACAGTGTACGAGTCTTTGCCTGGCTTTCTGAGAACAACCACCGTCGCCGCCTTCCAGGTTTTCGGGAAGTGGTGGTACGCCAGGCATTTATTCAACAGTGACAGGAAGTATTCAGGGTTACACTTCATGGCCTGGGAGCAAATGTCGGCCGTGAGGCCGTCGGCTCCCGGGGCCTTTTTTGGGTTAAACGACATCATGGACCTATCAAGCTCGCTTTGGGTAAACGGTGGGTCATGCCGTTCATCATGACTCCACTCGTTTACCATCGTGGCCAGTTCTCTGGTTTGACGATGGTCCATGCTGTCGTCTTCCTCACGGTCCTCGGGGTAGAACGTCTCGGCCAACAGCCTCACCGAGCCTTTCGCGTCCAGAGTCTTCCCTTCCATCTGCAGCGGTACATCCTCCTCCCTTTTAGCTACCCGTCCCATCACTCTGTAAATTCCTTCCCAGAGACCTTCTCTGGTCTGCTTACCGCAGAAGCCCCTCCAACTTTCCTCAATGGTTTTCTTTACAGCTTCCTCGTATTTTTCTTTCTCTTTCAGGTACAGACTGACGACCATCGCTCTCCGGACCGGTGCGGCGTTCCTGATTCGGCGTTTCCTGGTAGCGACCAGCCTCTTCATCTCAGCGAGTTCCTCGGACCACCACGGCATGGTAAGTGTTTCTTTTGACTTTTTTAAAGGTATTGTTTGTATGCATGTATCTATTATGGCTTGTGTGTATGAGTTTACTGTTTCGTCTATTTTGTCTATATTGTTTATGTTTGCTAATTGTTCAACTGTTAAATTCCTTTCCAGCATAACTTGAGACAGTTTCTCATGAAACTGTCTCCAATTTGCCTTCTTCGTGTTATATTTTCTTGTGGTTCGTTCAATGCTAATACCTTTAGATTTTTCCAATGTGATGCCGAAAATTATGCCATTGTGGTCGGAACTCGTGAGACCCTCCTCTATTTGCCAGTCATCTACCAGGCTCAGCATATCTTCGGAACACGCCGTCACGTCCACGTGGCTGCTGTACCTGATACCACCCCTTACGGTGTCGAAAGTCGGGGTATCTCCAACATTGAGGACGTGCAACCCCCACTCCTCCAAAGCCCCGCACATGAGCTCCCCCCTCGCATCTTCGCTGTTGCTTCCCCACCAAGTACTCTTCGCGTTTGCGTCTCCTCCAATAACCAACCTGCTAGAGCCAATCTCTCGCATTATCCGCTGCATATGCTCCAGGTATGGCTCCACGGGCTTGTCGGGTTCGAAGTAGAAGGACACCAGCGTGATCGTCCAGGCTCTGGTTCGGACTCCCACCACAACGATGTTGTTTGTGGTGAGTTGCGGGTACTGTAATACGTCCAAATCGTGATCAAAGACAGCGATCGCCGCCTTTACAGTCCCTTCTCCTCCCTCAGAACTCTGGAAGACCCTTACGCCCCGGTAACCCTTCATCCTTCTCACCCGACCCACGTAGGGCTCCTGGAGCAATGCTACGGCCACTTTGCGCGTTTGCGCTTCCAACAGGAGCTCGTTGGTGGCGAGTTGGCTGCGTTGCAGGTTGGTCTGGGTCATTAGGTACTTGGGGGTAGCTGCTGGGACCACCTTAGCAATACGCTATGGATGCTCGGGCCAGCGAGTCCCACTTGCGGCGTACGGGGCACTCAGTGTTGAAGGCACTGTGCTCAGTGTTACTGATTTTTGCTCTGGTACAGTTTATGCACTTCGCTGCCTCTCCGAGCTGCCTATCTGGGCAATCCGCTCTGAGATGTGGACCGCCACAGTGGCTACAGAGGTCGGCTGGGTCTTTGCAAAATCGTTTGCTGTGCCCGTATGCGAGGCAGCGTGTGCACTGCACCAGAGGCGTCTGGTCCTCGACGCGCACAATCTGGAGGTCTATCCGGACCTTCCCTCCTTCAATGGCCCTCCTCCAGATTGTGGGAGAAACACTGAGCACAATGTGGCTCAAGTGGGGGTTGCGTGTCCTCCTCCGGAACTTTACAGCCATTCTGAGCTCCTCGCCCTCGAGACCGTGAAAGAGCTCCCGATTCTGATTCCTGAGGGCTTTCAGCACTTCCTCGTCACTGTGTACGAGTAATACGTCCCTCAGAATCAGAAGCGGGTCCCTGTTAGTCACTTCCTCGACGACGAGGTTCTCCCCGACTGCCTCAAGTCGTTCCTTTATCTTCCTTCGTTCCTCCTTGTTGCGACACCCCATAATAATTTTCCTATCCTTAGCTTTTCTAATTCTCTCTACCTGCACCCAGCCTTCCTTCGCATCTACTGCTTTTCTTACCCTCTCCAAGATTTCGTCACCCGTTTCCTGGTCTCTTGTTGAGGAGACAACCACGGAGTGCAGCGTCGCTCGCTCCGGAGCCTGAACCCCGGTTTGGCTTCTGTGCGCGGCGGCCACCGACGCGTAAGTTCTCTCCTCAACAGTGGAAATTGTGTTTGTGACTACGTCTTTTAAGTTCTCCATTTTCGCCAAGCTTTCCTTCATAAGGGCGCTATTTTCCTTAAGCCTTAGTAAGAGCTCCCTTTGGCTGTCATTGACCTCACTTGGGGTGGGCAGGCTGGTATGGTCGGCTAAAGGAGTGTTCGCGGGTACTGCGGAAGCTTTACCTTTTTCCGACTCCTTAACGATTTCGAAGAGCCGGTTTATAGCCCCAAGCACCTCCGTTTTTATTTCTGTTTTCAGATTGCGAGAGTTGCCCAAATGAAGCTTAGCCTTATTTAGGCAAGCTCTCGCCTCTGCAGTGAGGTTGGGGTACTTCTGCTCGGGTTTCTTGGCTGTCTCCGCAGTATCCGTTGAAGCCCGACGCGTCCCCGAAGAGGTCGGCATCTTTTTGGAGGTATGTAATAGTGGCTGTGAAGCACCTTGGATGGGGCTGGCCGGGGATTTAGCCTGGGGCTCTGCCTTGCCAGCCTCCCACTCTCCGATGCTTCTCCTCACATTCAAAAGTGAGATCCCAGCCCTCTCCGCGGATCGTGGCGAGCTCTCGGAGCCATGCGAGCTTGCGTCTTTTTTGGCTGGCGTGCGAAACATGGTCGGTAGAGATTAACTGTCACGTCAGAGGACAACAATAATAATAGAGAACTGAATCCCTGTAAAGGGGGGATCAGTTAAAATTTATTAAATATAGGTCAAATAATAAGTGACTAAAAGATATAGTCAGGTCAGATTTTTGAAATCACAAATGTCAAGCTCTTGTCAATTAGAGGTATCAATAGGCTCCTACCTGAGTTATTCACAGTGCCTGAGACTGTACAAGTGACCCGGTAAGGAAAATAAGCCAAAAAGTCGGTAAAAATATTTTGCCAATTCTGTGAAGTTTACCTGGCCAGTGACAAATGGGTGGGTGGGCGGGCAATTTTTTGCAGTTCTACGCAAGCTAGACGCGCGTGCGAGGTGTCAAAAGACGCGTCTCGTCGCGAGCAAGCCCACGGGAACGTTTTCAGAATTACTTTTGGAAGAAAATTTTTGAAAAATGGTCAAAAAACCACTTTTTTTGAGGAAAAACCGAGTTTTCAACGACCTGGAAGGATTTCAATTCGCGCACAGCGCCGGGAAACCTAGGTTAGTATGGTGAAAACCCGATTCCGAAAACAGAACGGAAATCTAATGTACGGTTTGAAAGTTATAAAATTTTAAAGGTGTTAAATTTTGAAAAATAGGGGTAAGTACTAAAAATAAAACCACCCTTGCAGGAAAGTCAAATATTTTGTGTCAATTAGTTAGCGGAGGCCTATC